>JAUIMM010000250.1:0-1200000 GCA_031769625.1 Taudactylus pleione
ACAGCACCCTTTAACGGTCAAGCCAGCCGGCCCTTTACTTATGACACAGGCGCACGCTTGGCACTACTTTGTTGATGCACATGCAGCTACTGCGCACACAATTCACAAACACAGAAAATAATTTTTTTTTGGTTTGGAGTGTACTTTGGGGGTTACAGCACCCTTTAACGGTCAAGCCAGCCGGCCCTTTACTTATGACACAGGCGCACGCTTGGCACTACTTTGTTGATGCTTGTGCCGCTACTGCGCACACAATTCACAAACACAGAAAATATTTTTTTTTTTGGTTTGGACTGGAGTGTACTTTGGGGGTTACATCACCCTTTAACGGTCAAGCCAGCCGGCCCTTTACTTATGACACAGGCGCACGCTTGGCACTACTTTGTTAATGCACGTGCGGCTACTGCGCACACAATTCACAAACACAGAAAAAATATTTTGTTATTTGGTTTATAGTGTACTTTGGGGGTTACAGCACCCTTTAACGGTCAAGCCAGCCGGACCTTTACTTATGACACAGGCGCACGCTTGGCACTACTTTGTTGATGCACGTGCGCTACTGCACACACAATTCACAAACACAGAAAATATTTTTTTTTTTGGTTTGGACTGGAGTGTACTTTGGGGGTTACAGCACCCTTTAACGGTCAAGCCAGCCGGACCTTTACTTATGACACAGGCGCACGCTTGGCACTATATTGTTGATGCACGTGCCGCTACTGCGCACACAATTCACAAACACAGAAAAAATATTTTGTTATTTGGTTTGGAGTGTACTTTGGGGGTTACAGCACCCTTTAACGGTCAAGCCAGCCAGCCCTTCACTTATGACACAGGCGCACGCCTTGCACTACTTTGTTGATGCACGTGCGGCTACTGCGCACACAATTCACAAACACAGAAAATATTTTTTTTTGTTTCGACTGGAGTGTACTTTGGGGGTTACAGCACCCTTTAGCGGTCAAGCCAGCCGGCCCTTTACTTATGACACAGGCGCACGCTTGGCACTACTTTGTTGATGCACGTGCGCTACTGCGCACACAATTCACAAACACAGAAAAAATATTTTGTTATTTGGTTTGGAGTGTACTTTGGGGGTTACAGCACCCTTTAATGGTCAAGCCAGCCGGCCCTTTACTTATGACACAGGCGCACGCTTGGCACTACTTTGTTGATGCACGTGCGGCTCCTGCGCACACAATTCACAAACACAGAAAATATATATTTTTTTGGTTTGGACTGGAGTGTACTTTGGGGATTACAGCACCCTTTAATGGTCAAGCCAGCCGGCCATTTACTTATGACACAGGTGCACGCTTGGCACTACATTGTTGATGCATGTGCGGCTACTGCGCACACAATTCACAAACACAGAAAATATTTTTTTTTGGTTTGGAGTGTACTTTGGGGGTTACAGCACCCTTTAATGGTCAAGCCAGCCGGCCCTTTACTTATGACACAGGCGCACGCTTGGCACTACTTTGTTGATGCACGTGCGGCTACTGCACACAAAATTCACAAACACAGAAAAAATATATTTTTTTGGTTTGGACTGGAGTGTACTTTTGGGGTTACAGCACCCTTTAATGGTCAAGCCAGCCAGCCCTTTACTTATGACACAGGCGCACGCTTGGCACTACTTTGTTGATGCACGTGCTGCTAATACGCACACAATTCACAAACACAGAAAATATATATTTTTTTGGTTTGGACTGGAGTGTACTTTTGGGGTTACAGCACCCTTTAATGGTCAAGCCAGCCAGCACTTTACTTATGACACAGGCGCACGCTTGGCACTACTTTGTTGATGCACGTGCTGCTAATGCGCACACAATTCACAAACACAGAAAAAATATTTTGTTATTTGGTTTGGAGTGTACTTTGGGGGTTTCAGCATCCTTTAACAGTCAAGCCAGCTGGCCCTTTACTTATGACACAGGCGCACGCTTGGCACTACTTTGTTGATGCACGTGCGGCTACTGCGCACAACAATTCACAAACACAGAAAAAATATTTTGTTATTTGGTTTGGAGTGTACTTTGGGGGTTACAGCATCCTTTAACAGTCAAGCCAGCTGGCCCTTTACTTATGACACAGGCGCACGCTTGGCACTACTTTGTTGATGCACGTGCGGCTACTGCGCACACAATTCACAAACACAGAAAATATTTTTTTTTTTGGTTTGGACTGGAGTGCACTTTGGGGGTTACAGCACCCTTTAACGGTCAAGCCAGCCGGCCCTTTACTTATGACACAGGCGCACGCTTGGCACCACTTTGTTGATGCACGTGCGGCTACTGCGCACACAATTCACAAACACAGAAAAAATATTTTGTTATTTGGTTTGGAGTGTACTTTGGGGGTTACAGCATCCTTTAACAGTCAAGCCAGCTGGCCCTTTACTTATGACACAGGGCGCACGCTTGGCACTACTTTGTTGATGCACGTGCGGCTACTGCGCACACAATTCACAAACACAGAAAATATTTTTTTTTTTGGTTTGGACTGGAGTATACTTTGGGGGTTACAGCACCCTTTAACGGTCAAGCCAGCCGGCCCTTTACTTATGACACAGGCGCACGCTTGGCACTACTTTGTTGATGCACGTGCAGCTACTGCGCACCACAATTCACAAACACAGAAAATATTTTTTTTTGGTTTGGAGTGTACTTTGGGGGTTACAGCACCCTTTAACGGTCAAGCCAGTTGGCCCTTTACTTATGACACAGGCGCACGCTTGGCACTACATTGTTGATGCACGTGTGGCTACTGCGCACACAATTCAAAAACACAGAAAATATATTTTTTTTGGTTTGGAGTGTATTTTGGGGGTTACAGCACCCTTTAGCGGTCAAGCCAGCCGGCCCTTTACTTATGACACAGGCGCACGCTTGGCACTACTTTGTTGATGCACGTGCGCTACTGCGCACACTATTCTCAAACACAGAAAAAATATTTTGTTATTTGGTTTGGAGTGTACTTTGGGGTTACAGCACCCTTTAATGGTCAAGCCAGCCGGCCCTTTACTTATGACACAGGCGCACGCTTGGCACTACTTTGTTGATGCACGTGCGGCTCCTGCGCACACAATTCACAAACACAGAAAATATATTTTTTTTTTGGTTTGGACTGGAATGTACTTTGGGGATTACAGCACCCTTTAATGGTCAAGCCAGCCGGCCATTTACTTATGACACAGGTGCACGCTTGGCACTACATTGTTGATGCACGTGCGGCTACTGCGCACACAATTCACAAACACAGAAAATATTTTTTTTTGGTTTGGAGTGTACTTTGGGGGTTACAGCACCCTTTAATGGTCAAGCCAGCCGGCCCTTTACTTATGACACAGGCGCACGCTTGGCACTACTTTGTTGATGCACGTGCGGCTCCTGCGCACACAATTCACAAACACAGAAAATATATTTTTTTTTGGTTTGGACTGGAATGTACTTTGGGGATTACAGCACCCTTTAATGGTCAAGCCAGCCGGCCCTTTACTTATGACACAGGCGCACGCTTGACACTACTTTGTTGATGAACGTGCTGCTACTGCGCACACAATTCACAAACACAGAAAATATATTTTTTTTTCCTTTGGAGTGTACTTTGGGGGTTACAGCACCCTTTAGCGGTCAAGCCAGCCGGCCCTTTACTTATGACACAGGCGCACGCTTGGCACTACTTTGTTGATGCACGTGCGGCTACTGCACACACAATTCACAAACACAGAAAAAATATTTTGTTATTTGGTTTGGAGTGTACTTTGGGGGTTACAGCACCCTTTAACAGTCAAGCCAGCCGGCCCTTTACTTATGACACAGGCGCATGCTTGGCACTACTTTGTTGATGCTCGTGCGGCTACTGCGCACACAATTCACAAACACAGAAAATATATATTTTTTTGGTTTGGACTGGAGTGTACTTTTGGGGTTACAGCACCCTTTAATGGTCAAGCCAGCCAGCCCTTTACTTATGACACAGGCGCACGCTTGGCACTACTTTGTTGATGCACGTGCGGCTAATGCGCACACAATTCACAAACACAGAAAATATATTTTGTTATTTGGTTTGGAGTGTACTTTGGGGGTTACAGCACCCTTTAACGGTCAAGCCAGCCGGACCTTTACTTATGACACAGGCGCACGCTTGGCACTACTTTGTTGATGCACGTGCGGCTACTGCGCACACAATTCACAAACACAGAAAATATTTTTTTTTTTGGTTTAGACTGGAATGTACTTTGGGGGTTACAGCACCCTTTAACGGTCAAGCCAGCCGGCCCTTTACTTATGACACAGGCGCACGCTTGGCACTACTTTGTTGATGCACATGCAGCTACTGCGCACACAATTCACAAACACAGAAAATAATTTTTTTTTTGTTTGGAGTGTACTTTGGGGGTTACAGCACCCTTTAACGGTCAAGCCAGCCGGCCCTTTACTTATGACACAGGCGTACGCTTGGCACTACTTTGTTGATGCACGTGCGGCTACTGCGCACACAATTCACAAACACAGAAAAAATATTTTGTTATTTGGTTTATAGTGTACTTTGGGGGTTACAGCTCCCTTTAACGGTCAAGCCAGCCGGACCTTTACTTATGACACAGGTGCACGCTTGGCACTACTTTGTTGATGCACGTGCGCTACTGCACACACAATTCACAAACACAGAAAATATTTTTTTTTGGTTTGGAGTGTACTTTGGGGGTTACAGCACCCTTTAACGGTCAAGCCAGCCGGCCCTTTACTTATGACACAGGCGCACGCTTGGCACTATATTGTTGATGCACGTGCCGCTACTGCGCACACAATTCACAAACACAGAAAAAATATTTTGTTATTTGGTTTGGAGTGTACTTTGGGGGTTACAGCACCCTTTAACGGTCAAGCCAGCCAGCCCTTCACTTATGACACAGGCGCACGCCTTGCACTACTTTGTTGATGCACGTGCGGCTACTGCGCACACAATTCACAAACACAGAAAATATTTTTTTTTTTGGTTTGGACTGGAGTGTACTTTGGGGGTTACAGCACCCTTTAACGGTCAAGCCAGCCGGCCCTTTACTTATGACACAGGTGCACGCTTGGCACTACCTTGTTGATGCACGTGCGGCTACTGCGCACACAATTCACAAACACAGAAAATATTTTTTTTTTGGTTTGGAGTGTACATTGGGGGTTACAGCACCCTTTAACAGTCAAGCCAGCCGGCCCTTTACTTATGACACAGGCGCACGCTTGGCACTACTTTGTTGATGCACGTCCAGCTACTGCGCACACAATTCACAAACACAGAAAATATTTTTTTTTGTTTCGACTGGAGTGTACTTTGGGGGTTACAGCACCCTTTAGCGGTCAAGCCAGCCGGCCCTTTACTTATGACACAGGCGCACGCTTGGCACTACTTTGTTGATGCACGTGCGCTACTGCGCACACAATTCACAAACACAGAAAAAATATTTTGTTATTTGGTTTGGAGTGTACTTTGGGGGTTACAGCACCCTTTAATGGTCAAGCCAGCCGGCCCTTTACTTATGACACAGGCGCACGCTTGGCACTACTTTGTTGATGCACGTGCGGCTCCTGCGCACACAATTCACAAACACAGAAAATATTTTTTTTTTTGGTTTGGACTGGAGTGTACTTTGGGGATTACAGCACCCTTTAATGGTCAAGCCAGCCGGCCATTTACTTATGACACAGGTGCACGCTTGGCACTACATTGTTGATGCACGTGCGGCTACTGCGCACACAATTCACAAACACAGAAAATATTTTTTTTTGGTTTGGAGTGTACTTTGGGGGTTACAGCACCCTTTAATGGTCAAGCCAGCCGGCCCTTTACTTATGACACAGGCGCACGCTTGGCACTACTTTGTTGATGAACGTGCTGCTACTGCGCACACAATTCACAAACACAGAAAATATATATTTTTTTCGTTTGGAGTGTACTTTGGGGGTTACAGCACCCTTTAGCGGTCAAGCCAGCCGGCCCTTTACTTATGACACAGGCGCACGCTTGGCACTACTTTGTTGATGCACGTGCGGCTACTGCACACACAATTCACAAACACAGAAAAAATATTTTGTTATTTGGTTTGGAGTGTACTTTGGGGGTTACAGCACCCTTTAACAGTCAAGCCAGCCGGCCCTTTACTTATGACACAGGCGCACGCTTGGCACTACTTTGTTGATGCACGTGCGGCTACTGCGCACACAATTCACAAACACAGAAAATATTTTTTTTTTTTGTTTGGACTGGAGTGTAGTTTGGGAGTTACAGCACCCTTTAACGGTCAAGCCAGCCGGCCCTTTACTTATGACACAGGCGCATGCTTGGCACTACTTTGTTGATGCTCGTGCGGCTACTGCGCACACAATTCACAAACACAGAAAATATATATTTTTTTGGTTTGGTCTGGAGTGTACTTTTGGGGTTACAGCACCCTTTAATGGTCAAGCCAGCCAGCCCTTTACTTATGACACAGGCGCACGCTTGGCACTACTTTGTTGATGCACGTGCTGCTAATGCGCACACAATTCACAAACACAGAAAAAATATTTTGTTATTTGGTTTGGAGTGTACTTTGGGGGTTACAGCACCCTTTAACGGTCAAGCCAGCCGGACCTTTACTTATGACACAGGCGCACGCTTGGCACTACTTTGTTGATGCACGTGCGGCTACTGCGCACACAATTCACAAACACAGAAAATATTTTTTTTTTTGGTTTGGACTGGAGTGTACTTTGGGGGTTACAGCACCCTTTAACGGTCAAGCCAGCCGGCCCTTTACTTATGACACAGGCGCACGCTTGGCACTACTTTGTTGATGCACGTGCAGCTACTGCGCACACAATTCACAAACACAGAAAATATTTTTTTTTGGTTTGGAGTGTACTTTGGGGATTACAGCACCCTTTAACAGTCAAGCCAGCCGGCCCTTTACTTAGACACAGGCGCACGCTTGGCACTACATTGTTGATGCACGTGCGGCTACTGCGCACACAATTCACAAACACAGAAAATATTTTTTTTTTGTTTGGAGTGTACTTTGGAGGTTACAGCACCCTTTAACGGTCAAGCCAGCCGGCCCTTTACTTATGACACAGGCGCACGCTTGGCACTACTTTGTTGATGCACGTGCGGCTACTGCGCACACAATTCACAAACACAGAAAATAATTTTTTTTTGGTTTGGAGTGTACTTTGGGGGTTACAGCACCCTTTAACGGTCAAGCCAGCCGGCCCTTTACTTATGACACAGGCGCACGCTTGGCACTACTTTGTTGATGCTTGTGCCGCTACTGCGCACACAATTCACAAACACAGAAAATGTATTTTTTTTTGGTTTGGACTGGAGTGTACTTTGGGGGTTACATCACCCTTTAACGGTCAAGCCAGCCGGCCCTTTACTTATGACACAGGCGCACGCTTGGCACTACTTTGTTGATGCACGTGCGGCTACTGCGCACACAATTCACAAACACAGAAAAAATATTTTGTTATTTGGTTTATAGTCTACTTTGGGGGTTACAGCACCCTTTAACGGTCAAGCCAGCCGGACCTTTACTTATGACACAGGCGCACGCTTGGCACTACTTTGTTGATGCACGTGCGCTACTGCACACACAATTCACAAACACAGAAAATATTTTTTTTTGGTTTGGAGTGTACTTTGGGGGTTACAGCACCCTTTAATGGTCAAGCCAGCCGGCCCTTTACTTATGACACAGGCGCACGCTTGGCACTATATTGTTGATGCACGTGCGGCTACTGCGCACACAATTCACAAACACAGAAAATATATTTTTTTTGGTTTGGAGTGTACTTTGGGGGTTACAGCACCCTTTAACGGTCAAGCCAGCTGGCCCTTTACTTATGACACAGGCGCACGCTTGGCACTACTTTGTTGATGCACGTGCGGCTACTGCGCACACAATTCACAAACACAGAAAAAATATTTTGTTATTTGGTTTGGAGTGTACTTTGGGGGTTACAGCACCCTTTAACGGTCAAGCCAGCTGGCCCTTTACTTATGACACAGGCGCACGCCTTGCACTACTTTGTTGATGCACGTGCGGCTACTGCACACACAATTCACAAACACAGAAAATATTTTTTTTTTGGTTTGGACTGGAGTGTACTTTGGGGGTTACAGCACCCTTTAATGGTCAAGCCAGCCGGCCCTTTACTTATGACACAGGCGCACGCTTGGCACTACATTGTTGATGCACATGCGGCTACTGCGCACACAATTCACAAACACAGAAAATATTTTTTTTTTTGGTTTGGAGTGTACTTTGGGGGTTACAGCACCCTTTAACGGTCAAGCCAGCCGGACCTTTACTTATGACACAGGCGCACGCTTGGCACTACTTTGTTGATGCACGTGCGGCTACTGCGCACACAATTCACAAACACAGAAAATATTTTTTTTTGGTTTGGAGTGTACTTTGGGGGTTACAGCACCCTTTAACGGTCAAGCCAGCCGACCCTTTACTTATGACACAGGCGCACGCTTGGCACTACTTTGTTGATGCACGTGCGGCTACTGCGCACACAATTCACAAACACAGAAAATATATATTTTTTTGGTTTGGACTGGAGTGTACTTTGGGGTTTCAGCACCCTTTAACGGTCAAGCCAGCCGGCCCTTTACTTATGACACAGGCACACGCTTGGCACTACATTGTTGATGCACGTGCGGCTACTGCGCACACAATTCACAAACACAGAAAATATTTTTTTTTGGTTTGGAGTGTACTTTGGGGGTTACAGCACCCTTTAACGGTCAAGCCAGCCGGCCCTTTACTTATGACACAGGCGCACGCTTGGCACTACTTTGTTGATGCACGTGCGGCTACTGCGCACACAATTCACAAACACAGAAAATATTTTTTTTTTTGGTCTGGAGTGTACTTTGGGGGTTACAGCACCCTTTAACGGTCAAGCCAGCCAGCCCTTTACTTATGACACAGGCGCACGCCTTGCACTACTTTGTTGATGCACGTGCGGCTACTGCGCACACAATTCACAAACACAGAAAATATTTTTTTTTTTGGTTTGGACTGGAGTGTACTTTGGGGGTTACAGCACCCTTTAACAGTCAAGCCAGCCGGCCCTTTACTTATGACACAGGCGCACGCTTGGCACTACTTTGTTGATGCACGTGCGGCTACTGAGCACACAATTCACAAACACAGAAAATATTTTTTTTTGGGTTTGGAGTGTACTTTGGGGGTTACAGCACCCTTTAACAGTCAAGCCAGCCGGCCCTTTACTTATGACACAGGCGCACGCTTGGCACTACTTTGTTGATGCATGTGCGGCTACTGCGCACACAATTCACAAACACAGAAAATATATATTTTTTTGGTTTAGACTGGAGTGTACTTTGGGGGTTACAGCACCCTTTAACGTTCAAGCCAGCCGGCCCTTTACTTATGACACAGGCGCACGCTTGGCACTACTTTGTTGATGCACGTGCAGCTACTGCGCACACAATTCACAAACACAGAAAATATTTTTTTTTTGTTTCGACTGGAGTGTACTTTGGGGGTTACAGCACCCTTTAGCGGTCAAGCCAGCCGGTCCTTTACTTATGACACAGGCGCACGCTTGGCACTACTTTGTTGATGCACGTGCGGCTACTGCGCACACAATTCACAAACACAGAAAAAATATTTTGTTATTTGGTTTGGAGTGTACTTTGGGGGTTACAGCATCCTTTAACAGTCAAGCCAGCTGGCCCTTTACTTATGACACAGGCGCACGCTTGGCACTACTTTGTTGATGCACGTGCGGCTACTGCGCACACAATTCACAAACACAGAAAATATTTTTTTTTTTGGTTTGGACTGGAGTATACTTTGGGGGTTACAGCACCCTTTAACGGTCAAGCCAGCCGGCCCTTTACTTATGACACAGGCGCACGCTTGGCACTACTTTGTTGATGCACGTGCAGCTACTGCGCACACAATTCACAAACACAGAAAATATATTTTTTTGGTTTGGAGTGTACTTTGGGGATTACAGCACCCTTTAACGGTCAAGCCAGTTGGCCCTTTACTTATGACACAGGCGCACGCTTGGCACTACATTGTTGATGCACGTGCGGCTACTGCGCACACAATTCAAAAACACAGAAAATATATTTTTTTTGGTTTGGAGTGTACTTTGGGGGTTACAGCACCCTTTAGCGGTCAAGCCAGCCGGCCCTTTACTTATGACACAGGCGCACGCTTGGCACTACTTTGTTGATGCACGTGCGGCTCCTGCGCACACAATTCACAAACACAGAAAATATATTTTTTTTTGGTTTGGACTGGAGTGTACTTTGGGGATTACAGCACCCTTTAATGGTCAAGCCAGCTGGCCATTTACTTATGACACAGGTGCACGCTTGGCACTACATTGTTGATGCACGTGCGGCTACTGCGCACTCAATTCACAAACACAGAAAATATTTTTTTTTTGTTTGGAGTGTACTTTGGGGGTTACAGCACCCTTTAATGGTCAAGCCAGCCAGCCCTTTACTTATGACACAGGCGCACGCTTGGCACTACTTTGTTGATGAACGTGCTGCTACTGCGCACACAATTCACAAACACAGAAAATATATATTTTTTTCCTTTGGAGTGTACTTTGGGGGTTACAGCACCCTTTAGCGGTCAAGCCAGCCGGCCCTTTACTTATGACACAGGCGCACGCTTGGCACTACTTTGTTGATGCACGTGCGGCTACTGCACACACAATTCACAAACACAGAAAAAATATTTTGTTATTTGGTTTGGAGTGTACTTTGGGGGTTACAGCATCCTTTAACAGTCAAGCCAGCTGGCCCTTTACTTATGACACAGGCGCACGCTTGGCACTACTTTGTTGATGCACGTGCGGCTACTGCGCACACAATTCACAAACACAGAAAATATTTTTTTTTTTGGTTTGGACTGGAGTGTACTTTGGGGGTTACAGCACCCTTTAACGGTCAAGCCAGCCAGCCCTTTACTTATGACACAGGCGCACGCTTGGCACTACTTTGTTGATGCACGTGCGGCTACTGCGCACACAATTCACAAACACAGAAAAAATATTTTGTTATTTGGTTTGGAGTGTACTTTGGGGGTTACAGCATCCTTTAACAGTCAAGCCAGCTGGCCCTTTACTTATGACACAGGCGCACGCTTGGCACTACTTTGTTGATGCACGTGCGGCTACTGCGCACACAATTCACAAACACAGAAAATATTTTTTATTTTGGTTTGGACTGGAGTATACTTTGGGGGTTACAGCACCCTTTAACGGTCAAGCCAGCCGGCCCTTTACTTATGACACAGGCGCACGCTTGGCACTACTTTGTTGATGCACGTGCAGCTACTGCGCACACAATTCACAAACACAGAAAATATTTTTTTTTGGTTTGGAGTGTACTTTGCAGGTTACAGCACCCTTTAACGGTCAAGCCAGTTGGCCCTTTACTTATGACACAGGCGCACGCTTGGCACTACATTGTTGATGCACGTGCTGCTACTGCGCACACAATTCAAAAACACAGAAAATATATTTTTTTTGGTTTGGAGTGTACTTTGGGGGTTACAGCACCCTTTAGCGGTCAAGCCAGCTGGCCCTTTACTTATGACACAGGCGCACGCTTGGCACTACTTTGTTGATGCACGTGCGCTACTGCGCACACAATTCACAAACACAGAAAAAATATTTTGTTATTTGGTTTGGAGTGTACTTTGGGGGTTACAGCACCCTTTAATGGTCAAGCCAGCCGGCCCTTTACTTATGACACAGGCGCACGCTTGGCACTACTTTGTTGATGCACGTGCGGCTCCTGCGCACACAATTCACAAACACAGAAAATATATTTTTTTTGGGTTTGGACTGGAGTGTACTTTGGGGATTACAGCACCCTTTAATGGTCAAGCCAGCCGGCCATTTACTTATGACACAGGTGCACGCTTGGCACTACATTGTTGATGCACGTGCGGCTACTGCGCACACAATTCACAAACACAGAAAATATTTTTTTTTGGTTTGGAGTGTACTTTGGGGGTTACAGCACCCTTTAATGGTCAAGCCAGCCGGCCCTTTACTTATGACACAGGCGCACGCTTGACACTACTTTGTTGATGAACGTGCTGCTACTGCGCACACAATTCACAAACACAGAAAATATATATTTTTTTCCTTTGGAGTGTACTTTGGGGGTTACAGCACCCTTTAGCGGTCAAGCCAGCCGGCCCTTTACTTATGACACAGGCGCACGCTTGGCACTACTTTGTTGATGCACGTGCGGCTACTGCACACACAATTCACAAACACAGAAAAAATATTTTGTTATTTGGTTTGGAGTGTACTTTGGGGGTTACAGCACCCTTTAACAGTCAAGCCAGCCGGCCCTTTACTTATGACACAGGCGCATGCTTGGCACTACTTTGTTGATGCTCGTGCGGCTACTGCGCACACAATTCACAAACACAGAAAATATATATTTTTTTGGTTTGGACTGGAGTGTACTTTTGGGGTTACAGCACCCTTTAATGGTCAAGCCAGCCAGCCCTTTACTTATGACACAGGCGCACGCTTGGCACTACATTGTTGATGCACGTGCTGCTACTGCGCACACAATTCAAAAACACAGAAAATATATTTTTTTTGGTTTGGAGTGTACTTTGGGGGTTACAGCACCCTTTAGCGGTCAAGCCAGCCGGCCCTTTACTTATGACACAGGCGCACGCTTGGCACTACTTTGTTGATGCACGTGCGCTACTGCGCACACAATTCACAAACACAGAAAAAATATTTTGTTATTTGGTTTGGAGTGTACTTTGGGGGTTACAGCACCCTTTAATGGTCAAGCCAGCCGGCCCTTTACTTATGACACAGGCGCACGCTTGGCACTACTTTGTTGATGCACGTGCGGCTCCTGCGCACACAATTCACAAACACAGAAAATATATTTTTTTTGGGTTTGGACTGGAGTGTACTTTGGGGATTACAGCACCCTTTAATGGTCAAGCCAGCCGGCCATTTACTTATGACACAGGTGCACGCTTGGCACTACATTGTTGATGCACGTGCGGCTACTGCGCACACAATTCACAAACACAGAAAATATTTTTTTTTGGTTTGGAGTGTACTTTGGGGGTTACAGCACCCTTTAATGGTCAAGCCAGCCGGCCCTTTACTTATGACACAGGCGCACGCTTGACACTACTTTGTTGATGAACGTGCTGCTACTGCGCACACAATTCACAAACACAGAAAATATATTTTTTTTTCCTTTGGAGTGTACTTTGGGGGTTACAGCACCCTTTAGCGGTCAAGCCTGCCGGCCCTTTACTTATGACACAGGCGCACGCTTGGCACTACTTTGTTGATGCACGTGCGGCTACTGCACACACAATTCACAAACACAGAAAAAATATTTTGTTATTTGGTTTGGAGTGTACTTTGGGGGTTACAGCACCCTTTAACAGTCAAGCCAGCCGGCCCTTTACTTATGACACAGGCGCATGCTTGGCACTACTTTGTTGATGCTCGTGCGGCTACTGCGCACACAATTCACAAACACAGAAAATATATATTTTTTTGGTTTGGACTGGAGTGTACTTTTGGGGTTACAGCACCCTTTAATGGTCAAGCCAGCCAGCCCTTTACTTATGACACAGGCGCACGCTTGGCACTACTTTGTTGATGCACGTGCGGCTAATGCGCACACAATTCACAAACACAGAAAAAATATTTTGTTATTTGGTTTGGAGTGTACTTTGGGGGTTACAGCACCCTTTAACGGTCAAGCCAGCCGGACCTTTACTTATGACACAGGCGCACGCTTGGCACTACTTTGTTGATGCACGTGCGGCTACTGCGCACACAATTCACAAACACAGAAAATTTTTTTTTTTTTGGTTTGGACTGGAATGTACTTTGGGGGTTACAGCACCCTTTAACGGTCAAGCCAGCCGGCCCTTTACTTATGACACAGGCGCACGCTTGGCACTACTTTGTTGATGCACATGCAGCTACTGCGCACACAATTCACAAACACAGAAAATAATTTTTTTTTGGTTTGGAGTGTACTTTGGGGGTTACAGCACCCTTTAACGGTCAAGCCAGCCGGCCCTTTACTTATGACACAGGCGCACGCTTGGCACTACTTTGTTGATGCTTGTGCCGCTACTGCGCACACAATTCACAAACACAGAAAATATTTTTTTTTTTGGTTTGGACTGGAGTGTACTTTGGGGGTTACATCACCCTTTAACGGTCAAGCCAGCCGGCCCTTTACTTATGACACAGGCGCACGCTTGGCACTACTTTGTTGATGCACGTGCGGCTACTGCGCACACAATTCACAAACACAGAAAAAATATTTTGTTATTTGGTTTATAGTGTACTTTGGGGGTTACAGCACCCTTTAACGGTCAAGCCAGCCGGAACTTTACTTATGACACAGGCGCACGCTTGGCACTACTTTGTTGATGCACGTGCGCTACTGCACACACAATTCACAAACACAGAAAATATTTTTTTTTGGTTTGGAGTGTACTTTGGGGGTTACAGCACCCTTTAACGGTCAAGCCAGCCGGCCCTTTACTTATGACACAGGCGCACGCTTGGCACTATATTGTTGATGCACGTGCCGCTACTGCGCACACAATTCACAAACACAGAAAAAATATTTTGTTATTTGGTTTGGAGTGTACTTTGGGGGTTACAGCACCCTTTAACGGTCAAGCCAGCCAGCCCTTCACTTATGACACAGGCGCACGCCTTGCACTACTTTGTTGATGCACGTGCGGCTACTGCGCACACAATTCACAAACACAGAAAATATTTTTTTTTTTGGTTTGGACTGGAGTGTACTTTGGGGGTTACAGCACCCTTTAACGGTCAAGCCAGCCGGCCCTTTACTTATGACACAGGTGCACGCTTGGCACTACCTTGTTGATGCACGTGCGGCTACTGCGCACACAATTCACAAACACAGAAAATATTTTTTTTTTGGTTTGGAGTGTACATTGGGGGTTACAGCACCCTTTAACAGTCAAGCCAGCCGGCCCTTTACTTATGACACAGGCGCACGCTTGGCACTACTTTGTTGATGCACGTCCAGCTACTGCGCACACAATTCACAAACACAGAAAATATTTTTTTTTGTTTTGACTGGAGTGTACTTTGGGGGTTACAGCACCCTTTAGCGGTCAAGCCAGCCGGCCCTTTACTTATGACACAGGCGCACGCTTGGCACTACTTTGTTGATGCACGTGCGCTACTGCGCACACAATTCACAAACACAGAAAATATATATTTTTTTGGTTTGGACTGGAGTGTACTTTGGGGATTACAGCACCCTTTAATGGTCAAGCCAGCCGGCCATTTACTTATGACACAGGTGCACGCTTGGCACTACATTGTTGATGCACGTGCGGCTACTGCGCACACAATTCACAAACACAGAAAATATTTTTTTTTGGTTTGGAGTGTACTTTGGGGGTTACAGCACCCTTTAATGGTCAAGCCAGCCGGCCCTTTACTTATGACACAGGCTCACGCTTGGCACTACTTTGTTGATGAACGTGCTGCTACTGCGCACACAATTCACAAACACAGAAAATATATATTTTTTTTGTTTGGAGTGTACTTTGGGGGTTACAGCACCCTTTAGCGGTCAAGCCAGCCGGCCCTTTACTTATGACACAGGCGCACGCTTGGCACTACTTTGTTGATGCACGTGCGGCTACTGCACACACAATTCACAAACACAGAAAAAATATTTTGTTATTTGGTTTGGAGTGTACTTTGGGGGTTACAGCACCCTTTAACAGTCAAGCCAGCCGGCCCTTTACTTATGACACAGGCGCACGCTTGGCACTACTTTGTTGATGCACGTGCGGCTACTGCGCACACAATTCACAAACACAGAAAATATATTTTTTTTTTGTTTGGACTGGAGTGTAGTTTGGGAGTTACAGCACCCTTTAACGGTCAAGCCAGCCGGCCCTTTACTTATGACACAGGCGCATGCTTGGCACTACTTTGTTGATGCTCGTGCGGCTACTGCGCACACAATTCACAAACACAGAAAATATATATTTTTTTGGTTTGGACTGGAGTGTACTTTTGGGGTTACAGCACCCTTTAATGGTCAAGCCAGCCAGCCCTTTACTTATGACACAGGCGCACGCTTGGCACTACTTTGTTGATGCACGTGCGGCTAATGCGCACACAATTCACAAACACAGAAAAAATATTTTGTTATTTGGTTTGGAGTGTACTTTGGGGGTTACAGCACCCTTTAACGGTCAAGCCAGCCGGACCTTTACTTATGACACAGGCGCACGCTTGGCACTACTTTGTTGATGCACGTGCGGCTACTGCGCACACAATTCACAAACACAGAAAATATATATTTTTTTCCTTTGGAG
This sequence comes from Taudactylus pleione, assembly GCA_031769625.1. NCBI lineage: Eukaryota > Metazoa > Chordata > Amphibia > Anura > Myobatrachidae > Taudactylus > Taudactylus pleione. The sequence goes on from JAUIMM010000250.1 coordinate 16,445, forward strand.
TGTACTTTGGGGGTTACAGCACCCTTTAGCGGTCAAGCCAGCCGGCCCTTTACTTATGACACAGGCGCACGCTTGGCACTACTTTGTTGATGCACGTGCGGCTACTGCACACACAATTCACAAACACAGAAAAAATATTTTGTTATTTGGTTTGGAGTGTACTTTGGGGGTTACAGCACCCTTTAACAGTCAAGCCAGCCGGCCCTTTACTTATGACACAGGCGCATGCTTGGCACTACTTTGTTGATGCTCGTGCGGCTACTGCGCACACAATTCACAAACACAGAAAATATATATTTTTTTGGTTTGGACTGGAGTGTACTTTTGGGGTTACAGCACCCTTTAATGGTCAAGCCAGCCAGCCCTTTACTTATGACACAGGCGCACGCTTGGCACTACATTGTTGATGCACGTGCTGCTACTGCGCACACAATTCAAAAACACAGAAAATATATTTTTTTTGGTTTGGAGTGTACTTTGGGGGTTACAGCACCCTTTAGCGGTCAAGCCAGCCGGCCCTTTACTTATGACACAGGCGCACGCTTGGCACTACTTTGTTGATGCACGTGCGCTACTGCGCACACAATTCACAAACACAGAAAAAATATTTTGTTATTTGGTTTGGAGTGTACTTTGGGGGTTACAGCACCCTTTAATGGTCAAGCCAGCCGGCCCTTTACTTATGACACAGGCGCACGCTTGGCACTACTTTGTTGATGCACGTGCGGCTCCTGCGCACACAATTCACAAACACAGAAAATATATTTTTTTTGGGTTTGGACTGGAGTGTACTTTGGGGATTACAGCACCCTTTAATGGTCAAGCCAGCCGGCCATTTACTTATGACACAGGTGCACGCTTGGCACTACATTGTTGATGCACGTGCGGCTACTGCGCACACAATTCACAAACACAGAAAATATTTTTTTTTGGTTTGGAGTGTACTTTGGGGGTTACAGCACCCTTTAATGGTCAAGCCAGCCGGCCCTTTACTTATGACACAGGCGCACGCTTGACACTACTTTGTTGATGAACGTGCTGCTACTGCGCACACAATTCACAAACACAGAAAATATATTTTTTTTTCCTTTGGAGTGTACTTTGGGGGTTACAGCACCCTTTAGCGGTCAAGCCTGCCGGCCCTTTACTTATGACACAGGCGCACGCTTGGCACTACTTTGTTGATGCACGTGCGGCTACTGCACACACAATTCACAAACACAGAAAAAATATTTTGTTATTTGGTTTGGAGTGTACTTTGGGGGTTACAGCACCCTTTAACAGTCAAGCCAGCCGGCCCTTTACTTATGACACAGGCGCATGCTTGGCACTACTTTGTTGATGCTCGTGCGGCTACTGCGCACACAATTCACAAACACAGAAAATATATATTTTTTTGGTTTGGACTGGAGTGTACTTTTGGGGTTACAGCACCCTTTAATGGTCAAGCCAGCCAGCCCTTTACTTATGACACAGGCGCACGCTTGGCACTACTTTGTTGATGCACGTGCGGCTAATGCGCACACAATTCACAAACACAGAAAAAATATTTTGTTATTTGGTTTGGAGTGTACTTTGGGGGTTACAGCACCCTTTAACGGTCAAGCCAGCCGGACCTTTACTTATGACACAGGCGCACGCTTGGCACTACTTTGTTGATGCACGTGCGGCTACTGCGCACACAATTCACAAACACAGAAAATTTTTTTTTTTTTGGTTTGGACTGGAATGTACTTTGGGGGTTACAGCACCCTTTAACGGTCAAGCCAGCCGGCCCTTTACTTATGACACAGGCGCACGCTTGGCACTACTTTGTTGATGCACATGCAGCTACTGCGCACACAATTCACAAACACAGAAAATAATTTTTTTTTGGTTTGGAGTGTACTTTGGGGGTTACAGCACCCTTTAACGGTCAAGCCAGCCGGCCCTTTACTTATGACACAGGCGCACGCTTGGCACTACTTTGTTGATGCTTGTGCCGCTACTGCGCACACAATTCACAAACACAGAAAATATTTTTTTTTTTGGTTTGGACTGGAGTGTACTTTGGGGGTTACATCACCCTTTAACGGTCAAGCCAGCCGGCCCTTTACTTATGACACAGGCGCACGCTTGGCACTACTTTGTTGATGCACGTGCGGCTACTGCGCACACAATTCACAAACACAGAAAAAATATTTTGTTATTTGGTTTATAGTGTACTTTGGGGGTTACAGCACCCTTTAACGGTCAAGCCAGCCGGAACTTTACTTATGACACAGGCGCACGCTTGGCACTACTTTGTTGATGCACGTGCGCTACTGCACACACAATTCACAAACACAGAAAATATTTTTTTTTGGTTTGGAGTGTACTTTGGGGGTTACAGCACCCTTTAACGGTCAAGCCAGCCGGCCCTTTACTTATGACACAGGCGCACGCTTGGCACTATATTGTTGATGCACGTGCCGCTACTGCGCACACAATTCACAAACACAGAAAAAATATTTTGTTATTTGGTTTGGAGTGTACTTTGGGGGTTACAGCACCCTTTAACGGTCAAGCCAGCCAGCCCTTCACTTATGACACAGGCGCACGCCTTGCACTACTTTGTTGATGCACGTGCGGCTACTGCGCACACAATTCACAAACACAGAAAATATTTTTTTTTTTGGTTTGGACTGGAGTGTACTTTGGGGGTTACAGCACCCTTTAACGGTCAAGCCAGCCGGCCCTTTACTTATGACACAGGTGCACGCTTGGCACTACCTTGTTGATGCACGTGCGGCTACTGCGCACACAATTCACAAACACAGAAAATATTTTTTTTTTGGTTTGGAGTGTACATTGGGGGTTACAGCACCCTTTAACAGTCAAGCCAGCCGGCCCTTTACTTATGACACAGGCGCACGCTTGGCACTACTTTGTTGATGCACGTCCAGCTACTGCGCACACAATTCACAAACACAGAAAATATTTTTTTTTGTTTTGACTGGAGTGTACTTTGGGGGTTACAGCACCCTTTAGCGGTCAAGCCAGCCGGCCCTTTACTTATGACACAGGCGCACGCTTGGCACTACTTTGTTGATGCACGTGCGCTACTGCGCACACAATTCACAAACACAGAAAATATATATTTTTTTGGTTTGGACTGGAGTGTACTTTGGGGATTACAGCACCCTTTAATGGTCAAGCCAGCCGGCCATTTACTTATGACACAGGTGCACGCTTGGCACTACATTGTTGATGCACGTGCGGCTACTGCGCACACAATTCACAAACACAGAAAATATTTTTTTTTGGTTTGGAGTGTACTTTGGGGGTTACAGCACCCTTTAATGGTCAAGCCAGCCGGCCCTTTACTTATGACACAGGCTCACGCTTGGCACTACTTTGTTGATGAACGTGCTGCTACTGCGCACACAATTCACAAACACAGAAAATATATATTTTTTTCGTTTGGAGTGTACTTTGGGGGTTACAGCACCCTTTAGCGGTCAAGCCAGCCGGCCCTTTACTTATGACACAGGCGCACGCTTGGCACTACTTTGTTGATGCACGTGCGGCTACTGCACACACAATTCACAAACACAGAAAAAATATTTTGTTATTTGGTTTGGAGTGTACTTTGGGGGTTACAGCATCCTTTAACAGTCAAGCCAGCCGGCCCTTTACTTATGACACAGGCGCACGCTTGGCACTACTTTGTTGATGCACGTGCGGCTACTGCGCACACAATTCACAAACACAGAAAATATATTTTTTTTTTGTTTGGACTGGAGTGTAGTTTGGGAGTTACAGCACCCTTTAACGGTCAAGCCAGCCGGCCCTTTACTTATGACACAGGCGCATGCTTGGCACTACTTTGTTGATGCTCGTGCGGCTACTGCGCACACAATTCACAAACACAGAAAATATATATTTTTTTGGTTTGGACTGGAGTGTACTTTTGGGGTTACAGCACCCTTTAATGGTCAAGCCAGCCAGCCCTTTACTTATGACACAGGCGCACGCTTGGCACTACTTTGTTGATGCACGTGCGGCTAATGCGCACACAATTCACAAACACAGAAAAAATATTTTGTTAATTGGTTTGGAGTGTACTTTGGGGGTTACAGCACCCTTTAACGGTCAAGCCAGCCGGACCTTTACTTATGACACAGGCGCACGCTTGGCACTACTTTGTTGATGCACGTGCGGCTACTGCGCACACAATTCACAAACACAGAAAATATTTTTTTTTTTGGTTTGGACTGGAATGTACTTTGGGGGTTACAGCACCCTTTAACGGTCAAGCCAGCCGGCCCTTTACTTATGACACAGGCGCACGCTTGGCACTACTTTGTTGATGCACATGCAGCTACTGCGCACACAATTCACAAACACAGAAAATAATTTTTTTTTGGTTTGGAGTGTACTTTGGGGGTTACAGCACCCTTTAACGGTCAAGCCAGCCGGCCCTTTACTTATGACACAGGCGCACGCTTGGCACTACTTTGTTGATGCTTGTGCCGCTACTGCGCACACAATTCACAAACACAGAAAATATTTTTTTTTTTGGTTTGGACTGGAGTGTACTTTGGGGGTTACATCACCCTTTAACGGTCAAGCCAGCCGGCCCTTTACTTATGACACAGGCGCACGCTTGGCACTACTTTGTTGATGCACGTGCGGCTACTGCGCACACAATTCACAAACACAGAAAAAATATTTTGTTATTTGGTTTATAGTGTACTTTGGGGGTTACAGCACCCTTTAACGGTCAAGCCAGCCGGACCTTTACTTATGACACAGGCGCACGCTTGGCACTACTTTGTTGATGCACGTGCGCTACTGCACACACAATTCACAAACACAGAAAATATTTTTTTTTGGTTTGGAGTGTACTTTGGGGGTTACAGCACCCTTTAACGGTCAAGCCAGCCGGCCCTTTACTTATGACACAGGCGCACGCTTGGCACTATATTGTTGATGCACGTGCCGCTACTGCGCACACAATTCACAAACACAGAAAAAATATTTTGTTATTTGGTTTGGAGTGTACTTTGGGGGTTACAGCACCCTTTAACGGTCAAGCCAGCCAGCCCTTCACTTATGACACAGGCGCACGCCTTGCACTACTTTGTTGATGCACGTGCGGCTACTGCGCACACAATTCACAAACACAGAAAATATTTTTTTTTTTGGTTTGGACTGGAGTGTACTTTGGGGGTTACAGCACCCTTTAACGGTCAAGCCAGCCGGCCCTTTACTTATGACACAGGTGCACGCTTGGCACTACCTTGTTGATGCACGTGCGGCTACTGCGCACACAATTCACAAACACAGAAAATATTTTTTTTTTGGTTTGGAGTGTACATTGGGGGTTACAGCACCCTTTAACAGTCAAGCCAGCCGGCCTTTTACTTATGACACAGGCGCACGCTTGGCACTACTTTGTTGATGCACGTCCAGCTACTGCGCACACAATTCACAAACACAGAAAATATTTTTTTTTGTTTCGACTGGAGTGTACTTTGGGGGTTACAGCACCCTTTAGCGGTCAAGCCAGCCGGCCCTTTACTTATGACACAGGCGCACGCTTGGCACTACTTTGTTGATGCACGTGCGCTACTGCGCACACAATTCACAAACACAGAAAAAATATTTTGTTATTTGGTTTGGAGTGTACTTTGGGGGTTACAGCACCCTTTAATGGTCAAGCCAGCCGGCCCTTTACTTATGACACAGGCACACGCTTGGCACTACTTTGTTGATGCACGTGCGGCTCCTGCGCACACAAATCACAAACACAGAAAATATATTTTTTTTTGGTTTGGACTGGAGTGTACTTTGGGGATTACAGCACCCTTTAATGGTCAAGCCAGCCGGCCCTTTACTTATGACACAGGCGCACGCTTGGCACTACTTTGTTGATGAACGTGCTGCTACTGCGCACACAATTCACAAACACAGAAAATATATTTTTTTTTCGTTTGGAGTGTACTTTGGGGGTTACAGCACCCTTTAGCGGTCAAGCCAGCCGGCCCTTTACTTATGACACAGGCGCACGCTTGGCACTACTTTGTTGATGCACGTGCGGCTACTGCACACACAATTCACAAACACAGAAAAAATATTTTGTTATTTGGTTTGGAGTGTACTTTGGGGGTTACAGCACCCTTTAACAGTCAAGCCAGCCGGCCCTTTACTTATGACACAGGCGCACGCTTGGCACTACTTTGTTGATGCACGTGCGGCTACTGCGCACACAATTCACAAACACAGAAAATATATTTTTTTTTTGTTTGGACTGGAGTGTAGTTTGGGAGTTACAGCACCCTTTAACGGTCAAGCCAGCCGGCCCTTTACTTATGACACAGGCGCATGCTTGGCACTACTTTGTTGATGCTCGTGCGGCTACTGCGCACACAATTCACAAACACAGAAAATATATATTTTTTTGGTTTGGACTGGAGTGTACTTTTGGGGTTACAGCACCCTTGAATGGTCAAGCCAGCCAGCCCTTTACTTATGACACAGGCGCACGCTTGGCACTACTTTGTTGATGCACGTGCTGCTAATGCGCACACAATTCACAAACACAGAAAAAATATTTTGTTATTTGGTTTGGAGTGTACTTTGGGGGTTACAGCACCCTTTAACGGTCAAGCCAGCCGGACCTTTACTTATGACACAGGCGCACGCTTGGCACTACTTTGTTGATGCACGTGCGGCTACTGCGCACACAATTCACAAACACAGAAAATATTTTTTTTTTTGGTTTGGACTGGAGTGTACTTTGGGGGTTACAGCACCCTTTAACGGTCAAGCCAGCCGGCCCTTTACTTATGACACAGGCGCACGCTTGGCACTACTTTGTTGATGCACGTGCAGCTACTGCGCACACAATTCACAAACACAGAAAATATTTTTTTTTGGTTTGGAGTGTACTTTGGGGATTACAGCACCCTTTAACAGTCAAGCCAGCCGGCCCTTTACTTATGACACAGGCGCACGCTTGGCACTACTTTGTTGATGCACGTGCGGCTACTGCGCACACAATTCACAAACACAGAAAATAATTTTTCTTTGGTTTGGAGTGTACTTTGGGGGTTACAGCACCCTTTAACGGTCAAGCCAGCCGGCCCTTTACTTAGACACAGGCGCACGCTTGGCACTACATTGTTGATGCACGTGCGGCTACTGCGCACACAATTCACAAACACAGAAAATATTTTTTTTTTGTTTGGAGTGTACTTTGGAGGTTACAGCACCCTTTAACGGTCAAGCCAGCCGGCCCTTTACTTATGACACAGGCGCACGCTTGGCACTACTTTGTTGATGCACGTGCGGCTACTGCGCACACAATTCACAAACACAGAAAATAATTTTTTTTTGGTTTGGAGTGTACTTTGGGGGTTACAGCACCCTTTAACGGTCAAGCCAGCTGGCCCTTTACTTATGACACAGGCGCACGCTTGGCACTACTTTGTTGATGCTTGTGCCGCTACTGCGCACACAATTCACAAACACAGAAAATATATATTTTTTTGGTTTGGACTGGAGTGTACTTTGGGGGTTACATCACCCTTTAACGGTCAAGCCAGCCGGCCCTTTACTTATGACACAGGCGCACGCTTGGCACTACTTTGTTGATGCACGTGCGGCTACTGCGCACACAATTCACAAACACAGAAAAAATATTTTGTTATTTGGTTTATAGTGTACTTTGGGGGTTACAGCACCCTTTAACGGTCAAGCCAGCCGGACCTTTACTTATGACACAGGCGCACGCTTGGCACTACTTTGTTGATGCACGTGCGCTACTGCACACACAATTCACAAACACAGAAAATATTTTTTTTTGGTTTGGACTGTACTTTGGGGGTTACAGCACCCTTTAACGGTCAAGCCAGCCGGCCCTTTACTTATGACACAGGCGCACGCTTGGCACTATATTGTTGATGCACGTGCGGCTACTGCGCACACAATTCACAAACACAGAAAATATATTTTTTTTGGTTTGGAGTGTACTTTGGGGGTTACAGCACCCTTTAACGGTCAAGCCAGCTGGCCCTTTACTTATGACACAGGCGCACGCTTGGCACTACTTTGTTGATGCACGTGCGGCTACTGCGCACACAATTCACAAACACAGAAAAAATATTTTGTTATTTGGTTTGGAGTGTACTTTGGGGGTTACAGCACCCTTTAACGGTCAAGCCAGCCGGCCCTTTACTTATGACACAGGCGCACGCCTTGCACTACTTTGTTGATGCACGTGCGGCTACTGCGCACACAATTCACAAACACAGAAAATATTTTTTTTTTTGGTTTGGACTGGAGTGTACTTTGGGGGTTACAGCACCCTTTAATGGTCAAGCCAGCCGGCCCTTTACTTATGGCACAGGCGCACACTTGGCACTACATTGTTGATGCACGTGCGGCTACTGCGCACACAATTCACAAACACAGAAAATATTTTTTTTTTTGGTTTGGAGTGTACTTTGGGGGTTACAGCACCCTTTAACGGTCAAGCCAGCCGGACCTTTACTTATGACACAGGCGCACGCTTGGCACTACTTTGTTGATGCACGTGCGGCTACTGCGCACACAATTCACAAACACAGAAAATATTTTTTTTTGGTTTGGAGTGTACTTTGGGGGTTACAGCACCCTTTAACGGTCAAGCCAGCCGACCCTTTACTTATGACACAGGCGCACGCTTGGCACTACTTTGTTGATGCACGTGCGGCTACTGCGCACACAATTCACAAACACAGAAAAAATATTTTGTTATTTGGTTTGGAGTGTACTTTGGGGGTTACAGCACCCTTTAACGGTCAAGCCAGCTGGACCGTTACTTATGACACAGGCGCACGCTTGGCACTACTTTGTTGATGCACGTGCGGCTACTGCGCACACAATTCACAAACACAGAAAATATATATTTTTTTGGTTTGGACTGGAGTGTACTTTGGGGTTACAGCACCCTTTAACGGTCAAGCCAGCCGGCCCTTTACTTATGACACAGGCACACGCTTGGCACTACATTGTTGATGCACGTGCGGCTACTGCGCACACAATTCACAAACACAGAAAATATTTTTTTTTGGTTTGGAGTGTACTTTGGGGGTTACAGCACCCTTTAATGGTCAAGCCAGCCGGCCCTTTACTTATGACACAGGCGCACGCTTGGCACTACTTTGTTGATGCACGTGCGGCTACTGCGCACACAATTCACAAACACAGAAAATATTTTTTTTTTTGGTCTGGAGTGTACTTTGGGGGTTACAGCACCCTTTAACGGTCAAGCCAGCCGGCCCTTTACTTATGACACAGGCGCACGCCTTGCACTACTTTGTTGATGCACGTGCGGCTACTGCGCACACAATTCACAAACACAGAAAATATTTTTTTTTTTGGTTTGGACTGGAGTGTACTTTGGGGGTTACAGCACCCTTTAACAGTCAAGCCAGCCGGCCCTTTACTTATGACACAGGCGCACGCTTGGCACTACTTTGTTGATGCACGTGCGGCTACTGAGCACACAATTCACAAACACAGAAAATATTTTTTTTTGGGTTTGGAGTGTACTTTGGGGGTAACAGCACCCTTTAACAGTCAAGCCAGCCGGCCCTTTACTTATGACACAGGCGCACGCTTGGCACTACTTTGTTGATGCATGTGCGGCTACTGCGCACACAATTCACAAACACAGAAAATATTTTTTTTTTTGGTTTAGACTGGAGTGTACTTTGGGGGTTACAGCACCCTTTAACGTTCAAGCCAGCCGGCCCTTTACTTATGACACAGGCGCACGCTTGGCACTACTTTGTTGATGCACGTGCAGCTACTGCGCACACAATTCACAAACACAGAAAATATTTTTTTTTTGTTTCGACTGGAGTGTACTTTGGGGGTTACAGCACCCTTTAGCAGTCAAGCCAGCCGGTCCTTTACTTATGACACAGGCGCACGCTTGGCACTACTTTGTTGATGCACGTGCGGCTACTGCGCACACAATTCACAAACACAGAAAAAATATTTTGTTATTTGGTTTGGAGTGTACTTTGGGGGTTACAGCATCCTTTAACAGTCAAGCCAGCTGGCCCTTTACTTATGACACAGGCGCACGCTTGGCACTACTTTGTTGATGCACGTGCGGCTCCTGCGCACACAATTCACAAACACAGAAAATATATTTTTTTTTGGTTTGGACTGGAGTGTACTTTGGGGATTACAGCACCCTTTAATGGTCAAGCCAGCTGGCCATTTACTTATGACAGAGGTGCACGCTTGGCACTACATTGTTGATGCACGTGCGGCTACTGCGCACTCAATTCACAAACACAGAAAATATTTTTTTTTGGTTTGGAGTGTACTTTGGGGGTTACAGCACCCTTTAATGGTCAAGCCAGCCAGCCCTTTACTTATGACACAGGCGCACGCTTGGCACTACTTTGTTGATGAACGTGCTGCTACTGCGCACACAATTCACAAACACAGAAAATATATATTTTTTTCCTTTGGAGTGTACTTTGGGGGTTACAGCACCCTTTAGCGGTCAAGCCAGCCGGCCCTTTACTTATGACACAGGCGCACGCTTGGCACTACTTTGTTGATGCACGTGCGGCTACTGCACACACAATTCACAAACACAGAAAAAATATTTTGTTATTTGGTTTGGAGTGTACTTTGGGGGTTACAGCACCCTTTAACAGTCAAGCCAGCCGGCCCTTTACTTATGACACAGGCGCATGCTTGGCACTACTTTGTTGATGCTCGTGCGGCTACTGCGCACACAATTCACAAACACAGAAAATATATATTTTTTTGGTTTGGACTGGAGTGTACTTTTGGGGTTACAGCACCCTTTAATGGTCAAGCCAGCCAGCCCTTTATTTATGACACAGGCGCACGCTTGGCACTACTTTGTTGATGCACGTGCGGCTAATGCGCACACAATTCACAAACACAGAAAAAATATTTTGTTATTTGGTTTGGAGTGTACTTTGGGGGTTACAGCACCCTTTAACGGTCAAGCCAGCCGGACCTTTACTTATGACACAGGCGCACGCTTGGCACTACTTTGTTGATGCACGTGCGGCTACTGCGCACACAATTCACAAACACAGAAAATATTTTTTTTTTTGGTTTGGACTGGAGTGTACTTTGGGGGTTACAGCACCCTTTAACGGTCAAGCCAGCCGGCCCTTTACTTATGACACAGGCGCACGCTTGGCACTACTTTGTTGATGCACGTGCAGCTACTGCGCACACAATTCACAAACACAGAAAATATTTTTTTTTGGTTTGGAGTGTACTTTGGGGGTTACAGCACCCTTTAACAGTCAAGCCAGCCGGTCCTTTACTTATGACACAGGCGCACGCTTGGCACTACTTTGTTGATGCACGTGCGGCTACTGCGCACACAATTCACAAACACAGAAAATAATTTTTTTTTTGTTTGGAGTGTACTTTGGGGGTTACAGCACCCTTTAACGGTCAAGCCAGCCGGCCCTTTACTTAGACACAGGCGCACGCTTGGCACTACATTGTTGATGCACGTGCGGCTACTGCGCACACAATTCACAAACACAGAAAATATTTTTTTTTTGTTTGGAGTGTACTTTGGAGGTTACAGCACCCTTTAACGGTCAAGCCAGCCGGCCCTTTACTTATGACACAGGCGCACGCTTGGCACTACTTTGTTGATGCACGTGCGGCTACTGCGCACACAATTCACAAACACAGAAAATAATTTTTTTTTGGTTTGGAGTGTACTTTGGGGGTTACAGCACCCTTTAATGGTCAAGCCAGCCGGCCCTTTACTTATGACACAGGCGCACGCTTGGCACTACTTTGTTGATGCTTGTGCCGCTACTGCGCACACAATTCACAAACACAGAAAATATTTTTTTTTTTGGTTTGGACTGGAGTGTACTTTGGGGGTTACATCACCCTTTAACGGTCAAGCCAGCCGGCCCTTTACTTATGACACAGGCGCACGCTTGGCACTACTTTGTTGATGCACGTGCGGCTACTGCGCACACAATTCACAAACACAGAAAAAATATTTTGTTATTTGGTTTATAGTGTACTTTGGGGGTTACAGCACCCTTTAACGGTCAAGCCAGCCGGACCTTTACTTATGACACAGGCGCACGCTTGGCACTACTTTGTTGATGCACGTGCGCTACTGCACACACAATTCACAAACACAGAAAATATTTTTTTTTGGTTTGGAGTGTACTTTGGGGGTTACAGCACCCTTTAACGGTCAAGCCAGCCGGCCCTTTACTTATGACACAGGCTCACGCTTGGCACTATATTGTTGATGCACGTGCGGCTACTGCGCACACAATTCACAAACACAGAAAAAATATTTTGTTATTTGGTTTGGAGTGTACTTTGGGGGTTACAGCACCCTTTAACGGTCAAGCCAGCCAGCCCTTCACTTATGACACAGGCGCACGCCTTGCACTACTTTGTTGATGCACGTGCGGCTACTGCGCACACAATTCACAAACACAGAAAATATTTTTTTTTTTGGTTTGGACTGGAGTGTACTTTGGGGGTTACAGCACCCTTTAACGGTCAAACCAGCCGGCCCTTTACTTATGACACAGATGCACGCTTGGCACTACCTTGTTGATGCACGTGCGGCTACTGCGCACACAATTCACAAACACAGAAAATATTTTTTTTTGGTTTGGAGTGTACATTGGGGGTTACAGCACCCTTTAACAGTCAAGCCAGCCGGCCCTTTACTTATGACACAGGCGCACGTTTGGCACTACTTTGTTGATGCACATGCGACTACTGCGCACACAATTCACAAACACAGAAATTATTTTTTTTTGTTTCGACTGGAGTGTACTTTGGGGGTTACAGCACCCTTTAGCGGTCAAGCCAGCCGGCCCTTTACTTATGACACAGGCGCACGCTTGGCACTACTTTGTTGATGCACGTGCGCTACTGCGCACACAATTCACAAACACAGAAAAAATATTTTGTTATTTGGTTTGGAGTGTACTTTGGGGGTTACAGCACCCTTTAATGGTCAAGCCAGCCGGCCCTTTACTTATGACACAGGCGCACGCTTGGCACTACTTTGTTGATGCACGTGCGGCTCCTGCGCACACAATTCACAAAAACAGAGAATATATTTTTTTTTTTGGTTTGGACTGGAGTGTACTTTGGGGATTACAGCACCCTTTAATGGTCAAGCCAGCCGGCCATTTACTTATGACACAGGTGCACGCTTGGCACTACATTGTTGATGCACGTGCGGCTACTGCGCACACAATTCACAAACACAGAAAATATTTTTTTTTGGTTTGGAGTGTACTTTGGGGGTTACAGCACCCTTTAATGGTCAAGCCAGCCGGCCCTTTACTTATGACACAGGCGCACGCTTGGCACTACTTTGTTGATGAACGTGCTGCTACTGCGCACACAATTCACAAACACAGAAAATATATATTTTTTTCGTTTGGAGTGTACTTTGGGGGTTACAGCACCCTTTAGCGGTCAAGCCAGCTGGCCCTTTACTTATGACACAGGCGAACGCTTGGCACTACTTTGTTGATGCACGTGCGGCTACTGCACACACAATTCACAAACACAGAAAAAATATTTTGTTATTTGGTTTGGAGTGTACTTTGGGGGTTACAGCACCCTTTAACAGTCAAGCCAGCCGGCCCTTTACTTATGACACAGGCGCACGCTTGGCACTACTTTGTTGATGCACGTGCGGCTACTGCGCACACAATTCACAAACACAGAAAATATTTTTTTTTTGGTCTGGAGTGTGCTTTGGGGGTTACAGCACCCTTTAATGGTCAAGCCAGCCGGCCCTTTACTTATGACACAGGCGCACGCTTGGCACTACTTTGTTGATGCACGTGCGGCTACTGCGCACACAATTCACAAACACAGAAAATATTTTATTTTTGGTCTGGAGTGTACTTTGGGGGTTACAGCACCCTTTAACGGTCAAGCCAGCCGGCCCTTTACTTATGACACAGGCGCACGCCTTGCACTACTTTGTTGATGCAAGTGCGGCTACTGCGCACACAATTCACAAACACAGAAAATATTTTTTTTTTTGGTTTGGACTGGAGTGTACTTTGGGGGTTACAGCACCCTTTAACAGTCAAGCCAGCCGGCCCTTTACTTATGACACAGGCGCACGCTTGGCACTACTTTATTGATGCACGTGCGGCTACTGAGCACACAATTCACAAACACAGAAAATATTTTTTTTTGGGTTTGGAGTGTACTTTGGGGGTTACAGCACCCTTTAACAGTCAAGCCAGCTGGCCCTTTACTTATGACACAGGCGCACGCTTGGCACTACTTTGTTGATGCATGTGCGGCTACTGCGCACACAATTCACAAACACAGAAAATATTTTTTTTTTTGGTTTGGACTGGAGTGTACTTTGGGGGTTACAGCACCCTTTAACGTTCAAGCCAGCCGGCCCTTTACTTATGACACAGGCGCACGCTTGGCACTACTTTGTTGATGCACGTGCAGCTACTGCGCACACAATTCACAAACACAGAAAATATTTTTTTTTTGTTTCGACTGGAGTGTACTTTGGGGGTTACAGCACCCTTTAGCGGTCAAGCCAGCCGGTCCTTTACTTATGACACAGGCGCACGCTTGGCACTACTTTGTTGATGCACGTGCGGCTACTGCGCACACAATTCACAAACACAGAAAAAAAAATTTGTTATTTGGTTTGGAGTGTACTTTGGGGGTTACAGCATCCTTTAACAGTCAAGCCAGCTGGCCCTTTACTTATGACACAGGCGCACGCTTGGCACTACTTTGTTGATGCACGTGAGGCTACTGCGCACACAATTCACAAACACAGAAAATATTTTTTTTTTTGGTTTGGACTGGAGTATACTTTGGGGGTTACAGCACCCTTTAATGGTCAAGCCAGCCGGCCCTTTACTTATGACACAGGCGCACGCTTGGCACTACTTTGTTGATGCACGTGCAGCTACTGCGCACACAATTCACAAACACAGAAAATATTTTTTTTTGGTTTGGAGTGTACTTTGGGGGTTACAGCACCCTTTAGCGGTCAAGCCAGCCGGCCCTTTACTTATGACACAGGCGCACGCTTGGCACTACTTTGTTGATGCACGTGCGCTACTGCGCACACAATTCACAAACACAGAAAAAATATTTTGTTATTTGGTTTGGAGTGTACTTTGGGGGTAACAGCACCCTTTAACAGTCAAGCCAGCTGGCCCTTTACTTATGACACAGGCGCATGCTTGGCACTACTTTGTTGATGCTCGTTCGGCTACTGCGCACACAATTCACAAACACAGAAAATATATATTTTTTTGGTTTGGACTGGAGTGTACTTTTGGGGTTACAGCACCCTTTAATGGTCAAGCCAGCCAGCCCTTTACTTATGACACAGGCGCACGCTTGGCACTACTTTGTTGATGCACGTGCGGCTACTGCGCACACAATTCACAAACACAGAAAATATTTTTTTTTTTGGTTTGGACTGGAGTGTACTTTGGGGGTTACAGCACCCTTTAATGGTCAAGCCAGCCGGCCCTTTACTTATGACACAGGCGCACGCTTGGCACTACTTTGTTGATGCACGTGCGGCTACTGCGCACACAATTCACAAACACAGAAAATATTTTTTTTTTTGGTTTGGACTGGAGTGTACTTTGGGGGTTACAGCACCCTTTAATGGTCAAGCCAGCCGGCCCTTTACTTATGACACAGGCGCACGCTTGGCACTACTTTGTTGATGCACGTGCAGCTACTGCGCACACAATTCACAAACACAGAAAATATTTTTTTTTGGTTTGGAGTGTACTTTGGGGGTTACAGCACCCTTTAACAGTCAAGCCAGCCGGCCCTTTACTTATGACACAGGCGCACGCTTGGCACTACTTTGTTGATGCACGTGCGGCTACTGCGCACACAATTCACAAACACAGAAAATAATTTTTTTTTGGTTTGGAGTGTACTTTGGGGGTTACAACACCCTTTAACGGTCAAGCCAGCCGGCCCTTTACTTAGACACAGGCGCATGCTTGGCACTACATTGTTGATGCACGTGCGGCTACTGCGCACACAATTCACAAACACAGAAAATATTTTTTTTTTGTTTGGAGTGTACTTTGGAGGTTACAGCACCCTTTAACGGTCAAGCCAGCCGGCCCTTTACTTATGACACAGGCGCACGCTTGGCACTACTTTGTTGATGCACGTGCGGCTACTGCGCACACAATTCACAAACACAGAAAATAATTTTTTTTTGGTTTGGAGTGTACTTTGGGGGTTACAGCACCCTTTAACGGTCAAGCCAGCTGGCCCTTTACTTATGACACAGGCGCACGCTTGGCACTACTTTGTTGATGCTTGTGCCGCTACTGCGCACACAATTCACAAACACAGAAAATATTTTTTTTTTTGGTTTGGACTGGTGTGTACTTTGGGGGTTACATCACCCTTTAATGGTCAAGCCAGCCGGCCCTTTACTTATGACACAGGCGCACGCTTGGCACTACTTTGTTGATGCACGTGCGGCTACTGCGCACACAATTCACAAACACAGAAAAAATATTTTGTTATTTGGTTTATAGTGTACTTTGGGGGTTACAGCACCCTTTAACGGTCAAGCCAGCCGGACCTTTACTTATGACACAGGCGCACGCTTGGCACTACTTTGTTGATGCACGTGCGCGACTGCACACACAATTCACAAACACAGAAAATATTTTTTTTTGGTTTGGAGTGTACTTTGGGGGTTACAGCACCCTTTAACGGTCAAGCCAGCCGGCCCTTTACTTATGACACAGGCGCACGCTTGGCACTATATTGTTGATGCACGTGCGGCTACTGCGCACACAATTCACAAACACAGAAAAAATATTTTGTTATTTGGTTTGGAGTGTACTTTGGGGGTTACAGCACCCTTTAATGGTCAAGCCAGCCAGCCATTCACTTATGACACAGGCGCACGCCTTGCACTACTTTGTTGATGCACGTGCGGCTACTGCGCACACAATTCACAAACACAGAAAATATTTTTTTTTTTGGTTTGGACTGGAGTGTACTTTGGGGGTTACAGCACCCTTTAACGGTCAAGCCAGCCGGCCCTTTACTTATGACACAGGTGCACGCTTGGCACTACCTTGTTGATGCACGTGCGGCTACTGCGCACACAATTCACAAACACAGAAAATATTTTTTTTTTGGTTTGGAGTGTACATTGGGGGTTACAGCACCCTTTAACAGTCAAGCCAGCCGGCCCTTTACTTATGACACAGGCGCACGCTTGGCACTACTTTGTTGATGCACGTGCGGCTACTGCGCACACAATTCACAAACACAGAAAATATATATTTTTTTGGTCTGGACTGGAGTGTACTTTGGGGGTTACAGCACCCTTTAACGGTCAAGCCAGCCGGCCCTTTACTTATGACACAGGCGCACGCTTGGCACTACTTTGTTGATGCACGTCCAGCTACTGCGCACACAATTCACAAACACAGAAAATATTTTTTTTTGTTTCGACTGGAGTGTACTTTGGGGGTTACAGCACCCTTTAGCGGTCAAGCCAGCCGGCCCTTTACTTATGACACAGGCGCACGCTTGGCACTACTTTGTTGATGCACGTGCGCTACTGTGCACACAATTCACAAACACAGAAAAAATATTTTGTTATTTGGTTTGGAGTGTACTTTGGGGGTTACAGCACCCTTTAATGGTCAAGCCAGCCGGCCATTTACTTATGACACAGGTGCACGCTTGGCACTACATTGTTGATGCACGTGCGGCTACTGCGCACACAATTCACAAACACAGAAAATATTTTTTTTTGGTTTGGAGTGTACTTTGGGGGTAACAGCACCCTTTAATGGTCAAGCCAGCCGGCCCTTTACTTATGACACAGGCGCACGCTTGGCACTACTTTGTTGATGAACGTGCTGCTACTGCGCACACAATTCACAAACACAGAAAATATATTTTTTTTTTGTTTGGAGTGTACTTTGGGGGTTACAGCACCCTTTAGCGGTCAAGCCAGCCGGCCCTTTACTTATGACACAGGCGCACGCTTGGCACTACTTTGTTGATGCACGTGCGGCTACTGCACACACAATTCACAAACACAGAAAAAATATTTTGTTATTTGGTTTGGAGTGTACTTTGGGGGTTACAGCACCCTTTAACAGTTATGCCAGCCGGCCCTTTACTTATGACACAGGCGCACGCTTGGCACTACTTTGTTGATGCACGTGCGGCTACTGCGCACACAATTCACAAACACAGAAAATATTTTTTTTTTTTGTTTGGACTGGAGTGTAGTTTGGGAGTTACAGCACCCTTTAACGGTCAAGCCAGCCTGCCCTTTACTTATGACACAGGCGCATGCTTGGCACTACTTTGTTGATGCTCGTGCGGCTACTGCGCACACAATTCACAAACACAGAAAATATATATTTTTTTGGTTTGGACTGGAGTGTACTTTTGGGGTTACAGCACCCTAAAATGGTCAAGCCAGCCAGCCCTTTACTTATGACACAGGCGCACGCTTGGCACTACTTTGTTGATGCACGTGCGGCTAATGCGCACACAATTCACAAACACAGAAAAAATATTTTGTTATTTGGTTTGGAGTGTACTTTGGGGGATACAGCACCCTTTAACGGTCAAGCCAGCCGGACCTTTACTTATGACACAGGCGCACGCTTGGCACTACTTTGTTGATGCACGTGCAGCTACTGCGCACACAATTCACAAACACAGAAAATATTTTTTTTTGGTTTGGAGTGTACTTTGGGGGTTACAGCACCCTTTAACAGTCAAGCCAGCCGGCCCTTTACTTATGACACAGGCGCACGCTTGGCACTACTTTGTTGATGCACGTGCGGCTACTGCGCACACAATTCACAAACACAGAAAATAATTTTTTTTTGGTTTGGAGTGTACTTTGGGGGTTACAGCACCCTTTAACGGTCAAGCCAGCCGGCCCTTTACTTAGACACAGGCGCACGCTTGGCACTACATTGTTGATGCACGTGCGGCTACTGCGCACACAATTCACAAACACAGAAAATAATTTTTTTTTGGTTTGGAGTGTACTTTGGGGGTTACAGCACCCTTTAACGGTCAAGCCAGCCGGCCCTTTACTTATGACACAGGCGCACGCTTGGCACTACTTTGTTGATGCTTGTGCCGCTACTGCGCACACAATTCACAAACACAGAAAATATTTTTTTTTTTGGTTTGGACTGGAGTGTACTTTGGGGGTTACATCACCCTTTAACGGTCAAGCCAGCCGGCCCTTTACTTATGACACAGGCGCATGCTTGGCACTACTTTGTTGATGCACGTGCGGCTACTGCGCACACAATTCACAAACACAGAAAAAATATTTTGTTATTTGGTTTATAGTGTACTTTGGGGGTTACAGCACCCTTTAACGGTCAAGCCAGCCAGACCTTTACTTATGACACAGGCGCACGCTTGGCACTACTTTGTTGATGCACGTGCGCTACTGCACACACAATTCACAAACACAGAAAATATTTTTTTTTGGTTTGGAGTGTACTTTGGGGGTTACAGCACCCTTTAACGGTCAAGCCAGCCGGCCCTTTACTTATGACACAGGCGCACGCTTGGCACTATATTGTTGATGCACGTGCGGCTACTGCGCACACAATTCACAAACACAGAAAATATATTTTTTTTGGTTTGGAGTGTACTTTGGGGGTTACAGCACCCTTTAACGGTCAAGCCAGCTGGCCCTTTACTTATGACACAGGCGCACGCTTGGCACTACTTTGTTGATGCACGTGCGGCTACTGCGCACACAATTCACAAACACAGAAAAAATATTTTGTTATTTGGTTTGGAGTGTACTTTGGGGGTTACAGCACCTTTAACGGTCAAGCCAGCCGGCCCTTTACTTATGACACAGGCGCACGCCTTGCACTACTTTGTTGATGCACGTGCGGCTACTGCGCACACAATTCACAAACACAGAAAATATTTTTTTTTTTGGTTTGGACTGGAGTGTACTTTGGGGGTTACAGCACCCTTTAATGGTCAAGCCAGCCGGCCCTTTACTTATGACACAGGCGCACGCTTGGCACTACATTGTTGATGCACGTGCGGCTACTGCGCACACAATTCACAAACACAGAAAATATTTTTTTTTTTGGTTTGGAGTGTACTTTGGGGGTTACAGCACCCTTTAACGGTCAAGCCAGCCGGACCTTTACTTATGACACAGGCGCACGCTTGGCACTACTTTGTGGATGCACGTGCGGCTACTGCGCACACAATTCACAAACACAGAAAATATTTTTTTTTGGTTTGGAGTGTACGTTGGGGGTTACAGCACCCTTTAACGGTAAAGCCAGCCGACCCTTTACTTATGACACAGGCGCACGCTTGGCACTACTTTGTTGATGCACGTGCGGCTACTGCGCACACAATTCACAAACACAGAAAAAATATTTTGTTATTTGGTTTGGAGTGTACTTTGGGGGTTACAGCACCCTTTAACGGTCAATCCAGCTGGACCTTTACTTATGACACAGGCGCACGCTTGGCACTACTTTGTTGATGCACGTGCGGCTACTGCGCACACAATTCACAAACACAGAAAATATATTTTTTTTTGGTTTGGACTGGAGTGTACTTTGGGGTTACAGCACCCTTTAACGGTCAAGCCAGCCGGCCCTTTACTTATGACACAGGCGCACGCTTGGCACTACATTGTTGATGCACGTGCGGCTACTGCGCACACAATTCACAAACACAGAAAATATTTTTTTTTGGTTTGGAGTGTACTTTGGGGGTTACAGCACCCTTTAACGGTCAAGCCAGCCGGCCCTTTACTTATGACACAGGCGCACGCTTGGCACTACTTTGTTGATGCACGTGCGGCTACTGCGCACACAATTCACAAACACAGAAAATATTTTTTTTTTGGTCTGGAGTGTACTTTGGGGGTTACAGCACCCTTTAACGGTCAAGCCAGCCGGCCCTTTACTTATGACACAGGCGCACGCCTTGCACTACTTTGTTGATGCACGTGCGGCTACTGCGCACACAATTCACAAACACAGAAAATATTTTTTTTTTTGGTTTGGACTGGAGTGTACTTTGGGGGTTACAGCACCCTTTAACAGTCAAGCCAGCCGGCCCTTTACTTATGACACAGGCGCACGCTTGGCACTACTTTGTTGATGCACGTGCGGCTACTGAGCACACAATTCACAAACACAGAAAATATTTTTTTTTGGGTTTGGAGTGTACTTTAGGGGTTACAGCACCCTTTAACAGTCAAGCCAGCCGGCCCTTTACTTATGACACAGGCGCACGCTTGGCACTACTTTGTTGATGCATGTGCGGCTACTGCGCACACAATTCACAAACACAGAAAATATATTTTTTTTTGGTTTGGACTGGAGTGTACTTTGGGGGTTACAGCACCCTTTAACGTTCAAGCCAGCCGGCCCTTTACTTATGACACAGGCGCACGCTTGGCACTACTTTGTTGATGCACGTGCAGCTACTGCGCACACAATTCACAAACACAGAAAATATATTTTTTTGTTTTGACTGGAGTGTACTTTGGGGGTTACAGCACCCTTTAGCGGTCAAGCCAGCCGGTCCTTTACTTATGACACAGGCGCACGCTTGGCACTACTTTGTTGATGCACGTGCGGCTACTGCGCACACAATTCACAAACACAGAAAAAATATTTTGTTATTTGGTTTGGAGTGTACTTTGGGGGTTACAGCATCCTTTAACAGTCAAGCCAGCTGGCCCTTTACTTATGACACAGGCGCACGCTTGGCACTACTTTGTTGATGCACGTGCGGCTACTGCGCACACAATTCACAAACACAGAAAATATTTTTTTTTTTGGTTTGGACTGGAGTATACTTTGGGGGTTACAGCACCCTTTAACAGTCAAGCCAGCCGGCCCTTTACTTATGACACAGGCGCACGCTTGGCACTACTTTGTTGATGCACGTGCAGCTACTGCGCACACAATTCACAAACACAGAAAATATTTTTTTTTGGTTTGGAGTGTACTTTGGGGGTTACAGCACATTTTAACGGTCAAGCCAGTTGGCCCTTTACTTATGACACAGGCGCACGCTTGGCACTACATTGTTGATGCACGTGCGGCTACTGCGCACACAATTCAAAAACACAGAAAATATATTTTTTTTGGTTTGGAGTGTACTTTGGGGGTTACAGCACCCTTTAACGGTCAAGCCAGCTGGCCCTTTACTTATGACACAGGTGCACGCTTGGCACTACTTTGTTGATGCACGTGCGGCTACTGCGCACACAATTCACAAACACAGAAAAAATATTTTGTTATTTGGTTTGGAGTGTACTTTGGGGGTTACAGCACCCTTTAATGGTCAAGCCAGCCAGCCCTTCACTTATGACACAGGCGCACGCCTTGCACTACTTTGTTGATGCACGTGCGGCTACTGCGCACACAATTCACAAACACAGAAAATATATATTTTTTTGGTTTGGACTGGAGTGTACTTTGGGGGTTACAGCACCCTTTAATGGTCAAGCCAGCCGGCCCTTTACTTATGACACAGGCGCACGCTTGGCACTACCTTGTTGATGCACGTGCGGCTACTGCGCACACAATTCACAAACACAGAAAATATTTTTTTTTTGGTTTGGAGTGTACTTTGGGGGTTACAGCACCCTTTAACAGTCAAGCCAGCCGGCCCTTTACTTATGACACAGGCGCACGCTTGGCACTACTTTGTTGATGCACGTGCGGCTACTGCGCACACAATTCACAAACACAGAAAATATATATTTTTTTGGTTTGGACTGGAGTGTACTTTGGGGGTTACAGCACCCTTTAACGGTCAAGCCAGCCGGCCCTTTACTTATGACACAGGCGCACGCTTGGCACTACTTTGTTGATGCACGTCCAGCTACTGCGCACACAATTCACAAACACAGAAAATATTTTTTTTTGTTTCGACTGGAGTGTACTTTGGGGGTTACAGCACCCTTTAGCGGTCAAGCCAGCCGGCCCTTTACTTATGACACAGGCGCACGCTTGGCACTACTTTGTTGATGCACGTGCGCTACTGTGCACACAATTCACAAACACAGAAAAAATATTTTGTTATTTGGTTTGGAGTGTACTTTGGGGGTTACAGCACCCTTTAATGGTCAAGCCAGCCGGCCATTTACTTATGACACAGGTGCACGCTTGGCACTACATTGTTGATGCACGTGCGGCTACTGCGCACACAATTCACAAACACAGAAAATATTTTTTTTTGGTTTGGAGTGTACTTTGGGGGTAACAGCACCCTTTAATGGTCAAGCCAGCCGGCCCTTTACTTATGACACAGGCGCATGCTTGGCACTACTTTGTTGATGAACGTGCTGCTACTGCGCACACAATTCACAAACACAGAAAATATATTTTTTTTTTGTTTGGAGTGTACTTTGGGGGTTACAGCACCCTTTAGCGGTCAAGCCAGCCGGCCCTTTACTTATGACACAGGCGCACGCTTGGCACTACTTTGTTGATGCACGTGCGGCTACTGCACACACAATTCACAAACACAGAAAAAATATTTTGTTATTTGGTTTGGAGTGTACTTTGGGGGTTACAGCACCCTTTAACAGTCATGCCAGCCGGCCCTTTACTTATGACACAGGCGCACGCTTGGCACTACTTTGTTGATGCACGTGCGGCTACTGCGCACACAATTCACAAACACAGAAAATATTTTTTTTTTTTGTTTGGACTGGAGTGTAGTTTGGGAGTTACAGCACCCTTTAACGGTCAAGCCAGCCTGCCCTTTACTTATGACACAGGCGCATGCTTGGCACTACTTTGTTGATGCTCGTGCGGCTACTGCGCACACAATTCACAAACACAGAAAATATATATTTTTTTGGTTTGGACTGGAGTGTACTTTTGGGGTTACAGCACCCTAAAATGGTCAAGCCAGCCAGCCCTTTACTTATGACACAGGCGCACGCTTGGCACTACTTTGTTGATGCACGTGCGGCTAATGCGCACACAATTCACAAACACAGAAAAAATATTTTGTTATTTGGTTTGGAGTGTACTTTGGGGGATACAGCACCCTTTAACGGTCAAGCCAGCCGGACCTTTACTTATGACACAGGCGCACGCTTGGCACTACTTTGTTGATGCACGTGCAGCTACTGCGCACACAATTCACAAACACAGAAAATATTTTTTTTTGGTTTGGAGTGTACTTTGGGGGTTACAGCACCCTTTAACAGTCAAGCCAGCCGGCCCTTTACTTATGACACAGGCGCACGCTTGGCACTACTTTGTTGATGCACGTGCGGCTACTGCGCACACAATTCACAAACACAGAAAATAATTTTTTTTTGGTTTGGAGTGTACTTTGGGGGTTACAGCACCCTTTAACGGTCAAGCCAGCTGGCCCTTTACTTAGACACAGGCGCACGCTTGGCACTACATTGTTGATGCACGTGCGGCTACTGCGCACACAATTCACAAACACAGAAAATAATTTTTTTTTGGTTTGGAGTGTACTTTGGGGGTTACAGCACCCTTTAACGGTCAAGCCAGCCGGCCCTTTACTTATGACACAGGCGCACGCTTGGCACTACTTTGTTGATGCTTGTGCCGCTACTGCGCACACAATTCACAAACACAGAAAATATTTTTTTTTTTGGTTTGGACTGGAGTGTGCTTTGGGGGTTACATCACCCTTTAACGGTCAAGCCAGCCGGCCCTTTACTTATGACACAGGCGCATGCTTGGCACTACTTTGTTGATGCACGTGCGGCTACTGCGCACACAATTCACAAACACAGAAAAAATATTTTGTTATTTGGTTTATAGTGTACTTGGGTTACAGCACCCTTTAACGGTCAAGCCAGCCAGACCTTTACTTATGACACAGGCGCACGCTTGGCACTACTTTGTTGATGCACGTGCGCTACTGCACACACAATTCACAAACACAGAAAATATTTTTTTTTGGTTTGGAGTGTACTTTGGGGGTTACAGCACCCTTTAACGGTCAAGCCAGCCGGCCCTTTACTTATGACACAGGCGCACGCTTGGCACTATATTGTTGATGCACGTGCGGCTACTGCGCACACAATTCACAAACACAGAAAATATATTTTTTTTGGTTTGGAGTGTACTTTGGGGGTTACAGCACCCTTTAACGGTCAAGCCAGCTGGCCCTTTACTTATGACACAGGCGCACGCTTGGCACTACTTTGTTGATGCACGTGCGGCTACTGCGCACACAATTCACAAACACAGAAAAAATATTTTGTTATTTGGTTTGGAGTGTACTTTGGGGGTTACAGCACCTTTAACGGTCAAGCCAGCCGGCCCTTTACTTATGACACAGGCGCACGCCTTGCACTACTTTGTTGATGCACGTGCGGCTACTGCGCACACAATTCACAAACACAGAAAATATTTTTTTTTTTGGTTTGGACTGGAGTGTACTTTGGGGGTTACAGCACCCTTTAATGGTCAAGCCAGCCGGCCCTTTACTTATGACACAGGCGCACGCTTGGCACTACATTGTTGATGCACGTGCGGCTACTGCGCACACAATTCACAAACACAGAAAATATTTTTTTTTTTGGTTTGGAGTGTACTTTGGGGGTTACAGCACCCTTTAACGGTCAAGCCAGCCGGACCTTTACTTATGACACAGGCGCACGCTTGGCACTACTTTGTGGATGCACGTGCGGCTACTGCGCACACAATTCACAAACACAGAAAATATTTTTTTTTTGGTTTGGAGTGTACTTTGGGGGTTACAGCACCCATTAACGGTAAAGCCAGCCGACCCTTTACTTATGACACAGGCGCACGCTTGGCACTACTTTGTTGATGCACGTGCGGCTACTGCGCACACAATTCACAAACACAGAAAAAATATTTTGTTATTTGGTTTGGAGTGTACTTTGGGGGTTACAGCACCCTTTAACGGTCAATCCAGCTGGACCTTTACTAATGACACAGGCGCACGCTTGGCACTACTTTGTTGATGCACGTGCGGCTACTGCGGCACACAATTCACAAACACAGAAAATATATTTTTTTTTGGTTTGGACTGGAGTGTACTTTGGGGTTACAGCACCCTTTAACGGTCAAGCCAGCCGGCCCTTTACTTATGACACAGGCGCACGCTTGGCACTACATTGTTGATGCACGTGCGGCTTACTGCGCACACAATTCACAAACACAGAAAATATTTTTTTTGGTTTGGAGTGTACTTTGGGGGTTACAGCACCCTTTAACGGTCAAGCCAGCCGGCCCTTTACTTATGACACAGGCGCACGCTTGGCACTACTTTGTTGATGCACGTGCGGCTACTGCGCAAACAATTCACAAACACAGAAAATATTTTTTTTTTGGTCTGGAGTGTACTTTGGGGGTTACAGCACCCTTTAACGGTCAAGCCAGCCGGCCCTTTACTTATGACACAGGCGCACGCCTTGCACTACTTTGTTGATGCACGTGCGGCTACTGCGCACACAATTCACAAACACAGAAAATATTTTTTTTTTTGGTTTGGACTGGAGTGTACTTTGGGGGTTACAGCACCCTTTAACAGTCAAGCCAGCCGGCCCTTTACTTATGACACAGGCGCACGCTTGGCACTACTTTGTTGATGCACGTGCGGCTACTGAGCACACAATTCACAAACACAGAAAATATTTTTTTTTTGGGTTTGGAGTGTACTTTAGGGGTTACAGCACCCTTTAACAGTCAAGCCAACCGGCCCTTTACTTATGACACAGGCGCACGCTTGGCACTACTTTGTTGATGCATGTGCGGCTACTGCGCACACAATTCACAAACACAGAAAATATATTTTTTTTTGGTTTGGACTGGAGTGTACTTTGGGGGTTACAGCACCCTTTAACGTTCAAGCCAGCCGGCCCTTTACTTATGACACAGGCGCACGCTTGGCACTACTTTGTTGATGCACGTGCAGCTACTGCGCACACAATTCACAAACACAGAAAATATTTTTTTTGTTTTGACTGGAGTGTACTTTGGGGGTTACAGCACCCTTTAGCGGTCAAGCCAGCCGGTCCTTTACTTATGACACAGGCGCACGCTTGGCACTACTTTGTTGATGCACGTGCGGCTACTGCGCACACAATTCACAAACACAGAAAAAATATTTTGTTATTTGGTTTGGAGTGTACTTTGGGGGTTACAGCATCCTTTAACAGTCAAGCCAGCTGGCCCTTTACTTATGACACAGGCGCACGCTTGGCACTACTTTGTTGATGCACGTGCGGCTACTGCGCACACAATTCACAAACACAGAAAATATTTTTTTTTTTGGTTTGGACTGGAGTATACTTTGGGGGTTACAGCACCCTTTAACAGTCAAGCCAGCCGGCCCTTTACTTATGACACAGGCGCACGCTTGGCACTACTTTGTTGATGCACGTGCAGCTACTGCGCACACAATTCACAAACACAGAAAATATTTTTTTTTGGTTTGGAGTGTACTTTGGGGGTTACAGCACATTTTAACGGTCAAGCCAGTTGGCCCTTTACTTATGACACAGGCGCACGCTTGGCACTACATTGTTGATGCACGTGCGGCTACTGCGCACACAATTCAAAAACACAGAAAATATATTTTTTTTGGTTTGGAGTGTACTTTGGGGGTTACAGCACCCTTTAACGGTCAAGCCAGCTGGCCCTTTACTTATGACACAGGTGCACGCTTGGCACTACTTTGTTGATGCACGTGCGGCTACTGCGCACACAATTCACAAACACAGAAAAAATATTTTGTTATTTGGTTTGGAGTGTACTTTGGGGGTTACAGCACCCTTTAATGGTCAAGCCAGCCAGCCCTTCACTTATGACACAGGCGCACGCCTTGCACTACTTTGTTGATGCACGTGCGGCTACTGCGCACACAATTCACAAACACAGAAAATATATATTTTTTTGGTTTGGACTGGAGTGTACTTTGGGGGTTACAGCACCCTTTAATGGTCAAGCCAGCCGGCCCTTTACTTATGACACAGGCGCACGCTTGGCACTACCTTGTTGATGCACGTGCGGCTACTGCGCACACAATTCACAAACACAGAAAATATTTTTTTTTTGGTTTGGAGTGTACTTTGGGGGTTACAGCACCCTTTAACAGTCAAGCCAGCCGGCCCTTTACTTATGACACAGGCGCACGCTTGGCACTACTTTGTTGATGCACGTGCGGCTACTGCGCACACAATTCACAAACACAGAAAATATATATTTTTTTGGTTTGGACTGGAGTGTACTTTGGGGGTTACAGCACCCTTTAACGGTCAAGCCAGCCGGCCCTTTACTTATGACACAGGCGCACGCTTGGCACTACTTTGTTGATGCACGTCCAGCTACTGCGCACACAATTCACAAACACAGAAAATATTTTTTTTTGTTTCGACTGGAGTGTACTTTGGGGGTTACAGCACCCTTTAGCAGTCAAGCCAGCCGGCCCTTTACTTATGACACAGGCGCACGCTTGGCACTACTTTGTTGATGCACGTGCGCTACTGCGCACACAATTCACAAACACAGAAAAAATATTTTTTTATTTGGTTTGGAGTGTACATTGGGGGTTACAGCACCCTTTAATGGTCAAGCCAGCCAGCCCTTTACTTATGACACAGGCGCACGCTTGGCACTACTTTGTTGATGCACGTGCGGCTCCTGCGCACACAATTCACAAACACAGAAAATATTTTTTTTTGGGGTTTGGACTGGAGTGTACTTTGGGGATTACAGCACCCTTTAATGGTCAAGCCAGCTGGCCATTTACTTATGACACAGGTGCACGCTTGGCACTACATTGTTGATGCACGTGCGGCTACTGCGCACACAATTCACAAACACAGAAAATATTTTTTTTTGCTTTGGAGTGTACTTTGGGGGTTACAGCACCCTTTAGTGGTCAAGCCAGCCGGCCCTTTACTTATGACACAGGCGCACGCTTGGCACTACTTTGTTGATGAATGTGCTGCTACTGCGCACACAATTCACAAACACAGAAAATATATATTTTTTTCATTTGGAGTGTACTTTGGGGGTTACAGCACCCTTTAGCGGTCAAGCCAGCCGACCCTTTACTTATGACACAGGCGCACGCTTGGCACTACTTTGTTGATGCACGTGCGGCTACTGCACACACAATTCACAAACACAGAAAAAATATTTTGTTATTTGGTTTGGAGTGTACTTTGGGGGTTACAGCACCCTTTAACAGTCAAGCCAGCCGGCCCTTTACTTATGACACATGCGCACGCTTGGCACTACTTTGTTGATGCACGTGCGGCTAATGCGCACACAATTCACAAACACAGAAAAAATATTTTGTTATTTGGTTTGGAGTGTACTTTGGGGTTACAGCACCCTTTAATGGTCAAGCCAGCCGGACCTTTACTTATGACACAGGCGCACGCTTGGCACTACTTTGTTGATGCACGTGCGGCTACTGCGCACACAATTCACAAACACAGAAAATATTATTTTTTTTGGTTTGGACTGGAGTGTACTTTGGGGGTTACAGCACCCTTTAATGGTCAAGCCAGCCGGCCCTTTACTTATGACACAGGCGCACGCTTGGCACTACTTTGTTAATGCACGTGCAGCTACTGCGCACACAATTCACAAACACAGAAAATATTTTTTTTTGGTTTGGAGTGTACTTTGGGGGTTACAGCACCCTTTAACGGTCAAGCCAGCCGGCCCTTTACTTATGACACAGGCGCACGCTTGGCACTACTTTGTTGATGCACGTGCGGCTACTGCGCACACAATTCACAAACACAGAAAAAATATTTTGTTATTTGGTTTGGAGTGTACTTTGGGGGTTACAGCACCCTTTAACGGTCAAGGCAGCCGGACCTTTACTTATGACACAGGCGCACGCTTGGCACTACTTTGTTGATGCACGTGCGGCTACTGCGCACACAATTCACAAACACAGAAAATATATATTTTTTTGGTTTGGACTGGAGTGTACTTTGGGGGTTACAGCACCCTTTAGCGGTCAACCCAGCCGGCCCTTTACTTATGACAAAGGCGCACGCTTGGCACTACATTGTTGATGCACGTGCGGCTACTGCGCACACAATTCACAAACACAGAAAATATTTTTTTTTGGTTTGGAGTGTACTTTGGGGGTTACAGCACCCTTTAATGGTCAAGCCAGCTGGCCCTTTACCTATGACACAGGCGCACGCTTGGCACTACTTTGTTGATGCACGTGCGGCTACTGCGCACACAATTCACAAACACAGAAAATATTTTTTTTTTGGTTTGGAGTGTACTTTGGGGGTTACAGCACCCTTTAACAGTCAAGCCAGCTGGCCCTTTACTTACGACACAGGCGCACGCTTGGCACTACTTTGTTGATGCACGTGCAGCTACTGCGCACACAATTCACAAACACAGAAAATATTTTTTTTTTTGGTTTGGACTGGAGTGTACTTTGGGGGTTACAGCACCCTTTAACGGTCAAGCCAGCCGGCCCTTTACTTATGACACAGGCGCACGCTTGGCACTACTTTGTTGATGCACGTGCGGCTACTGCG
This sequence comes from Taudactylus pleione, assembly GCA_031769625.1. Lineage (NCBI taxonomy): Eukaryota > Metazoa > Chordata > Amphibia > Anura > Myobatrachidae > Taudactylus > Taudactylus pleione. The sequence continues at coordinate 47,070 of JAUIMM010000250.1, forward strand.
CACACAATTCATAAACACAGAAAATATTTTTTTTTTGTTTCGACTGGAGTCTACTTTGGGGGTTACAGCACCCTTTAGCGGTCAAGCCAGCTGGCCCTTTACTTATGACACAGGCGCACGCTTGGCACTGCTTTGTTGATGCACGTGCTGCTACTGCGCACACAATTCACAAACACAGAAAAAATATTTTGTTGTTTGGTTTGGAGTGTACTTTGGGGGTTACAGCACCCTTTAACAGTCAAGCCAGCCGGCCCTTTACTTATGACACAGGCGCACGCTTGGCACTACTTTGTTGATGCACGTGCGGCTACTGCGCACACAATTCACAAACACAGAAAATATTTTTTTTTTTGGTTTGGACTGGAGTGTACTTTGGGGGTTACAGCACCCTTTAACAGTCAAGCCAGCTGGCCCTTTAGTTATGACACAGGCGCACGCTTGGCACTACTTTGTTGATGCTCGTGCGGATACTGCGCACACAATTCACAAACACAGAAAATATATTTTTTTTTTATGGTTTGGCCTGGAGTGTACTTTGGGGGTTACAGCACCCTTTAATGGTCAAGCAAGCCAGCCCTTTACTTATGACACAGGCGCACGCTTGGCACTACTTTGTTGATGCACGTGCGGCTACTGCGCACACAATTCACAAACACAGAAAAAATATTTTGTAATTTGGTTTGGAGTGTACTTTGGGGGTTACAGCACCCTTTAATGGTCAAGCCAGCCGGACCTTTACTTATGACACAGGTGCACGCTTGGCACTACTTTGTTGATGCACGTGCGGCTACTGCGCACACAATTCACAAACACAGAAAATATTTTTATTTTTTGGATTGGACTGGAGTGTACTTTGGGGGTTAGAGCACCCTTTAATGGTCAAGCCAGCCGGCCCTTTACTTATGACACAGGCGCACGCTTGGCACTACTTTGTTGATGCTCGTGCGGCTACTGCGCACACAATTCACAAACACAGAAAATATATATTTTTTTGGTTTGGACTGGAGTGTACTTTGGGGGTTACAGCAACCTTTAATGGTCAAGCCAGCCAGCCCTTTACTTATGACACAGGCGCATGCTTGGCACTACTTTGTTGATGCACGTGCGGCTACTGCGCACACAATTCACAAACACAGAAAACATATTTTTTTTGGTTTGGAGTGTACTTTGGGGGTTACAGCAAACTTTAACGGTCAAGCCAGCCGGCCCTTTACTTATGACACAGGCGCACGCTTGCCACTACTTTGTTGATGCACGTGCGGCTACTGCGCACACAATTCACAAACACAGAAAATATATTTTTTTTGGTTTGGAGTGTACTTTGGGGGTTACAGCAAACTTTAACGGTCAAGCCAGCCGGCCCTTTACTTATGACACAGGCGCACGCTTGGCACTACATTGTTGATGCACGTGCGGCTACTGCGCACACAATTCACAAACACAGAAAATATTTTTTTTTGGTTTGGAGTGTACTTTGGGGGATACAGCACCCTTTAACGGTCAAGCCAGCCGGCCCTTTACTTATGACACAGGCGCACGCTTGGCACTACTTTGTTGATGCACGTGCGGCTACTGCGCACACAATTCACAAACACAGAAAAAATATTTTGTTATTTGGCTTGGAGTGTACTTTGGGGGTTACAGCACCCTTTAACAGTCAAGCCAGCTGGCCCTTTACTTATGACACAGGCGCACGCTTGGCACGACTTTGTTGATGCACGTGCGGCTACTGCGCACACAATTCACAAACACAGAAAATATATATTTTTTTGGTTTAGACTGGAGTGTACTTTGGGGGTTACAGCACTCTTTAACGGTCAAGCCAGCCGGCCCTTTTCTTATGACACAGGCGCACGCTTGGCACTACTTTGTTGATGCTCGTGAAGCTACTGCGCACACAATTCACAAACACAGAAAATATATTTTTTTTTGGTTTGGACTGGAGTGTACTTTGGGGGTTACAGCACCCTTTAATGGTCAAGCCAGCCAGACCTTTACTTATGACACAGGCGCACGCTTGGCACTACTTTGTTGATGCACGTGCGGCTACTGCGCACACAATTCACAAACACAGAAAAAATATTTTGTAATTTGGTTTGGAGTGTACTTTGGGGGTTACAGCACCCTTTAATGGTCAAGCCAGCTGGACCTTTACTTATGACACAGGTGCCCGCTTGGCACTACTTTGTTGATGCACGTGCGGCTACTGCGCACACAATTCACAAACACAGAAAATATTATTTTTTTTGGATTGGACTGGAGTGTACATTGGGGGTTACAGCACCCTTTAACGGTCAAGCCAGCCGGCCCTTTACTTATGACACAGGCGCACGCTTGGCACTACTTTGTTGATGCACGTGCGGCTACTGCGCACACAATTCACAAACACAGAAAATATTTTTTTTTTGGTTTGGACTGGAGTGTACTTTGGGGGTTACAGCAACCTTTAATGGTCAAGCCAGCCTGCCCTTTACTTATGACACAGGCGCACGCTTGGCACTACTTTGTTGATGCACGTGCGGCTACTGCACACACAATTCACAAACACAGAAAAAATATTTTGTTATTTGGTTTGGAGTGTACTTTGGGGGTTACAGCACCCTTTAACGGTCAAGCCAGCCGGCCCTTTACTTATGACACAGGCGCACACTTGGCACTACTTTGTTGATGCACGTGCGGCTACTGCGCACACAATTCACAAACACAGAAAATATATTTTTTTGGGTTTGGAGTGTACTTTGGGGGTTACAGCAAACTTTAACGGTCAAGCCAGCCGGCCCTTTACTTATGACACAGGCGCACGCTTGGCACTACATTGTTGATGCACGTGCGGCTACTGCGCACACAATTCACAAACACAGAAAATATTTTTTTTTGGTTTGGAGTGTACTTTGGGGGTTACAGCACCCTTTAACGGTCAAGCCAGCTGGCCCTTTACTTATGACACAGGCGCACGCTTGGCACTACTTTGTTGATGCACGTGCGGCTACTGCGCACACAATTAATAAACACAGAAAAAATATTTTGTTATTTGGCTTGGAGTGTACTTTGGGGGTTACAGCACCCTTTAACAGTCAAGCCAGCCGGCCCTTTACTTATGACACAGGCGCACGCTTGGCACTACTTTGTTGATGCACGTGCGGCTACTGCGCACACAATTCACAAACACAGAAAATATATATTTTTTTGGTTTGGACTGGAGTGTACTTTGGGGGTTACAGCACCCTTTAACGGTCAAGCCAGCCGGCCCTTTTCTTATGACACAGGCGCACGCTTGGCACTACTTTGTTGATGCTCGTGCCGCTACTGCGCACACAATTCACAAACACAGAAAATATATATTTTTTTGGTTTGGACTGGAGTGTACTTTGGGGGTTACAGCACCCTTTAATGATCAAGCCAGCCAGCCCTTTACTTATGACACAGGCGCACACTTGGCACTACTTTGTTGATGCACGTGCGGCTACTGCGCACACAATTCACAAACACAGAAAAAATATTTTGTTATTTGGTTTGGAGTGTACTTTGGGGGTTACAGCACCCTTTAACGGTCAATCCAGCCGGCCCTTTAACTATGACACAGGCGCACGCTTGGCACTACTTTGTTGATGCACGTGCGGCTACTGCGCACAGAATTCACAAACACAGAAAATATTTTTTTTTGTTTCGACTGGAGTGTACTTTGGGGGTTACAGCACCCTTTAGCGGTCAAGCCAGCCGGCCCTTTACTTATGACACAGGCGCACGCTTGGCACTACTTTGTTGATGCACGTGCGGCTACTGCGCACACAATTCACAAACACAGAAAAAATATTTTGTTATTTGGTTTGGAGTGTACTTTGGGGGTTACAGCACCCTTTAACAGTCAAGCCAGCCGGCCCTTTACTTATGACACAGGCGCACGCTTGGCACTACTTTGTTGATGCACGTGCGGCTACTGCGCACACAATTCACAAACACAGAAAATATTTTTTTTTTTGGTTTGGACTGGAGTGTACTTTGGGGGTTACAGCACCCTTTAACAGTCAAGCCAGCTGGCCCTTTACTTATGACACAGGCGCACGCTTGGCACTACTTTGTTGATACACGTGCGGCTACTGAGCACACAATTCACAAACACAGAAAATATATATTTTTTTGGTTTGGACTGGAGTGTACTTTGGGGGTTACAGCACCCTTTAATGGTCAAGCCAGCCAGCCCTTTACTTATGACACAGGCGCACGCTTGGCACTACTTTGTTGATGCACGTGCGGCTACTGCGCACACAATTCACAAACACAGAAAAAATATTTTGTAATTTGGTTTGGAGTGTACTTTGGGGGTTACAGCACCCTTTAACGGTCAAGCCAGGCGGCCCTTTACTTATGACACAGGCGCACGCTTGGCACTACTTTGTTGATGCACGTGCGGCTACTGCGCACCCAATTCACAAACACAGAAAATATTTTTTTTTGGTTTGGAGTGTACTTTGGGGGTTACAGCACCCTTTAACGGTCAAGCCAGCCGGCCCTTTACTTATGACACAGGCGCACGCTTGGCACTACTTTGTTGATGCACGTACAGCTACTGCGCACACAATTCACAAACACAGAAAATAATTTTTTTTTGTTTCAACTGGAGTGTACTTTGGGGGTTACAGCACCCTTTAGCGGTCAAGCCAGCCGGCCCTTTACTTATGACACAGGCGCACGCTTGGCACTACTTTGTTGATGCACGTGCGGCTACTGCGCACACAATTCACAAACACAGAAAATATTTTTTTTTTTGGTTTGGACTGGACTGTACTTTGGGGGTTACAGCACCCTTTAACAGTCAAGCCAGCTGGCCCTTTACTTATGACACAGGCGCACGCTTGGCACTACTTTGTTGATGCTCGTGCGGCTACTGCGCACACAATTCACAAACACAGAAAATATATATTTTTTTGGTTTGGACTGGAGTGTACTTTGGGGGTTACAGCACCCTTTAATGGTCAAGCCAGCCAGCCCTTTACTTATGACACAGGCGCACGCTTGGCACTACTTTGTTGATGCACGTGCGGCTACTGCGCACACAATTCACAAACACAGAAAAAATATTTTGTAATTTGGTTTGGAGTGTACTTTGGGGGTTACAGCACCCTTTAACGGTCAAGCCAGCCAGCCCTTTACTTATGACACAGGCGCATGCTTGGCACTACTTTGTTGATGCACGTGCGGCTACTGCGCACACAATTCACAAACACAGAAAATATTTTTTATTGGTTTGGAGTGTACTTTGGGGGTTACAGCACCCTTTAACGGTCAAGCCAGCCGGCCCTTTACTTATGACACAGGCGCACGCTTGGCACTACTTTGTTGATGCACGTGCGGCTACTGCGCACACAATTCATAAACACAGAAAATATTTTTTTTTTGTTTCGACTGGAGTGTACTTTGGGGGTTACAGCACCCTTTAGCGGTCAAGCCAGCCGGCTCTTTACTTATGACACAGGCGCACGCTTGGCACTACTTTGTTGATGCACGTGCGGCTACTGCGCACACAATTCACAAACACAGAAAAAATATTTTGTTATTTGGTTTGGAGTGTACTTTGGGGGTTACAGCACCCTTTAACAGTCAAGCCAGCCGGCCCTTTACTTATGACACAGGCGCACGCTTGGCACTACTTTGTTGATGCACGTGCGGCTACTGCGCACACAATTCACAAACACAGAAAATATTTTTTTTTTTGGTTTGGACTGGAGTGTACTTTGGGGGTTACAGCACCCTTTAACAGTCAAGCCAGCCGGCCCTTTACTTATGACACAGGCGCACGCTTGGCACTACTTTGTTGATGCTCGTGCGGCTACTGCGCACACAATTCACAAACAGAAAATATATATTTTTTTGGTTTGGACTGGAGTGTACTTTGGAGGTTACAGCACCCTTTAATGGTCAAGCCAGCCAGCCCTTTACTTATGACACAGGCGCACGCTTGGCACTACTTTGTTGATGCACGTACGGCTACTGCGCACACAATTCACAAACACAGAAAAAATATTTTGTAATTTGGTTTGGAGTGTACTTTGGGGGTTACAGCACCCTTTAACGGTCAAGCCAGCCGGACCTTTACTTATGACACAGGTGCACGCTTGGCACTACTTTGTTGATGCACGTGCGGCTACTGCGCACACAATTCACAAACACAGAAAATATATTTTTTTTTGGATTGGACTGGAGTGTACTTTGGGGGTTACAGCACCCTTTAACGGTCAAGCCAGCCGGCCCTTTACTTATGACACAGGCGCACGCTTGGCACTACTTTGTTGATGCACGTGCGGCTACTGCGCACACAATTCACAAACACAGAAAATATTTTTTTTTTTGGTTTGGACTGGAGTGTACTTTGGGGGTTACAGCAACCTTTAATGGTCAAGCCAGCCAGCCCTTTACTTATGACACAGGCGCACGCTTGGCACTACTTTGTTGATGCACGTGAGGCTACTGCGCACACAATTCACAAACACAGAAAAAATATTTTGTTATTTGGTTTGGAGTGTACTTTGGGGGTTACAGCACCCTTTAACGGTCAAGCCAGCTGGCCCTTTACTTATGACACAGGCGCACGCTTGGCACTACTTTGTTGATGCACGTGCGGCTACTGCGCACACAATTCACAAACACAGAAAATATATATTTTTTGGTTTGGAGTGTAGTTTGGGGGTTACAGCAAACTTTAACGGTCAAGCCAGCTGGCCCTTTAATTATGACACAGGCGCACGCTTGGCACTACATTGTTGATGCACGTGCGGCTACTGCGCACACAATTCACAAACACAGAAAATATTATTTTTTTTGGATTGGACTGGAGTGTACATTGGGGGTTACAGCACCCTTTAACGGTCAAGCCAGCCGGCCCTTTACTTATGACACAGGCGCACGCTTGGCACTACTTTGTTGATGCACGTGCGGCTACTGCGCACACAATTCACAAACACAGAAAATATTTTTTTTTTGGTTTGGACTGGAGTGTACTTTGGGGGTTACAGCAACCTTTAATGGTCAAGCCAGCCTGCCCTTTACTTATGACACAGGTGCACGCTTGGCACTACTTTGTTGATGCACGTGCGGCTACTGCACACACAATTCACAAACACAGAAAAAATATTTTGTTATTTGGTTTGGAGTGTACTTTGGGGGTTACAGCACCCTTTAGCGGTCAAGCCAGCCGGCCCTTTACTTATGACACAGGCGCACGCTTGGCACTACTTTGTTGATGCACGTGCGGCTACTGCGCACACAATTCACAAACACAGAAAATATATTTTTTTTTGGATTGGACTGGAGTGTACTTTGGGGGTTACAGCACCCTTTAACGGTTAAGCCAGCCGGCCCTTTACTTATGACACAGGCGCACGCTTGGCACTACTTTGTTGATGCACGTGCGGCTACTGCGCACACAATTCACAAACACAGAAAATATTTTTTTTTTTGGTTTGGACTGGAGTGTACTTTGGGGGTTACAGCAACCTTTAATGGTCAAGCCAGCCAGCCCTTTACTTATGACACAGGCGCACGCTTGGCACTACTTTGTTGATGCACGTGAGGCTACTGCGCACACAATTCACAAACACAGAAAAAATATTTTGTTATTTGGTTTGGAGTGTACTTTGGGGGTTACAGCACCCTTTAACGGTCAAGCCAGCTGGCCCTTTACTTATGACACAGGCGCACGCTTGGCACTACTTTGTTGATGCACGTGCGGCTACTGCGCACACAATTCACAAACACAGAAAATATATATTTTTTGGTTTGGAGTGTAGTTTGGGGGTTACAGCAAACTTTAACGGTCAAGCCAGCTGGCCCTTTAATTATGACACAGGCGCACGCTTGGCACTACATTGTTGATGCACGTGCGGCTACTGCGCACACAATTCACAAACACAGAAAATATTATTTTTTTTGGATTGGACTGGAGTGTACATTGGGGGTTACAGCACCCTTTAACGGTCAAGCCAGCCGGCCCTTTACTTATGACACAGGCGCACGCTTGGCACTACTTTGTTGATGCACGTGCGGCTACTGCGCACACAATTCACAAACACAGAAAATATTTTTTTTTTGGTTTGGACTGGAGTGTACTTTGGGGGTTACAGCAACCTTTAATGGTCAAGCCAGCCTGCCCTTTACTTATGACACAGGCGCACGCTTGGCACTACTTTGTTGATGCACGTGCGGCTACTGCACACACAATTCACAAACACAGAAAAAATATTTTGTTATTTGGTTTGGAGTGTACTTTGGGGGTTACAGCACCCTTTAACGGTCAAGCCAGCCGGCCCTTTACTTATGACACAGGCGCACACTTGGCACTACTTTGTTGATGCACGTGCGGCTACTGCGCACACAATTCACAAACACAGAAAATATATTTTTTTTGGTTTGGAGTGTACTTTGGGGGTTACAGCAAACTTTAACGGTCAAGCCAGCCGGCCCTTTACTTATGACACAGGCGCACGCTTGGCACTACATTGTTGATGCACGTGCGGCTACTGCGCACACAATTCACAAACACAGAAAATATTTTTTTTTGGTTTGGAGTGTACTTTGGGGGTTACAGCACCCTTTAACGGTCAAGCCAGCTGGCCCTTTACTTATGACACAGGCGCACGCTTGGCACTACTTTGTTGATGCACGTGCGGCTACTGCGCACACAATTAATAAACACAGAAAAAATATTTTGTTATTTGGCTTGGAGTGTACTTTGGGGGTTACAGCACCCTTTAACAGTCAAGCCAGCCGGCCCTTTACTTATGACACAGGCGCACGCTTGGCACTACTTTGTTGATGCACGTGCGGCTACTGCGCACACAATTCACAAACACAGAAAATATATATTTTTTTGGTTTGGACTGGAGTGTACTTTGGGGGTTACAGCACCCTTTAACGGTCAAGCCAGCCGGCCCTTTTCTTATGACACAGGCGCACGCTTGGCACTACTTTGTTGATGCTCGTGCCGCTACTGCGCACACAATTCACAAACACAGAAAATATATATTTTTTTGGTTTGGACTGGAGTGTACTTTGGGGGTTACAGCACCCTTTAATGATCAAGCCAGCCAGCCCTTTACTTATGACACAGGCGCACACTTGGCACTACTTTGTTGATGCACGTGCGGCTACTGCGCACACAATTCACAAACACAGAAAAAATATTTTGTTATTTGGTTTGGAGTGTACTTTGGGGGTTACAGCACCCTTTAACGGTCAATCCAGCCGGCCCTTTAACTATGACACAGGCGCACGCTTGGCACTACTTTGTTGATGCACGTGCGGCTACTGCGCACACAATTCACAAACACAGAAAATATTTTTTTTTGTTTTGACTGGAGTGTACTTTGGGGGTTACAGCACCCTTTAGCGGTCAAGCCAGCCGGCCCTTTACATATGACACAGGCGCACGCTTGGCACTACTTTGTTGATGCACGTGCGGCTACTGCGCACACAATTCAGAAACACAGAAAAAATATTTTGTTATTTGGTTTGGAGTGTACTTTGGGGGTTACAGCACCCTTTAACAGTCAAGCCAGCCGGCCCTTTACTTATGACACAGGCGCACGCTTGGCACTACTTTGTTGATGCACGTGCGGCTACTGCGCACACAATTCACAAACACAGAAAATATTTTTTTTTTTGGTTTGGACTGGAGTGTACTTTGGGGGTTACAGCACCCTTTAACAGTCAAGCCAGCTGGCCCTTTACTTATGACACAGGCGCACGCTTGGCACTACTTTGTTGATACACGTGCGGCTACTGCGCACACAATTCACAAACACAGAAAATATATATTTTTTTGGTTTGGACTGGAGTGTACTTTGGGGGTTACAGCACCCTTTAATGGTCAAGCCAGCCTGCCCTTTACTTATGACACAGGCGCACGCTTGGCACTACTTTGTTGATGCACGTGCGGCTACTGCGCACACAATTCACAAACACAGAAAAAATATTTTGTAATTTGGTTTGGAGTGTACTTTGGGGGTTACAGCACCCTTTAACGGTCAAGCCAGGCGGCCCTTTACTTATGACACAGGCGCACGCTTGGCACTACTTTGTTGATGCACGTGCGGCTACTGCGCACCCAATTCACAAACACAGAAAATATTTTTTTTTGGTTTGGAGTGTACTTTGGGGGTTACAGCACCCTTTAACGGTCAAGCCAGCCGGCCCTTTACTTATGACACAGGCGCACGCTTGGCACTACTTTGTTGATGCACGTGCAGCTACTGCGCACACAATTCACAAACACAGAAAATAATTTTTTTTTGTTTCAACTGGAGTGTACTTTGGGGGTTACAGCACCCTTTAGCGGTCAAGCCAGCCGGCCCTTTACTTATGACACAGGCGCACGCTTGGCACTACTTTGTTGATGCACGTGCGGCTACTGCGCACACAATTCACAAACACAGAAAATATTTTTTTTTTTGGTTTGGACTGGAGTGTACTTTGGGGGTTACAGCACCCTTTAACAGTCAAGCCAGCTGGCCCTTTACTTATGACACAGGCGCACGCTTGGCACTACTTTGTTGATGCTCGTGCGGCTACTGCGCACACAATTCACAAACACAGAAAATATATATTTTTTTGGTTTGGACTGGAGTGTACTTTGGGGGTTACAGCACCCTTTAATGGTCAAGCCAGCCAGCCCTTTACTTATGACACAGGCGCACGCTTGGCACTACTTTGTTGATGCACGTGCGGCTACTGCGCACACAATTCACAAACACAGAAAAAATATTTTGTAATTTGGTTTGGAGTGTACTTTGGGGGTTACAGCACCCTTTAACGGTCAAGCCAGCCAGCCCTTTACTTATGACACAGGCGCATGCTTGGCACTACTTTGTTGATGCACGTGCGGCTACTGCGCACACAATTCACAAACACAGAAAATATTTTTTATTGGTTTGGAGTGTACTTTGGGGGTTACAGCACCCTTTAACGGTCAAGCCAGCCGGCCCTTTACTTATGACACAGGCGCACGCTTGGCACTACTTTGTTGATGCACGTGCGGCTACTGCGCACACAATTCATAAACACAGAAAATATTTTTTTTTTGTTTCGACTGGAGTGTACTTTGGGGGTTACAGCACCCTTTAGCGGTCAAGCCAGCCGGCTCTTTACTTATGACACAGGCGCACGCTTGGCACTACTTTGTTGATGCACGTGCGGCTACTGCGCACACAATTCACAAACACAGAAAAAATATTTTGTTATTTGGTTTGGAGTGTACTTTGGGGGTTACAGCACCCTTTAACAGTCAAGCCAGCCGGCCCTTTACTTATGACACAGGCGCACGCTTGGCACTACTTTGTTGATGCACGTGCGGCTACTGCGCACACAATTCACAAACACAGAAAATATTTTTTTTTTTGGTTTGGACTGGAGTGTACTTTGGGGGTTACAGCACCCTTTAACAGTCAAGCCAGCCGGCCCTTTACTTATGACACAGGCGCACGCTTGGCACTACTTTGTTGATGCTCGTGCGGCTACTGCGCACACAAATCACAAACAGAAAATATATATTTTTTTGGTTTGGACTGGAGTGTACTTTGGAGGTTACAGCACCCTTTAATGGTCAAGCCAGCCAGCCCTTTACTTATGACACAGGCGCACGCTTGGCACTACTTTGTTGATGCACGTACGGCTACTGCGCACACAATTCACAAACACAGAAAAAATATTTTGTAATTTGGTTTGGAGTGTACTTTGGGGGTTACAGCACCCTTTAACGGTCAAGCCAGCCGGACCTTTACTTATGACACAGGTGCACGCTTGGCACTACTTTGTTGATGCACGTGCGGCTACTGCGCACACAATTCACAAACACAGAAAATATATATTTTTTTGGATTGGACTGGAGTGTACTTTGGGGGTTACAGCACCCTTTAACGGTCAAGCCAGCCGGCCCTTTACTTATGACACAGGCGCACGCTTGGCACTACTTTGTTGATGCACGTGCGGCTACTGCGCACACAATTCACAAACACAGAAAATATTTTTTTTTTTGGTTTGGACTGGAGTGTACTTTGGGGGTTACAGCAACCTTTAATGGTCAAGCCAGCCAGCCCTTTACTTATGACACAGGCGCACGCTTGGCACTACTTTGTTGATGCACGTGAGGCTACTGCGCACACAATTCACAAACACAGAAAAAATATTTTTTTATTTGGTTTGGAGTGTACTTTGGGGGTTACAGCACCCTTTAACGGTCAAGCCAGCTGGCCCTTTACTTATGACACAGGCGCACGCTTGGCACTACTTTGTTGATGCACGTGCGGCTACTGCGCACACAATTCACAAACACAGAAAATATATTTTTTTTGGTTTGGAGTGTAGTTTGGGGGTTACAGCAAACTTTAACGGTCAAGCCAGCTGGCCCTTTAATTATGACACAGGCGCACGCTTGGCACTACATTGTTGATGCACGTGCGGCTACTGCGCACACAATTCACAAACACAGAAAATATTTTTTTTTGGTTTGGAGTGTACTTTGGGGGTTACAGCACCCTTTAACAGTCAAGCCAGCCGGCCCTTTACTTATGACACAGGCGCACGCTTGGCACTACTTTGTTGATGCACGTGCGGCTACTGCGCACACAATTCACAAACACAGAAAAAATATTTTGTTATTTGGTTTGGAGTGTACTTTGGGGGTTACAGCACCCTTTAACAGTCAAGCCAGCCGGCCCTTTACTTATGACACAGGCGCACGCTTGGCACTACTTTGTTGATGCACGTGCGGCTACTGCGCACACAATTCACAAACACAGAAAATATTTTTTTTTTTGGTTTGGACTGGAGTGTACTTTGGGGGTTACAGCACCCTTTAACGGTCAAGCCAGCTGGCCCTTTTCTTATGACACAGGCGCACGCTTGGCACTACATTGTTGATGCTCGTGCCGCTACTGCGCACACAATTCACAAACACAGAAAATATATATTTTTTTGGTTTGGACTGGAGTGTACTTTGGGGGTTACAACACCCTTTAATGGTCAAGCCAGCCAGCCCTTTACTTATGACACAGGCGCACGCTTGGCACTACTTTGTTGATGCACGTGCGGCTACTGCGCACACAATTCACAAACACAGAAAAAATATTTTGTTATTTGGTTTGGAGTGTACTTTGGGGGTTACAGCACCCTTTAACGGTCAAGCCAGCTGGACGTTTACTTATGACACAGGCGCACGCTTGGCACTGCTATGTTGATGCACGTGCGGCTACTGCGCACACAATTCACAAACACAGAAAATATTTTTTTTTGGTTTGGAGTGTACTTTGGGGGTTACAGCACCCTTTAACTGTCAAGCCAGCCGGCCCTTTACTTATGACACAGGCGCACGCTTGGCACTACTTTGTTGATGCACGTGCGGCTACTGCGCACACAATTCACAAACACAGAAAATATATATTTTTTGGTTTGGAGTGTACTTTGGGGGTTACAGCAAACTTTAACGGTCAAGCCAGCCGGCCCTTTACTTATGACACAGGCGCACGCTTGGCACTACATTGTTGATGCACGTGCGGCTACTGCGCACACAATTCACAAACACAGAAAATATTTTTTGGGGGTTTGGAGTGTACTTTGGGGGTTACAGCACCCTTTAACGTTCAAGCCAGCTGGCCCTTTACTTATGACACAGGCGCACGCTTGGCACTACTTTGTTGATGCACGTGCGGCTACTGCGCACACAATTCACAAACACAGAAAATATATATTTTTTGGTTTGGAGTGTACTTTGGGGGTTACAGCACCCTTTAACGGTCAAGCCAGCCGGCCCTTTACTTATGACACAGGCGCATGCTTGGCACTACTTTGTTGATGCACGTGCGGCTACTGCGCACACAATTCACAAACACAGAAAATATTTCTTTTTTTTGGTTTGGACTGGAGTGTACTTTGGGGGTTACAGCACCCTTTAACGGTCAAGCCAGCTGGCCCTTTACTTATGACACAGGCGCACGCTTGGCACTACTTTGTTGATGCACGTGCGGCTACTGCGCACACAATTCACAAACACAGAAAATATTTTTTTTTTGGTTTGGAGTGTACTTTGGGGGTTACAGCACCCTTTAACGGTCAAGCCAGCCGGCCCTTTACTTATGACACAGGCGCACGCTTTGCACTACTTTGTTGATGCACGTGCGGCTACTGCGCACACAATTCACAAACACAGAAAATATTTTTTTTTTGGTTTGGAGTGTACTTTGGGGGTTACAGCACCCTTTAACGGTCAAGCCAGCCGGCCCTTTACTTATGACACAGGCGCACGCTTGGCACTACTTTGTTGATGCACGTGCAGCTACTGCGCACACAATTCACAAACACAGAAAAAATATTTTGTTATTTGGTTTGGAGTGTACTTTGGGGGTTACAGCACCCTTTAACGGTCAAGCCAGCCGGCCCTTTACTTATGACACAGGCGCACGCTTGGCACTAGTTTGTTGATGCATGTTCAGCTGCTGCGCACACAATTCACAAACACAGAAAAAATATTTTGTTATTTGGTTTGGAGTGTACTTTGGGGGTTACAGCACCCTTTAACGGTCAAGCCAGCTGGCCCTTTGCTTATGACACAGGCGCACGCTTGGCACTACTTTGTTGGTGCACGTGCGGCTACTGCGCACAGAATTCACAAAACAGAATTTTATTTTTTTTTTGGTTTGGAGTGTACTTTGGGGGTTACAGCACCCTTTAACGGTCAAGCCAGCCAGCCCTTTACTTATGACACAGGCGCACGCTTGGCACTACTTTGTTGATGCACATGCGGCTACTGCGCACACAATTCACAAACACAGAAAAAATATTTTGTTATTTGGTTTGGAGTGTACTTTGGGGGTTACAGCACCCTTTAACGGTCAAGCCAGCCAGCCCTTTACTTATGACACAGGCGCACGCTTGGCATTACTTTGTTGAAGCACGTGCGGCTACTGCGCACACAATTCACAAACACAGAAAATATATATTTTTTTGGTTTGGAGTGTGCTTTGGGGGTTACAGCACCCTTTAACGGTCAAGCCAGCCGGCCCTTTACTTATGACACAGGTGCACGCTTGGCACTACTTTGTTGATGCACGTGCGGCTACTGCACACACAATTCACAAACACAGAAAAAATATTTTGTTATTTGGTTTGGAGTGTACTTTGGGGGTTACAGCACCCTTTAACGGTCAAGCCAGCCGGCCCTTTACTTATGACACAGGCGCACGCTTGGCACTAGTTTGTTGATGCATGTTCAGCTGCTGCGCACACAATTCACAAACACAGAAAAAATATTTTGTTATTTGGTTTGGAGTGTACTTTGGGGGTTACAGCACCCTTTAACGGTCAAGCCAGCTGGCCCTTTGCTTATGACACAGGCGCACGCTTGGCACTACTTTGTTGGTGCACGTGCGGCTACTGCGCACAGAATTCACAAAACAGAATCTTATTTTTTTTTTGGTTTGGTGTGTACTTTGTGGGTTACAGCACCCTTTAACGGTCAAGCCAGCTGGCCCTTTACTTATGACACAGGCGCACGCTTGGCACTACTTTGTTGATGCACATGCGGCTACTGCGCACACAATTCACAAACACAGAAAAAATATTTTGTTATTTGGTTTGGAGTGTACTTTGGGGGTTACAGCACCCTTTAACGGTCAAGCCAGCCAGCCCTTTACTTATGACACAGGCGCACGCTTGGCATTACTTTGTTGAAGCACGTGCGGCTACTGCGCACACAATTCACAAACACAGAAAATATATATTTTTTTGGTTTGGAGTGTGCTTTGGGGGTTACAGCACCCTTTAACGGTCAAGCCAGCCGGCCCTTTACTTATGACACAGGTGCACGCTTGGCACTACTTTGTTGATGCACGTGCGGCTACTGCACACACAATTCACAAACACAGAAAAAATATTATTTTTTTAGCACTTGGGGGGAGCACCCCTGATTGACAGAGCACCCCCTGGACAACACTACAGCACCCCTTTAGGACTGGGACACTGCACAGGACTTTGGAGTGGACACAGCCCCTATGGAGAACTGACTGCACAACACAGTCCAGCCAGCCCCTATGGACTTTGAAGTAGTGGACACAGCCCCTATTAACAGCAGCACAGCACAACACAGCCAGCCCCTATGGACTTTGAAGTAGTGGACACAGCCCCTATGGACAACAGCAGCACAGCGCAGCACAGCACAGCACAACACTACTCTGCACTACACTACACTGCACTACACAGCCCAGCCAGCCCTAACTCCCACCCTCCCTGTTCACTGTCCACAGCCGAGTGAGAAAATGGCCCCGACGCGGGTACCTTATATAGGATCCAAAACCCGCGAGACCCGGAAGGCGGGATGATGACGTTTTGCCTCGATTTCAGATCCGAGTCAGGCGGGAAAAGTCGAGCCTGACTCGGATCGGCCTCGGATCGGGGGGGGCTCGGGGGGGTTCGGATTTCAGAAATCCAAACCCGCTCACCCCTAACACAGACAGCACAGCACCAGCACCAGCATCTCCCCCAGCCCTACACTACCAACCCTCCCTGTTCAGTCTCCACAGCTGGAGTGAAATGGTGTCCACCACATGTTACCTTATATACTACATAGATCATAGAGATGAAAGCTCGCGAGCCGCAAGATTTTGTCTCTATGGTTTTGCCTCAGTTTAAGATCCGGGCCGGCAGGGTAACCAAACGTATGTTCGGTTCTCACCCAGGATCTCAAAATTCGGGGGGGTTCAGATCTCTGAGATCTGAACCCGCTCATCTCTAATTAATACTAGAGATGTGCGCCAACCCCCATGTTTTGGTTTTGGTTTTGGATCACATAAAATGGGCCTGTTTTTGATCCTACAGAATAATTAACCTCAATAACATTTATTTCCAGTAATTTCCAATCACTTTTGACCACCTCACAATATTATTTGCTTCATCTAGTTAAGGCCAAAAGGTTGCATCCAGCTAGCTGGCTAACTAAGCTAAGTGACACAGTGGGCGGCACTAACATGGCAGTTCAGTTTCTAATTTCCAACACGGATATAGTGTGTTATACAGTGTGGGTTGGATATAACAATAGTGCACTTACTATGACAGCAGTGACGGCAGAGCGGGATTGCTGACGGTGTCCTCAGTACATGGAATGGCAGTTCTGCGGTGCTGGCAGTGACCTCAGTGAAGGGTACCGGTGATGTCGGCAGTGTGGGGCTGCAGCGGTGTCTTAGTGCAGGTTTGCTGGCTGTGTCAGCAGTGGCGGGGTGCCAGCGGTGTACTCAGTGCAGGTTTGCTGACTGTGTGGGCAGTGTAGGGGTGTTCTCAATGCAGGGTGCTGGCGATGTCGGCAGTGCGGGAGTACCAGCAGTTTATTCATTGCAGGTTTGCTGACTGTGTCAGCAGTGCGGGGGTGCCAGCGGTGTCCTCAGTGCAGGTTTGCTGACTGTGTCGGCGGCAGTGCAGGGGTGCTGGTGGTGTCCTCAGTGTGGGAGTGTCGGCAGTGTGGAGGTCGCTGACGGTGTCCTCAGTACGTTGGGCAGCAGTGCAGGAGTGTCGGCAGCAATGGTGTCGGCAGTGGGGGATGCTGCCAGTGGGGGTGTCGGTGGTGTCGGCAGCGGGGGTGCCGGCGGTGTCAGGCGGCGGGGGATGGCAGGCACCATCTTCTTTTTCTTGATTGTGCTGTTTTCAATGGCCTTAACGCTGATTGGCTGAGAGCCGTGACAGACGGCTCTCTCAGCCAATCAGCGTTAAGCCCTCTCAAAACAAAGAGGGGTCGCGAGGTTTTGCCTCGGGTCAGGGATCCGGAACAGACAGGGAGATCCGAGCTGCGCTTGAATCGTCCCGGATTACCGAAATTCTGGGTGGGTTCGGATCTCTGAGATCAGAACCCGCTCATCTCCAATTAATACTATTATAGATGTTCCAACTATTCTTTGTTGGAGTGTAAGGACAAGATATGCTGGGCATTGCAGGGTACAGTACAATTGCTCTGTTTGTATAATATTCATAAGCAGCCTTTAATTTGATGCTAATACAAGAAAATACAGAAACACACAACTAAATGTAAATTGATGAAAGTAATTGGTAGTGGGTTCAATCCTACAAAAGATAAAAGCACAATATTTCAGTGATTTGCCAGAAAAATGAAAACATTATTTTAATTTGCATAAAAAAATCCCAGTGACATTTTCAGCTAATTGTTTTCCTTACTGATTAAATATGTGTACAATGTCACTTCAGCACTTACCCTACGCTATGGAGCTCAGAGGTTTAAGAGTTGCAGTTGTAGCATAATTTACAATAGAATAAACAGAAAACATAAAGACACTCAAAATATAAAGCTATGCAAGAGGCCTCATTTTACATATGAATGTGACACATTGGTAGATAGGGAACATATACAAACATACATTATTTAAAAAAATCTTACCAGTGCTTGAAGTGGAAATTTAAAAGAGGGGGTTTGTAATTCTGAATAGAATGGCTGGGGGTTGGGGGCCACCTGAGGCCCCCAGTAGTATTCAGGATTGTGATAATATGAGATTAACACCCGGGCAGGTACAAGTCAGTCACTTACGAGTCTTCCTTGCCTACATGTGATTACTCTGCAATGGGGAACCTGTGAAGAAATTGTTCCTCCCTAGGAAGATGGTGACTTCAGTCATGTTTTCACTATTCATGTAGGAGGTCACATCTTCTGGAAAATGCCTGTTCATCTACTATATAAAAGCGAAAATTTGTCCTTCTATCTTTCTATACAAATCCACAGTTTACAAGCCAAGATCGTGAAATTTTACATACGAGCATATTAAAACACGGCCGAGGCAACTAAAAAATGTTTAAATCTAAATTAATTACTGGTAATTTTTAAATAATTAAAAACCACAATTTTTGCTGGATGCTGATTGTGGGGCCTTGCACTCAGTACTGCTGTCTGCTGCCTCCAGTGGTGATATTTAAGAACTTTCTTATCTCTACTATTTATACTATTTCTGATCTTCTGTCTAGGGATGAACATCGGAAGCCCACCACCATATGATGGCAGTGCTTCCACCATTGAATCTTTCGATGCAATGGTAACTAACCATCGCATCAAAAGCATTCAATGGAAAAAACTATTCATATGAATAGTAAATGGGCTTGGTTGGAGGAGGGGCTCGGACACAAAGCAACAAAAAAAAAACCCAGGCAAGGCAGGCAGAGCTGACTGAAGACGAGGAGGAGAATGAGACACACTGTTCACTGCCACGCTCCTGCTGCTGTAGGCACTTAAAGCAACAATAAATTGAAGTCTAAAAACATTATTAAATATACTTAGAACACATGGAAAAGGAACCTCTTACAGCATCAGCAGAGAAATCACTCCCCATCTCTGACGGTATAAATGTTGATAGCTGTCACTCTGTGTGTCTGTGAATGACTGCTGCTGCTGGGCCAGAGCTGCACACTGATTGGCTTTCAGAGTCTCGGAGAGCCAATCAGAGCTAGCAGAGAGGGGAGGGAGGGACTTGTCTGAGGCAGTGAGAGACAGCCTCCAAAGATCCCAGCAGCATGAGCCAGAAAGGTTATCAGAGGCAGAGACACAGCACAGCATAGCTTATACCTTTAGTATTTAAAGAAAAGAAACCACCATCGAAACACCATTGAATGATTACCATTCGATGGCAGCAAACATCGGAATGCTGCCATCGAATGGAAAAAACACTAACATTGGAAGAAAAACATTGATGGTCGGCAAACATCGACCATCAATGTCCATCCCTACTTCTGTCCTTCTGTCTTTCTATACAAATCCACAGTTTACACGCCAAGATCGTGAAATTTTACATACAAGCGTATTAAAACACGGCCGAGGTAAGTAAAAAAAATGTAAATTGAAATTAATTACTGTTAATTTTTAATTAATTAAAAACTCAATGTTTGCTGTATGCTCATTGTGGGGCCTAACGGCATATGGGTAGGGCCTCGGAGCGAGCCTTTTGTGTTGTCATGTTTTGTCATAATCTTAATGTTTATTATCGAAGAGCGCTTTAGCAGGCTTT
Source organism: Taudactylus pleione (assembly GCA_031769625.1). Classification (NCBI taxonomy): domain Eukaryota; kingdom Metazoa; phylum Chordata; class Amphibia; order Anura; family Myobatrachidae; genus Taudactylus; species Taudactylus pleione. Next base: position 67,103 of record JAUIMM010000250.1, read on the forward strand.
CCCAGCATTCTCAGCTCTCTGACTATACCAAATTATGCAACAATGACTTCTTCTTCGAACTGTGTCAAAATGATGACTTTGCAAGGACCCTACTGTACTGTGAGCTGCCAAAATATTGCACATGGAATGCTTCTCCCAAAGTTTTTCTGCGCAGAAAACAGGGAGTCGCTGTAGATGATCATCCTGGTATCAGAGCAACAGAAGTTTTTGGACGTGTTTACACTGTACATCCTACAAATTTGAATGCTTCTATCTCGGAAGTTTACTTTACACCATTACAGGTTGTACTTCCTTCAAAGACCTAAGGACTGTTGATGTTTGTCATACTTTTCATGAGGCCTGCCTAAGGAGAGGTTAGTTGGAGGATGGTGTGTAAACAAACATTCTTAAAATCCCAAGCAGTGCCAGGTACTTCAGCTAGTGTAGGAATATAACCAAAGTCATCATATAGCGTAGGTTCAACTATATAATACACAGTAACAGAAGTTTTGGCGCAGGGAAAAATGTGAAGTTCTTATGAAATGATTTTATATTATTAAACTGTATTTGCTAGCGTGGTATCATTTATAGCGGCAATTCTAAAAGTAAAAAAGTATCTTTAGATTTGGTGACTTAATGAAGATTACTGTCCCCAAACCTTTTCCTTCTAATCCTGCCATTTATGGATAATTTCCAGCCACTCTCCCCCCCCCCAGTTCTCTTCAGCCTCATCCCCCATTGTGTCTCTCCAGCCTATCTGTGTCTCCCCAGCTCCTGCCCCCTTCTGTCTCTCTAGTCCTCCCAGTGTTTCTGCAGCTCCGGCCAGCCCTATTCTGTCTCTCCAACCCCTTCTGTTCTGCAGCCCCCTTCTGTCTTTCCAGCTGCAGTCCCCCAGTGTCTCTCCAGCTGCAGCCCTCCAGTGTCTCTTCAGCCCCCAGTATATCTCCAGCTTCAGCCTCCTTATGTCTCTCTAGTGTCTCTCAAGCTCCACCCAGCCCCCTCTGTCTCTCCAGTTGCAAAACCCTAGTTTATTAAAGTACCTCTTTGTCTCTCCAGATCCCTTTTGTCTCTTCAGTTCTCTAATGTCTCTCCATCTCCAGCAGGCCTCCTTCTAACTCTCCAGCTTTATCTCTCCAGTCCCCCAGTGTCTCTCCAGCTGCAGCCCCGTGTCATTCCAGCTGCAGCCTACTGTCTCTCCAGACCCCACAGTCTCTCCAGCTCCAGCCCACTTCTGTCTCTCCAGCTGAAGGCCCCAGCATCACTCTAACAGTCCCCTAGTGTTTCTCCAGAACTCCAATGTCTCTCCATAAGGCAGCCCCCCAGTGTCAATCCAGCTGCTGCCCAACCAGTGTCACTTCAGCTGCAGTCCCCTAGTGTCTCTTCAGACCTCCAGTGTCTCTAACTCACTCTTCTGTCTCTACAACCCCCAGGATACCTCTGGCTCCAGCCACCACATACCTCTGGCTCTAGTCCACAGACACTGTTCTTCTTTTTGTCTTCTGGTTGCTTCTTGTCCTCTTCAGATTGTGGCTTCTATTCTCAGCGGTGCAGCGTGACATCACAATGTCACACGCACTGCAAAAAACAAAAAAACTCTATTGTACCACCCACCAATAGTACTGTCAATGGATTTAGCTGTGTAAAATTACTTTGGTGATGTTTTGATAACCAGCATTTTTTTATGTGTGGTTTGGAAATGGCACAATTTACTAAAAGCTAAACTGTACAACAAAACACATTATTTTAAACTGGAATAAGCAATCCTGATTTTTACACATGGAAAGCACGTATAAGCTTTAATAATGCTTGACAAATACCTGTGGGGCTGGTCCATGGCATTGGGCTTACGCCTTCCTCCCCACCAGAGATCTAGATCCACTTTTGAAATTAGATACTCTTGTAGCTGAAGCTGGCCATTCTTGACATCTGCAGCTCATTTCCTTTCTCTTCTGACTGAGCTGAGGGCATTCTTTAGGCCTAGCTGTGGCCTGTGTACTGGGAAACACCATGTGAGACTCCTCAGGGTATACTACAGCCCATTACCAGACCCCTTGGATAGCAATATTTGAGAGACAGGAACTTTATACAGCCTCACTCCTTTTCAGAAGACCTGCAACCTAGGCACCTCCTAAAGCTGGAAACTCATATTTGCTGCAATCCTGCCCTCCTCTGGCTGCTCTCTGTCCACCTGGTGATAAGCCAGGTGTTGACTAGATGGCCACACAATTGCTGTGCTCCCATGATTTCTATCTCCCCCTGGAAAACCTGCTGCCTTGGAATATCCACATATCACACTCCTGTGGCCTGGATCAGGGCCATTACTAGGGGTTAGCAAGAGGTACTGCCACCCTGGGAGCACAAAGCTGACATGGCAGCACCATAACTGCCTCTTGGCACATGTATGTGGCTTGCAGGGTGCCTGGAATTGCACCTTAAAGCACACAGGTCAGACAGAGAGCCACACTGTGCATTCTTAGGGTGCACTGGGAGCTCAACTTCCTGGTCCTAGTGATGGCCTGGCCCCTTGTGATGTCAAGACATCACATCTGTGGTGTTGGGGCTGGCTCAGGGCACATTATTGTCTTGCTACAGCTCTGGCAGATGGGTAGACATGTTTCTTTGTGGATACATGAACCATCACAATGTTTTTTTTATCAAATACTTTTAATGCAGTTACCATTGCATCGAAGCCCATCCCTAATAGGAGGTCCCATGAATCAGCACCTCCTGCTCCCACCAGAGGTCCCATGAATCGGAACCTCCCACACCCCCTCTGATCTTGCCATTTGGCACATCCCATTCCATTCACCAGAGGTCCCACAAATTGGCAACTTCTTAACCAACACTACCTGCCAGAAGTCATGCTAATGTATACCTCCCACAAGTTGGTGGTCGCCTGAATTGACACTAACTAAAAATGTTGCCCATGCACCCCAAAATCATTCATCAGGATGCAGCCTAACACCCACCCCATCAGAGGAAGGGGGTCTGGAACCAGCCACTCCCTTCACCTCTGCTGTACAAGAGGTACATAAAGCCCCCGCAGGGCCCACCACTGTGAACAAAGCTCTTGTCATAATGCTGAGCAGGGAAGAACATGGGGAGATGGGAGGAAGGGGCAAAGAAAACTGGGAGCCATAATTAAAGGGGGAAGTGCATGGGGAGACATAATGAAAGGGAGAAGAATATGGGGTAGATGTGAGTAATGGGAGAGGTGAGAGGAAAGGGAGAAGAACATGGGGAGAATAGAGGAACAGGGAGAGAGAGTTAGGGAAGAGAAAGCAGCTACATGTCATTGCCTCTCAGTCTGTTATTATGTGTATGTCTCTTTTCTGTAGGTTGAAATTATCTACATTTTCAGCTGTAAGTACATGACTTCCTCTGGAAATGTAGTAGATTAACAATTTTCAATAGTTAAGCAGCTGTTAAATTAAAGGAAAACCCAACAAAAACCTTCTGCTCTAAATCAACCAGGTCAATTTAAAGTGCACTGACATGCTCATCTGTCCATTCAAAAATATAAACCCTATTGCTTTATCATAGAAACGCTGCCCCATTAGGGTTTTTTACTGAGACATATGTGTGACTGGCATATTTATTGTGATATGGGATTGGAAACCATTTTATTTTTGGATAGGGTTTACTTGTTCTTTGAAAACAAATGCCGAAGTCGCTCCACTGAATATTAAGGTGTAACATATGTAAATAGCACACTTATGCACTATGGCCCTCATTCAGAGGCGCTCGCAAGAAGCGAGTGCTCGTTCTGAATGAGGGCGACCGCTTCACTTTTGAAGTGCGGCCTCCTGGTTGTTAGGTAAGCTGTGGGTTACCACCCACAGCTTAACGACCGACCAGGTTGATGGTCGCAATGGTGAACACCATTGCGACCATCGGGGCTTGCGACGAGACCCTAAGGTTAGGTCTCGGCAGCCGCAAGCCACAGGGAGCTTCCTGCTCTGAAAGAGCAGGAAACTCCCCACTGACATCACTGATGATGTTAGTGCGGCCTCCCACAAAATGGTAGGCGTTCCTTAAGGAACGCCTCCATTTTGGAAACCACCCCCCCGGCCTGCCTACAAAATGGGGCGAGCTGTCGATCAACATTGACAGCCGCCCCTTTTGTAGAGAGCTACGGAGCAAGAGAGTTTCTCTCTCGCTCCGGGGCTTGCGCACGCGCAGTGCAGCCGCTGCGCGTGCGCAGGGCTAACTATCGACCCGGTTGCGAGCACATCAGTGCTTGCGACCGGGTCTGAATGAGACCCTATATGTGGTATTCATATTTATTTTTATTTATTTTTTTATATAATCATTTCCATCAACATGCTAACTTGTAAACCTATCAGCAACTGGTTTGCACCTCCAGAGATAAAGGCTTTATGTGTTTAAAGCTAAGCAAGTGTAACTAGCCAGTGATATGGTTGAATTAACAACCCTAAATTAGGGTCCTGTTTGTTCCTTTTGTTTGGGATATTATATTATATATATGGTATCACAATTTATATTGTTTGTTTATTTGTATTGCTTTATTACAAATGCATTAAACATACTAAACTTAATTCATGTTAGTGGCATTTGATAAGTTAATTTTAATAATGGTCCAATAGGAAAAATGTGTTCATTATTTAAACAAATGTGAATTTTGACTTACAACCCTCCGGTGAACTTTCTATTCTATCTTCTCTAGGTTCCAATTGTGTTTTTTACAAATGTGAATATTGTTAGAACGGTTTCACCCTGAAGAAGGAAACAACTTGCAAGCAGTTCATGTGTTGACAACACAATGAGGCTTTCCATCTAGATTATATTGTATGACCCTTCTCTGGAAAGCTGTGCATTTCTTACGCAGACTAGTGGATCCTTTGGTTGTCATCATATCCTTGGCAAATTTCTTTAGTTGTGTGCTGTCAACTATTATATATATATTGTTGATGGCCGTGATCGGTTAAGAGTAAAATATACTGCAGCAGCATATGAGAAAAATATACAAAATGTACATGTGTGGAGGACTATTGCTTGGTTTATTTAACCATTTAACAGAACTGATCATTTTATTAGCTTGTGTTCACAATTTAAACTAGAAATGTGCACGGAGCCCTGTGTTTTGGTGTTGGTTTTGGTTTTGGATCTGGTTTCATAATCGTGTTTTGGTTTTGGTTTGGCAAAACCACCCTCAAGTGTTTTGGATTTGGATAAATATTGATAAAAATCAATAAAAACAGCTAACGTCTCCAAATCCAAAGCCTGAATTATTTTTTAAATCCAAGTTCCAAACTGGTTTGAACCGTGTCACAAAAGTGAATCCATCTTGACCCGGTTCTACACGGAACCCCTAAATTCGAGGGTGTTTGGATTTCAGAAATCCGGACCAGCACATCTCTAATTTAAATCTTTACTTTATTTTTAATTTTCTTAATGCTACTGTTGTTTGTGATAGTAATACCAGGTTAGCTATAACAATGCTGCTCCATATTCTCTCTGTTGGTGTTAGAGCACATATTAGGGAAAGACTGATGTGATTTTTCATTTCTTATCATCCACAGGTAATCTAACTACTGCTCCCAGCATATCTTCCTGCTTGGTGTTTCTTTTACACAGCCTTTAAAATTGCTAGGTAATCTAACTATAGAGAATTTCATATAGTTTTAAAATCTGTACCAAGGCAGGAATTTACTCTGTATCTGTGTTTGTGGGTTGTCCTCTCACCATTTGTTTATCTGCTTGCTGACCCTTTACTGTTTGGGGAGGGGCAGAATCAGTGTGGACACCTGGTTTCAGCCATACTTATTACTTAAATTTTGGGCTGCTAAGCCAGGGCTGCGTATGCAAGAGTGCTTATATTTTAAGTGTAAACTAGAATTTTTAAATTGAAGCCGGAGTTATTCAGGAGTTAAACAGGAGGAGAACAGAAGGAGAAACTAACAAAACAACTATTCCTGCTATTAGGAATGGTTTTTAAAAACCCCCACACTTCCAACATGCCTATGGATTGTGCCTGTACCTGGATTCCCAATGCTGCTCACATCCACCCTGACCTCCTCATGCAATCTGCTTATCCACCCCAACTATGCCATACCGAACGACGCAGCAAATTGACCCCTCTAATGGACCTTGATTGTGGCCCTAAATCTTAAGGCTTGGTGAAATTTGGATCAACTCATTGTCCTTTCCTCTTAAGTTTAAACTAACCTCTACATAAATGTTATAATACTGTCGCCCTTGTATCCAGCCCATCTGTGTCACCCCAGTCTGTCTGCCACCTCCCCTTAGAATGTAAGCTCTCACGAGCAGGGCCCTCTTCCCTCATGTGTTTCTCCTTCACTTGATTATACTTTAATATACAACCATACCTCACCCTTGGTTGCTGACACCATGCTGCTTATCTAAGTGTTATGCAGCAATGTATTAATCATGTATCTGTCCTGCATTGTTTGTACTGTTAATAACTGTTTTCTTGTGTGCTCATTTGTTTATGTACATTGTAAGGCGCTGCGGAACCCTTGTGGTGCCAAATAAATAAAGGATAATAATAATAATATTATTAGTTTCTGTCTTTTAAGCAAATTTCTTCTTTCTACTTTATTTTTAGTATGTTTATCACAAATTACATTACCATATTCAACATTTTTGTCTGTTGCATATACCATGTATTTTTAGCGCATAGGTAAATTTTGTCACTTTAAATATAAGCAACATCTCAATTTAATGAATAAATTACATACCAGAAAATATTTATGAAATTCTGAAGCATCATCTCACTGTTCTGTTTTTGTCTGAGAGATAATTACCCATGAAATTAATGGACAACAATATATATAGCATAATATTAAACCTGTCACAGTGATTAATAACACTTTAAAGTCTAAATTAAAAACACTCCAGAGCAAACGAAAAAAAGTGCTTAAGATGTAATATTGTGAATTGCCCTTTAAATGTGCTAAAATTGATATTTAGGCCTAAACACATTGTACTTTGGTTTGTTTTTAAAAATTCATACATTTCATATGCCAGATCTTTCTGAAATCCCACTACGGGATTTTCTATTTCACTGCAGCCAGCAGCCAACCCTGGCGCCAATGTGACTTTGACAACAGGCTGTCAACCTATTTCCCCTCAGGCCTAACTACTTTGCAGAATTCCCGTGTGAGACTTATTTGGAAAGAGGTTATTTGGGAAGTGTGTTTCATTTGCTGCCATAATTGAACCTCATGAAAGTTGGATTAGCAACACACAGCAGAAGCAACTAATTAAAGGCATTCAGCTGTTCTCACATGACAAAAGGGGCATTAACTGTCGAACATTATACAGTTACATTCTACATAGGACGTTAATGTAACAATAAGTGCCAAGAAGCTTACAGCTACTGTATCATACATTTGTTAGAACATGACATTTAGGCTAACTTGTTGCACTGAATTAAAAAAAAATATTTCTCTAAAAAAAAGAAAAAAAAACACTACCAGGGACTGTAAATCTTTGGTGAATGCTAAATATTTTTGAAAAGTGCATGATTGCTGGGTACACATTAGATATGTGTACCCAGCACGGTCTCATGAGCGATGAGACCCAGCATACACACTTGCCGATGCCGGCAGCAATGGCGGGGGGTAGCGGGGACCATTCTGCATTCGGCAGAATGGCATCACTAGCGACAACCTCAGATCTTTCTGCATGTACAAAAGATCTGAGGATGCAACGGACGACCCGCAGGAGCGCACTTCGGCATCATGTGTACACACTGGACAATATGAACGATTTGTCATTCTGATGCGTCAGAATCGGCCAAATCGTTCAACATATCCTCTTGTGTGTACCCAGAATATTTAAATGAGTTAAAGGCAAAGGACAAGTATATGAATGTTGTTGATTTTCACCACTTTTCAGTGAAATGCTATTTAATACAATGTACTGTACTTTTATTTTATGTAGGGCACACATTTTTATCTTTAAATGTCAAAACTTCAATGGCTATAACTAGATTATATTTTAATCATAGTTTTTGGGATACAACTAAATTCTTTGCTAAAATGGAAATATTGTATGTGCTACAAACAAGATAATCTTCCAGCTAGTAAGCTGGGGTATTGGTGAGGTGGGAGGTGTTGATGGAGCGATGGGTGCAGGCGCTTGGGATACAGCAGAGAGGGAAAGAGCGGCCAGAGTGGGGTGTGGGCCTGATTGTGGGGGGGGGGCAAGAGACGGGTCCATTATTCTAGTAATAATAATACATTTTTAAAAGAAAAAATGAAATAATTATATGACTTAATAGATGAAAATTAATTTATTTTATTTAATGAAAAAAAATTAGATGTAATGGTAATTTATAAACTATTTCAGGACATAATAAAGTAGAATAACTTTTTGTTACTTAGTCTACCCAGTCCACATTAAATTTTGTTTTTTTTTTAAGACAACACAAGGTTTTCTTTTGTTAGCATATTGGATAGATATATTTTTATGAAAAAATAAATGCATATTTCTAAAAAGTATACATTTTCTTAATTACTCCTATCATTACTTATCTGTATTCAAGTAGAGTGCCAAATTAATACCGTCATTGGGATCTGAGGTTATGGTTATGGTTATACTGTGCAGAAAAATAAATATTTTACATTGGGAGACTTTGTAGATTTGTTGGAGGAATCCCATTTTTTCATCACTTACAAATCACATGTAAAGTGCATCTGATAGAACTATTACATATAAAGCTTGCTTCAAATGTCCAATCCATTTACTTATGGATTTCTTATAATAGAAAAATTATATGATAATATATTATGGATTTATATCCTTAAAAAGTGCTGTAGTGCATTTGATGCCATGTACCATATTTGATTCAAGTTCAAAGTTGATATAGGCAATTCAGAAATGGTGGCATGCACAAGGCATCTCAGCTACCATCTGAATCACAACTCTATGGCAATTAAGCAGGAGCATATCTATAATGGAATCAGGCTAATGAGTAAAAAGGGCCCCACACCACTTACCCTGCACTCATTGTCTAAACTTATGTTTCTGCCACTGCTGCAGAAAATGTTGGCAGAGCCTTTTCCTTGGAGATATTCGCATGCGCAGAAAAGAAATCACTGGGAAAATGACACAGGTTCAATTTTCCCGGATATATTAGCATGTGCAATAGACTTTGGCACAGTGCCAGAGTCTTCCAAGTGCATGAGAAGGCACTGGCATTAGGGGGGCCCACACAGAGCTGGCACACAGGCCCCCTACTCTCAAGAAATGCCTCTGCATTTAAGAGTTAAAGATGAAACACAGTTGTTTTGAGAATTATGTATACCTTTTCCCATCAATATATATGCTGTGTATACCTCCTCCCATGCTATATAAGCTATATGTATACCTTCTCCCATCAGTTATATATGCTGTGCGCGGCTAGCGCCGAAGTTATAGACTCTGGGCACTAGAGTGCTGGTCACCGGGAAAATGGCCACGAGCGGCCATTTCCCTTTACTGAGCATGCGCAAATGACTGGAAAATGGCCGCGGCTGCCATTTTCCAGTCATTTTTACAGCGCCGGACCCCCGCACTGACGTGGGACTCCAGAGAGGTAAGTAACACTATGGGTGCAGGATGTGCGGTGCGGAGCCCCCCTGGACCCAGGGGCCCATGTGCCCCACACACCCTATACCCATTATAGATACGTATAATGGGTACAGCACATTATATGCTGTGTATACCTCCTCCCATCCCATCCTCCCTGTATGCTGTGTATACCTCCTCCCATCCCATATAAGCAATATGTATACCTTCTCCCATCGGTTATATACAGTATGTTGTGTATACCTCCTCCCATGCCATATAAGCAATGTGTATACCTTCTCCCATCTGTTATATATGCTTTGTATACCTCCTCCCATCCCATATAAGCAATATGTATACCTTCTCCCAACGGTTATATATGTTGTGTATACCTCCTCCCATGCAATATAAGCAACGTGTATACCTTCTCCCATTTGTTATATATGCTGTGTATACCTCCTCCCATCCCATATAAGCAAAATGTATACCTTCTCCCATTGGTTATATATGTTGTGTATACCTCCTCCCATGCCATATAAGCAATATGTATACCTTCTCCCATTGGTTATATGTGTTGTGTATACCTCCTCCCATGCCATATAAGCAATATGTATACCTTCTCCCATCGGTTATATACAGTATGTTGTGTATATCTCCTCCCATGCCATATAAGCAATATGTATTCCTTCTCCCATCGGATATATATGCTTTGTATACCTCCTCCCATCCCATATAAGCAATATGTATACCTTCTCCCATTGGTTATATATGTTGTGTATACCTCCTCCCATGCCATATAAGCAATATGTATACCTTCTCCCATTGGTTATATATGTTGTGTATACCTCCTCCCATGCCATATAAGCAATATGTATACCTTCTCCCATCGGTTATATACAGTATGTTGTGTATACCTCCTCCCATGCCATATAAGCAATATGTATACCTTCTCCCATCTGTTATATATGCTTTGTATACCTCCTCCCATCCCATATAAGCAATATGTATACCTTCTCCCATTGGTTATATATGTTGTGTATGCCTCCTCCCATGCCATGTAAGCAATATGTATACCTTTTTCCATCTGTTATATATGCTATGTAAACCTCCTCCCATCCCATATAAGCAATATGTATACCTTCTCCCATCGGTTATATATGTTGTGTATGCCTCCTCCCATCCCATATAAGCAATATGTATACCTTCTCCTATCTATACCTTTCTATTTAGAAAATCTACTACACACACTTTGAAACTGACATGACAGGAAGTCAAAGAGGAAAAACAAAAAATATGAAAACATATAATTTGTACAAGTGTTGATTTGTAACATACAGGGGGACAGATGTATGAAGCTCTGGAAAGTGATAGCTCTGGAAAGTGATAAAGTGGACAGTGATAAACTACCAACCAATCAGCTCCCAATTGACATTTTTCAAGCACAGCCTGTAACATGACAGTTAGGAGCTGATTGGTTGGTCGTTTATCACTCTCCACTTTATCACTTCCCAGATCTTCATACATCTGCCCCAGTGTGTCTAAAATTAAAGTTCACCTATTCCAAGTAGTCTACAGCAAAATCTACTTATTGGCGTGTCTCCAAATTTTCAGTATGTCTTAACGGGAACAAAAAATTTGCAGCAAAAAAATAAATATTTGTTATATATGCTGTGTATACCTCCTCCCATCCCATATAAGCAATATGTATACCTTCTCCCATTGGTTATATATGTTGTGTATACCTCCTCCCATGCCATATTAGCAATATGTATACCTCCTCCCATCCCATATAAGCTATATGTATACCTTCTCAATCGGTTATATATGTTGTGTATACCTCCTCCCATGCCATATAAGCAATATGTATACCTTCTCCCATCAGTTATATATGCTGTGTATACCTCCTCCCATCCCATTTAAGCAATATGTATACCTTCTCCCATCAGCTATATAAGCTGTGTATACCTCCTCCCATCCCATATAAGCAATATATATACCTTCTCCTATCAGTTATATATGCTGTGTATACTTCCTCCCATCCCATATAAGCAATATATATACCTTCTCCCTTCAGTTATATATGCTGTATATACCTCCTCCCATGCCATATAAGCAATATGTATACCTTCTCCCATTAGTTATATATGCTATGTATACCTCCTCCCATCCCATATAAGGAACATGTGTATCTTCTCCCATCAGTTATATATGCTGTGTATAACTCTTGAGGGTAGTTTTGCCAAAACCAAAAACAAAACATTTGACGATCGTTTTGCCAAAACCAAAACACGGGAGTCAGTGCCCAGCTCTACAAAAAACACAAGGACGGTTTTGCAAAACCAAATCCACATTCAAAACTTTGAAGGAGATACATATCCAAAACCAAAACCAAAACACGGGGGTCGGCGCACATCTCTACACAAAACAATTCTCAAGTTTATATAAAAAGTATGATATAAATGGATTTTGGACAAGCACGCATTATTCATCTATAGATATATGAAGAGTAAGTAGAATGAGTGACATGAAAAGCTGAAAAGGATTTTAGATACAAATAATATTATTACATCTGCTTTCAATGTCAATTTGTTTTTCTGTACATTTTATAAAATAGTTAGAAAGACACTTTCCAACAGGTCAGTAAAATAATTCTGTTACATTTACTGTACATTTTCCATTAAAAAAAAATAAATCAATATCAGAAATGAGCTGAGAACCTTTCTATTTCCAAAATCTACTACACACACTTTGAAGCTGACATGACAGGAAGTCAAAGAGGAAAAACAAAAAATATTAAAACATATAATTTGTACAAGTGTTGATTTGTAACATACAGGGGGACAGATGTATGAAGCTCTGGAAAGTGATAGCTCTGGAAAGTGATAGCTCTGGAAAGTGATAAGGTGGACAGTGATAAACTACCAACCAATCAGCTCCCAATTGTCATTTTTCAAGCACAGCCTGTAACATGACAGTTAGGAGCTGATTAGTTGGTCGTTTATCACTCTCCACTTTATCACTTCCCAGATCTTCATACATCTGCCCCAGTGTGTCTAAAATTAAAGTTCAACTATTCTAAGCAGTCTACAGCAAAATCTACTTATTGGCGTGTCTCCAAATTTTCTTAATGGGAAAAAAATTCACATCAAAAAAATAAATATTAAAAATAATTTACACCAGGGGCATTCTTCCACTTGTAAGTTATCAGCTATGGAAATTTATTTAGCCCGTCATCCCTCTCTATCACAATTCCCCAAAATAACAGTTTGGTGCGGTTTTACGTCAACATTCATTATTGGACTGTTATCCTTTGAAGAGCTTGGGCTCACAGGTCCCATTGTATGTACCATTACTGGCAATCAATATTCATCATTACTGACCAATTCCATTTTCAGCAATCCATCAACATCAGTGTCTTCAAACAACAGTGTTCATGCAGGATGGATGTTGTCATAAAACCATACCAAACTATTACTTTTGGGGAATGGTGATAAGAAGGATGATGTGCTAAATGAAATTTGCATATCTGATACTTTACAAAAGAAAAAATACCCCCTGGTGGTAATTTTTTTAACTTATTTTTTTTGCTGTGAATTTCCTTCCCAAGGGCTCATTAAAGACGTACTGAAAATTTGGCAACATTCCTATAAGTAGATTTTGCTGTAGACTGCTTGGAATAGGTAAACTTTAATTATAGACACCCTGTACATTACTAGCTAGTTTTTAAGATACTGTATTTGTAAAAGCTTAATGTAGTGCATACAATAATCTACAAAGCATACCAGAAGATAAAAACATATTATATTTAAATTGTAATATAAATTAAGTATTATTTTGACTACTTATTAACATTCAGTAAAACAAAATAATTTTATATTATAATTCCTATGAAAGCAAATAATTTAGACATCTAAAATTTGTATTAATGTTTAAAACAAAACAGAAAAAAACACAAACTGTAATGTGGTTAGCTTTTTTCCTATAATTTGGAATGTTTAGTGAGACTGGTGCATTATCTCAAAATATCTTCTATTTTCAGACTACAGATGCAATAGACATCTCAGGAACATTCTAATATTTAAAGCTTTAAAAACTCTGGGTCTGATGCAGTGAACACAAATCTGTTGTAAGTGCATATATGCACCCATATGCTGTGTTGTCACCTCTTTGTGAATGGACTTCTCCTATCCGCATGCTTAGCTTTATAGCCATCATCAATATCAGTGTGCACTTGCACCAACCCTATCTTTGGTGTGAAAGATACATCTGAAAATATGCATATTCACACTTCTGGCCAAAGATGTGATTGAAATGCCTCTGACTGGGCGTCACTCCGATACAATAGGCTCAATTCCAGAGCATGCACAGTGCAAAAACAAACAAGATGCTTTTTGTAAACGTACAGCTCTGCATCAGACCTGCAGTCTCTAGAAATGTTTGTTTCTTGACAATGTTTCTGATTTTTATACATTACCCAGTTTAATAGTATTACATCTTTTATTCTAGTAGCAGGATATGGTTCTCTGGATCTCTTAATGTACTAAGGATGCATATTTAAAATATAATAGAAAGTATTATTATTATTATTATTATTATTATTATTGTTATGCTCAGCATCCTTATTATGGTCACAATTCTGGATGCCTACTGTGATTGTATGTGCAATGAGCCTATCCAATCATATGTAATTATGTGATTACACTGCCCCCCAGCCTTCTTGTCTCGAAAGCAGTCGTCATCACTAATTATGGAATTTACACCTAACCCATGCTTGGTGCAGGTTACACAGCCCACACTGCTAACTTCTGTGAGCTAGGTAACCTGACGGTATCCCTGAGGTCGGTTGATGTTTTGCCTGGTTGGTTATATTAACCAGTTGGGCTGGGTAAAACGTAGACATCGGATATATTAACCAGTTGGGCTGGGTAAAACGTAGACATCGGAAGGCCGAACATTCATAATCCCAACGGAGGCGGTAAGTCCCATAACCCTACCCTTCTCCCCCCCTTAGCCCTCCCTTAGGAGTGCCTAATCCTAAAACTCCCAGGGAGGTGCCTAAATCTAAATATCCCCCCGGGGTGCCTAAACCTAACCCTCCCCCCCGCACCCTAAACCTAACCCTCCCAGGGAGTGCCTAACCCTAACCTCCCCCCAGTGGCGCCTAACCCTCCCCGGGGGTGCCTAACCCTAACCTCCCTCCAGTAGTGCCTAGCCCTAACCCCCCTTCCCCTAGCCTAACCCTAACCCTCCCTAGGGGGTGCCTAACCCTAAGTCCCCCCAGGGCTGCCTAAACCTTACCCACCCACGGCTAAGCCGTCCTGTCGAGATTTCGTTGTCAAGCTAAAGATAGGCGTCTGGATTTAGATGCCTGTCTTTAGTCTTGTGTCTGGATTTAGACAGCGGGATTCCAATAGACGGCTTCCCATCCGTCGGTATATTGACAGTATCCCAACCAGTCCACCCAGTTTACAACATTGGCACAAATACACACTTGTGGTTTTATTTCTATGTCTGAGTAAACACTTTTATGCACTATGGAGCGCCCCATCTGTTTTTCTCCTTTTAGATTTTATGTGTCCTGAGGGGTCCGGGACTTTTATTTCTGCAGAAAGGGAGCAGCAGTCCTTCCATACAAGTGGACTCTAGTGCTTGAAATTTTACATTTGTCTGGTGTGGTGAGCTGTGTGATTCATTAACTAATTTTTACTACTGTACACAGATTGGCTTATTAAGGGCCTGTCATATTTTTTATTAATTTTATAAATATATATATATATATATATGGATAAAGTAAAAAAGAAAGGACAGGTGCCCAATAGTGTGGTATCTCATGATACAATCGGATACAATAGAGTACAATTGGCTAATGCCCATACCCTATGTGCGCTTGTTATACAGTATAAGCATATAATGCAGAATCCCATCATCCAAACACTATTCAGAGTGATGAAGCAGCCTCGGTGAGCCCTCAGACTCCAGAAAGCCCCTCATGTACCCTTGGACTGCAACCTTATGAGTCCACAACATGATGTAATTAGCATCCAGCTTTATTCATATAAATGTTGTCACTTCCGGTTTGCGGCTTCTGAAAACCGGAAGTGACCATTATATGGAGACTACAGGCTACTAACGGTGCTTCTACATGAGGGCATAGTGCCCAATGTTCACTAGAGCTAAAACTGCTCTGGTGTTACTACAGGGCTACTGCCATTATATTCATATATGTCTCCTTTACAATAGGCACCATTTTGTTGGTTAGATAAGGGGACTATACATACTGTACTATGAATGTTTATAAGTAAATATATAAGGGGATATTACTTTAAATCCACATAGACACTCTCTGCAGTATAAATCTATATTCTATTAATGTCCATTCATGGAAATCAACAAGAAGATGCTTAACTAATATACAATTAGATCAGGGCTAATAAAACCACACATTTAAAAAAAATATATAATAACAACACGGGGTACACAATAAATACAAAGGGTTAACACAACATAAAATACTTAACTCAAGTACTGAGGACAATGTAAGTGAAATCATAATAACTATAGTGAGACCACAAAATTATATAGGATAGTAAAATAATCCAGGTTATTAAAGTAATCCAATATAATTAAAAATACATAAAAAAATAATAATAATAATAATAATAATAATATATATATATATATATATATATATATATATCTGTAATTATAAAACCATCTAAAATAAGTTTCAAACTCGTGTGGTAAATAAAATAGGTGGAATGATATAACCAGATAAAAGCATATCATAAGCCTGGAGGAAGGGGATAAAAGAGGTTCAGATGATGAGATTATAAAAATGGTGCTATTTCATAGCTCTCAATGGGCGGAATTCAATTCTTTCCAGCCCCTATCGCGCCCGACGGAGCTATTCTATTCTTGCTCCTGTCGGGCGCGATCAGCTGCCAAGCGCTACATTTCTGCTCGCAGCCCCTGGGGGATGAGAGCTGAAATGTGCGAAAAGTGACATGTTTGGGCGCCCAAACATCACTTTTCGCGATCGCACCCAGCACTTTGGTCGGGTTTAGCTGCTTTACGCGGCTAAACCTGACCTCTAAGGGCGCGATCAGTGTGAAAAGCTGGCACAATTGAATAGCGGCCCGCGATCTCCTGTCACTTTAGACGGGAGATGCGGGCCGCGAAATCAATTGAATTCCGCCCATTGTGTCCAAAGGGGGATAGCATATTCAGTTCATAAATAAAGTACATTTCTTGTTGTGACAGGCGTTTTAGCAGGTCTCCACTTCTAGGTCCTAAACTCACTTGTTCAATAGCGTTGTATGTGAAACTGTCAGTTGAGAAATTATGGTGGGTGCAAAAATGTCTTGAAAGTGGATGACTCTCCACTTTATTCTTTTTTATGTTCCATAAATGTTCTTGGATCCTTAATTTTAATTGTCTTTATGTTTTCCCGACATATTTAATCTTGCAGCCACACTCTATAATATGTTTGACTGAGGTAGTGTTACAGTTTGTAAACTGTTTACGTTTATATTCCTTGTTGTCAAATTATGATAACACCTTCTGTTTGGATGAACAAATTTACAAACATTGCAATGTCCGCACTTGTAAGAGCCCACACACCTGTATGTATATATTCTGTATCTATATATACTGTATATAATATATATATGCATACATACAGTATATATATATATATATATATATATATATAGCCTTATCTAATATAATTTTAAACCATTAGCAGGCTATTGTCTCTAAAGTAATAGGTGCACTTATATTAATGGCACTTTAGAGAGCATGGATGTCCCAGTTTTGTAAGTCTTTAGTACAGATGCAATATTAAATACATGTGTGGTGTCCCGGGTGTTGGTCTGGGCTCAGATAAATTACGTTTAGATGGTTCATTACACTTGAGATTGTAGCTCTACTGGACCTTCTTCTTTGGCAACAATTCCATAAGCTTATCATTCTCAGGCTGTAGCAGAGAGGCTAGCCCTATATACACAGTAAAATGACTTAACATCATAGGTGGTCACTGTCCTATTACATGCATGTACTTGTAATCCACTATAGGCAAAGGTAACAGAATTAGCAACTAATGCTGGTCTTTCTTGATTCAAAAGAATAATAGCTTTCACTTTCCAATTATAAAGCATAATAAAACAGTTCCACTGTAGTAGCACAGTTGTCTTCAGCCCTCAACAGAATCTGAATTTCAGTCCAAAGTGAACTCTTAATCAGCTCATATATCAATCTTTGTCACAAAATGGCTTCCTCCCTCTTTAAACTAATAGATTACCTTGAGGGGGTGAGTATTTTCCCTGTGGGCCCACTGCTTCAAGGTTCCATCCCTTTCTGGGAGATTAGCAGGCTGCTCAGCATGTTCTGGCAGTGTCAGAACATAGGGTGACAGCTAAGAAGTACTGGCCCTGCTGGCAAACTTTATTAGTTAGTGGCAGATGGATCCTACTCTGAAGAACCAGCTGCCAGCGCCTGTGCAGTGGCTGCCCAAGTACTTTCTCCCCTCCATGAGATCCCACCCCTTCACCCCAAGTCCCCATCCTCTTCTATGTCTATTCTTCTACTCCCTCCTGTCTGAGACCCTGTGCCCCATGATCTGTATTCCTACTGTCACAGAGCATTGTACACTCTGGAGCTCCACAGGAATCAGACAGATCCTCCCTCTGGACAGATAAGTGCCAATGGAGGTAGATGTGAAATGTTTTAACATTATTTAGGGAGTCAGTATATTTATACAATGGGGAGAGTGTATTTGTTTTTTTGGTGGTATTAATGTTGTGTTTGTGTGTGTGTGTGGTGGATGTAGTCATATTATCTGTGTTATATTATCTGTGTTATATGGCGACCACTGATCACTGAGATTCTCCCTGTATTATGGTGATCACTGAAATGTTCTCTGTATTATGTGGCGGTCACTGCAACACTCCTTGTATTACATGGATAGGCATCGGTATTTAGACACCTATCATTAGTCCTATGCAGGGATTTCACAGTCGGGAAGCTGGCGGTCGGCATTTCGACCACCGGCTTCCTGACTACATACCTTTTGAACTACAGATGTGTACTTATTAGAGATGAGCGAGTTCGAATCTCAGAGATCCAACCAAACCCACCCGAATTTAGCAGATCCGAGTCGGATCCAAGCAGGCTCGGGGCTTCCCACCTGACTCAGATCTCTAAATCGAGGCAAAACCATAGAGTCGGAAATCTCGCAGTTCGTGAGCTTACATCTCTATGATCAATGTAGTATATAGGGACCACGCGGCAGACGCCATTTCACTCCGGCTGTGGAGACTGAACAGGGAGGGTGGGTAGAGTAGGGCTGGGAGTGGTGCTGGTGCTCGTGCTCCTGCTCGTGTGCTGTGCTGTCTGCTGTATGCTGGGCAGGTGCACTGATCCATTCTGGGCTGGTGCTGTCTGCTGTACTGTCTGCTGTGTCCTGGGCTGGTGCTGCTGATCCATTCTGGTCTGGTGCTGTACTGTCTATTGTGTCCATCTGGGCTGGTGCTACATCCATCTGGGCCCAAGTTCTGGACTCAAAAACAATCGGTGCTCTGGGCCCAAGTTCTGGACCTGTAAAAAAATAAAAATAAAAGTGTATTTTTTGTATAATATTTTTCTGTGTGTGTGTGCATGTTAGGCTTCACCGCACAAGATCCAGCCAGCAACGCAAGTTGCAACCTAGTGCTGCCCAACTCCAGTTGTCATCTATCTGTGCTCTGGGCCCAAGGTTTGGACCTGTAAAAAAAAAAAATAAAGCTGTATTTTTTTGTGTAATCTTTTTCTATGAGTGTGTGCGTGTTAGGCTTAGCCGCACAAGATCCAGCCAGCAACGCAAGTTGCAACCTAGTGCTGCCCGACTCCAGTCATCATCAATCGATGCTCTGGGCCCAAGGTCTGGACCTGTAAAAAAAAAATATTATTTTTTTGTGTAATATTTTTCTGTGTGTGCATGCATGTTAGGTTTAACTGCACAAGATCCAGCCAGCAACGCAAGTTGCAACCTAGTGCTGCCCGACTCGTCATCAATCAATGCTCTGGGCCCAAGGTCTGGACTTGTAAAAAAAAATACTAAAAGTGTCCTTTTTTGTGTAATCTTTAATGGTGCGTACACACTAAATGATATGCTCCCTGAGCCATATCGTCTAGTGTGTCCCCGGCAGGGTGTGCTCAATGTCGTTCATGACATTGAGCACACCCGTTGAACGATATCATTAACGATATCGTTCAGCATCGGGCTCTCTCCCCCATTCCATAACATGCAGCAACCTGACAACATCGTCAGGTTGGCCTGCATGTTAACCCGATGAATGATGATGACGAACGACCCACGGGAACACGCGTTGTCGTTATCATTCATCATTTTTGTGTTATGGGGGGCATCCACTAGACGATTTTATCCCTGTCCAACCTCTTAACGATTTTCCCTTGAAGTTTCCCTTGAAATATGATCTTCCACTCTGAACAATTTGCAAAAGATTTGCAAAAGATTTGCAAAAGATTTGCAAACGATTTGCAAAAGATCTAACAAATAAACTATGTTGTTTTAATCTGTGATTGAGAGCTTTCAGCTATAGTGGACAGACAGTGGTTCATCGTTTGATCATTCAGCGTGAACGATGTGTAAACGATGTGTAAACGATGTGTAAACGATGTGTAAATGATTTGTAAGCGATCAAGTGAAATTGACCTACATGTTCAGTCGATGGAGGAGACGATCAAACGACCAGCTAGAGCGCGCAACGTACATCGTTAGAAACAATTACTGCACGATTTGCAAACGATGTTCAAACGATGTTTGAACGATTATCGAACGATTATCAAACAATTTTATCATTACCGTTCAATCGTTCAACTTTATCGTCTAGTGGATGCCCCCCTTTAAAAATGGATGATAAAGTGGATGACTGAACGATAACGATATGTGTGTGTGTGCATGTTAGGATTAGCCACACAAGATCTAGCAAGTCGACAATGCTAGCTAGTGCTGCCTGACTCCAGTCATTATCAATTTGTGCTCTCGGCACAAGTTCTTGAGCTGAAAAAAAATGTAAAAATAATGGGCTAAATGTAATAGGGTGAGAGTTTAGAAAATGTGAGAGTTTAGTAGTAAACTCTCACATTGGTTGAGTTTTATCTTCAAAATGGGAAAACATCTGAATGAGATTTTAAATCTTGAGAGTTTCTTAAGTCTAAAAAAACATGCAAGTTCGCTCTGTTACTTTGTTTTTGGACTCTATTACATTGGCAAAGTTTAAAAAGTGTCAGAAACTCTCACTTTTCTAAACTCTCACCCTATTACATTTGGCCCATTGTCTTTTTTTGTCAAATTTTTTTTGTGTGCATGTCAGCCACACCTGGCTGTCACCACATCGGCGTAGCTGTGCAGGGGTGCTGTGCTCTTGTCTGTCGAGGGGCTGCGGCCCAAAATAATAAATAAACAATTTTTATTGTGTGCGTGTCAGCCACACCTGGATGTCACTGTCATCGGCGTAACTGCGCAGGGGTGCTGTGCTCCTGTCTGTCGAGGGGCTGCTGCCCAAAAAATAAACAATTTTCATTGTGTATGTGTTAGCCACACCTGTCATCGGAGTAGCTGTGCAGGGGTGCTGTGCTGCTGTCTGTCAGAGGGCTGCATGAATATTGCAATGACAACTTTTTTTTTTTAAAGTTATTGGGTTAAAAAAGTTTTTTTTTTTTTAATCTTTAACATATCAGAAATGTTATCCTAACACCTTATAAAGTTATATGCTCTAAAAAACTAAAGCCTATATTTATTTACAGACTTATATAGACTGAGTAGATATCCTAAATTCTAAAACTGTTCTATTCAAACACGTAAACAAAAGCAGAGATTATAAGTCTAGTGTGTTATAGTGTGTTATTATGATGTTAGAAATGAATGTAGAAGGACAAAAATTGGGTGAACCACACATGGCTGATTGATCAACCATGGTGACTGGATTATTGTCATAAGGAAGAGAAGGCTGCAAACTGGGTGTCATGTTATGAGTTGGCCATATGGGGTATGTTGCTGTTAAGGGATCAGGCTGGTTACCATTATCAGTGGACACATTATTATTATTATTATTATTATTATTATTATTATTGTTGTTATTTTGGGTTGCCATCTCCTGAAGGGTGTTTACCAACAGACAGAGACTACCTATCAAGCTCAGGCATAGACACTTCCTGAGGAACAGAGCTCTGTTCTCTGGAGGGAAGCCAAAAAGGTGGGAGCCCCTGTTCCAACATCTGAAGCTCTTATCTCTCCACATCATCTATTATAGATGAAAAAAAATGTCATCGGGGTCATCTAGCTCCTCTTTCTATACCCTGCTCACCCTTTTTGGACAGGAAGTCCAGGATGGATGGTTTGGAAGAAGAAGGCCTAGCAACAGATGGGGAGTCATTATCAAGACCTGGTCCCCCCAGTGGGTGTATTCTGGGAGGTATTGGTTGGCAATCAGGCAGCGGAATAACATGTTGTCTGTGGTTACTATTCCGTATTTCATGTTGTCTCCATGTTGTCTGTGGTTACTATTACGTATTTCAGTTTGCAATTCAGGTAGGAATAAAGTGGGCTACAGAACACAGTGACAGAATCATTGGATCTCTTAGTGCATTCAGGCCAAATATGATCCATGAATTCCCAGACAGGTTCTGGACAGATAAATCCTTTGCTTGTAATAATTTTTGATACTTCCTGGCAAATGTGGGTGTTATTGCCAGACACTTTGAAGGCTGTAACTTTGAACTGCTTTATAGAAAACATGGGAATGAAACCTCCACACTGCAGAACATGATGGAGAAATCCCTTGAAGTTCAGCACTTATAGCATTTTTTTTCATGTTCTCTGAGGCCTCTCCTGACTGTGAAGAAAGATTCTCCACACTGTAGTCTTCCATTGTGACTTTTTAATGGTGATTTCAATGTTGTCCACTGACCGAGATCCATCTCATCTGAGGGTTGGGTTTTCCCCATACAAATGAGACAATTCACATCCAGAAGGTGACTCTTATGTTTAGCCATGGTGTCAGTCTCTCTTTTGGCAGAATTTGCACAATCTTGGTCTTGGGGGCACCATGATGAATTAGACAGATCCTCCAGGCTAAACATCTGATCTGGTGTTGTATCTATTTCTATTAATCCTTTGTGTGTGAGTTTAGTCATCTGCCGCTTGTGGTGGAGCTCTTTCTCTGCTTTCTAAATGATCTCCAGACAAAACACAATGTAAAACTTAAACTGAAATGTTGCATTTAATGCTCTGTTCCGCTTGTACACGTATCTAAGAAGTGGACAGTGGGAACAATGGCAATTTGAAGGCCACCAACTAACTGTTTTTTTTAATGTCCCTGTACAGGTTGAGAAATTCCTTTACAGAACAGAAGGTTTGCAAAGGATTATTTAAGGCAATTTTTTATCTATTTTTGGAAAGCACACTTCCTGTTCCTGGTCCCCTTCTGGGATGAAAAAAATCCACTCCCAGCAAGTAGGCATGGCGCTCAAGAAAGAATTCCCAAGAAAGACAAAATGTAAGACTTAAACCTTAAATCTGAAATGTTGCATTTAATGCTCTGTTCTGCTTGTTCACATATCTCATATGGTTAAGTGGACAGTGGGAACAACGGCAGTTTGAAGGCCACTAACTAAATCTGTTTTTTTAATGTCCCTGTACAGGTTGGAAAATGCCTTTGCAGAAGGTTTGCAAAGGATTATTTAAGCCAATTGTTTTTTGTAAGCACTCTTCATGGTCCCTTAAATCAGGGGTAGCCAACCTCGGTCCTTAAATCAGGCCTTAAATCAGGGGTAGAAAACCTCGGTCCTCGAGAACTCACATTTTTCAGATGACCTAGCTGGTGTACAGGTGTATTCATTACTCACCAAAACATTTAGAAAGATCCACAGGTGGAGTTAATTATTGTAGTTTTGATTCTGTGAGGAGACCTGGAAAACATGCACTGTTGGTAGCTCTCGAGGACCAGGGTTGGCTACCTCTGCCCTTAAATCATAGATCTTACACTTTCCACATATCTGTGCTGATTAAGTGGCACATTGAGGCCACTAATTAACTATGGTTTTTTTTATGCCCTGTACAGGTTGGGAAATGCCTTTATAGAAGGTTTGCATAGCATTATTTAAGTCAATTGTTTCTTTTTTTGGGAAAGCACTCTTCCTGGTCCCCTTCTGGGATGAGAAAAGCAACTCCCAGCAGCAGCAGCCATGCTCAAGGATTCTTCTGTGGCAAAGACTGATGTAAATGTACTATATCACATTTTTTTTGTAAATGCCTCCTCCCCTCCCCTTCTCCCTTGTAAATGTTCTTTTGAATCAAAAAACAAAATTTAATTTACTACCAATCAACCCTTCCTGTGTTTGCCCTACCTTCAACTACATTGTGATGTCCTGGTTTTGTTGTGGGCCCAGGGTGGTGATAGCAGTAGACACAGAAGCATATTTAAAACAAAATGTTTAACTTTTAATAAGTGGTTTGGCAGACATGAACAATGGGAGAAAATAAAGTCCAGGGATGGCACTAGTGCAAATGGGAACTGAGGTGAATGCAATGAGTAAAAGTCCAGGTAGTGGCAGATAGGAGCAGTCCAGTAGCCGGAACTTGTGAGGGTGGTGAAAAAGACTTGTCCAGCAGTGTGAGGCTCTGGTTAATAGGGAAATGTCCAGTTAATGACAGGCAGGGGAAATCAGGTGTAGTGGTTGAAATGAAGAATGCAGGCTGAGGGAAAATGAGCCAGCAGAGTGTCAGTGGAGGCAAGGTGCAGGGTGAACAGCAGACTCAGGTTCTCAAGGGGAAGATAATGGAGGATGCAGGGTAGTCCAGTGGGGTTGGAGAAGACAAGCAGGCAGGCAGGTAGCATTACACAGGAATAGATGGTGAGCACAGAGAACTCTCTCTCAGCTATGCTGAGAAACATGTTGCACTGGCAATGAAGTGAGGCTCTGAACCTCCCTAAATACAAAGTGCTGTGCCGTGACTGGCCAGAGAGACCATGTGACAAACCAGGATTGGGCGATTAGGTCACATGACCAGAGGCAAGATGGTGGCGCACATGCCAGAGTGGAATGGAAGCACCACCAGGCCTCACCAGCCAAAGTGACAACATTCCCGCACAGAACCACACACAGCCAATGCCCCTCGCCAAACACCAGCACCACCGCCAGACACCTCCCCGCCATAGTGACCTCACAGATAATACCCATCGACCACCATGCCGAGAAACTCTGGTCATGACATACATACATATTCCAACTCCCTCAGGCCTCTCTTGAATAATAAAAGTGTGTCCTGATGTGCCATGTTTGAAGTTAAACTGCCATGTGTTTATGCCACCCACTGCTGCAGCTTAGCTTAGTCAGCCAGCTATCTTGGTGCAAATTTTGGGCCTAAACAAGATGAAAAAAATCAATATTGTGAGCTGTGAGGTGGTCAAAGTTGACTGGAAACGAGTGGAAATAAATATTATTGAGGTTATTAATACTGTAGGAACAAAAAAAGGCCAATTTTATGTAGGTTTAGCTGTTTTTTTTATTTTTTAAGAAAAAATCCAGATCCAAAACCAAGACACAAAAACAAAACACGAAGGTGAGGTGTTGGCAAAACCAATCCAGATCCAAAACCAGGGGAGATCCAGATCCAAAACCAAAACCAAAACACAGGGGTAGGCGCACATCTCTAGTTCTTATACACTATTACAGCAGTTGTGCCAAACAGCTCATCTCGTGCTCCAGGTCCTGTTCGACTCAGCTTGTGCCAAGAATCTTTTTTGCTCAGATGCGACTAAGATTCCTAACGAGACTACACAGAATAATTCAATATGCAACTCTGAATCTGTATACGATGTGCTATGATGCAAAGATTGCAGCTGTTTTTCACACCAAGGTCTGTTGTGCTTTATCTGCGACTTTGTGAATATTTAAAACTAATACCTGTGCGGTTAAGGTTGCAGCCCGATGTCTCAAGTACAGATTGAGTGGTGTTTTGCTGCATCTGCGGTGTAAATATAATTAATATTTTAAAAATGTTGATATGCTACACCGCTCAGCGCGGTTGACTCGGTTCGGGTGTCTCATGCCACATGGCGTATTGAGGCTTAGTGTATGAGGACAAATCTGTAATCCTGCTGAGAATTTTCCTGCACTGCCACAATATTTTGTGTGTAGGTGTAATTGTGAGGTTTACAGACCTTCTCCTAAAGCTGGGCGTACATTATGCAATTATTGGCCCGATCCGCTGATTATCGGTGGATTGGGCTGATAATTGCATAGTGTTTGGCCGTCACTGATCAGCAATGATAGGACAGTTGGGCATGACAAATCTTCCAACATGCCCGACTGATCCGGTCATGTTTTCGGCCACATCTGGCAGTTTACGCAGAGCCGTAACAAAGACTTTTTGGTGCTCTGTGGCAGAGAAAGCATTGGCGCCCCCACCCCATTTTTTAAATAGGGACATAAGATAGTGCACCTGAAAAAGTGCCATGGCTTCATGGGGAAAAGCCTGGGAAGAGATAGGGGTACTCCTGGGGCAGCCAGGTGATGCTAGTGATAAAGAAGAGGAAGCTACAAATGAGAATGATAATAAAAAAGGAAAATTGATAGGCTCAAACAGCACCCCCTGCCCTGCGGTGCCCTGTGCCATGGCACAGGTCGCACTAGCCTAGTTATGGCCCTGAGTTTACACGCTGACCGCCTGACATTTCCCCCAATACTTCACAGGGGAAGAACGGGAAAATGTTTCCTCTCCAGAGGAGGAAAGCAGATAGTGTGGGTTATACACTCTGAAATATCTCACAGTGAATGGCCATGATATTTTCTGGATTTCAGGCTGTCAGATAAAATGTCTATCATTCTAACATTTTATGTGACAGTGTCAGAGCTGAATTAACCATTAAACAAAATAAGAACATGCTTAGGGCATCCAGGGAAGGGGGCACCACAGAAATGTTCCATTGCTGGATTTACCATGGACCATATGGTGCCAAACTGCCAATGGTGCAGCTGAACCAAGTTCCACAAAACAGGGCTATATACAAAAATAAAATAATAGAGGTTAATGATATACATTAATCTTGGAAATACAACAAAATTAGAATCTGGTAACTGGTAAATGGCCACATGGTCCACAGGACAACAAAATCTTTTAAGTGCTCAGGGCAGGGGTGGTCAACCCATGGCTCTTGAGCCGCATGCAGCTCTTTAGGTTTTGTGAAGCGGTCAGAAGCTAAAGAAACCTCTGATTGCTTTAGAGGACAGTGGGCCTGATTCAGACCCGCTCGCGAGCACTGAGCGCTCACAAGCGGGTTGATGGTGCCCTAGTGCGCATGCGCACGATGGAGGGAGCTCTGTCGTGTGCATGCGCGAGACCCGCATAGCGACGGCCAAGCCGTCGCTATGGGTCTCGCACCAAAGGGAGCGTGCTGTCGATGGTGAGTGACAGCATGCCCCCTTTGGTGGGCGTGCCGGGGGCGTTGCTGCCCATGGGAACGCCTACCGCCTGAGGCCGGCCCCACTGACATCACTAGTGATGTCAGTGGGAGTGCTTTTGGCTCTGATAGAGCCAAAAGCACTCCTGGGCTTGCAGCAGCGAGACCCTATCGTAGGGTCTCGTCGCAAGCCCAATGGTCGCGATGGTCTTGACCATCGCGACCATCTTTTTGGCCGCTCGCATAAGCTGTGGGTGGTCACCCACAGCTATATGAGCGGCCAGGAGGCCACTCCAATTTTAGGTAGGAGGGCCCTGATTCAGAGCGAGCGCTCTTGTCAGAGCGTCCGGCTCTGAATCAGGCCCTGTGTTCCCAGTGATGCAGTGCGCTGTTGATGTTAAGATGTCACCTGCGATGTGAGGAGCCTGCTCTGCGCACCTGCTGGATCTAGTTAGACCCAGTCAGAGGCAGCGGCAACAGGAGCGGGAGCCAGAGCCAAAGCCAGCATGGACAGGTAAGTACTGGGCTAGGGACACTGCTTAAGGGGCACTACTTTATGGGGCACTGCATATGGGGCACTGCATAAGGGGCACAAATACAAGGGGCACTGCATCAGGAGCACAAATACAGGGGACACTGCAAAAGGGGCACAAATACAGGGGACTCTGTATAAGGGGCACAAATACAGGGGGCACTGCATAAGGGGCAAAAACTACAGGGGGCACTGCTTAAGGGGCACTACTTTAGGGGACACTGCTTAAGGAGCACAAATACAGTATTTTCAATGTGCTGGGATCTCCCCCAATGTGACTAAAAACGGGGGGTTATGTCACAAGGTCATGCTCCTGCAAATGTCATACCAAAGGCGTGCGCTCAGAAATGGGGTGTGGCCTTGTGACAGCTAGGCCACACCCCGTTTTTGATTTTGTGCCTTAGGCGTGCACATGATATCGGCTCTTTAGCTTGACTAGATATTTTTTGGCTTTTTGCCTCTGACTGGTTTGATTCATCTCTCTCAGTCCTCTAGTTCAGCATACAAGTTTATTGGAAAGTGTGTTACAACCCTTGCAGTACCTCCAATGATCATATTCCCAATCATAGGATTGTCCCTTGTGAGGAGGAGTATCCAAATTTGGCTGTTCTCCACCCCCTCACCTCATCACTGCTGAGCTCTCTGCTGTCTGTCCAGCTCACAGACTCCTGGCTCTCTCAAAAATTTAATTTCCAATTGTTTTTGAATCAGTCTTTGACATGGTAGCACTCACCTGCTAAACAGGCCTGTTTTAGTTACAAAAGCAAAGGTTAGATGAGTCTGTACTCCATTAGTCTGTAGCTGGCATCTGACATAGTGGTTCCATTTCTAGATAAAATACTGTACGCAGAAAAAGGTATGTAACATAGGGGCCTATTGATCAACAGATAAATGGCCCGGCGACCATGCGAAAATTCTAGTTTCCGCATATTTAGATTACCAGGCTATTCATGATCAGGGGTCCCAAATGGACTACCTGATATTCAGCAAACTCCGAAAACTGAAAGTTTTCAGAGTTTGCTTCTGAGAACAAGCGCCATCTTCAGTCGGTGTTTGTTCTCGGATCCCCGCTCCTTCCTATGGGAAGGAGTTCCAGGGATGCGAGGAGGGATCCGAGCAGATCCCTCCACCGCCTCCTCATTACCTCCCCGGTGGCTGTGTGCATGCGTGACCTTGGGTCATGCATGTGTAGCCGGGACGACGTGGGAGGAGGTAAGTAACGCAGCTACTTCTGTAGCTGCGATACTAACCAAGGGGACAAGCAGCTGACCCCTTACCAGAGTAATGATGAATTGCTCTGGTGTCAACTTTCCTCCACTGCTAGTTGGATACTTAAGTATTCCTCACAGTAAGATCATTCCTTAATCATCTGGGGCCATACGGCCTCCGATGATGAATAGGACCCTTATTCATGATGTAACCTATAGAGCTTCATGGGTGGATGGTCATGTGTTGACTAATTAATGGTAAATATCTTTAAAAAATACAATGTTTAGATATTTATAATTGTATTCATTTAAGCTCCACTCTTTTTCCCCTATATTCCAGCTGTTTTTTTATGCTAAATTGCTCTGTAGGTCTACTGTATATCCATAGTGGAGTAACCTGATAACAGTATTTGATTAATAACTACATGAAAAGTTCTAAAAGGATTATCTGCCTTCCATATGAAAGTATCAGGTACACAGTGGGTGGCATTTAGGCAATATGCCATTGCAATAATCAGTATTCACATATTAAAGGGACTAACTCATTGAGCCACCTGTAAGCAGGTACCTTATGTTGTGTTGCATTTTCTATGGATGTTTATATTACACTTGACCAGGGCAGTAACTAGGGTAGTGCGACCTGTGCCATGGCGCAGGGCAGGGGGCACTGTTTGGGCCTGACAACTTTCCTGTTCATTATCATTCTCACTTGTAGCTTCCTCTTCTTTTATCCCCAGCATCTCCTGGCTTCCCCTATCTCTTCCCTGGCCCTTCTCCATGAGGCCATGGGTCTTTTACAGGTGCACTATCTTATGTCCCTATTTTAAAAATGGGGGGGCGCCAATGCTCTCTCTGGCACAGGGCACCAAAAAGTCTAGTTATGGCTCTGCACTTAACTTACTCATAGCTACATCTACTAGATTTTAAGCTTCTCAGGCCAGGGGCTTATGTGATAATGGCCCTCATTCAGAGCCGCTCGCTATTTGCGGTCGTTCGTTCTAAAACAAGGGGTGGCTATTCAAATGAACCGTTCGCTAATTGCGGTCTGTTCACGCCTCTAAGTCTGAACGAGCGAGCATAACTTGCGGTTGTAATTTTGAAAAATACGCCCCCTTGCCGCTTGCACCATACGTCATGTCCGCTATTTATTAGATTAATCGAGTACATCGAACAGCGTATGAACTGCTCGCTATTCTTGTGGCTGGTTTTTTCAAACGCTATTTTGCGAGCAGTTCTGAGTAAAAAAAAAACAAGTGACGTGGTCAATGACGCTGCTGTATTAATTATGCACTCCCTTAAAACGCCCGTTTTGACCTTTAAGCACGCCTGCGTTCGAATTCCACCCCCCCGTTTTCAAGCACCTTCCCCTGTTACCACCCACATACGCTGTCACTCAAAATAGCAGGCATTCGCTATATAGCGAACAAACGATTTTCGGCCGCACTGACTGGTTCGCGCATGCGTATTAAAATCTGTACGCATGCGCAGATGTGCGAACATCGGTCAGAACGAACGAGCGGCCGCTTACGAGCGGCTCTGAATCAGGGCCAATGTTTTTTCCTCACATTGCACTTTTTCCTTTAATATTGTTATTTTTTTAATAATATTGTAGTATTGCAAACATTGGGCCAGTTTCATTAACGATCGCAACTGCTATTACAAACGCAATTGGCCGATTGTTGCGTACTGCGCATGTGTATGCAACGTTGTGTGCTTGCGCAAATCGGCCCCTGCGATGTGGATCACGCAGACCCATTGCAAAGTTCTTGACAGGAAGTGCCATTTGTGGGTGGTGATGGGAGGCTGGTCTGCAAAATGCAGGTGTGCCAGGGTGTTTGAACGCTGTTGCATGGGCGTGCACAAATTATTCACTGCAATGCCGTACGCAGCATGAGTACTCAGGGCCTAATTCAGCAGTGCATGCTAGACCCATTCTCCACATGTGCAGCATGTTTCTGCGAGCCCGCACATAAACTGTCAGCAGACTGTGAGTGATTGACAGTCTGCTGCCATTTGGGGGCGGGGAGTAGGCGGCAATGCCCTTCGTTTCCCGAAATGGAGGCATGTTGCCACCGTAGCAGGGGAAGGAAGAAGCCAGGATCGCCATCGTCTGGTGGAGATTTCCTGGCCTCTTCTTCTAAACTGCGGCGGCCGGCTGCGGGACCACATGGGTCACCGCAGCCAGCCGATGGTACGCAGATTATCCGATACTGCTTTGGACAATGCAGCTCGGATAAGTAATGCACAGGAGGCATGATGCATTACCATATCTGCAAGGATCTCAATTGCAAAGCTGCCTGCGTGCAGCTTTGCAATTACGATCCTTGCAAAATCAGGCCCTCATAGCGTACAATGAAGTTAGCAATTCCTGAGTAAGGTCAGAGCTTGTGCAAGTGTGCGTGAGGCTGTGATGCTACTTGATAGTATTGATGGGTTCGCAGTCTTGCTAAGGATTATGGATGTGTCTAAGGTAAGGTCCTTATGTTGTGCTGCGATGGCATAGCGATTGCAGTGGATTAGCATACTTTTGCAGTGAGACTGTGTGCGTAATCGCTATTGCAATCACAGTTGCGGTCTGTAATGAATCAGGTACATTGTTTGTTGAAATAGAAAAATAAAGTTATACATAGAAATATTGTCATACCTACATTTCTGATGACAATGTGCAGTGAGCCTCCAATAAGGATAAAAGAAGAGTGAAAAATGTAGAAGTTAGAAAAATTGAAGTTTCTTGGGTTTGTTGTTGTGTAATTGAAGAGCAGGGGCGCTATCTGCATGGAACTGCTGTCTTTTCCAAATAGGTTCAATGTGCAAATACATACACACCATCCTCTTCAAGATAATACATTTCCTTCAGGATCACTGCTTAGGAAGTTCCAGCTTATCTTAAATATTGGCACAACAAAAAACTGCAATGTCTGAAAGTGAAATGGTACCTTTGACTAGTTATCACATTTTTTCCTTTTACTTGTTTCTTCCAGAAAATAATGTTTTTTGACATATTCTGCCATGCTATACAAAAAAATGAAGAATAAAGAAGACATTCTAAGACAGATAAAAAAAACACAGCTGCTGAGCCGGCATACTGTCACTTGTCGAATCCATGGTATTACTGACAACCTGTTTGAAAGTCCTTTGAAGGTAATTAAAGAGTCTGAGGCATTCATCATTGCTTTGGATGAATTTAAAGACAACAAGGATGTAGCCCAGCTGTAACTGTCTTTCTATTCTGTGGACAGTAATTTTAATATGATGGAAGATTCCTACATTTCACATAGGCACAAAAAGTCTCTATTTGTTAAAATATACAGCAAAGGATGCATATTACTTAAATGAAATATATATATATATATATATATATATATATATATATATAGAACAATGACGGCAGCACTCGACAATAAATTAAATCACTGGCGCAGGTCTTACAAAGCCAACGTTTCGATAACTTTAATGTATCGTCTTCAGGGTACAATAACAAAATAACAGTAAAACAGCTCACCTTATAACCCCACTGACAAGTGCACACACGGACGCTGGGACCGGGGGAGGGCACGCAACCTAATGACGTCACAGCCGTGACCAAACGAAAACGCTTGGTCACATGGCTGCCACGTAACAAGTACCCGGCCACCCCTCGGTCCGTTACCATGATAAACAAATGATATCACTACGTACTTACACATGTGACACATACATAATAACATATAATAAATATAAATATAAAAGCATAATAAACTGACAATTACCAGATGACAGACCCACATGTTCTATATAAGGTTTTAGGAAAGGTACAACATGCAGAAATCGATGCATGAATTTCTCATAGAACAATTATTGTCAGGAATTACAGTTATTGCAATCACCTACACCCAAAGGGGTCTTACTATACAAATAATGGTACTAACAGATTCTGCCAACATATCAAAAACATTTTTTTACACAATCTTACACAAAAAATACTAACAACCTATCAAAAAAGGAAGACCAGGTCTATAAAAAACAATGAAGACCAAGATTTTCATTAAGACCCTTCGGTGCCAATGTGCCCAAATGATAAATCCAATGGGACTCGCATTGTAATAATTTAAGGGACCTGTTACCCCCTCTCGGTGTGGCAGGAACATGATATATTATAATATATCTTAAGGCTGCAAGATTGTGGCCAGCCTGCGCAAAGTGCCTCCCAACTGGCTGGTCACTGGAACCTGATCGCAGAGCGATGCAAAGCCATCCGTTCTCGAAGGGTCCGATCAGTCTTACCCACATAGCTTCGGCCACAGGGGCACGTAATCAAATAAATAATAAACGTACTTGTGCAGCTTAATCGGTGCTGTATCGTATATCTCTTTCCACTGCAGGGATGACAGAAAGACTCACCTGTGGTCATTTACCTACAGGTCAAACAATTAAGACATTTGTAACAGCCATTGCGTTGCAGCAAAAAATGCTCCGACTCTTTTTTGTTTAGGGTTGAAATATCTTTATCTTTACCAACCAGTCACGGATATTTTTGCCGTGACTGTAACAAGGCATAATTGTCATGTTTTCCAAATTCAACTCATCATCACCCTGAACAATGGGCCATAATCCTCCTCATATCACAAGTTCTATCATTAAAATGATTGACCCAAGATAATCTATTCTTCCGGGTATCCTTAATCCTAGATTTAAGCAGCTGTTTACGAGGAATAGACAAGGCACGTTCCTTAGCAGATAACAAAGTCATATATATATATATATATATATATATATATATACAGTATATGATATATGAGGTTTGACATGTCTCTTTCATGAGCAATGGGAGCTGCGATGAATATCCCCCACAACCCAAAGGCTCCCGCTGCCGGTGATATGACAGCCAAGAGGAGATCCTGCCACAGGGTAAGTATAGTTGGGACAAAGATGAGGACAGACCCTGGCCCATCTTCATAACACATGCCCAAAACTACTCATTTTTTCTTAGCTAAGTAAGTCTGCCATGCTCTCATTCAGGTGAATGAGAGCCACCTTAGTAGGCATATTCTGCTCCAGTGCCGTAATAGGGATGTGTGAGTGGTGCCGTTCTGCAGGACTAGGGGGCAGCACTGTTACTTCCACATTGCACCAACATTTGGCTTGCAAGGCAACAGCAGCCTACAGAGTCACCAGGAAAGTTTTCAGGGCAAATGTTTGGGAGGTGGGGCTAGCACAGGGTGGCTATCCCCTGCTTTGGCCCCATTCTCCTCTAAGACAAGGCAAGACAGACATTGTAGGTCTGAAGCAGACTGGAATGTTTGCTCATTTGCAGAACATATTTTGCATGATTTTACCTTGTGCATGTTTCAGTGAGGTTTTGTTCATGCAAATTAAGACTATGCAGAGCTGGATATAAGCTAAATGTTTGCAGCATATGTTTTTAACCTGGTATATGGTAGGTACAAGTCCACACTTAATGATGATTAGTAGTAAACCATGCACACATGCACGCATATGTGTTCACATACCTAGATGTCTGCATCTCTGCATATGGACAAACATCCCATTTTTTTTTCCATGATTGATTCTTTTGAGCAATGCAGCCCTAATTTACTTTTAAGGTGAGTGTCTGACAGCTTGGCAGCCCTACTTTGCCTAAACACACTGAGGAACAATAAAGAGCTACAAATAGTGCAAACCCACAATCCTTCTTTCATGTGTAGGTATGCCTAGTTGTTCACCTAGTGCATTTCAAGGTGCATCATCACTTTCTTATTTTTGCAGGCAGATAATCCATAAAACTGGGATGGTAGAATCTATAGATGAGCGGGTCCGGTGCACAGAGAACTGATCCCACCAGAACTTCAGGGATCCGAGACACATCTCGGATCTCCACGCCCTCCCCGGTTCCCTATTCGAGGCAAAACTTCGAGATCCCGCTGTCGGATCTCGAGGTCTTACCTTGAGTGGCCGTTTTCAAAGTCCATTGAATTCAATGGGCTTGCCACTTATTGGCTGAGAGAGCCATCTGTCAAAGCTCTAAGCCAATACGCGCTTGCCCATAGACTTCAATGGACCCCTTGCACTGACACCGCTGCCCACCCGCTGCCGACACCGTTGGCACCCACGCTTTGCTGACACTGCTGAATCCCTGCACTGAGGACTCTGCCAGCACCCTGCACTGCTGCCCCGTACTGACGGCACCATCAGCACCTTCACACTGCCAACACTGCCAGTACCCACACACTGAGGACACTGCTGGCACCCCCGCTCTGCTGACACTGATGACACCCTGCACTGACCACACTGCTGACCCTCATACCAAGGATACCGTCAACATCCCCACACTGCCGACACCCCTGCACTGTGGACACCACTGGCACCTCTGCACTGCCGACACTGCCAGCACCCATGCACTGAGGACACCACTGGCACCTCTGCACTGCCGACACTGCCAGCACCCATGCACTGAGGATACCGCCAGCACCCCCACACTGCCACTCTGCTGACACCGCTGGCACCCTGCACTGAGGACACTGCCACTCCTCATAACAAGGACACAGTCAGCACTCCCACACTGCCGACACCCCTACATTGTGGACACCACTGGAACCCCTGCACTGCTGTCACCACTAGCAACCCCACATTGAGGATACTGCTGGCACCCCTGCACTGCCAACACCACCAGCACCCCGCACTGAGGACACTGCTGGTACCCCCGCTCTGCTGACACCGCTGGCACCCTACAATGAGGACACTGCCCCCCACGTAGTGATGACACCATCAGACCCCACACTGCCGGCACCCCAGCTCTGAGGACATTGCCAGCACCCCCACACTGAGGACATCGCTGGCACCCCTGCACTGCCAACACTGTCAGCACCCTACACTGAGGCCACCACTGGCACCACTGCACTGCCAACACTGCCAGCACCCACTTACTGAGGACACCGCTGGCACTCCTGCACTGCCAACACTGCCAGCACCCCCGCACTAAGGATACTGTTGGCCACTCCCACACTGAGGACACCAGTGACACCGCCACACTGCCGATACCACCAGCAACCAAGCACTGAGGACAATCACCAGCATCCCCGAACTGCTGACAGCGCTGTCATAGTAAGTACACTATTTGTATAATCAACCCACACTGTATCCGACTTGCACTGTATTTGACCTGCACTGTATCCAACCCAAAAACTGGGAAAGGGGATAAATCCTTTTGTGCAAGGATTTAAATTGCCATTGAGGTGCTAATATTCAAGTGGCTATACAAGGTAGAGACCCACATGTGACTAATAACTAGGGGTGTGCACCGGCCACTTTTCGTGTTTTGGTTTTGGATCTGGATCTTTCTTCGTGTTTTGGATCTGGATTGGTTTTGCCAAAACCATCCTTCTGTGTTTTGGGTTCTTGGTTTTGTGTTTTGGATCTGTATTTTTTTTAAAAAAGCATAAAAACAGCTAAAATCACAGAATTTGTGGGTTTTTCTGCTCCTATGCTATTATTAACCTCAATAACATTAATTTCCACTCATTTCCAGTCTATTCTGAACACCTCACATCTCACTATTGTTTTTAGTCCAAAAGGTTGCACCGAGGTAGCTGGATGACTATGCTAAGCGACACGAGTGGGCGGCACAAACACGTGGCCCATCTAGGAGTGACACTGCAGTGGCAGACAGGATGGCAATTTGAAAAACTAGGCCCCAAACACTACATAATGCAAAGATAAAAAAGAGGTGCAAGATGGAATTATCCTTGGGCCCTCCCACCCAACCTTAAGTTGTATAAACAGGACATGCACACTTTAAGAAATCATTTCAGCGCCAATGTCTGCCACACGACTGTGGCTGAAATGATTGGTTCGTTTGGGCCCCCACAAAACAAGCTGGTAATTAATCTGTCCCTGCACATTCTGGCTCTACGCAGGCAAGATGTCGTCCTCATCCTCCTCATCCACCGATTCCTCACCCTCTTCAGTGTTGTGTACATCCTCATCCTCACAGAGTTTTAATTCGTCCCCACTAGAATCCAGCGCCACATGTCCCTCTGTACATTCTGGAGGCTGGTCTCCCTGGAAGAGTTGATAATTCATTTTTATGAATATCATCTCCACATTTTGTGGAAGCAACCTCCTACGCTTTTCACTGACAAGGTTCCCGGCTGCACTAAACACTCTTCGGAGTACACACTGGAGGGGGGGCAACTCAGGTAAAATAGAGCCAGTTTGCCTCTTTTACCTGCCAGTACAGGTACGGATTGTCTGACATGCCTACTTGGATGCTGTCACCGATGTAATCCTCCACCATTCTGTCAATGGTGACAGTATCATATGCAGTGACAGTAGACATGTCAGAAATTGTTGCCAGGTCCTTCAGTCCGGACCAGATGTCCAAACTTGGTCCTGCCTGCCCTGCATCACCACCAGCGGGTTGCTTAGGATACCTAAGTTTTTTCCTGGCAGCCCCAGTTGCGGGAGAAAATGAAGAAGGAGCTGTTGACGTGTCACGTTCCGCTTTAGCTGACAGTGTTTTCACCAG
The DNA here is from genome assembly GCA_031769625.1 of Taudactylus pleione. Classification (NCBI taxonomy): domain Eukaryota; kingdom Metazoa; phylum Chordata; class Amphibia; order Anura; family Myobatrachidae; genus Taudactylus; species Taudactylus pleione. The sequence goes on from JAUIMM010000250.1 coordinate 104,324, forward strand.
CAGGTCTTTGCACCTCTGCAGGCTTGTGTCAGCTGAAAAGAGAGACACCACATAGGCTGTGGTCTGATTTCAACAGATTGACCACCCTGGAATGCTGGCAAAGCAAATGAAGGGCTTCATCCACAAGTCCCACATGCCAAGCGGAATCGCTCCGTCTTACCTCCTCCTTCACTTTCACCAGCTGCTTCTGCAAAAGCCTGATGAGGGAAATGATCTGACTCAAGCTGGCAGTGTCTGAACAAACTACACATGTGGCAAGTTCGAAGGGCTGGAGAACCTTGCACAACATGGAAATCATTCTTCACTGCGCTTGAGTCAGGTGCATACCCCCTCCTTTGCCTATGTCATAGGTGGATGTATAGGCTTGATTTGCCTTTGCCTGCTCCTTCATCCTCTGAAGCATATAGAGGCTTGAGTTCCACCTCGTCACAACCTCTTGCTTCAGGTGATGGCGGGGCAGGTTCAAGAGTGTTTTCTGGCGCACCAGTCTTCAGCATGAGTCGCTGAAAGGCGAAAGAGGCCAGAAATTTTTCGGGCCACCCAAAGCGTCTCCTGCATGCCCCTGTCGTTTTTCAGAAAATTCTCCACCACCAAATTTATTGTGTGAGCAAAACATGAGTCATGCTGGAATTTGCCCAGATGTAATACCCGCACAATGTTGGTGGTGTTGTCAGATATCACAAATCCCCAGGAGAGTCTAAGTGGGGTAAGCCACTGGGCGATGATTTCCCTCAGATTCTCTAAGAGGTTGTCGGCGGTTTGCCTCTTACTGAAACCGATAATACACAGCATAGCCTGCCTTGGAAGGAGCTGGCGTTTCTGAGATGCTGCTACTGGTGACGTTGCTGTTGTTGCTGTGTAAGGTGATACATCTACCCAGTAGGCTGTCACAGTCATATAGTCCTTAGTCTGCCCTATTGCACTTGTCCACATGTCTGTGGTTAAGTGGACATTGGGTACAACCGCATTTTTTAGGACACTGAGGACACTTTTGCTGATGTTTCTGTACAGTCTTAGTATCGCCTGCCTAGTGAAGTGGAATCTAGAAGGGATTTGGAAACGGGGACACACTACCTCCATCAATTGTCTAAATCCCACTGCACAAATGGCGGATACCGGACGCACGTCTAACACCAACATAGCAGTCAAGGCCTCAGTTATCCATTTTGCTTCAGGATGACTGCTGTCGTACTTCATCCTCCTCGCTAAGGACTGTTGGAGGGTCAATTGTTTAGTAAAAGTAGTGGTGTTCCTACTTCCTCTCTGGAATGATGAACGACTCCCAGCAGCAACAGCAGCAGCGGCAACAGTAGGCGTAGCAATGCAGGATCCTCCGGAGGAATCCCGGATAGGAGAGTCAGTCATGCCAATGACATTGTCTGCAGGACTACTTCCGATCCTGACTAAGGAGGAAATTGACGAGGAGGGAGTTGACAGTGTGGTTTGCAGGCACTTGGATACAACAGGACAAAGGGATTTAGGTGTCCCTGGACTGCTTACGATCTGAACTTGACAGTAACTTTAAGCCAAAGTTTCTGATCTTGACAGTAACTTTTTATGAACGCGATGCAGGTGACGTATAAGGGAGGATGTTTCTAGGTGGTTAACGTCCCTTCCCCTACTTATTTTACCTTTACATATGGTACATATGGCAAGACAGTTGTTGTCCGGATTTGGATAGAAATATTGCCAAACCAAAGAGGTGGAATGTTTGGTCTTCTGCCCAGGCATGACCGTGATGGGCTTTTTCATCCCATGGACAACAACTGTCTCCCCCGGAGCCTGATTTAAACAAACCACATCACCATCAGAATCCTCCTCGCCAACTTCCTCCTCAGCGCCAGCTACACCAGTATTCTCATCCTGTTGAACTTCAACAGTGACATCTTCAATTTGCATATCAGCAAGTGGACTGTGGGTGCTCCTTTTAGCACTTGCAGATGGCGTGCAAATGGTGGAAAGAGCAACCTCTTCCTGCCCAGTGCTGGGAAGGTCAGGCATCGCAACACTTGAACTCTCCTTGGGGATTTGTGATATCTTCTTAGAACGCACAGTTCTTCACTGTGCTTTTGCCAGCTTAACTCATTTGATTTTTGTAGTGGGAGGAAAGCTTCCATCATCATGTGAAGCTTAACCACTAGTCATGAACATAGGGAAAGACCTTAGCCGTTCTTTGCAACTCCGTGTCGTAAATGGCATATTGGCAAGTTTACGTTTCTGCTCAGATAATTTAAATGTTTTTTTTAAGGTAATTTTCCTGAACTTTGTTATTTGGGATTTTATATGCCCTCTACTATGACATTGGGCATCGACCTTCGCAGACGACATTGATGGCATTTTATTGTCTATGTCATGACTAGTGGCAGCAGCTTCAGCACTAGGAAGAAGTGGTTCTTGATCTTTCCCTATTTTATTTTTAGGGTACAAAGTTTGGTCCTCCATTTATGTTATATTGATATATACGTGCGGCTAAGGCGCACACAAACTCAGAAAAGTAGAATTTTTTATTTTTTTGGAGTGCACTTTGGGGGTTACACCACCCTTTAAGAGATGAGCCAGCCAGCCCTTTACTCATGGGACACAGGCGCACGTTTGGCACTGCTCCTTTGTTGATGCACGTGCAGCCACAGTGCACACAATTCACAAACACAGAAAATCATTTTTTATTTTGTTTGGAGTGCACTTTGGGGGTTACAGCACCCTTTAACGGTCAAGCCAGCCGGCCCTTGATTTATGACACAGGCGCACGCTTGGTGCTACTGTGTTGATGCATGTGCGGCTACAGCGCATATATTTCGCACACAAACACAGAAAAAAAAGAATTGTTATGTTTGTGGAGTGCACTTTGGGGGTTACACCACCCTTTAACAGACTTATGACACAGGCGCACGCTTGGCGCTGCTCCTTTGTTGATGGACGTGCAGCTACAGCGCACACAATTCACAACACAGAAAAGAAGAATTTTTTCTTTTTTTAAGTGCACTTCGGGGGTTACACCACCCTTTAACAGACTTATGACACAGGCGCACGCTTGGCGCTGCTCCTTTGTTGATGGACGTGCGGCTACAGCGCACACAATTCACAACACAGAAAAGAAGAATTTTTTCTTTTTTTAAGTGCACTTCGGGGGTTACACCACCCTTTAACAGACTTATGACACAGGCACATGCTTGGCGCTGCTCCTTTGTTGATGGACGTGTGGCTACAGCGCACACAATTCACAACACAGAAAAGAAGAATTTTTTCTTTTTTTAAGTGTACTTCGGGGGTTACACCACCCTTTAACAGACTTATGACACAGGCGCATGCTTGGCACTGCTCCTTTGTTCATGGACGTGTGGCTACAGCACACACGATTCACAACACAGAAAATATTTTTTTATTTTTGTTGGAGTGCACTTTGGGGGATACACCAACCTTTAAGAGATGAGCCAGCCAGCCCTTTACTTATGGGACACAGGTGCATGCTTGGCGCTGCTCCTTTGTTGATGCACATGCAACCACAGTGCACACAATTCACAAACACAGAAAATCATTTTTTATTTTGTTTGGAGTGCACTTTGGGGGTTACAGCACCCTTTAACGGTCAAGCCAGCTGGCCTTTGATTTATGACACAGGCGCACGCTTGGTGCTACTTTGTTGATGCACGTGTGGCTACTGTGCACACAGGGGGTCATTCAGACCCGCTCGTGAGCATCAGTACACTCGCAAGCGGGTCGATGTTCCCCACTGCGCATGTGCACAATGGAGGGAGCTCCGTCGTGCGCATGCGCGAGTCCCGGGGAGCGACGGGCTTTCCATATCTCCGGGTCTCGCACCAAAGGGGGCGTGCTGTCGATGTTGATTGACAGCACGCCCCCTTTGGTGGGCGTGCCGGGGGCATGCCTGCCAGACAGAGTCGTTCCCATGGGAACACCTACCGTCTGAAGCCGGCCCCACTGACATCACTAGTGATGTCAGTGGGAGTGATTTTGGCTCTTAGAGCCAAAATCACTCCAGGACTTGTGGCAGGGAGACCCTACCGCAGGGTCTCCATCGCAAGTCCGATGGTCGCGATGGTCAAGACCATCGCGACCATCTTTTTGGCCGCTCGCATATGCTGTGGGTGGTCACCCACAACTATACGAGTGGCCAGGAGGCCACTCCATTTTCATGGAGGAGGGCCCTGATTCAGAGCGAGCGCTCTGGTCAGAGCGTTCAGCTCTGAATCAGGCCCACAATTCACAAACACAGAAAAAAATATATATTTTTTTTTTTTGGAGTGCACTTTGGGGGTTACAGCACCAGTTAATGGACAAGCCAGCCAGCCCTTGATTTATGACACAGGCGCATGCTTGGCACTACTTTGTTGATGTACATGCGGCTACAGCGCACACAATTCACAAACACAGAAAAAATATTTTTTTTATTTGTTTGGAGTGCACTTCGGGGTTACACCACCCTCTAACAGATGAGCCAGCCGGCCCTTTACTTATGACACAGGCGTACGCTTGGTGCTACTTTGTTGATGCACGTGCGGCTACTGCACACACAATTCACAAACACAGAAAAAAAATGTTTAATTTTTTTTTGGAGTGCACTTTGGGGAGCACCCCTGATTGACAAATCACCCCCTGGACAACACTACAGCACCCTTTTAGGTCTACAGCCTTTATGGGACACTGCACAACACAGTCCAGCCAGCCCCTGTAGACTTTGGAGTGGACACAGCCCCTATGGACAACTGACTGCACAACACAGCCCAGCCAGCCCCTATGACAGCAGCACAACACAGCCCAGCCACCCCCTATGGACAACACCGGCACAACACAGCCCAGCCAGCCCCTATGGACAACAGCAGCACAACAAGGCCCAGTCAGCCCCTATGGACTGAGTGGCTTTCTTGCATATATTATTATATGATATATACTATTTCCGGTTTATCATATATATTTATTTATTTAGTCTTATTTATTGACTATATTAATCATCCACATTCATCTGGGTTGACATTTATCAGTGCCTCTCATTTGTTCATCTTTGTGTACTACTAGTTACTGTATCCAACCCACACTGTATCCTGCACTATCTCAGACCCGCACTATATCCCACATTGTATTATACCCGCACTGTATCTAACCCGAACTTGATCCAACCTGCACCGTATCTGACCTGCACTCTTTCTGACTCGCAGGTATGGAATGCTGTTTTTATGGTTGGGCAGATTTTGGGGAGCTGCTCAACAAAAAAGCTGATTGAAAAGGCATTTCAGAGTGCCAGTCATCAGTGGCCCAGCACCCCCAGGAGGGAAATATAGATTGGGCACTGAGAATAGGCATGTGCTGGGAGCTTGTGCACTTGTGTAGAGGGCATTCATGTCTGCTGTTGCTATTTACACATAGTTTAGGGTTTTTTTGTTTGCTGCTTGTTAACTATGACTACTTGTTTTGAGCAAGGATACGCCAAGTACGATTTTTAGTAAATATCTGTGTTGTATTGTTTTCTAGTGAATGTACTTACAAGTTAGTTTGATTAGACTAATTTGCAAAACATTTGTAAACAGAAATAACTGCCGTGTATTTGTGCTGCTGCTCTGTTGGTTGCTTAGTTTAGCCAGCCTGCCAGCCTTTGGCTTATGTTGGTGAACAATATTGTGAGCTGTGAAGTGTTAAAAATTGACTGCAAATGATTGGAAATTGTTATTGAGGTTAATAATACTGTAGGAACAAAAAAAGGCCCAAGTGATGTGATTTTAGCTGTTTTTATAAATTTTTTAAGAAAATAAAGATCCAATAATAAAACCAAAACCAAACCACGCAAGGGTGGTTTGCAAAACCAAATTCAGGTCCAAAGCAACGAAGGAGATACAATTCCAAAACCAAAACATGTGGGTCGGCGCACATCTCTAGAAGAAACAGTGGAAAAATTCACATTAAAATTCAACCCACCATCACTCAAAACATATTCCTTTCATTCATTTAAAATGATCTATTTATATCCTAACATTCTATTCACTCCATCCCCATTTATTTGTTGATATTTAGTTAAATGGTTAATAACAACATGCTGTCTCTTAACTGTGTGTAATTGTGCATGACTCATAGGTCTAAATAACAGCACATGTCTGAGTAAATAGTATTCATCAAACTTAAAGGTCAGGCTGATAAGACTCCAGGTGCAAGACTTGTTTACAACACTCTATAAAAGTATCTACATATGCAGAGGTCTATCACTGTGTTATTGTAGAATCACAGTGCTGTACAGGTTACAGTGCTTAGCCCAAGCGAGACTGATACCTTATTGTATTGACTTTTGTTTGTCTTCTATCATGTGTATCCTCTTACTGTATATTCAATAAAACTTACTTACTTAATGAGCGCTAACTGCTGGCATCAAACTTTGTGCTAATAACTCTTCACTACCCTGTGACAGCAGCCCAGCAGATAGAATTAATATAAGTCCCCTGAAGGGACTGCACCTTTCACACCAATTCTGCACTAACACATATTGCCACCCTACCGCACTGCAACACATTACCCACCCACACAACCTGAAAACCATCACCCAATTCCATATCTCAAATTGCCCATGCACTTCTACACACTGACCCATCACTCACCCGTAGTCTGCCTCCAGTCCTACACAACCACCATGCACCCACCTTCCTGACATACCATCACTATCATACCACTGCCCTGCCCTGCCCTGCCCCATCACACCACCACCCACATGCACACCCTCACCTCCCAGCACAGACACATACCCACTACTTCTACACACACACTTTAACAACAACACCAACAACCAAGCAAGCATCAACACCCTCTGGACTTCACAGACCACCCGAATATCCAATGCAATCATGCCCTATTTCTCAATCAGGCCCATATTATGGGTGAGTGCCACTGCAGGACCACCCTATCAATAAACTTACTCTGTACCCCCACATTCCTCAGCAGCTCCCAACTCCCACCCACTGCCCAGTTTATATGCTAAGATCACTGAGAAGCGCAGTCTATGGAATGCATTCAGTTCTATAAATGGTGGCATATGACTTGTTGTGATCTCCTCACAACAAATGCCATGCCTCTCACTATGGTATTGAGTGATACTGCTCTTTGTAAAGTGATGTAATGGTGGAACAACATTTAGAGATGTCACTATTTCTTTGCCCACTGGTCCACTTCAAGTTACCTGCACACTTCAACTCCTTGGAGCCTCACTTCAAGTGTCTATTTTATAGGGTTACCCCTTTTCATTTTCAGATTCCTGGACAGGGGGAGTGGTCAAAATCACACATTATATTACTGAGAACCTCTTATTTGCCCTTTATATGCCTCATAGCCCCTCATACCCCTTTAGATACCAGCCCAGAGCTCCCTAACTTCTGATATGCCTCAGAGCTTCCTCAGCTTCCTCAGTCATGCCTCATTTTATATACCAGCCTCAAAGCCCCTCAGTTATGCCCCTTTATATGCCTCATAGCCCCATCAGTCATGCCCCATTATATATGCAAGCCACAGAGCACCCTGTCATGCCCCTTTATATAGCAGCTCAGAGCCCCCTTAAAGTTTACTTTCACCAGCCACTATCAAAGCTAAAAGGGTCCCTCAACCGGAAACGTTGTCCAGAAGACAGAGTATCAAGAGTATCAAGAACAACCTTTGAAAATGTACATGGAGCAATAAGTCTCAACTGAAATAAATTGGAGCCTTTCATCCCAAAAGCATCTCAACAAACTTCATGAAAAATAGAGTTTAGCTCCTACAAGAAAGTTAAGGTTTATTGTCTCAAAGTTCTGCTCACTACAGTTATGTGGTTTAAAACATCCCTAATCTTTAAAAGAGTTTAATAATGTTTCTGTGGTGTATGGATTTATTATAATACAGAACAGCTCTTGCGATTGGGATGGCCATATGTGAATTCAGTGTATGGTTACTGAAATCACATATTGTCATGAGAACCATTCAGTCCTTTGTTCTACTTTAGCAAGATGCAAAGAAAAATATTTAGGAACAGAATCTAGCAATTACATTGTCTCTTCCCTCTGCAGCTAAAGATTTATCCTTCACTTTTATTGAAAACTGGATAATAAACTAAGTTAAACTGTACATCATTGTGACTGTAAATGCCGTACTAATCTGATTCTTGGAGACATTTTTCTCAAGCGTAATGTAATGTGCTGACTGAGAGATAAAATGTAAGTAGGTACACAGCCTTTGTCTGTGATACAAGTTCAGTAAGTACAGTAGGCACCACTGTCAGGCAAAATACAAGAACATATCTTGAGCATTTTATAATGCATTTAAAATCAGGTATTTTATTCAATGGGTTATCTGCTTAATTCTATTACTTTATACATATACAAAAATGCATAAACATGGAAATATGTATGCCATAGCTTGATACTAGGAATTTATGTTGTGAAGTTTGCACATATCCAAAGTTGCTGTTTGTGCAAATTTCCAGTGATTCAGTATTTGAGGTTGCCATTCCACATAATTCTGTTCCGTGTTCCGCAGTTTGTGGTATTTGTAGTCTAAACATAGAGCTCTTAACTCATTCTGCTCTGTCTTGTGGTTTGGGTATTTAAGGAAGAAATCCAGGCTTAAGTTTGCATTAAATACCAATTATATGGGGCACCACAAAATTATTAGCAACTTTTTACAAATTCATACATTAAAAGGCAATTTTCACAATTCAAAGTCCTCTGTCATAATAATTGCAAAGATAATCAATCACACACATATAAAGTATTGAAAAGAAAATTAATTATTTTTATCATCTCACATTGCAGGCTGAATTTTCATCTCCCCTCAAGTCACTGTTTTAATAGGATATAAATAATTGAGTTCATTAAATGTTAAAACCCCAGATATAAAAACTCAAAGTAACTGAACTAGAATACAAAATATTAAATTACATGATATGTGTTTATTTTTTAATAGACTTGTAAATGTATGTAATTAATATAAATATGATCAAATAGAGACTCTCACACCAGTGGTTTGGGCATTGTATACTCTCACTTGACAATGCATGTTTTTGAGAGGGAATAGTGGCAGAAAGGGCATTCACTGTCATCAAGTGGGGCATACTGTATGATTTCCTGGGTACAGCTCACAACCAATTCCTCCCTCTAGGGAACTGAACAACACTTTTCAAAGTTCTACCACTGATTTGAAGATATTTCAGTATTTACAAATCAAAAGGATTTACAATTCCATTTATTCTCCATAATATCGAGGCACTATAGCCCATGTGTAGAGTTGTGCACATCTTGTGGTGCACCCGCCCGCCCCCTGTCTATAAGCTTGGTTTAATAGTAGTCATCATCATCAGGGCACACTTGAACCAGCCTATACTTGTCTTCTTGAACCAGGCATATTTATGCTTACGTTCAACTTTGCATAACCAACTGGTGCGTAGACATGCCCTCACTAAATTCTGCCTTAGGTACAGTCAGGTGCATAAATATTGGGACATTGACAGAATTATCATATTTTGGCCTCTATTCACCACCACAATGGCTTTGAAACAAACAAGATGTGCTTTAACTGCAGACTTCAGCTTTAATTTGAGGGTAATTACATCCAAATCAGGTGAACGGTGTAGGAATTACAATGGTTTCTATATGTGCCTCCCACTTTTTAAAGGGCCAAAAGTAATGGGACTATCAACTCAGAAGCTATTTCAAGGACAGGTGTGGGCTATTCCCTCGTTATTTCATTATCAATTAAGCAGGTAAAAGGTCTGGAGTTGGTTCTAGGTGTGACATTTGCATTTGGAATCAGTTGCTGTCGACTCTCAATATGAGATCCAAAGAGCTGCCACTATCAGTGAAGCAAGCCATCATTAGGCTGAAAAATCAAAACAAACCCATCAGAGAGATAGCAAAAACATTAGGTGTGGCCAAGTCAACTGTTTGGAACATTCTTAAAAAGAAAAAATGCAGCGGTGAGCTCAGCTACACCAAAAGACCCAGATGACCACGGAAAACAACTATGGTGGATGACAGAAGAATTATTTCCCTGGTGAAGAAAAACCCCTTCACAACAGTTGGTCAAATCAAGAACACTCTCCAGGAGGTAGGTGTATATGTGTCAAAGTCAACAATCAAGAGAAGACTTCACAAGAGTGAATACAGAGGGTTCACCACAAGATGTAAACCATTGGTGAGCCTCAAAAACAGGAAGACCAGATTACAGTTTGCCAAACAACATCTAAAAAAGCCATTACAGTTCTGGAACAACATCCTATGGATAGATGAGACAAAGATCAACTTGTACCAGAGTGATGGGAAGAGAAGAGTATGGAGAAGGAAAGGAACTGCTCATGATCCAAAACATATCACCTCATCAGTGAAGCATGGTTGTGGTAGTGTCATGGCATGGGCATATATGGCTGCCAATGGAACTGGTTCCCTTGTATTTATTGATGATGTGACTGCTGACAAAAACAGCAGAATGAATTCTGAAGTGTTTCGAGCAATATTATATGCTCATATTCAGTCAAATGCTTCAGAACTCATTGGACGGTGCTTCACAGTGCAGATGGACAATGACCAGAAGCATACTGCAAAAGCAACCAAAGAGTTTTTTAAGGCTAAAAAGTGGAATGTTATGCAATGGCCAAGTCAATCCCCTGACCTGAATCCGATTGAGTATGCATTTCACTTGATGAAGACAAAACTGAAGGGAAAATGCCCCAAGAACAAGCAGGAATTGAAGACATTTGCAGTAGAGACCTGGCAGAGTATCACCAGGGATGAAACCCAGCGTCTGGTGATATCTATGCTTTCCAGACTTCAGGCTGTAATTGCCTGCAAAGGATTTGCAACAAAGTATTAAAAAGTGAAAGTTTTATTTAGGATTGTTTAGTTTGTCCCATTACTTTTGGCCCCTTAAAAAGTGGGAGGCACATTTAGAAACCGTTGTAATTCCTACACTGTTCACCTGATTTGGATGTAATTACCCTCAAATTAAATCTGAAAGTCTGCAGTTAAAGCACATCTTGTTTGTTTCATTTCAAAGCCATTGTGGTGGTGAATAGAGGTCAAAATATGAAAATTCTATCAATGTCCCAATATTTATGCACCTGACTGTATGTGCAGTGATATAGCAATGTTTAATGGTACCCAGATCACTCCCAATTCATCAACACCTACTCCTCTGCCCCCTTATCCATCAACATCAAGAAGGAAGAGGGCTCTCAGAACCAAGATGAGAGCATTGAGTGCTGATACCATGTCTGCTCAGTTGTGAATAACAGCAGAGCAGGAAAATAGACTAGGTGCCTACTAGGTACATATGTAGTGCTGGAATGGGATTGAAATACTGGTGGCTGTGTAGCCCGATGTGGAGGAAATCCCATCAGCGGAGGTAAGTAATCTAACCCCCCCTTTCCCCCGCCTAACCCTAACCTCCCCTCCTAGTGCCTAACCCTAACCTCCCCCATTAGTGCTTAAACCTAACCCCCCTCCCCGCACCCTAAACCAAACCCTCCCAGGGGGGTCCCTAACTTTAACCTCCCCCTAGTGCCTAAACCTAACCCCCCCTCCCCAGGTGGGTGCCTATCCCTAAGCCCCCCTGGGGGTTCCCTAAACCTAACCCCCATCCCCGACTACATTGCTACTTACCTCCGGTGCTGGACGATCGGTCCGGCATCCTGTCAGGGTCCCAGCATCAGGATTAACATAGGTGTCGGAATTTCGATATCTGTGTTAAATCCCCTGCTGGGATTGTAGTGTCGGGATTGAGATCGGCAGCCATGTGTCGGTACTCATCTAAAGTAACTAGTTGATGTTTTCTTATACACTGTGGTTTCAGTCGCTCCAAACAGCCCCTATTGGTGCACCAGGTCTCCGGCAAATTAACCACACTGAGCGACTTTGCTGCTCAAAACGTGCATCTTATTCTCATGGATAAAACAATTGGAAACTACTTTTCTAGATTACACTGATCAATGTGATGCATGACATATGTACATAGGTGAGCGAATGAGTCTGAAACTGTATACGAAGTGCTGTGCAATGCAGCAGCCATAGCATTTTCTCTCACCAAGTTCTGTTGGGCTTCATCTGTGACTTTGTACATGTGTTAAACTAATTATTGTGCGATTAGAGTCGCAGCCCAGCATTTCTATCACACTTTGAGTGGTATTTCACTGGATCTGTGAATAAGATTCAAATAAGATAAGATTAAAATATAAGGAAAAATAAAATGCTTGTGTGCTGCTCCTCTCAGAGCAGGTCATTTTGTCCAGGGTGCCTCGTGCCTTATGGCATATTGATGCTAAGAGTATGAGGACACATCTGAACCTCTTAATCAGTACACAGCACCATTTTAACCTGCCTATTTATGTACTTCGGAAAATAAAAGTCTTACTCTTTTGTTCTTGTTCAAAAAATACACAATCGATGTCAAAACCATCATACAATAGGCTTTGGCATTTAATATATGTACATAGATATGTCAATTGGGAATTTAACATTAAACTTTTAACAATGCTCAATTAAAGGTGAAGGTGATTCTATATTTGATTCCAGCTGTGCCCATAGAAGCTGTATGTGACAGGAAACATTGCTTGTAATTAATGTATCTGTTTTCACATTACACTTTGAAAAATAAACAACAGAATCTCGTAATGTAGCCTATATACTATAGTCTCTATAAACAGCTACTATAAGAGAGATTGTTGTGACTTTAATTGGTGGATGCCAGTTGGTCTTGCTCATTTCTCACTTTTCAAAACATGATTAAATACTTTATGGACATATAAATCATTTAAAGTTTTGAATTCACTTCAAGATGGCATAATGAATAAAATCTCCACAAATGTATGTGTTTTGAACATATATATTTACCGGTGCATGGCAAGCTTTATATTGTTGTCTACTTGAGAAAACACTGTTGTTTTTGCTGGTGGAAACGTATTTATAGAGTCTGTAAGTGAAGCTGCCTTATTATAGATAATGGAATTCAACATAAGCATGTTATATGAGCATATAATTTATGATAGCATGCATCTGTTCTATATACATATCCTCTGAAGCAATATGTTCTGAAAAATTAGAGATGTGCGTGTTTTGGTTTTGGATTCGCCAAATCCACCCTCAAGTGTTTTGGTTTGGAGTTGGTTTTGGATTTCTTAGAAAATGTATAAAAACAGCTAAAATCATGTACTGTAACTTGGATCTGTTTTTGTTCCTATACTATTATTAATATCAGTAACATTCATTTCCAGTCAATTTTGACCACCTCTCAGCACCTGAAATCAGGAGATAAAGACTTAAAAGCAATCCAAAACATGCGGTATACAGTTTTTAAATTCGAGTTCTGAGTTGTAAGAAGACCTAAGTAAGGTTCTACTCGGTACCTACTGTAGCGTGGTTCTACTCGGAACTCCAAAGTGATTCCGAACTGGGGCTTGGTTCAGCTCAGAACCCCTAAGTTCCAGTGTGTTCAGTTTTCTCACAAACCGAACTGCGTGTCTCTATGAAAAATACTGTGGTACTGGTACAAATGAAGCTAAAATATTTGTATATTTGTTTGATAAGAATGTAAAAAAATATGAGCACTTGAAAGGGGAAGATGTTTGAAGCATTTTGCGCACTGTGAGTTATTGTGTACATTGAGCAGATGAAAAGCAGAGGAAAAGTGCAAACAACAACCCAATACATTAAATACCTAATTTAAAGTAGATTCATAATATTCTTGAGATAACAAATGTGTCCAAACACTTACAGCTCTGTGTTTTGCATTTCATGGAATTTGAAGTTAATTTGAAGTCCCTAATCTTGGCTGTAGATACGTTTGACTAAAAAAATTTATTGCCATCATTATCAATTAATTGGACTGCACCAGTCTTATAGTATACAAATCCAACTGTAAAAAAGGGACAAGAGTGTATACATTTGCTTTCAACTAAAACAACTAACATCACAAAATCGCAAGTATTACAGTCAGTAACGTATTGATAATGGGTGCACATCCTGCACCCATAGTAAGCTATACTTACCTTTCTGCAGATTCCGGTGTCCGGACAAGGCAACTATTAGCAAATTCTTCCAGAGAGGGGTGCTCTGGATCCCTCTCCGTCAGCCCCCAGTGACATATGCGCCGACCAACAACCGTCCATGCACAATGTGCACCTAGGATCCAAGCCAAAAAGCAGCATGATACCATTAAGCTATCATACTGCTTCCAGCTCTTCACCAGGACAGGAAAGAGTCATTTTAGTAAATTTCAGTAAATTTGCATGAAAATATTAATGTACACATTGTGAATTCAACGTAAAGTAATTATCACATCTGCATTAAAAATGTGGATTGTAATGAATATGTAACAAAAAATTGTGCTTACCAGCCATCGTTAGGTTCATTTTTGTGGTGCTGAACACGGTTGGTCCTCTGTCTATCCATGCCAATTCTGATCGCAACCACCAACCATGCGGTAAGGGGCAGATGCAAACATGCTGGGAGGGGACATAGACACAAATGGGGAAGGAGCAGAGGCACAGATGGGGAAGGGGTGCAGGCATATATGAGGAGGGGGTGAAGTTCAAATGTTTCAGGCTGTGATAGACTGCAGAGGAAAGATGACAATGGGTGAGACTGCAGAAAAAGTAGATAGTGGGAGAGACTGCAGGGGAAAAGGAGATAGTGGGGGAGACTACAGGGTAAGGGATAGTGGGAGAAACTGCAGGGAAATAGGTGATAGTTGGAGAGACTTCATGGGAAAAGGAGATAGTTGGTGAGACTGCAGTGCAGGGAATAAGGACATAGTGGGAGAGCCTGTAGGGGATAAGAGGTCAGTGGGAGAGATTATAGAAAAAAGGGGACCATGGAAGAGACTGCAGGGCAAAGGGGGCAGAGGGAGAGACTGCAAGGAAAAAGAGGACATTGGGAGAGACTGCAGGGAATAAGAGCACAGTGCAAGAGATTGTATGGAAAAGGGGACCATGGTAGAGACTGCGGGGAGATGGGAACAGTGGGAGAGACTACAGGCACTAAATGGATAGTGGGAAAGACTGCAGGGGATAAGGGGCCAGTCGGCAAAGAATGCAAGGGAGAAGGGGCCAGTGGGAGAGACTGCAGGAGATACGGGGCCAGTGGGAGAGACTGCATGGGAGAAGTGGACAGTGAGAGAGACTGAAGGGAAGAAGTGGACAATGGGAGAGACTGCAGAGGAGAAGGGGCCAGTGGGAGAGACTGCAGGGGAAAGAGAGAGAATGCAGGGGAAAGGAAATACCTATGTGTGGTATGCACAGCAGCTACAGTAGGATAAACCTTTTCTGTGCCATGCCAATGATAGCAGGGAGGGAGGAGGAGAAGAGAAAAAGTGAAGAGAAAAGGGGGTGGAGCTACTGCAGAGTCAAGGAAGGAAAGTTGATCTGGTGGGGGGGGACCTGTGTGTGAGAGGAGATTCACAGCAGGGCAGGTTCCTCAATGATAATCTGGCTCTGCAGCAGGCACCAATGATCCTGGCCACTGCTTCACAGAAGCAGTTTGGAGACAGGATCATTAGAGCTACCTGTACCCAGGGCCGGTTCCGGACCAAGTGGATCGCAGGGCAAGAATTTCTTTTAGTGCCCCCCCCCCTATTCAACACATGGGTACACCGATACACACACTCGGATAAAAAATATAATGTCCTAACACACATCTGCTCCGGCATAAACGTATCCTTTTCATGGTGTTTCGTGTCTGCAATGCAGAGATGAAAGAGTTGGGCTTCAGCACAATCTTGGAGCAGCAAAGATGGTGGCCTGGGCCATCGGTATTGGCAGACACTTTGCTGGTAGTTGGCAGCGGTGTGGCTTTCCCAGAGGGTGGTTTATTAACCGGGTAGAAAACAGGAACAGGTTACACAGCGTTAACAGTAGGTACAGGTTGTAAGGATCCTAGTTGCAGTCAGGAGCTTTAGGGTTATGCTGGGCATTGTGGTGTTCCAGGTAGTACACACACAAAAAGGCCACATATGCACAGTGGTGGCAGTGGATTAAGGCCCTGATTCAGAGGCGCTCACAACTTGTGATTGGATTTTGTGTTAAATTTGGAAAAAGCGAAAATGTTTCCATACACTGGACTGTTGTTCGGATTCAAGATCATTTTGATGAATCCACGATTTTTCTCACGTCACAATCGATGTCAGGAAATCAGGTATCCTCTCTGACATGCAAACGGTGTTCTTGCATGATTCAACTTGTCGTCGCATCTGCTCTTCTGTGAGATTTCTGGGTACCCACCTGGCACACATGCGATGCATTTTCAGTTCCTTTGTCACAATTTGGTGAACCCATTCGAATGAGATGCCAAGTGAAGCCGAAAGTTTGTGCAAAGTTCACCTTCTGTCATTTTGCAACATCTCTGCAGCTTTGGCAATGTTGACATCTGTAACCACGGCAGATGGTCTCCCAGAATGAGCTTTGTCTGTCACTCGCGTATTACCCTCTTTGAAGTGCTTCCGCCACCAAAATACTGCAGCACGGCTAATTGTTTCTCTATGATATGCTTGCAGTAACATTTCATGAGTTTTATTTCCACTTTTTCAAGTTTAACACAAATTTCAATCACACATCTCTGATGTAATCTCACATACCTGTATTCCTCATCCGCCACGACGAAACATACAAAGATCTTCCACTCGTTGTGACCAAACAAACAAGACTACAGCAGCCCAACTGCAGGTTCAGACACATTGATGTATGATCTTTACATTACCCAGCATAGCGTTGCCACGTCTACCTATGGGACAAAAAAACAGAGGCAGCCTCATTACTTTTCAATCAGCCCTCATATATACATATATAACCAAGTGGATCGCAGGGCAAGAATTTCTTTTAGTGCCCCCCCCCCCCCTATTCAACACATGGGTACACCGACACACACACTCGGATAAAAAATATAATGTCCTAACACACATCTGCTCCGGCATAAACGTATCCTTTTCATGGTGTTTCGTGTCTGCAATGCAGAGATGAAAGAGTTGGGCTTCAGCACAATCTTGGAGCAGCAAAGATGGTGGCCTGGGCCATCGGTATTGGCAGACACTTTGCTGGTAGTTGGCAGCGGTGTGGCTTTCCCAGAGGGTGGTTTATTAACCGGGTAGAAAACAGGAACAGGTTACACAGCGTTAACAGTAGGTACAGGTTGTAAGGATCCTAGTTGCAGTCAGGAGCTTTAGGGTTATGCTGGGCATTGTGGTGTTCCAGGTAGTACACACACAAAAAGGCCACATATGCACAGTGGTGGCAGTGGATTAAGGCCCTGATTCAGAGGCGCTCACAACTTGTGATTGGATTTTGTGTTAAATTTGGAAAAAGCGAAAATGTTTCCATACACTGGACTGTTGTTCGGATTCAAGATCATTTTGATGAATCCACGATTTTTCTCACGTCACAATCGATGTCAGGAAATCAGGTATCCTCTCTGACATGCAAACGGTGTTCTTGCATGATTCAACTTGTCGTCGCATCTGCTCTTCTGTGAGATTTCTGGGTACCCACCTGGCACAAATGCGATGCATTTTCAGTTCCTTTATCACAATTTGGTGAACCCATTCGAATGAGATGCCAAGTGAAGCCGAAAGTTTGTGCAAAGTTCACCTTCTGTCATTTTGCAACATCTCTGCAGCTTTGGCAATGTTGACATCTGTAACCACGGTAGATGGTCTCCCAGAATGAGCTTTGTCTGTCACTCGCGTATTACCCTCTTTGAAGTGCTTCCGCCACCAAAATACTGCAGCACGGCTAATTGTTTCTCTATGATATGCTTGCAGTAACATTTCATGAGTTTTATTTCCACTTTTTCAAGTTTAACACAAATTTCAATCACACATCTCTGATGTAATCTCACATACCTGTATTCCTCATCCGCCACGACGAAACATACAAAGATCTTCCACTCGTTGTGGCCAAACAAACAAGACTACAGCAGCCCAACTGCAGGTTCAGACACATTGATGTATGATCTTTACATTACCCAGCATAGCGTTGCCACGTCTACCTATGGGACAAAAAAACAGAGGCAGCCTCATTACTTTTCAATCAGCCCTCATATATACATATATAACTGATTGAATTTGGGGTGTGCAATATATGTACAGTATATATTAAATGTATACACAAATAGTCATTTTGGACTTGAGGAGCCTGTGCACATTCTGATAAAAAAATGTTGTCTCCATAGTTCATTAACAGTCCCTAAAAGTATATTTATATACATCTATTAATTTTTGGCTTGCGGAGCCTGCACACTGCATGTGTTCAGTGTCGAGCGTCTGGTTTTTCCTTATTGCTCCTCTCCCTGATGTCACATTGAGATAATACATACCTCAGTTTCATTCTAGGTGACTAAGTTATGCACTATTGAAAACGCAATCCAAATTCATCCTGTAGTTTTTGTGTGATGCTGAAACGAACAAACTGACTAACAAAAGTTCATATATTTTTGGTTTCCATAGTTCATACACAGTCCCAAGGAGTACAGTTCTGCAAAAATAATTCTATGGATAGACACAACCATTACAACTTTATTGTAAGTATAGATTACATTTGGAAATGGGGTCAACAAGTCAATGCAACAGTATATAATTACATTAGCAAATTTATACATTACTAGATAATGGATATCTGATAGGGGACTGAAGCTGGCCACAGACATAGCGATCTGCACACGATGAGCCGATGTGTACGATTTCCCTTGAAACTCTCCCCGGCAGCTCTGCACATGATCTCCACACGATCTGCACACAATTTGGTGTCCAATCTTCATACGATCTCTCCTGCATCCAGACTTTCACAGTGCATTGCCTCCTAGATTGTCAGATCTGCCCTACTGCACAGCAGATCTGACGATGCGATGTGCGAACAGTGGGGACGCGCATCGCATCGTGATCGTGAGTGGGGACTCACGATTTACTCAGGATTTGGCCATATTTTACACGATTTGTCGTTCCAATGTGTCGGAATCGGCCAGATCGGGTAAACTATCGCTATGTGTGTGGCCAGCTTGAGAATAGTTCCCACTGGTTTTAACAGCACAGTCAGACATGACAAATGTATTTACATATGTAGAAATTATTTGACAAAAGGTGAGAATATTGGGCTGGAGCCACTATTTTAGTAACTTATGAAGATCCGAGAGCACCCACTGTGTATTATTCTATTGTTTATAGAGATTTTAGTTGTACAGTAAAGGATTATACTAGGACAACATCTGCAAATATATCCTGGTTAGTTATGTTTTTTGTCTTTCTTTTATTGTACATCATTTTATTATATTTGACCTATGTATTGCAATATACAGTATGCTTTTTTTGTGAATAAGTTTAGTTTGTTTTATGTATGTGTTGAAAACATTAAAAAGATTAAAAACAACAAAGATAGACACCTAAAACAGTTCCTTTATAAAATATGCATGCATCATATTTATATTAGATTTTTATTTTTCTGGAAAATTGCAATCTGTGTTTAAACATGACATACTGTAAACTGCTTTTTAAAATCTACAGTAGTAATAACAACCAATATGAAAATTACTTCTAATTTACTGTAAGAATTTCTAAGTAAATGGTGACAGAATTATTGCAGATCTCCACTAACCATTGTGAACTGAATGTATAAGTGGAAGGTTTTTGTGCATAAAATAAAATGCCTACTGACAAAATAAAATAAATGATGCTGATTTTAACAAAGCAATCATTTTAGGTGCCTTCTTTGTTCTATATACATGTACATACTAAATAATACTACTAAATCAGAATCACATTAATGCCTTTAGTAGAATACATTCTAGTAGAATATCAGCTGACTTTTTCTTTGTAACAGTTAATGTGCTTTATTTTACCATGACATCACTGGTGGATTATTTAGGTTTCTAGATCTGAGAGTGTGTGGATTACTCTGAAGAACTTGTATAGTATATTTTTCCACACCAGTTATAGATTTGCCTTTGGTAAAGCTTTCTTTCTAATATAATTTCTGATTTTACTTATGTGTTGTAGGATAATGAGTAAAGTTATATTCATCAATGTCACTGTCACATATTTCTTCTAACTTAAATCAATTTCTGTTTCACAGCTACATATAATTCACTGTGGTGGATCAGGTTTAGAGTGTCACTGTCAGTTTGAAGAAAAATAGTTTATTATATACTAGTAGCAGTAAAATCTGTTACATATGTTAACATTATGCTCCCTAAGTAGTTTTCATTATACCCTTTAATAACTTAGTACAGTACATTTAGGCTTCCTCTACTCCTTGTCCTCTCAAGTAATACACCTTTTAAAACAGCAATCCCACTTAAAAGATTTATTATTTTATTTATTCATTTTTATTCAAAAACCAACTAAGCACATTTTAAGAATTAATCTGATATCTGCAAAATATAATCTCTTCAAATTCGAGATTTCAAGGGTTTATCTTTCAGGATTTCTCCTCCCCTCTTACTCATGAGAGGTGAGAATTTAGTCCTATTTTTAGCTTTCTTTATGAAAAACATTTAAAATTTGTCTTAGATTACTCAGATAGATTGAGGATAATAGATGGTAGTCATGTAATTTTTGACATCCCCAGACTACTAGGTTATATTTTATTTTATCCTCATCACAGTCCTCTATGGCTACCTCACCCCCTTCCAATGATTGACTGGGGTTGTTTATTCCCCCATGTCGTTAAATTGCATTGAGTCTAGGAATTCTTGCTAACGTACTCCCCTGTGTAAATTGTAATTTAGTGTGCTAACACTTGCTTGTTATGTTTTTGATATTCTTGTTCACTGTTAATATATTGTCATTCCTACTGGCTTTCTTACATGTCTTCTATTTTTCTTTTCCCCATTCCCTCTTTTTGCAATGAGCTTCAGTTCAATAGAGATGAGGACTCTATTGCCTTGGACTGAAGGTGCCTTATTTGGGTTTCCTCATCTCTAGAGTTAACTTATCTAGATTACTGGGATTGGGCAGGTACTCCCACAATACATTTATGTCTATTTAGTTCTCTCCCTAGTTGTGGTATAGGCTGATGTCCAGTTCATCTGCTCTTCCTACCTCTGCCCAACGCTCTACCTGGCATCTGTGTTTCCTCTCCTGGAACGTAGCAGGTTTGAACTCTGCTATTAAACATAAGAGAGTTGTTTCTCATAACAAATCCTTAAATTCTGACATAGGACCTGATTCAGAGTTGTAAGTACTGTAAACCTGATTGTTTACGCTTAATTCCGATGTTTAATGATTGGCACATGCTGCAGCCATTTGAAGGTGGAGATGGGGCAACGCTGCCTTCGTTTCCAGAAAATGGGGGAAAGTCAGCCCCTTTTTTTCTGTAAGTGCTGAGGCCAGTGTCTGCATCTTCTGAAGCAGATTTACTGGCTTCGAAAGCAGATAGGAGGAGCCCATTCTGAGTAAGTTTAGTCTTACTTAGTACTTAGGTTTACTCAAATGGTCTCAATGTTGACCCGATCCTGCATCTTGGGATGGCGTCAGATCTGAGATGCCAGCAGGAGGTGTCTTTTTCCTTCAGATGCCTCCTGCAGGTATTAGCATATTTTTTGCACAGCAGCTGCATCAAAATACGCAGCTGCTGTGCAAAGTGTCCATCTGTGAATCAGGCCCATAGTATTGTTGCAGGAGAACCATTGGGTGCACAGCCCTTATGCTAAATTGGCTGGCTCCTGGATTTGTGACTGTCTGGCGGCATCTTATGTAAAAAAAGAAGAGGGGAGTGGCAATAATAATTCATAAATGTTTGCATTATAAAAAGTAATACAATTATTCACCCTGAACGTTGATTTATTCTGGTGAAGCCTATAATATCCTCAGTATTTATGCCATGAATGCCCCAAACTATGGGGCATATCCAATTAGCAGCGGGGTTTACCCTGTGGCTAATTCTCGTGTTGGTCTGGATTAAATTTAGCAGGGATTACATGCGTCCCAGAGAGCCCGCACGCGAATCCTCACTGTCGGACAGTACCTCACACCTCATGTTGGTGTGAGGTAAAATCCGCATCAATATGCCTTATCCCGCCTCATGCGAGAGGCTATAACACACTGTTGCTGCATTTCTCGCTGAAACAGTGTGTTCCCGTGCGCAAGAGTCAATATAACGGCGCAGGGAAAAAGCTATTTTATTGAATAGTTAACCCCGCGCCATGGGACTTTCGAGCCACAATTAGTCGCGAGTGAAGTCTCACGGGTAATTGGATATGCCCCTATGACTTTTTTTTACCAAGATTTCTAACTTGTTAATGAGGACTGACACTTCCAATTTAATAGTTGGTGGTGACTTTAATTAAATTTTTTACCCCTCCCTTTATAAGTCTTATTCTCTCTTGTACCACAACCCCCACAGCAAGATGCTATGTTGAGACAACACATCCTGCTTGACCCCTGGCCATTATTAAATCATGATAGCAGAGAGTTCAGTTACAACTCATGTGCACTATACATATTAGTTTCCTGCAAATTGACCATATTTCGATGTAGGACTCTTTGCTTTCTAGATTGATGCGTGAACATATTGCTAATATTGTTATTTCTGACCATTAATTCTGACCATTAATCTGTTTTTATCTGTCCCCTAGGTTTCCCCTTACTAAACACAGCTTTTGGTGCTTCCCCACCTTCCTGTTTCATAGTGAAGATTTTAATGATTATGAAACATAACTGGATGGATTATGACATTACTAATATAGATCACTGGAACGATCCTGTCCTCTTCAGGGGGACATCGAAGGCAGTGAGGCATTGTCATGTCATGTTATACATGTCTCATAAGACTAGGGATCATAGGGAAAAACAGCCCACCTTCCATAGTAGGTTTTTAGGATGCCTATCACACTTATTGGGATGTAGTCAGGAAGCAGACGGTCTAAATACCGACCACTGGCTTCCCAACTATCTAATCCTGGCAAAGTACTAATGACAGATGTCGAAAACCTGATGCCTGTCATTAGACCTACGCCGGGAGACTGACGTCTGGCATACCGAACAAAGGTAAGCCGGGCGCCAGGCGTGGATGGCCGCGGGGGGGAGGGTTAGGTTTAAGGGCTCCCAGGATGGTTAGGGTTAGGCTAGGGGAAGGGGGGGTTAGGGTTAAGCACCCCCAGGGGGAGGCTAGGGTTAGACACCCCCCCCAGGGAAAATTAGGTTTAGGCTGCAGGGAAGGGGGGTTTAAGTTTAGGCACTTAGAGGGGGGTTAGGGTTAGGCACTTGGGGGGAGGTTAGGTTAGGCACCTCTAAGGGAGGGTTAGGGTTAGGGGGGTAGGGTTAGTAAATACTTACCTTATTAGTGATCAGGATCTTCACCTTGGCCGGGCTTCCACTGTCGGGATTGACTCCATTAAGACTATATACAAACATCATAAGCAGCTTCTTCAGGCCTTCCTTTTCAGAGAAGCTTAGAGGGCAGTTGACTTTACAAAACATAAGTTCTTTAGAGGGCAGGTTAGGCTGGCAAGATGTTATCTTATATGGTACATCAGGAAACACAGAAGCATTATATCCCTAGGATTAAACACTCTGGTGGTTACTTTGTATTCCTGTCCAGTTTCATTTCCACCTTTCTTCCGTGTACACAGCAGCTCCTGACAACCCTCAGCTATATTGTTCACTTCTCTCTGAGGCTAAACTTCCGAAATTGACTACCTAGCAGAGGGACTTCCCTGATGCTGAAATTATGTACCTTCTGAAACAGAAGGTACATAATTCAGGGATTGAAATTGGGGAGGAGGAAGTTCAACTGCCCATTAAATCTCTTAAACGTAACAAATCCCCGGGCCATGATGGTATCAGTGAGGAATACTACAGACTTTTGATGGATGGTTCCCACACTTACTAACCCTTTTATAGCTTATTTAAAAGGGAAATCTCTTACTCTACTTTAATGCACCTTATTCTATATTAATACCTAAACCTAATAAAATAGAAAATTGATTAACTCATATCATTCCATTACTCTTTTAAACCATGATTTTAAACTCTTGGCAAAGATGATTTCCTCCTGTCTCCAATCCCTGATGCCTTC
This sequence comes from Taudactylus pleione, assembly GCA_031769625.1. Taxonomy (NCBI): domain Eukaryota; kingdom Metazoa; phylum Chordata; class Amphibia; order Anura; family Myobatrachidae; genus Taudactylus; species Taudactylus pleione. Next base: position 128,331 of record JAUIMM010000250.1, read on the forward strand.
TATCCTAACTCATTATAAAGTAAGTTTTAATACTGGTCATCACTCAGTTCTTAGCATTCAGTCTGCTAATCCTGCTAAAGCCCCATCCGATGACTTTTAATCCTCCCACAGTATCCTGTCGAGCCTTGATACTGAAAAGGCATTTGACTAGATCTATTGGACACATCTACATTGTGTCCTACTGGAACGGGACTTCAGGTCCTTATTCACCAATTTAAAATGGTTTGTTTACAATGACCCTACAACAAGTCTTATTATTAATGATCTGAAAGGGGATCCTGACAAAATGTCTTGGGGCACAAGGCAGGCTTGCACACTGTCCCCTTTTTTGTTATGGATCCTGCAGTCATTCGACTTCCAAGGCATCCCTATTAGCCATTGCTCCCTGAAGTTGCTGCCATTTGCAGATGACCTCTTCCTATTTATCTCCAATCCTCAAGATTGCTTCACTAGGATTATGGACAGGATCTCTCAATTTAGCCATATTTCTGGATTCACAGTTAACATTCAAAAGTCTTTGGCTTTGGCCATGTCCACCAACAATTGCCTCTCTTGTGCAAGATCTTTAAATCTTACCTCGGCCCTCACTAGTATCCATATTCTGGGTAGCTGACTCCTCCAAAACCTCCATATGTTATATTCATTAAATATAACCGAGACAATTGATAAAGTCACAACTAAACTTAGGCAGTGGCAGAATATGCAACGTTCTTTCCTGGGATGGGTTTATCTCACATAGATGGTGTCCTACCCTAAGCTTTTATATCCTTTTCATGTATTTCTCCTTTTGTTGATAACTAGGTATGAACAGACCATTAAGTCAACCTTTTGCAATTTTATTTGGAATGTGATCAAACCATAAATTTGTCTTAAAATATAAAAAAAAAATATGTCGGAAGGAGACATCAATTTCCCTTACCTTTCTCTTTGTAATCAAGTGTCTTTTTTCTTTACATTAAAGATTGGCTATGTTCACACAATCTATATGCCCATTTTGATTTAGAGCAACAGTTGTTACCAGTCCTCAACCTGACTGCATTTCTACAAATGGCAAGAAAAGACATCCTGTCCTTGGTTCTGGATAATCCCCTGCTGATGACCACTAGGTCGGTGTTGTTTAGCCTTAGAAAAGCATGGCAGTTGAATGCTTCCTCTTCATTATTTCTGCCACTGCTGGGTATTTCTGACTTTCAGAGAGGTGAAAGAAGAAAAGGCTCAGCGCTGGTTTCAGCAACTAAAGCCATGGCCAAAAGTTTTGAGAATGACACAAGTATTGGTTTTCACAAAGTTTGCTGCTTCAGTGTTTTTAGACCTTTTTGTCAGATGTTACTATGGTAATTTCGATGTTTTATTCCCTAAGCCACTTAGTTATCACTGGAAAAAGCAGCTTAGGGAGTGCAGGGCATGCCACCATCGTGATGAGGTAAAGGGGCATGACTTGCAGTGACACCCACAAAGTAACATAGGGTGATCACTGTCCCTCTTTGTACCTCCCAAATGTTGGGAGGTATGTGTGAGGAGACAAGGGAAAAGGACTTCTAGGACTTGCCTGCATGTTGAAAAGAGTTATGACCCAGTTCTGTGTTCTTAAATTGAAACCCTCAGTCTGCATGTCTCATACAGGAAGTTTGCCAGCAGCAGACAGCAAAGGTGTGTTCCTGTTACAGCCCTCCTTCCTCTCTGCAACGACTGACACCTGAGCCCACCAATGAGTGAGAGAGAGGGAAGTAGGGTGGTGCAGCAAGAGGAATTGTGGGATAGTGTGTGTGTACAGTGTGACTCTGAAGGTTGGGGTGTTGTCCCCTCTCAGTGTCTTTAGATATATAGCAGCTCTGTGTGCCCTGTTACAGCTGTCATTGCTGGGCAGGTAGGGAAGAGATATACAGCAGCTGGAAAAGACTTTGCTGAACTCTGAGTGGACTGTAATGATATAACCCTGCTTACTGTTTGCTGAATTTCTGTGTCTCCATGAATAAAGTTCATCATTCCTTCATTATAACCTGCTCCACTGTGTGATCCCTGAACCCCAGGATACCCAGGACACCCGGTATCCTCACATTTGGCGGCAGCGGTGGGACGTCACACAGTTCCTGCAGTAATTCCAGGGGAGTGAGTAGAAGCAACGCTAATACCAGAGAATATCAGCATGGAGAGTCAGTCAGGAGTTGCAACCGGCGGCCAAATTGAAAACGTCATGAGAGAGCAGGAGAAGTTTTACCGGACAGCCCGGAAACCGCACCTGCAAGGATTTTGCAGGATGAAGGGAATTGCTTATAATGGGACTGACACCCGGGAGATTCTGGTACTACGGTTGTTGGAGTGGGATCGTGCACACCCAGAGGATCCCGACCACCTGAGTGATGATGAAGAAGGACCGACAGGCAGTGGAAGCACTTCCAGTCGGTTACCCGAGTCAACCACCGCTACTCCCGCCCTACTACAGAGCTGGCTGGGGGCGCTAGGTGAAAGTGCAACTACACAAGAGAGAGCTGGAGTGATCCAAGCAATATTAGGGGTACAAATCCCTACTAGCAGCGGAACTGTGCTGTCGCCCAGAGGGGCTGAACAAGAGAACCGGCGCTTGGGATTTAAGGATGTTCCCACATTTCGAGAGAATGAAACTGACATTGACACTCACCTGCAGATCTTTGAGAATCTCATGGGAGTGCACGGGATAGAGCCAGCTGAATGGCCCAAGTACTTGGGGCCAAGTCTCACCGGTAGGGCTTTGGAAGCCTACAGGGCTCTAACTTCCCAGGAATGTGGAATCTACACCTGCATAAAGAAGGCATTGCTGGCTAAGTTTCAGATCACTGCAGAATCTTATCGTCTCAAATTCAGGACACTGAGCAAAAGTGGGACTGCTTCCTACCAAGAGTTTGCCAGTCAGCTACGGCAAGCTTGTGGAAAATGGCTCGAGGGTAGACAGGCCTCTACCGTGGAGCAGATCATCAACCTAATTGTGGTAGAACAACTAATGATTAAGATGGCACCAGAGATACAGGAGTGGGTCGCAGACCGGAAGCCCAGCACGCCTGAACAAGCTGCAGAATGGGCTGATGAATATATAGCTAACCGTCCCCAATGGAGAGTCTTCAGTGCAACAGGTGGTACAAGAACCCCACGAGCGGAGAAGCTCCCTGACAGAGAACCACGCATAAATGATAGTAGTAAAGGAGGCCCTATCAAAAACATTTCTTATCAACCACCCAGATTCAAAGTGGCTAACCCAGAACCTCGGAAGTGCTACCGCTGCAATCAACCAGGACACTTGTTGAGGGACTGTCCACGCACGCGAGGGCCATTCCCTGGGGCTAGACCGGCCCCAGTCTCTGTGGTATGTTACCCCATGGAGGATTATTGCGAGGAGGTCATCCATTCAGATGCGACCGAGATGATGGATGGGGTGTATATTGTAGACCTGGTTCTGGGGGAGGAGCAGGTAACTCCTCAGAATATGCAGGGGCACTTACAGCCTGTGTTGGTAGAGGACCAGCGGGTACAGGGCCTACGAGATTCTGGGGCCTCACTCACATTGATTGAGCCAGACCTGATTCCCACCTCCCGGGTGATTCCTGGACAGTATGTACGAATTGCCACCGCCGGGGGACAACAGACCGATATCCCCGTCGCCAAGATACATCTCGACTGGGGAGCTGATCAAGGAATCGTGGAGGTCGGAGTACTCAAGGGGCTACCAGCCAAGGTCATCCTCGGGAATGATCTGGGACAGGGACTGGTGACACACTTCGTTCAAGTGGTGACCCGGAGCCAAACCCAAAGAGCAGTGACCCAGGTGACAGATTCAGAACAGAACCAACCTACCCCGACCACAATGGTGAGTGAAGTACTGGACAAGAAACTGGAATCAGAGTTAGACTTGAGGGAGGTGGACCGGAGCGAGTTTCGACAGGCCCAACGGACAGACCCTTCCCTAAGTAAATTAAGGAGTGCAGCCGACCTGGGGTTGGAAACAGCTGATGGGAGCAAGATAGTTTGGGAAGAGGAATTGCTGTACCGAGTGGTCGTTCTTCAGTCTGGACAGGAAACAGTAATGCCTACTAAACAGTTGGTGGTACCTACACCGTACAGAGCACAATTACTAGCCCTTGCTCATGACATTCCAGCGGCCGGGCATTTTGGCACCCGTAAAACACTGGCACGATTGTTGCGGAATTTCTTCTGGCCACGAATCTCTAGAGACGTTAAGCAGTATCGAGACACCTGCAATACCTGCCAGAGGCTCGGGAAGCCCCAGCGAAAAGCTCCTCTGCACCCATTACCTATTATAGGGGAGCCCTTTGCCCGTGTTGCCATAGACCTAATTGGACCATTAGCTATTCCCAGTCATACGGGAAAGAAGTACATCCTAACACTGGTGGACTTTGCTACACGCTATCCTGAGGCTGTGGCCCTATCATCTATTGACACAGAACACGTTGCGCAAGCATTAACAGACATATTCAGTCGGCTTGGATACCCACAGGAAGTCATCACAGATCAAGGGCCCCAATTCCAAGGTGAACTAATGCAAACCCTGTGGGAAAAGTGGGGGGTTCGACCTCTTCAGACCACCTCTTACCATCCACAGACCAACGGACTCTGTGAACGTTTCAATGGAATGCTAAAAAGACTTCTACAAGCTTACGTGCTGTCCGAGGGGAGGGACTGGGAGAGAGCCCTTCAACAGCTTCTCTTCGCTTATCGGGAAGTCCCACAGGCGTCTACTGGATATTCCCCATTTGAACTTTTGTACGGCCGGAAAGTGCGGGGGCCTCTAGACCTGGTCAAAGAGAGCTGGGAGGGAACTTTCCAAGAACACCAGCAGCCCATTTTACAATATGTAGAGAATATGCGGAACCGCATGAGAAGATTGCTACAGTTAACCCAAGAGCATCTCAGGGAATCACAAGAGAGACAAAAGGAATGGTATGACGCCCATGCTCAAGACCGAGAGTTGCATCCAGGGCAAAAAGTAATGGTGCTTATCCCAGTGCGAAGAAACAAACTGCAGGCTACGTGGGAAGGACCGTATACCGTGGTAAGGCGCACCGGGCCGGTCAATTACGTGATTGCCCTGGATAAGGGAGGGAAGTACCTACGCACCTTCCATATAAATCGAATTAAGGCCTATCGTGATCGTCAAGTAGTAACAATGGCGGTATGTTGTCCTCCGATGGAGGCACCAGAAACTGATCCATTGCTTGACCTTTTGGGAGCTGCTAAAGAGAAGAAAGGAGTGGAATCAGTCCAGGTGGGACAACAGTTGAATGCAGCCCAGCAGCAAGAGATGTGGAGGATCTTAGAGGCTGAACAGGCCCAGTTTTCTTGTCTACCTGGTCGAACTCATCTGACCGCCCACCATGTGGACACTGGGAGTGCTAGGCCCATCCGACAAGTCGCTTACCGGATGACTCCAGGTGTTATGAGGCAGGTAAAGGCTGAGATCGAGGAGATGCTAGCTTTGGGGGTCATAGTGCCATCTAAAAGCCCATGGGCTGCTGGGGTTGTGTTGGTTCCCAAGAAAGATGGGACCACACGGTTTTGTGTGGACTATCGCAAATTGAACGAAGTCACCACCACTGATGCTTACCCTATGCCCTGTGTTGATGAGCTACTGGATCGGATTGGAGGGGCTGAGTTTGTCTCAACATTGGATTTGAGCAAAGGCTACTGGCAAATCCCACTTACCAAAGAGGCCCAGGAGCGTTCTGCCTTCATCACACCGGAAGGACTCTTTGAGTGGACTACAATGCCTTTCGGGATGAAGAACGCCCCTGCCACATTCCAGCGAATGGTTAATGACCTCTTGGAGGGGTGTCAAGACTTTTCCCAAGCCTACTTAGATGACATTGCCATCTTCAGCCATACCTGGGAGGAGCATTTAATTCAGGTGACAGAAGTGCTGAAGAGGATTAGACAGGCTGGACTCACCATACACCCAGATAAGTGTCAAATGGGGATGGCTGAGGTTCAGTACCTAGGACATCGGGTCGGAGGAGGTGCTATCAGACCTGATCCGGCAAAGGTGGAGGCTATTTCCAATTGGCCCCAACCTGTCAACCAAAAACAAGTGCGGGCGTTCCTTGGAGTCGCTGGCTATTACAGGAAATTTATACCACATTACAGCACCGTGGCCAAGGCTCTGACAGACTTGACCAAAAAGAGATATGCTCGGAATATTGAATGGACTGTTGAATGTGAGCAAGCTTTCAACACCTTAAAAGACTTGCTGACTCGAGCCCCAGTGTTGGCTGCCCCTGACTACAACAGAAAGTTTATTGTGCAGACAGACGCATCAGGGTGTGGACTTGGGGCAGTGTTGAGTCAAGTTGGAGCAGATGGTAGGGAACATCCAATTGTGTATCTATCCCGTAAACTAGCTGACCGAGAGATAGCCTACGCCACTATTGAAAAAGAATGTCTAGCCATAGTCTGGGCCTTAAAGAAGCTACAACCATATCTTTATGGGAAAGAATTTACTGTTGTCACTGACCATAACCCGTTGTATTGGCTAAACAGAACCTCGGGGGAAAATGGGAGGTTGTTGAGGTGGAGTCTGGCGTTACAAAGTTTCAACTTTTCCATTTCTCACAAAAAGGGACGAGAACATCACAATGCTGATGGGCTATCCAGATGTGAGGAAACAAATATCAAGCTTTGCAGACCCTCGGGCCGAGTCGACAGTCAGGACTCCAACATTGGGACCATGTCTGTCTCCTCGATTTAAGAAGGGGGAGGTATGTGAGGAGACAAGGGAAAAGGACTTCTAGGACTTGCCTGCATGTTGAAAAGAGTTATGACCCAGTTCTGTGTTCTTAAATTGAAACCCTCAGTCTGCATGTCTCATACAGGAAGTTTGCCAGCAGCAGACAGCAAAGGTGTGTTCCTGTTACAGCCCTCCTTCCTCTCTGCAACGACTGACACCTGAGCCCACCAATGAGTGAGAGAGAGGGAAGTAGGGTGGTGCAGCAAGAGGAATTGTGGGATAGTGTGTGTGTACAGTGTGACTCTGAAGGTTGGGGTGTTGTCCCCTCTCAGTGTCTTTAGATATATAGCAGCTCTGTGTGCCCTGTTACAGCTGTCATTGCTGGGCAGGTAGGGAAGAGATATACAGCAGCTGGAAAAGACTTTGCTGAACTCTGAGTGGACTGTAATGATATAACCCTGCTTACTGTTTGCTGAATTTCTGTGTCTCCATGAATAAAGTTCATCATTCCTTCATTATAACCTGCTCCACTGTGTGATCCCTGAACCCCAGGATACCCAGGACACCCGGTATCCTCACAGTATGCAATGGGGATAATGATTTTTTTAACGTCGGTTGAAAGTTGGTTTAGTGAATGTGTATTGTTTATTTCTGAACTACACATGCTCTATGCAATTATGGGCAATGCAGGAACATACACAACACAGTTGCATTGCCACTTGTGACAGAAGGTACATAATTGGGCTGTAATAGGACATTCACACGTAGTAGTTCAGGGAGAATGTGTTAGTGGAATTGCAGGCTATGCAGAGATGTGCATATGTGCAATTATGGCAATTTTTAGACAGATCATTTGTACCAGTGATAAGGATTGTGCAAGTATACACTGATAACGATGACGGCTATTAATCCAAAATATACTGTATATGCATATTTGTCTGTGCATGCAATGCAGGAGCAATTACAGCTCACCTACAGTAATCTCTGATTTAGCCCCAATGTTACTAAATTAGTCTGTTGTGTATGTCTATGCTCTTTCAAGTTTCAATACATACTGTATTTTAAGTATTTTTGATATTTTTGGGAGTATTACTACCGGGAAAACAAAGACATATGGTTATGTCCACCAAAGAATAGATTGATATTGCAGTTTGATATGAAAGAAGAGACATAAGGGATTCACATGAAATATATAGAAATACATTATTAATACTCAGCTGACCCCTTCGTGCTGAGATGGTACAGGAAGATGTACAGTATATATGTACACTGCTGAGTAAGAGGTACTATAGAAAGTTATGCCATTCAAAAAGATAATTTTTTTACCCTCAACATAAGTTATTCTGGATCAGACAAACATTTGCTAATTATAAATACGTAATAAGACTGTGTTGTTTCTAAATGTTTATTTGTAATATACGATCAAATCTTTCCTGAAAGCAAATATGAAAATGTTCTTATCTAACTCTACAGTATGCTCAGGAGTTTTTGAAGTATTTTTAGTAAATGGCGACTTTTCCAAGCAGTCAATTGTCATCAGGTTTGCCATAATTGTAAGTGTCAGCGCATGCTGGGTGCAAATGATCTGTCTGAAACAATGGGCCTGATTCAGACCCGCTCGCGAGCGCTTGCAAGCGGGTCGATGTTGGCCCAGTGCGCATGCGCACGACAAAGCCGGCTCCGTCGTGTGCATGCGCGAGACCCTGATAGCGACGGGCAAACCGTCGCTCCGGGTCTCGTACCAAAGGGGGCGTGCTGTCAATGGTGAGTGACAGCACACCCCCTTTGGTGGGCGTGCCGGGGGCATGGCTGCCCAGATGGAGGCGTTCCCATGGGAACGCCTACCGTATGGGCCGGCCCCACTGACTTCACAAGTGATGTCAGTGGGAGTGCTCTTGGCTCTGATAGAGCTGAAAGCACTCCAGGGCTTGCGGCAACGAGACACTACCACAAGAGTCTCATCGCAAGCCCGATGGTCGCGATGGTCTTGACCATCGCGACCATCTTCCTGGCCACTCGCTATAGCTGTGGGTGGCCATCCACAGCTATACGAGCGGCCAGGAGGCCGCTCTAAAAATTAAGAAGAACGGCCCTGATTCTGAGCGAGCGTTCTGTCAGAGCGTCCAGCTGTGAATCTGGGCCAATGTCCCTTCCTCATATGCATGACTCCAAATAGCACAGAAATCTGGCTACACTTCCATGATGCTCCCAAAAGATGGACAGTTTGTGTGGTTAGTCACCTAGTTGACACCTAGAAACACCCATTTCCCAGAAAGAATCAACTACGCAAAGGTGAGTATGCATGTGTATGTATGGTACTGCTGTACATGCAAAATTTGCTAGCTGCATCTGCCTTTGGATTTGCCTGTGACTTAGAATGGGGCCCACAATCTGTATGTTCTCCTAATGCTGAGATCACACACAGACCTAACAAGAAGTGAGATGCAGAGGACTGACAAGAAGGTGTTGCCAGAACATTATATCCTTGGGTCACCCCTTGGGTATGTCATACTGTATGTCCCTTTATGAAGCGTGCAGTGCATCATATAGCTCTAGGATGAGTCTTCAGGAAGTACAATTAAATATAATAAAAAGTCATCTTTTCAAATGATTTATTCAGCTTATATGGGTTCTACTACCCTTCAAGAATAAAGTATTTAAAAATAATTATTGTGTTAACTGGCATAAAACAAGTGTGTAATACATTGCTTGCCTCTGGTCACAAGGTATGAGGTAACGCACAGCCATAAAGGAGTTAAATCAATTTAAAGCTAAACTATATTGAAACTTTAAATGTACTTTTCCAGTAGAGATGTGCGGTGACTCCCGTGTATTGGTTTTGGTTCTGGATCTAGATTCATCTTCATGTTTTGGTTTTGCAAAAACACCCTCAAGTGTTTTGGTTTTGGATCTAGGTTTTTTCAAAATAAAAATGATAAAAAGTTTTTTTTTAAAAACTAATATCATGTAAATATTGCAATTTAAAAACTGAAATTCAAATTTAAAGTCTGAATTCTGAACCATGAGAAGATCAGAACCATGACTATGATTTATCCAGATCTCCTCAGGAATTGTACAATGTACGGTCTGTATATTATTTTAGGAAAACTGAAGTGAGCTGCAGCACCTCAACAATTGCTGTCAGCAGTAACAGAAATAGCTGAGTTCCAGGTGAAACAAAATAATAAAATAATAATGAATGAGCCGCTGAGATGCACTTTGCAGTGGGCTTTTCCTCAGTGTTTGAATATATCTCAAAGAGCATATTGTTATTTGACATTTCAGGGGTACAGTTCAGTTCCTTCTTCAGAGTACTACCAAGGGAAGTTCTACTCTGTCAATCTGCTTCTATAAACGTATTGTAGAATGTGTCAAAAAGATGTTGTTTCTATACCTGAAGAAAGTTTAAAGCACAAGAATAAAAGTATATTGATAGCAATCTGTTTCTGGTGTCACCGTACTGTTCTGTTTGGTTCTAGTATATAGTATATAACAGATGCTCATAAATGTTCAACCTTCCAGTGGTGTAACAATGGAAGACAATAGAAGCATCTGTCTCTAGGTGTCATGTATCAGTGGGCTGGGAATGCACCAGAAGGGGTACTGAGAAGAGGGATCACAGCCTAGGATGCCTGTTCTATGCATGGCCATTTACACTGTGCATCCCCACCACCTCCACTTCACTACAACCAGGTAAAACAGTGAGTGAATGTTAGATTGGGGAGCTCAGAAGATATAGGTGTCAGCTATGAAGTTCCACCACTGTAGTCTCTTAGTACAACCCTTTTTCAAAAAATAAACTTTTCCATTCTTCTCCAACTTAAACTCTAACTTAAATTTCTCAGACAGGGGAGGAACTAGTAGGTCAAATATAACCCTACCAATCACAACTCTTTTAACTAGTACAATACCCTGCAGAGGAGATGGAAGATTGTTGACTTGGAGTCTCTCAGTTTTTGAATTCATTACAGATCATCCAAAAGCAAAGAAAATTAAAGTGCCCTCCTATTCCTGAGGACAACATATTGGTGCACAGTTGACACTTAAGCTAGGCACACATTTAACTATGTGTACCCAGCTGGCCTGTCATGCGACAAGAGCTGGCGGGGGTCCGGGCATCGGCAAGTGCATACACACTCGCCGATGTCAGGAGCGACATCGCAACGGCGGGGGCCATGCTGCATTCGGCAGCATGTCACTCACTGATGATGTTGCCCTTTGGGCCTACATGCAGGTCAGATGGGCGATGTTGCTGACAATGTGCGGGAGCGAGTATCGTCAGCATCATTGAGTGTACACACTAGACGATGTTGCCAGCCGGATCGGATGACATATCGTCTAGTGTTTACCAGCCACTACAGTCAGTGAGAAGGATTAGTCAGTGGTAATAGCATGCTAAAATCAAGCAGAATCCAAAATGCTTGGTGGTGTAAGGTGATGTAATAAAGCCATCCTGTCATAAGAAAAACTTCTTACACCAATCCAAAGAATTGCAAAAAAGAAAATGACATAATTTATGAGGTTAAGAGGTGTCTGTCATTATAATTTTGAAAACAATTTATATTAAGTAATAAACATGAAGTACCATGCAAATTAACTCCAGCTGTGGATCTTTTCAAATGTGTTTCTGAGTAATAAACACACATGTGCACCAGCTAGGTGATCTGGAAAATGTGAACTGTTAGTAGCTCTCAGGGACCGAGGTTGGCTACCCCTGATTTAAGGCCTTACATTGTGTCTTTCTTCGGAATTCCTGAGCGCCATGTCTGCTGCTGGGAGTGGATTTTCATCCCAGAAGGGATGAAGACATAGGCCCTCATTCAGAGCCGCTCGCTAGCGGCCGTACGCTCGTTCCGAGCGATGTTCGCACATCTGCGCATGCGTATGGTTTTTAGTACGCATGCGCGAACCAGTCAGTGCGGCCGAAAATCGTTTGTACGCTATATAGCGAGTGCCTGCTATTTTGAGTGACAGAATGAGGCGTATGTGGGTGGTAACAGGGGAAGGTGTTTGAAAACGGGGGAGTGGAATTCGAACGCAGGCGTGCTTAAAGGTCAAAACGGGCTTTTTAAGGGAGTGCATAATTAATACAGCAGCGTCATTGACCACGTCACTTGGTTTTTTTTAACTCAGAACTGCTCGCAAAATAGCGTTTGAAAAAACCAACCACAAGAATAGCGAGCAGTTCATACGCTGTATGATGTACTCGATTAATCTAATAAATAGCGGACATGACGTATGGTGCGAGCGGCCAGGGGGCGTTTTTATCAAATAAACAAGCGTATGTTTTGCTCGCTCGTTCAGACTTAGAGGTGTGAACAGACTGCAATTTGCGAACGGATCATTTGAATAGCCACCCCTTGTTTTTGAAAGAACAACCGCAAATAGCGAACGGCTCTGAATCAGGCCCATTGTTTTTTCTTCCCAAAGGACACAGAGAAAGAGATACATGTAAATAACTACTGGCAGGAAAAGAGGCAATTTGGAGGCCCTTACACAAAACTGCCTTTGCTTTACGTGAGCTGCCCACCTTCCAGTGTGTACTCAGAAAGAGTTTTCAGCACAGCCGGGAACCTTGTCAGTGATCGGCCTATGAGGCTACTTCCCCAAAATGTGGAAAAAATGATGTCCATCAAAATGAACTACAAATTCTACGGGAAAAACCTTTACCATCAATTACGTGCAAAAATTACAGAAGCACCTCTAATGGTGGATTCCAGTGGGGACAAATTAATATTGTGTGAAGGGGAATATTGTATACATCACTCCAGATTATACCATCACCCAAGCCTATATCATCATCCCATCCTGTGTTGTGTATAAATTACATCTGCGCTCCCTGTAGATTGTGGATTCATTGTCCAATTAGTGGATGTGAGCTCCTTTTTAGCCCATATCATCACCACACCCCCTACACATCTTCTGACCTGGGCTACAGGAGGAGCAGCTGCACTCTGGAATACAGTTGCATGGAGATGCCCCTCTGCCTCGCTGAAATTCAGGTAGAGGGCCATGGGTAAGGACTGGGAGTAGGGACACTATAATCAGAGAATGCAGTTTTAGCTGCTTTATTCCATTTTTTAAACCATAACCTCTAATTTCATCTTTGAAAATGTTTATACAAATCTCAGCAGAGGCAAATTGTGGTGCCTTTGTGAAGCCAAAATATTGTTTTTATTTTTTTAACACTGCGGGTGTGGCTAACACGCACACACAAAAAAAATGTTTTTATTATTTTTTGCACACTGGGGGTGTGGCTAACACCCACACACAAAAAAATAGTTTTTATTATTTTTTGCACACTGGAGGTGTGGCTAACACACACACACAAAAAAATTGTTTTTATTTTTTCACACGTCAGGTGTGACTAACACGCACACACAAAAAATTGGTTTGATTTTTACACACGGCAGGTGTGGCTAACATATACATACAATAAAATTGGTTTTATTTTTTACACTGGGGGTGTCACACACAAAAAATTGTTTTGATTTTCACACTGGTGGTGTGGCTAACACGCACACACAAAAAATTGTTTTTATTTTCACACTGGTGGTGTGGCTAACACGCACACACAAAAAATTGTTTTTATTTTCACACTGGTGGTGTTGCTAACATCCACACACAGAAAAATTGGTTTATTTTTCCACACGGCGGGTGTGGCTAACACGCACACACAAAATATTGGTTTTATTTTTTTACACTGGGGGTGTGGCTAACACGCACACACACAAAAAATTTTTTTTATTTTTTCACACTGGTAGTGTTGCTAACACCCACACGCAAATTTTTTTTTTTATTTTTTCACACTGGAGGAGTGGCTAACACGCACACAAAAAATTGTTTTATTTTTTCACACTGGGGGTGTGGCTAACACGCACACAGAAAAAAATTGTTTTTATTTTCACACTGGTGGTGTGGCTGACATGGTTACACAAAAAATAGTATTTATTCTTTTCACACTGGGGGGAGAAGCACCCCTGAACGAGGCAGCAGCCCCTTGATAAATGAGACACAGGCAGCACAGCACCCCTGCGCACCTATGTTGCTGATAAGTGTGGCTAACATGCACACAAAAAATTGTGTTTATTTTTTCACGCTGGGGGTGAAGAAGAGCACCTCTGATGGACAACACAGCACAACAGCCAGCCTGCCCCTATGGACAGCAGCCAGCCAGCCCCTATGGACTACAGCCAGCCCCTATGAACAGGACAACAGCCAGCCAGCCCCAATATGGATTATGGACAACAGCCAGCCAGCCCCTATGAACAACAGCCAGCCCTATGGACAGGACAACCTCAACACAGCCAGCCAGTCCCTATGGACAACAACCAGCCTCCCCTATGGACTACAGCTAGCCAGCCCCTATGGAAAGGACAACAGCCAGCCACTATATGGATTATGGACAACAGCCAGTCCCTATGGACAACAGCCAACCCCTATGGACAGGACAACTTCACAACAGCCAGCCAGCCCCTATATGGACAACAGCCAGCCCCTGAGTGACAACACAACTGTAGCCAGCCCTATTATGCACAGTAGCACAGCACAGCTCCTTGTTCCCTCCCTCTTCACTCTCTACAGCCGGAATGAAAACTGGCGGCGATCACGGGACCTTTTATACAATCCAAGACCCGTGAGAATCCGACAGTGGCATGATGACGTTTTGCCTCGTTTTGAGATCCGAGTCAGGTGGGAAAACCCGAGCTGACTCGGATCTGCCTCGTATCTCTTAAGTTTGGGTGGGTTCGGATATCTGAAAGCCGAACCCGCTCATCTCTAATTTAAATATATTACTTTTGAAAGATATTTTAAATAGACACATAAAAGCAGGCATACTGAGGACTATTGTTCTTGCTTATAAACTGCAAGTATGGAATACTATTGCTTTTTGAATAACATCAAATGGTCTATAACAGCCATATGAGGCAGATGTACTAAGCTCTGGAAAGTGATCAATTGGAGAGTGATAAACTGCCAGCCACTCAGCTCCTGTCATTTCTCAAACAGCCTGTAACATGACAGTTAGGAACTGAGTGGCTGGTAGTTTATCACGCTTCACTTTATCACTTTCCAGGGCTTAGTACATCTCCCCCACAGTGAGCAAATGATAAATATAGCTTGTAGGCAATGAATGTAAAGCTGATTTTTTTTCCTTTAATACGTCTGTTATCATGCACAGAAAAGGACTACTGCAAACATGCAAGGGCTATACTTTTCCCCTTTATTTCCAAAGCACACATCAAAGTGTACCCTTTAGCAAAAGTCTTAGCTTTGCCTTTACTTGAAGGTCATATCAATGGTATTCCCCGGTTTTCAGCAAATACCTAATAAACTCCTATATTAATCTGCAGAATAATAGTGTTTAAGCCAAATGGAAAGCTCCAGGCACATTAAGTCACCTACAAGGTACAGAGGCTTATTCATTTGTTACCTGACTTCAACACACATACACTCTCCTGCAAGGTGAATTTTGACATTCATATCACGGATTCATTTCAGAACTTTCACCTGCAAATGGGATTACAAATGCAATCATTAGTACAGATTCCCTGAGAAGCTTTCATAGTATTACAATTAGATTTCCCATTCTAGCAGCATCTAAATCAATATGATATGATTAGTTACTCTTGCGGATTACATGCTGCTGTACAAAACCTTCACACACCGAAATCTGGGTAATTTAATCAAACTGTAATGGATTCTGGGAAGGCTTCCACTGTCGAAAAACTTAAAATGATTCTATCTGTGTAATAACTTGTCATTATGCACTTGCAGCTGAGATGCTGGACAGGGTGAAAGTGGATACCAGTGATTAAAACAGATCACATTTTATCATTGAAAGTAGACACATCTGCCTAATTCACTTATCATAGTGAATCAGAAAGTATGAACATGTCAAAGCCAACTTCCATGCATACATTTTAGAATTAAAGTGTGTTTCCATGAGCCATAATGATTAGCTGGGATACAAAATGCATGTATAAAGTATATTAATAGTACATCAAATGATATAAAAAAAATAGTCAGTGAAGTAAATTGCTTTAAAATATCAATATAAATGCATAAATACGTTTAAATGTATTTAAATGGAAATATGTACATAATTTATTTATTATTTATTATTATTTATTAACAGTTTCTTATGTATTTACACAAATACATCATGCAAATAAAATGCAGCTTATTCTAAAAAGCCAATATACTGTACTATTACTGCATACATCTGTAACAAATCCTTGGATCATTCGTCCTAATAGAAAAATAATTAAAAAGAGCAAAATTGTAAGCAAAAACATTTTACATATACATATATAGAAAACATACAAAAACAGACCGATAGACAGACACACACACATACACAAACACTGTATATATATATATATATATATATATATATATATATATAAGGAATGAGGAACTAGATCTGTGATCTATGGAACTGCTCTTGTCCTTGGATGATAAAGGTAAATGGATTGAGATAAATTAATCGTCCCAAAGTGTCCTCAGAACGTGACGTCTTAATTAATCTTTAAATGACCAGCTGTTGCACATATAAATTGGCAGGTCAATGTCAATGACAGTTCAGGGTCCAATGTGACCTGAAACTGTTTTAAACAGTTCTTAGCCTGTTGAACTCTGCTGCAGAGCTGCATATGCTACAATCTTAGAGGAGCTACTGCATCTGGGTACGCCTTGGTTATGGCACCTTTGAGAATAACCAGAAAGAACTGCAATCTCCTGGTTCTGAAAAGGCCAGTAACATCATATGTAAGATTAATGTTATCATTTATCATTATTACTGTGCCTATTTTTACCCATTATGGGCTACATTGATGAAAAATAATGGAGAAAAATGTAAAGTTCATATATTTTATAAAACAAAGCACAAAAAGATAAAAATAGGTGCATTGTATCCTATAACTTTCACCGGGACAGTGGTTATGGGTTCTTTCCCAACCATGACCCTATTTGTATGGGGTTTGTATATTTTCTCTCAATATTTGCATGGATTTTCTCAAGGTTTTGTTTTTTCTTCAGTCCTGTTACATACTGTAGGCTAATTGGCTTATGATAAATTAGACCCTTTTGTGTCTGTACATGCATGTGTTTGTTTTTTTGAGAACTAGATTTTACAGTCCAATGGTGCAGTGAATGTTATGAATGATGCTACATTCTCTGGTGTGTTGCACAATATGGTGGCACAATACAAATAAAAAGTAATAGATATTCTAATAATGAATAATAATCATAGAAATATGTATTTTGTGCTTTGTACCCATGATCTTTGCTATGTAATGCGTATAAAAAATATATCTAATTCAAAGTATTAACAAGAAAAGTCCTAACCAATGCAAACAAGTTGGCTATATAAACTTTGTTTTATATAGTAGTGCATTTGGCACCACGATCCTACTGCATTATTACGACAGCAGCCACACCTAAATACTCTGTGCTGCAGATACTGGTTAGGCAATTGGTGGACTACAGGTTGCCATGTCAAACTTTCTTATAAGGGTAATGTTAGAAATACAGTAACTGAAATGAAATTTACTGCACTACATATTCTAAAACAACAAGTTATATGCCCCCCCCTTCCCCCAACCATTTTATCTGCTGCTTGTCAGTGTGTAGTCAATGTTTATTGGTAATCACAAAAGAGTATAGAATATAGAGATGAGTGGGTTCGGATCTAAGAAACCTGAACCCACCCAAACTAAGGGAATCCGAGTCGGATCCAAGTGGGCTCGGATGTTCCCGCCGACTCGGATCTCTCAAATCGAGACAAAACCATAGAGACAAAATCTTGTGGCTCGCGGCGGGCGCCATTTCACTCCAGCTGTGGAGACTGAACAGGGAGGGTGGGTAGTGTAGGGTTGGGGAGAGGTGCTGTGCTGTTCTGTCTGCTGTGTCCTGTTCTGTCTGCTGTGTCCTGGGCTGGTGCTGCTGATCCATTCTGGGCTGGTATTGTGTTGTGCTGTCTGCTGTGTCCATCTGGGCTGTTGCTGCTGATCCATCAGGGCTGGTGCTGTCTGCTGCATCCATCTGGGCTGTTGTTGATCCATCTGGGCTGGTGCTGTCTGCTGCGCTGTCTGCTGTGTCCATCTGGGCCCAAGTTCTGGACCCAAATAAAGTGTATTTGTGTGCGTGTTAGGCTTAACCGCACAAAATACAGCAAGTCAGCAACGCAAGCTAGTGCTGCCCTACTCCAGTCGTCATCAATCTGTGCTCTGGGCCCAAAGTTCTGGAGCAGAAAAAAAAATAAAAACTTGTCTTTTTTTCTAATAATTGTCTGTGCCTGGTTAGGCTTAGCCGCACAAGATCTATCAAGTCGGCAACGCAAGCTAGTGCAAAACCAAAACACGAAAACAAAACACGGAGGTGAGGTTTTGGCAAAACCAATCCAGATCCAAAACCAGGGGAGATCCAGATCCAAAACCAAAACCAAAACACGGGGGTCGGCGCACATCTCTAAAAGAATATCAATCAAACTTGATATACAACCGGGTTGTGAGTATTTAAACAAAAATAAAAAATGTAAGGGGTTGAAATCTTACATAAAGAAAGGGAATGAAAAATAAAGGGAAAGGCAAGCAGTGGGGAAGGCATGGTGATTGTGTGTGAGGATATATTCACATATTCACCACCTTGGGTAGAAGATTCACAAAAGGACAGGGACTTTCTATCATTGTTCTTAAGGTGAATCCTGTACCCCTCAGAATCTTTATGATCTATCCAGGCAAACAATGTGGTTACAAATTCCTGGTACCTATCCAGGCTTGAAAGAGATAGGTCCAGTGGTGGATTCAGGGTGGGGGGAGGACTGGGCCTTGGGCCTTCCCTGTCATTTTTTGGCAACTTTTCTTTAACTTAACTTAACACGCAGCCACTAGGAGCCTGTGAGGAGAAGAGGAGGATGTTGGCCAGAGAGGAGACATGGACATCGATCATCTGCGATCTACGGAGAGGAGATGTCAGTGAGATCTCTGAAGGGGCGGGGGACAGTGCGATATGTGTCAGGATGCTATGAGATCTGAGCTGGGGGCCAGTGTAATCTGTGAAGGAGGGCTGTGTGAGCGGGAACAATTGTGATATGTGAGGGGGAACTGTGTGTTCTGTGGAGGGGCAGTGCAATCTGTGAAGTGGGAGGGAGCAGTGTGAACTGTAATAAGGTGGTCTGTGTGTGGGAGCAGTGTTATCTGTGAGGAGGGCCAGTGTGATCTTTGAAGGGGGGCTATGTGATTTGTGAAATAGGGCAGTGTGATCTGTGAGGGGGCAGTGTGATTTGTAAGTGGGTGCTGTGTGAGGCGGGCCTTGTGGTCTGTGAGAGGGGTAGCTGGTGCGTGAGGCTATGGGGTGCAGTGTAATCTGTGAGGAGGGGCCAGTGTGACCTTTGAGGGGGGAAGTGTGACCTTTGATTTGTGAAATAGGGCAGTGTGATTTGTAAGTGGGTGCTGTGTGAGGCGGGCAGTGTGGTCTTTGAGAGGGGTAGCTGGGGCATGAGGCTATGGGGGGCACTGTGTGTTTGAGGCTATGGGGGCAGTGTGTGTTTGAGGCTATGAGGGCAGCATGCATGTGTGTGGCTATAAGATCATTGAGCATATGTGAGGCTATGGGGGTCAGTGAGTATGTGTCAGGCTATGGGGTCAATGAGTAAGTTTGAGGGTGAGGCTATGGGGGTCAGTGAGTATGTGTGAGGCTATGGGGGCAATGAGTAAGTTTGAGGCTATAGGGGACAGCATGCCTGTGTAGATATGGTGTATGAGGCTATGACAGCAGTGTGTGTCTGAGTCTATGAGGGCAGAGAGGGGGTGGGGGCTACCAAAAAAATTATCTTCCTGGGCTTCACTTGTTTTACAACCAGCCCTGACTAGTACCTGCCGCAATGCATGGGCCCATTGTGGACCATAGCACAGAAGGGATGCCATCCAACAGGAGGAAAAGGTCCCTCCCTTTTGCTCCCCTGTCCTTCTCCCAATCCTCCCAGAGTCCCCTGTGCTTCCTCCCTCTCTGTCAGTGACTTCCCTTTCCTCCAGCTCAGGTCTCCTCCGCTGCTCTCCTTGCTGCCTGGTGCTGCTAGCTGCTCTGATCATCTAGTGGCTACAGTGTGCAGTTGCTGTGGTGTTGGGATTTTACCGCAGGTGATCGCCAGTGCAGGCACGGATTGTCTCTCTCTCCTCATCCCGGGATCTCCCTGTGCGGTGTTCCTCAGCTTCCTCCCTGAAGGACCATCGCTGCTGATCCAGACCTTCTCAGCCTGACCTCATTAGGCTGCCTCTGGAACTGACACTTATTGCTCTGCTGCTCCTGCAAACATTAACAGCATTTGGCCAGCTGCTAGCTGAGTTTATTTCCTGTACCATTTTCCTGACTGACCCTGTTGCTACAGGACTGTGCCCCCTTAATGAACCCTTTGCTGTGGAACTGATTGAGGTGCCGTTGGGGATGGACATCATTGGTCGATGTTTGTTGACCATCGATGTTTTCCTTACTAGTGTTGTCACCATTTGATGGCAGCATTCTGATGTTTGCTGGGTATACAATCGAGAAGCCGGCTGCCTTAATACCGGCAGCCGGCTTCCCGAATGTCATATCCCGGTGAGGGTGAAATGCCAGGCGTCTAGATGTAGATGCCTGACATTTCCCCTTCGATCGGGTTGCCAGGCGCCACGAGCGGACAGCTGAGGGGGGTGAGGGTTAGGTTTAGGGCACCTGGGGGGGACTTAGGGTTAGGCACCACCCCGGGAGGGTTAGGGTTAGGCTAGGGGGAGGGAGATTTAGGGTTAGGCACCCCCCCAGGGAACTTAGGTTTAGGCAGCGGGGAAGCGGGGGGCTAGGGTTAGGCACTTGGGGGGGGGGGTTAGGGTTAGGCACCCCTAAGGAGGGTTAGGGGGTTAGGTTAGGTTCGTTTATACTTACCGTAGCGACGATTGGGATTTCCAGTGCTGTCAGGGTTTCCGCTGCCGGGAACTCTGCTTTTGTCGGCCAGGCGCTGCCGGCGGTATTTCATACCGATTCCGTTTGCTGCCATCGAATGGTAATCATTAAATTGTGTTGTGATGGTGGCCTCTTTTCTTTAAATACTAAAAGCTCTGCCTCCCCTGGCTGCTGTGTGCTGTGATCTCCATGGCTCATGCTGCTGGGATCATTGGAGGCTGTATCTCACTGCCTCAGACCTCTCCCTCAGTCCCTCCCCCCCTCTCTGCTAGCTCTGATTGGCTCTCTGAGACAGTGAGAGTGAATCAGCATGCAGCCCTGGCCCTGCAGCAGCTGTCACTCACCAACACACACAGATCCAGAATCCCAGTGTCAGCTGTGACCTAGCAGCAACAGGGGAAATGACAGTGTTTCTCTCTCCTCCTAGTCCTCAGCTCTGCCTGGCTGGCCTCAGCTGTTTTTTTTTTCTGCTCCGCCCCGAGCCCTGCCCCTAAGCCCCACCCCCAATCCCACCCCTTAACTAGTCATATTAAGAGTTTTTGCCATCAAATTCCTTTGATGTGATGGTTAGTTACCATTGCATCGAAAGATATGATGGTGGAAGTACTGCCATCATATGATGGTGGGCTTCCGATATCCATCCCTAGGTGCCATCCCCCTCATTCACTGCCTCTGCCCCTTATTCACTGCCTCTCCCTGTCCCTCACTGCCTCTCCCCATCAGCATCATGGGGATGGCATATCCTTTGAGGTCACGCCACTTGCATCAATGCCACGCCCCTTTTTTGGGAGCACAAATATAAATGTCACCTCTATCCTCACAGCCCTTCCTTTATTGTGGTGCCCCCTGAAATTTTCTTCTGGATCCACCCCTGGATAGGTCCTCCATTTCTAAGTACATGTTTATTCTGTTGAACCACACAGAGATCAGAGGAGGCTGTGGAGCCTTCCAATAAACTGGAATTGATAAAGTGTTTACATAAGGATTATTTACCTAAAGCTAGGTAAATCTGCAAGATTGAACAGCCAGCACCCAGGATCAGATGGCGTCCCATCCACTACCTTAGTGATCTGGATCACAGTATCCCAGAACTCATGAATTCTAGGGAATGCTAACAAATATGAGTGGGACATCCCCAAACAAATTCCTTAACTGTTATATGAAGGTCTTTAAGGAAATAGGGTGGGAAATGTGTACATAATGTTTGCAATAGATAGAGTATCTTAAGAGTGGGACAGTTCGCTAAAATATTAATTGTGGTTCCATGAAGCTCAAATGTAATCACTCCACCTGCCCATCAGTTGCAGCCAGGGGAGATGGCTGCTGAGCTCAGCAGAAGCAGCCTCCCCGGACCCACCACAGCACACAGCAGCTTGTGCTAGGCTGGGGCGAGAGGCTGCCACTGCTGACAGCTAAGAGGGGCTAGGGTAAGATGCTGTATCCACTCCCTCCACCCCTCTCAGCACCCATGGTCAGAAGTAATGTTTTCTGCAAATAGACATCAACCCAGAGTACAAGGCGACCACCAAGCAGTCATAAGGAGAACAGAAGTCCACTGAATCTAACTAGGAATAGACATAATTGACATATTGACATAACAAATGAATACATGTACAGTAGCAATGATGTACTGTACTAAACTCTATGAAACATATTCCACAGTCGTAAGGCTTGGGAACCGAACACTCCTCTAAAGGCAAACTAAAACTAATGAATACTTGTACAGTAGCAATGATGTACTGTACTAAACTCTCTGAAACATATTCCACAGTCGTAAGACTTGGGAACCGAACACTTCTCTAGAGGCAAACTAAAACTAATGAATACTTGTACAGTAGCAATGATGTACTGTACTAAACTCTCTGAAACATATTCCACAGTCATAAGACTTGGGAACCGAACACTCCTCTAGAGTCGAACTAAACTATGACCGCACTGAGGGGTCTGATCTCCCTTCTATTCCCATGAACTAGTTAAACTACTGTGAGTAGGAAACTAGGCCAACAAACATACTGTACAAAAATAATCACAACTCGCTGTGGTATGGAGGCCTTACATTCAAATATAAAGTTCACATTGACTGTAAGGTAAAATACCAAAAAATTTAAATGTTATTGTAGCTGCAAGTGAAGTGAGGTGCCTAGAAAGGGCCAATGTGAAAGCAAATC
The DNA here is from genome assembly GCA_031769625.1 of Taudactylus pleione. Classification (NCBI taxonomy): domain Eukaryota; kingdom Metazoa; phylum Chordata; class Amphibia; order Anura; family Myobatrachidae; genus Taudactylus; species Taudactylus pleione. The sequence goes on from JAUIMM010000250.1 coordinate 151,146, forward strand.
CATCATGTGTGATAGACAGCTCAAGGCCCTACCAGGTCTTCGTGTAATGGGGAGGCGGTGATGGTGTGGGTGGGCTTCCCAACTCTGCCAGTGCTATCATCGTAGGGAGGGAGGGGTTTCAATCTAGAGTAAAACTGTGACCACTCAGAGAGGACAAGTTTTTTAATTTGAAGAGTCTCACTGAAAGAATCAAGGCCAGTAAGTTCTTGGAGGGTAATTTGTTTCCCATTGTGGAGGACCTGATGACACACATTAAAACCTCAGCAATATTTGATATCTTTCTTCCCCAACTTCAGGTGTAAAGAGCGCATAGAGATCCTGGAAGATATGCACTCTGAGGATCTGTTCTTTGACTGTGTAATAGTGGAGCTGGCAGATACAGTAACATTCCAGGAAGAGTATGATTTTGTGCTGAATGGGTGTAAAGTCCTGTGGGCTCTATTGAAAATGATTTGTTTGTTTGAGTCATTCTCCAGAACCTCATTAAAGATGGCAGTGAGAGCATCAACAATTTCTGAGTAAGGTATGTCTTCTGACATGTCTCAGATCCATTGGTTATTCTGGCACCTGCTGGCATCCAGGTAATTCAGGCAGGATTGCATAAACTAGATATCTGCAGCCTGTTTTTTCATGGTGCAGGAGTTTACAGACCAATACATGTGGCAATATGGAAAATATATCCACTTGCAAGGTCTTCACTGTCACAGAGACTGTGCCTGGAACTTCTGCTCCAGCTTGGGGAGGTACTTCTTGGTTGCTTTTGTTTTCAAATATTAGAGTATTTCTCCATCTTCATCCTGAGTGCTAACAGTTGGTCCAGAACCATGTCATAGGCATGGAATGGCCATATGTCTTGACAAAACAGATGTAAGTCTTGAGCCGCAGTTTAATTTCTAGATTTTCCCTGTTTTTTCTTGGGTGCCATTGATATTGCCAGATATGGCTACTTTGGGATGTAATTATAAGACCGGCGGCCGCGATGCCGCCGGTCTCAATACCAACAGGGGAATCCCGACAAGGGACTTTAGATAGGCGTTGAAATACCACCTATTTTAATCCTGACGCCGGAACGCCAAAAGATGACAGCCTGAATTAGGTAAGTCCGGGGCACCCTTAGCAATAGCTGTGTGAGGGAGGGTTAGATTTAGGGAGCATAGCGGGGTTAGGGTTAGGTTTCTGGGGGGTTAGGGTTAGGCACCCCTAGGTGGGAGAGTTAGGCACCACTGGGGGGGTGTTAGAGTTTGGCACTAAGGGGGGATGGTTAGGTTTAGGCACAAAGAGCGTAAACTTAGGTTTAGGCACTAACAAGGAGGGTTAGGGTTAGGTTGCAGGATGGGGAGGGTTATGGTTAAACTATAAAAATGGAGGGTTAGGGGGGAAGGGGAGAGGGTAAGTACACTTACCCGACCACTCTCAGGATACCAACCATCAGTATGCCACTGTCGGTATTGTGACAGGAGGCATCCCAACAGCCGGCATTACAAAACAATTCCATTCACCTACTGTAACACATACTTCACGTTCAATCAAAGTAGCCGGAATCGGTATGTAATGCTGGCTGTCGGGATGCCTCCTGTCAGAATACCGACAGCGGCATCCCGATGGTTGGTATCCTGACAGGGATCGGACCGGCGGCATCGCGGCTACCAGTCTCATAACTACATCCCATGTGAATAATCTGCTGGAATTTAAAGAGGCAGAAACAGCAAAGGGCTCATGTATCAGCCACGCCCCCCCATTTAAAAGCTACTGTGTCATTGTTGTAGGGTGACTTGCTAGACAGTAGATTCCCATCCCCAGTTAGTATCATATGTTCACAGTCTAGGAGTCACAAAAGCACCTGAAGGTAGAAGAGCATCAGGACATGTAGCAGCTAAACAGAGTAAAGCATACTTGCCTACTCTCCCGGAATAGCCAGGAGGCTCCCAAAAATCGTGTGGTGCTCCTGGTTTTCTAGATAAAAAGCCAAGTCTTCTGGTGCTAGCTGCTGTCCCTACCACCCACTTCCCGAGTAAGGTGACCGATGACGTGATTCGCGGTAAATCGTGTCATCTTGGCCTCGTCCCGGCTTTACAATGCCAGAAACTCATCATTGTCTGGGGTGGGTAGACCCTGTGTACAGTACATATCTGTGTGGTTAAATATCAAATATATTCATAAAATATACATTTAATTATAGATATTGGGAGAAGCAGTATTTCTTTTCTTAAAACTTCTTTCCCATTATTATTTTTTTCAACCTTACTTTAGACAATTAAAATTCATATTGCCAAAATGTTATGATGGCATAATGATGCTACTAATGAACTTAATAGCAATGAGATTTTGTCTGTACTACACCAGAAAGATAACATTTTCACAGTCATCAACTAGGTAATGGTACAGTAAAACTAGAACATGGACCAGAAAAGTATCTTGTAGCAACACATTGGATCAGAAAATACAACCCTATGCTATGCAATAACTGAGAGCACTGGAGAACAGTTTTGGTCACACACATTACCAAGAATTCACGTCACCAAATCACATGTATATTATGGGATTCTTGTGCTGTCTGGTCACATTTACTGAAACAGCCACTCAGAGTGACTGTTGTTAGTGATCAGTTCGGGAAGCAGAGTGTGTGACTCTGTCAGATGCCTGTTACACAGAGAATGGGGCAGGACAGACATCAACCAGGGGGATTTAAAGAGTGACTTGCATAGTAGTGTATAAAGCATGCCACTTCCTTCTGCGCTATCTTAGTAGGCTGGCTACAGAGAGAGATGCTCATGGACTGGACAATACAATAGAGAGTCAGTGTGGAAGCATGGGTCACTCACTATTGTATTTGTTACTGTTGTAGGCTTGTTGCAGCAGCACTGCAATTATCAACAGAAGGACTCAGGACTCAAAGAAGTCAAGAGTTGGGAGAATAAAAATCACACTGACATTGAAGGGAGGCAGCCTTTGCCCTGCCTTTGTATTAAGAAGTCAAAAAAATAAGCCTTCCACAATAGGGAATTTATTCTGGTGCTTAATACTGTAGAAGCAAATATAAAAAAATAAGCAATACTAAACTGCCTCTGGTTATGTACCATACATACCTACTTTCTACTACTTTAATAATAATAATAATAATAATAATAATAATAATAATAATAATAATAATAGATAATTATTTTGTTTTTACTTCTGGACTGATACTTAATAGCAGCAAATACAAACAATAAGATTTATGTTAAACTGCCTCTGGTACAATACCAATCCCTTCCGCACCTACTGTATATATAATTATTTTTATTACTACCAGTTATTTATATAGCGCAAACATATTCCGCAGCGTTGTACAGAGAATATTCGTCCATTCACATTCGTCCCTGCCCCAGTGGAGCTTACATTCTATATTCCCTACCACATGCTCACACACATACTGTACACACTAGGGGTAAATTTGTTAGGAGCCAATAACCCACCAGTATATTTTTGGAGTGTGGGAGGAAACCGGCGCACCCGGAGGAAACCCACGCAAGCACAGGGAGAGTATACAAACTCCACACAGTTAGGGCCATAGTGGGTATCGAACCCACGACATCAGTGCTGTGAGGCAGTAATGCTAACCATTACACTGTCTGTGCTGCCCATAATAATAAAGGTGTTTTAAAAAATAAATACAAACGTTTCTCTTGCGGACTGCTTTTCAAAGGGTGGCAGTGCCAAATGTGGAATTTTATTTAGTGCACTGTTGCCTTGAGTTACATGAGTCTACTTAACTAGCTTCCAAAGTAGAAATTTGTGCTGTTTTAACATTTTATTTTGGTTTTCTACTATCCCAGGATTGTCGAATTATTTTGGGATTGGATTCCCTAGCTAGAGTCAATTGTTTTACTTCTGTTCTGTGGTACACAAATACCATACTTATACTGTATATCAACTATCCATACATTGCTTATACATTAGTAGCTACCTATAGGAGTTTCTAGCACAGACTGTTCAATCTGCTCTTACGGAGCAGAGGTCGGTGGATTATACTCCCCCATACTCATCTCAGCACACCAGAGCAGCCGTCCTGGGCTATGATCTAATCAGTGATTGGATCTATCATTCTCAACAGAACATTGTGATTGATACCTTATCCACTGGTAGAGGAGTGAACAATGTGGCTCAGAGAGCAGTCTGAGGAAATATGTGACTTTGGCCCTTTTAGAGTAGTGTTGCTTAGTAGGCACTGTGTGCCATGAACAATATATCGTATGGTATATCGTGCCGACGTTGAGCGGAAATAATTTTCATACACATCATATAATGTGTATACCCTATCGATCATTCACAAGGGTCATTCAGTACATTGTCCCATCTGCTGAGCCACACTATTACAATTATTTGACTGCCCCCGCTCCTTTCTAATGGTTCAGAGGGGGGGTTAGCCACCACTGTACTTCCACCCCACTCCAATGCCCATGACTCCACCCCCAGAAGGTGATGGAGGATATGCAAATCCTGGTGTAGACCAGGCTTAGTGACTTTATAATTAGGCTAGTGTCACAATCTGTCACAGGGAATTCCTCAATTGGAGGACTTGTACTCAGGGGTTTAAGGTGGCTAGGAAGCAACTGGAAAAGTGACAGTACTTAGTTCCTCCTAAATAGTCAAACCCAGGTGTTGGCTAGACCTGACCAGAGGCACGGAGTCTAACCCACTTGGTGGTCTTCACCAGAGACCCCTTCTATTGGGATTTGGGTTTTGCCGCACCAAGTGAGCAGGTCACGGCCCTCTGGTCAGACACCTGTGAATGACAAGGACCAGGAGATAATACTATGAATGGGATAACTGAGAAACTGCGTAAATGCAAGAATACTGAAAGTTTGTACACTGTAGAGAACTCGTAAAACAAAAGAACACTGGAAATTCAATCATGGGCTGCACTAGGGAGTATCTTTGTAGATCCGGTCATGGAACTGGTACATGAGAGCGGCACTAGGAGTCAGTACACAGATGCTGTACTGAGGACACATGCTGGTGATCCAGACGCAGGACTGGTACAGGAGTATTGTACTAGGCGATAACACTGAAGTTAATAACTAGAGTCTCAGCACACAGACAGGTGCTGAAGTAATCACTGGAGAAGTCAGATGCTGATTAGTGCTGAAGTTGTTTCACTAGAGTTTAGCACACAGACTAGTACTGCAGAAATCACTAGAGAAGTCAGACGCTGATTAACACTGAAAGGAGTCACTGGAAATAAATAGCATAAGCCTGGAGCCATGTAACAGAATCACAGTCACTGGGAAAGAAGCAACTTCCTGTTCCTGGAGTCAGACTAAATACCCTAAGGTATCAGTCCATTAGAGGATAGTGTCAGCTGACAGCAACCAATGCTACCATTGGGTAAAGGGCTAATCAGGTGATGTAGACTGTCATGGCTGCGTCCATGCCGGTAACCGCAGGAAATGAATTACGGAGCAACACATGGGTGTCCTAGCAGACCCTGGGGAGAATACCGAGCGCACCACCCACCACTGAACCTGGTGTCTGTCTGTCTGGAAGATCAGGGTAAGCCGGCACAATAGTGAGTAGCGGCCGACCCCAGGCCGCATCCTGACAGCTAGCCATATCATCCCTTTAATCCAGGACACACATGAATAACACAAATTCTGTGGCTGGCAGACTTAGCATCCATTTCACCTGGTTTTACTAATTCACATGTGTCTCAAATTAAAGGGATGTCATGACAAGGCTATTTAAAGGACCTGTATTTTTTATGTTTGGAATAGCTACAAAAAGACTTACAAATAATGTCACATCCTAATAATCAGGCACCTGGCCCCAGTCACCTTATCACAAAGCAGTACCAGGTATAAAAAAAGTTTAGGTGCTGGTTCTGCTAATGGTGGGAAAGCTGCATCATACCACCAGGCAGCTCACTGCTGGAAGCAAACAGCACATATGGGAGAAGATAATGGGGGCAGATCAACAAGATTCAGTGTTTAACTGAATGAAAATGTTATTAATCACTTAAATGTTTAGGATGTCAGCTAATACCTTCATTTTCATATATACAGTGGATTCATCATATCTGTTGGGTTAGGTAACAATTGTTTAGACTAATATGAAAACATCCTTATATACAATCAGATAGACATGCATATAATATTACTCCATATGTGTTTGACACAATTTCCCCTTTACAAAGGAAGCAGCACTTACTTGCAGCTCCTGAGGACTCCTGGTGCACGGCAACGTCGGCAGGGGCTTAACATCCAACATCAAAGATCTGCCTAGACAAAGGACCAGCTCACATTGTAGTAATGAAGAGATTTATTTATTAATGAGATACACATCCAGTAAACCAAGTGTACTAAAACAGAAAATACACTGATAGTAACTATTGCGATCTTCCTGGGATCGACATGTAGCTTGATAATGTTTCACTGCCTGTCATCTTCTAATCAATACAGAGTGGTCTTTCTGTATTGTTCAGTAGCAGTGAGCTGCACTGTTCATTATATCAATGCATTCTTAAGATCCCTCCAACTCAGTACATATGCGTAATTGCATGTTTTCAGTGAATGTATTTTGCTCCTGCATTTTTAGTATTGATGGATTGTGTCGAACCAAGGGTTTGGTATAAAAGATAGACAAGAATAAGATAGACAATGTCTAGATAGACAACAGACGTTAGACAGGCAATAGGTCGACAAGGACAAAATGTCAACACAGAAAAGATCAACATGGATGAAGACTGACCTGTACCAATGGTAGACATGGTCAAAAGGTCGACACAAAAATGGTTGACACATTTTTATTTTAGCTCTAATCTTTACCCTAAACCTACCCTGGGTGCCCAACCCTAAAACTCCCTTTTGGTGTCTAACCATTGGGGTAAGTGCCTAAACCTAACCATCCCTTCTAGTGCCTTACCCTAACCCTCCCTCCTGGTGTCTAACCATTGGGGTAAGTGCCTACCCTAACCGTCTCTTCTAGTGCCTAACCCTAACCCTCCAGTAAGTGCCTAACCCTAAAAAAACAAAAAAAAATGGGCTGACTATTTTTGTGTCGACCTTTTGACCCTGACTTTATACACAGCTGACCTTCATCCATGTCAACCTTTTCTATGTCGACCTTTTGTCCCTGTCGGCCTATTGCCTGTCTAACATCTGTTGACTATGTAGACATTGTCAACATTTTCAATGTCTATCTATTGACTGGAATTTCAGAACAGAGATGGCAAGTATCTTATTGCTGTTATTTTTCAGCTAAAACTGTTACCATTTTTTTGAGACATCACATCAGGGATGTGCAGTCAGGGGAGTCAGGGGAGGCAGAGCCTCCCCTGTCAAACTCCTGAGATTTGATATAAAAATGATTAGAATAATACAAAGAAGATATTCATAGCTTATAAAAATCTTCTTTGTTTATTGTAATCATTTTTATAGTTAACGCTCACCAGTTTTGTGGAGCTCCCTGGGGCTGCAGGGAGATGAGAGATGAGGCAGCAATAGCTCAGCCTTGCTCTGCAAGCAGTGTCTGTATAGTCAGACACTGTTTGCAGACCCTGGGGGTGGGGCCACACCACGGGCAGTAAGCTGCACAGAAAGAGAGCTAATAGAGGCATGCCTCTGAGTATGGGGGGTGTGCCTTGAGCACTGATGAACACCTTGGATGTGTCTTGTGACCAGGAAGTGCACTGCAGTGTTTAGAGATCAGAACTCAGCAAGAGGAGACACAGTGATGCAGGTAGGAGAATCAATGGACACTGAAGCTTAGTGTATTGAGAGGAGAGTTACAGTGAGTAGGGGGTGAGACATGCTCCCAGCGCTCAGACCCATCTCCATGTGTGCCTCCCCAGCCATTGACCTCACCGCATGTCACTGACTCACATTAGCTTTGGGGTCACATGGTACAATATTGACAAGTGTGTACTGTTGTTTCTAATTCCAGCTAAATAGAAGGGATACATACTTTATGTAGGCGGTAATAATATCAACATACAGTATATCAACCACATCATGTCGCCAAGTACTGCATTTAGACAGAGTACATGTTGACATTTTCACCATGTCAGCATGTATTTGTAACACAATAATGCTGACATGTTCACAATGCCAACATCTAATCCTAGCATTAATCCTTACATCGACATTTTCACTGTCAACTTGTCATATGCCGACATTTTGTCCATTTCGACATTTTTCCAGATGTCGATATATTACATGATACATTTTAACCATGTCAACATAACATTTGACAATATTGTGTTGACATTATGAATGTCAACATACTGTAAAATGGCTACACTTCTCACCATCATGGTATCTATGTTTTACAGATCTCAAAACATTTGCACTGCGAACGGGAATGAGATCGCAGTGACTATGCAGACCCATAGCAGAGTGATTGACAGGAAGTACCATTTGTGAGTGGTGATAGGGGGGTGGTCGAGTGAACGCAGCCTGACCTCTAGATAACGACAGGAAGTTTAGCAGTTTGTGATGAGGTCTGACCTGCCTCAATTGTGCGTGAGGCTCCGATGGTACTCAATGGTACCAATGCAGACTTGCAAGGTAATACGGTTGTGAGTAAAGGGAAGTGGGAATCTTTATGTTGTACTGCGGCGGCATTGCGATCGCAGTCATTTGCATAATTTTGCAGCAGAACTGCGTACAAGCTTGCTGCCGCAATGATGATCCTTGTAGAATCAGGCCCCAAGTACATTATGCTTATTGTAATGCTACCAATTGTGTTGGAGACAAACAGGAGCACTGTAAATGAAGGATGTAATGCTTTGACTGAAATGATATCTGGACAATGATTGGATGAACTTCAAAAAGCAACTAATTTTAAAACTACTTTTAAAAACATGTTTCCTGGTAGCGTTACTTTCTGGGGGAAAAATCTATGGTCCTTAGTGTCTGAGAGATACTTTTTCAAAAGTCATCTGCTATCATTATCTTATACTATTCTACCCAAAGATAATTGCTGAATGGTTGTTGTAGATTCTGATAGACTTTATTTTCTAGTAAGGAAAACCATATTCAGTTGTCTATGAAATATTTTATAAGGATAATCGCGACCATCGCCAGGCCGCTCGCAAAAGCTGTGGGTGGCCACCCACAGCTTAGCGAGCGGCCTGGAGGCCGAGAAAAAAATAAATCCCCGCCCTGATTCAGAGCGAGTGCTTGCAAACAGCGAGCGGCTCTGAATCAGGCACTGAGTCTGAATCTGTGTAAAAATGGCTCTGAAGCAAGGGGCCATGACTTTTCCTCATGCTAAGTACCACTGTGCTTCATCTTCGACTTTGCAAGTTGAGTCATTAAAGTTGCAGACTAGCTTCTCTGGTACACTGTAGCCAGCCTTTTGTTCCATCTGCGATGCAACTAAGATGCAAAATGTAAAGAATAATTTGGTGCGCTACTCTTTTAGGAGCATCTCAGTCACACATCTTCTGGCATATGGCGTACGCACAAACATTAATACCACTTTTACACCAAAGTCCCAGGTCTGACCCGGGATTTGGAACATGTTTCCAACCTGGATCAGACCCGGGACCAGGGCTGCCATCAGAAATTGTGGGGCCCGGGACTGACAAAATAGGCAGGGCCCTTGGGCCCCCCTTCCCCCACTACCACTAGGTCTCATAAGCTATGACTTACCTTATCACCTCGAAGAATGTTCCTATCTTCTGGCTTCTTCTCACGCTCCACGGCCCCTCTGACCTCTTCCTTCTGGCAGCGTGTAATGAATTCAAGCGCACCGACTCTATAGGAAACTAAAAATAAACACACACACATATATATAATATATACAGTATATAGCTAACATGTATATATTATATATAACACACATATATACACATTAACACATATGTACACATATATTAGGGGTGTGCACTGGCCACTTTTCGTGTTTTGTGTTTTGGTTTTGGATCTGGATCTTTCTTCGTGTTTTGGATCTGGATTGGTTTTGCCAAAACCACCCTTCCGTGTTTTGGGTTCTGGGTTTTGTGTTTTGGATCTGTATTTTTTGAAAAAAAGCATAAAAATAGCTAAAATCACAGAATTTGTGGGTTTTTCTGCTCCTATGCTATTATTAACCTCAATAACCTTCATTTCCACTAATTTCCAGTCTATTCTGAACACCTCACACCTCACAATAGTGTTTTTATGTCCAAAAGGTGCACCGAGGTAGCTGGATGACTATGCTAAGCGACACGAGTGGGCGGCACAAACACGTGGCCCATCTAGGAGTGACACTGCAGTGGCAGACAGGATGGCAGTTTGAAAAACTAGGCCCCAAACAGTACATAATGCAAAGAAAAAAAAGAGGTGCAAGATGGAATTGTCCTTGGGCCCTCCCACCCACCCTTATGTTGTATAAATAGGACATGCACACTTTAACAAACCAATCATTTCAGCGCCAGGGTCTGCCACACGACTGTGGCTGAAATGACTGGTTCGTTTGGACCCCCACAAAACAAGCTGGCAATTAATCTGTCCCTGCACAAACTGGCTCTACGGAGGCAAGATGTCGTCCTAATCCTCCTCATCCACCGATTGCTCACCCTCTTCAGTGTTGTGTACATCCTCATCCTCACAGAGTATTAATTCGTCCCCGCTGGAATCCACCACCACAGGTCCCTCTGTACGTTCTGGAGGCTGGTCCCCCTGGAAGAGTTGATAATTAATTTTTATGAACATCATCTTCTCCACATTTTGTGGAAGCAACCTCCTACGCCTTTCGCTGACAAGGTTCCCGGCTGCACTAAACACTCTTTCGGAGTACACACTGGAGGGGGGGCAACTCAGGTAAAATAGAGCCAGTTTGTACAGGGGCCGCCAAATTGCCTCTTTCTCCTGCCAGTACAGGTACGGACTGTCTGACTTGCCTACTTGGATGCTGTCACCGATGTAATCCTCCACCATTCTGTCATTGGTGACAGTATCATTTGCAGTGACAGTAGACTTGTCAGAAATTGTTGGCACGTTCTTCAGTCCGGACCAGATTTCCAAACCGGCCCTTGACTTATGACACAGGTGCACGCTTGGCGCTGCTGCAGTGTTGATGCACGTGCAGCTACTGCGCATACATTTCGCACACAAAAACAGAAAAAAAAGAATTGTTTATTTTTTGTGGAGTGCACTTTGGGGGTTGCACCACCCTTTAACAGACTTATGGGACACAGGTGCACGCTTGGCGCTGCTCCTTTGTTGATGCACGTGCAGCCATAGTGCACACAATTCACAAACACAGAAAATATTTTTTTATTTTGTTTGGAGTGCACTTTGGGGATTACACCACCCTTTAACAGACGAGCCAGCTGGCCCTTATGACACAGGCGCACGCTTGGCGCTACTTTGTTGATGCACGTGCGGCTACTGTGCACACAATTCACAAACACAAAAAAAAAATTTTTTTTTTTTTTTGGAGTGCACTTTGGGGGTTACAGCACCCTTTATCGGACAAGCCAGCCGGCCCTTTACTTATGGGACACAGGCGCATGCTTGGCGCTGCTCCTTTGTTGATGCACGTGCCGCCGCAGTGCACACAATTCACAAACACAGAAAATAATTTTTTATTTTGTTTGGAGTGCATTTTGGGGGTTACAGCACCGCTTAATGGACAAGCCAGCCGGCCCTTTACGTATGAGACAGATGCACGCTTGGCGCTACTATGTTGATAACCATGCGGCCACAGTGCACACAATTCACAAACACAGAAAATAATTTTTTATTTTGTTTGGAGTGCACTTTGGGGGTTACAGCACCTTTTAACGGTCAAGCCAGCCGGCTCTTTACTTATGACACAGGCGCACGCTTGGCACTACTTTGTTGATGCACGTGCGGCTACTGCGCACACAATTCACAAACACAGAAAATATTTTTTTTTTTGTTTGAAGTGTACTTTGGGAAGTTATAGCACCCTTTAACGGACAAGCAAGCTGGCCCTTTACGTATGACACAGGCGCACGCTTGGCGCTACTTTGTTGATAACCGTGCGGCCACAGTGCACACAATTCACAAACACAGAAAATATTTTTTTATTTTGTTTGGAGTGCACTTTGGGGGTTACAGCACCTTTTAACGGTCAAGCCAGCCGGCCCTTTACTTATGACACAGGCGCATGCTTGGCGCTACTTTGTTGATGCACATGCGGCTACTGCGTACACAATTCACAAACACAAAAAAAAAAAATATTATTTGGAGTGCACTTTGGGGGTTACAGCACCCTTTAACGGACGAGCCAGCCGGCCCTTTCTTATGACACAGGCGCACGCTTGGCGCTACTTTGTAGATGCACGTGCGGCTACTGCGCACACAATTCACAAACACAGAAAAAATATTTATTTTTTTGCACTTGGGTGGAGCACCCCTGATGGACAGAGCACCCCCTGGACTACACTACAGAACCCCTTTAGGACTGGGACAGTGCACAGGACTTTGGAGTGGACACAGTCCCTATGGACAAGTGACTGCACAACACAGTCCAGCCAGCCCCTATGGACTTTGGAGGAGTGGACACAGCCCCTATGGGCAACAGCAGCACAGCACAACACAGCCAGCCCCTATGGACTTTGGAGGAGTGGACACAGCCCCTATGGACAACAGCAGCACAGCACAACACAGCCAGCCCCTATGGACTTTGGAGGAGTGGACACATTCCCTATGGACAACAGCAGCACAGCACAACACAGCCAGCCCCTATGGACTTTGGAGGAGTGGACACAGCCCCTATGGACAACAGCAGCACATCGCAGCACAACACAGCACAACACTACACTGCACTACACTACACTACACTGCACAGCCCAGCCAGCCCTAACTCCCACCCTCCCTCTTCACTGTCCACAGCCGAGAAAACGGCGCCGACGCAGGTACCTTATATAGAATCCAAAACCCGCGAGAAGGTGGGATGATGACGTTTTGCCTCGATTTCAGATCCGAGTCAGGTGGGAAAAGTCGAGCCTGACTCGGATCGGCCTCGGATCGGGGGGGCTCGGGGGGGTTCGGATTTCAGAAATCCGAACTTGCTCACCCCTAACATATATACACACTAAAACATACATACACATATATGCATACTAACATACATACACTTATATCCACACTAACACATACAAAATCATATATACACACCAACATACATACACATATATATGTACTAACACATACATACACATATATATTAGGGGTGTGCACCGGCCACTTTTCGTGTTTTGTGTTTTGGTTTTGGATCTGGATCTTTCTTCGTGTTTTGGATCTGGATTGGTTTTGCCAAAACCACCCTTCCGTGTTTTGGGTTCTGGGTTTTGTGTTTTGGATCTGTATTTTTTTTTTAAAAAGCATAAAAACAGCTAAAATCACAGAATTTGTAGGTTTTTCTGCTCCTATGCTATTATTAACCTCAATAACCTTAATTTCCACTCATTTCCAGTCTATTCTGAACACCTCACACCTCACAATAGTGTTTTTATATCCAAAACGTTGCACCGAGGTAGCTGGATGACTATGCTAAGCGACACGAGTGGGCGGCACAAACACGTGACCCATCTAGGCATGAAACTGCAGTGGCAGACAGGATGGCAGTTTGAAAAGCTAGGCCCCAAACTGTACATAATGCAAAGAAAAAAAAGAGGTGCAAGATGGAATTGTCCTTGGGCCCTCCCACCCACCCTTATGTTGTATAAACAGGACATGCACACTTTAACAAACCAATCATTTCAGCGCCAGGGTCTGCCACACAACTGTGGCTGAAATGATTGGTTCGTTTGGGCCCCCACAAAACAAGCTGGCAATTAATGTGTCCCTGCACAAACTGGCTCTATGGAGGCAAGATGTCATCCTCATCCTCCTCATCCACCGATTCCTCACCCTCTTCAGTGTGTACATCCTCATCCTCACAAAGTATTAACTCGTCCCCACTTGAATCCACCACCACAGGTCCCTCTGTACCTTCTGGAGGCTGGTCTCCCTGGAAGAGCTGATAATTCATTTTGATGAACATCATCTTCTCCACATTCTGTGGAAGCAACCTCCTACGCCTTTCGCTGACAAGGTTCCCGGCTGCACTAAACACTCTTTCGGAGTACACACTGGAGGGGGGGCAACTCAGGTAAAATAGAGCCAGTTTGTACAGGGGCCTCCAAATTGCCTCTTTTTCCTGCCAGTACAGGTATGGACTGTCTGCCATGCCTACTTGGATGCTGTCACCGATGTAATCCTCCACCATTCTGTCAATGGTGACAGTATCATATGCAGTGACAGTAGACATGTCAGAAATTGTTGCCAGGTCCTTCAGTCCGGACCAGATGTCCAAACTTGGTCCTGCCTGCCCTGCATCACCGCCAGCGGGTTGCTTAGGATACCTAAGTTTTTTCCTGGCAGCCCCAGTTGCAGGAGAAAATGAAGAAGGAGCCGTTGACGTGTCACGTTCCGCTTCAGCTGACAGTGTGTTCACCAGCAGGTCTTTGCACCTCTGCAGGCTTGTGTCGGCCGGAAAGAGAGACACCACATAGGCTTTAAACCTAGGATCGAGCACGGTGGCCAAAACGTAGTGGTCTGATTTCAACAGATTGACCACCCTGGAATCCTGGCAAAGCGAATGAAGGGCTTCATCCACAAGTCCCACATGCCGAGCGGAATCGCTCCGTCTTAGCTCCTCCTTCACTTTCTCCAGCTGCTTCTGCAAAAGCCTGATGAGGGGAATGACCTGACTCAAGCTGGCAGTGTCTGAACTGACTTCACGTGTGGCAAGTTCGAAGGGCTGGAGAACCTTGCACAACACGGAAATCATTCTCCACTGCGCTTGAGTCAGGTGCATACCCCCTCCTTTGCCTATGTCATAGGTGGATGTATAGGCTTGTATGGCCTTTTGCTGCTCCTCCATCCTCTGAAGCATATAGAGGGTTGAGTTCCACCGCGTCACAACCTCTTGCTTCAGGTGATGGCGGGGCAGGTTCAAGAGTGTTTGCTGGCGCTCCAGTCTTCGGCACGCAGTCGCTGAATGGCGAAAGTGGCCAGAAATTTTTCGGGACACCCAAAGCGTCTCCTGCACGCCCCTGTCGCTTTTCAGAAAATTCTGCACCACCAAGTTTATTGTGTGAGCAAAACATGGGACGTGCTGGAATTTGCCCAGATGTAATGCCCGCACAATATTGGTGGCGTTGTCAGATATCACAAATCCCCAGGAGAGTCTAAGTGGGGTAAGCCACTGGGCGATGATTTCCCTCAGTTTCTCTAAGAGGTTGTCGGCGGTGTGCCTCTTACTGAAACCGGTGATACACAGCGTAGCCTGCCTTGTAACGAGCTGGCATTTCTGAGATGCTGCTACTGGTGACTCTGCTGCTGTTGCTGCGTAAGGTGATACA
Organism: Taudactylus pleione; assembly: GCA_031769625.1. NCBI lineage: Eukaryota > Metazoa > Chordata > Amphibia > Anura > Myobatrachidae > Taudactylus > Taudactylus pleione. Next base: position 166,489 of record JAUIMM010000250.1, read on the forward strand.
TCTACCCAGTGGGCTGTCACAGTCATATAGTCCTTAGTCTGCCCTGTTCCACTTGTCCACATGTCCGTGGTTAAGTGGACATTGTGTACAACGGCATTTTTCAGGACACTGAGGACACTTTTTCTGACGTTTCTGTACAGTCTCGGTATCGCCTGCCTAGTGAAGTGGAATCTAGACGGGATTTGGAACCGGGGACACACTACCTCCATCAATTGTCTAAATCCCACTGCACTAATGGCGGATACCGGACGCACGTCTAACACCAACATAGCAGTCAAGGCCTCAGTTATACGTTTTGCTTCAGGATGACTGCTGTCGTACTTCATCCTCCTCGCTAAGGACTGTTGGAGGGTCAATTGTTTAGTAAAAGTAGTGGTGTTCCTACTTCCTCTCTGGGATGATGAACGACTCCCAGCAGCAGCAACAGCAGCAGTGGCAGCAGTAGGCGTAGCAATGCAGGATCCTCCAGAGGAATCCCGGATAGGAGAGTCAGTCATGCCAGTGACATGGCCTGCAGGACTACTTCCGATCCTGACTAAGGAGGAAATTGACGAGGAGGGAGTTGACGGTGTGGTTTGCAGGCGCTTGGATACAACAGGACAACGGGATTTAGGTGTCCCTGGACTGCTTACGGTCTTAGCCAAAGTTTCTGAACTTGACAGTAACTTTTTATGAACGCGCTGCAGGTGCCGTATAAGGGAGGATGTTCCTAGGTGGTTGACGTCCCTACCCCTACTTATTTCACCTTTACATATGGTACATATGGCAAGACAGTTGTTGTCCGGATTTGGATAGAAATATTGCCAGACCAAAGAGGTGGAATGTTTGGTCTTCTGCCCAGGCATGACCGTGATGGGCTTTTTCATCCCACGGACAACAACTGTCTCCCCCGGAGCCTGATTTAAACAAACCACATCACCATCAGAATCCTCCTCGCCAACTTCCTCCTCAGCGCCAGCTACACCAGTATCCTCATCCTGTTGTACTTCAACAGTGACATCTTCAATTTGCATATCAGCAAGTGGACTGTGGGTGCTCCTTTCAGCACTTGCAGGGGGTGTGCAAATGGTGGAAAGAGCCACCTCTTCCCGTCCAGTGCTGGGAAGGTCAGGCATCGCAACCACCACCACACTTGGACTCTCCTTGGGGATTTGTGATATCTTCTTAGAAAGCACAGTTCTTCGCTGTGCTTTTGCCAGCTTAACTCTTTTGATTTTTTTAGTGGGAGGAGGGCTTCCATCGTCATGTGAAGCTGAACCACTAGTCATGAACATACTAGGGATCGACCTTAGCCGTTCCTTGCCACTCCGTGTCGTAAATGGCATATTGGCAAGTTTACGTTTCTCTTCAGCTGATTTAAATGTCTTTTTCAAGGTCATTTTCCTGAACTTTGCCATTTGGGATTGTATGTGCCCTCTACTATGACATTGGGCATCGGCCTTGGCAGACGACGTTGATGGCATGTTATCGTCTATGTCATGACTAGTGGCAGCAGCTTCAGCACTAGGAGGAAGTGGTTCTTGATCTTTCTCTATTTTATTTTTATCGGAGAAAGTTTGGTCCTCCATTTATGTTATATCGATTTGATATATACGTGCGGCTAAACACAGAAAATTATTTTTTTTTTGGTTTGGACTGGAGTGTACTTTGTGGGTTACAGCACCCTTTAACGGTCAAGCCAGCCGGCCCTTTACTTATGACACAGGCGCACGCTTAGCACTACTTTGTTGATGCACGTGCGGCTACTGCGCACACAATTCACAAACACAGAAAATAATTTTTTTTTTGGTTTGGACTGGAGTGTACTTTGGGGGTTACAGCACCCTTTAACGGTCAAGCCAGCCGGCCCTTTACTTATGACACAGGCGCACGCTTGGCACTACTTTGTTGATGCACGTGCGGCTACTGCGCACACAATTCACAAACACAGAAAATAATTTTTTTTTTGGTTTGGACTGGAGTGTACTTTCGGGGGTTACAGCACCCTTAACGGTCAAGCCAGCCGGCCCTTTAATTATGACACAGGTGCACGCTTGGCACTACTTTGTTGATGCACGTGCGGCTACTGCGCACACAATTCACAAACACAGAAAATAATTTTTTTTTTGGTTTGGACTGGAGTGTACTTTCGGGGGTTACAGCACCCTTAACGGTCAAGCCAGCCGGCCCATTACTTATGACACAGGCGCACGCTTGGCACTACTTTGTTGATGCACGTGCGGCTACTGCGCACACAATTCACAAACACAGAAAATAATTTTTTTTTTGGTTTGGACTGGAGTGTACTTTCGGGGGTTACAGCACCCTTTAACGGTCAAGCCAGCCGGCCCTTTACTTATGACACAGGCGCACGCTTGGCACTACTTTGTTGATGCACGTGCGGCTACTGCGCACACAATTCACAAACACAGAAAATAATTTTTTTTTTGGTTTGGACTGGAGTGTACTTTGGGGGTTACAGCACCCTTTAACGGTCAAGCCAGCCGGCCCTTTACTTATCACACAGGCGCACGCTTGGCACTACTTTGTTGATGCACGTGCGGCTACTGCGCACACAATTCACAAACACAGAAAATAATTTTTTTTTTGGTTTGGACTGGAGTGTACTTTCGGGGGTTACAGCACCCTTAACGGTCAAGCCAGCCGGCCCTTTACTTATGACACAGGTGCACGCTTGGCACTACTTTGTTGATGCACGTGCGGCTACTGCGCACACAATTCACAAACACAGAAAATAATTTTTTTTTGGTTTGGACTGGCGTGTACTTTCGGGGGTTACAGCACCCTTTAACGGTCAAGCCAGCCGGCCCTTTACTTATGACACAGGCGCAGGCTTGGCACTACTTTGTTGATGCACGTGCGGCTACTGCGCACACAATTCACAAACACAGAAAATAATTTTTTTTTTGGTTTGGACTGGAGTGTACTTTGGGGGTTACAGCACCCTTTAACGGTCAAGCCAGCCGGCCCTTTACTTATGACACAGGTGCATGCTTGGCACTACTTTGTTGATGCACGTGCGGCTACTGCGCACACAATTCACAAACACAGAAAATAATTTTTTTTTTGGTTTGGACTGGAGTGTACTTTCGGGGGTTACAGCACCCTTAACGGTCAAGCCAGCCGGCCCTTTACTTATGACACAGGCGCACGCTTGGCACTACTTTGTTGATGCACGTGCGGCTACTGCGCACACAATTCACAAACACAGAAAATAATTTTTTTTTTGGTTTGGACTGGAGTGTACTTTCGGGGGTTACAGCACCCTTTAACGATCAAGCCAGCCGGCCCTTTACTTATGACACAGGCGCACGCTTGGCACTACTTTGTTGATGCACGTGCGGCTACTGCGCACACAATTCACAAACACAGAAAATATTTTTTTTTTTGGTTTGGACTGGAGTGTACTTTGGGGGTTACAGCACCCTTTAACGGTCAATCCAGCCGGCCCTTTACTTATGACACAGGCGCACGCTTGGCACTACTTTGTTGATGCACGTGCGGCTACTGCGCACACAATTCACAAACACAGAAAATAATTTTTTTTTTTGGTTTGGACTGGAGTGTACTTTCGGGGGTTACAGCACCCTTAACGGTCAAGCCAGCCGGCCCTTTACTTATGACACAGGTGCACGCTTGGCACTACTTTGTTGATGCACGTGCGGCTACTGCGCACACAATTCACAAACACAGAAAATAATTTTTTTTTGGTTTGGACTGGAGTGTACTTTCGGGGGTTACAGCACCCTTTAACAGTCAAGCCAGCCGGCCCTTTACTTATGACACAGGCGCACGCTTGGCACTACTTTGTTGATGCACGTGCGGCTACTGCGCACACAATTCACAAACACAGAAAATAATTTTTTTTTTGGTTTGGACTGGAGTGTACTTTGGGGGTTACAGCACAATTTAACGGTCAAGCCAGCCGGCCCTTTACTTATGACACAGGCGCACGCTTGGCACTACTTTGTTGATGCACGTGCGGCTACTGCGCACACAATTCACAAACACAGAAAATAATTTTTTTTTTGGTTTGGACTGGAGTGTACTTTCGGGGGTTACAGCACCCTTAACGGTCAAGCCAGCCGGCCCTTTACTTATGACACAGGTGCACGCTTGGCACTACTTTGTTCATGCACGTGCGGCTACTGCGCACACAATTCACAAACACAGAAAATAATTTTTTTTTGGTTTGGACTGGAGTGTACTTTCGGGGGTTACAGCACCCTTTAACGGTCAAGCCAGCCGGCCCTTTACTTATGACACAGGCGCACGCTTGGCACTACTTTGTTGATGCACGTGCGGCTACTGCGCACACAATTCACAAACACAGAAAATAATTTTTTTTTTGGTTTGGACTGGAGTGTACTTTGGGGGTTACAGCACCCTTTAACGGTCAAGCCAGCCGGCCCTTTACTTATGACACAGGCGCACGCTTGGCACTACTTTGTTGATGCACGTGCGGCTACTGCGCACACAATTCTCAAACACAGAAAATAATTTTTTTTTTGGTTTGGACTGGAGTGTACTTTCGGGGGTTACAGCACCCTTTAACGGTCAAGCCAGCCGGCCCTTTACTTATGACACAGGCGCACGCTTGGCACTACTTTGTTGATGCACGTGCGGCTACTGCGCACACAATTCACAAACACAGAAAATAATTTTTTTTTTGGTTTGGACTGGAGTGTACTTTGGGGGTTACAGCACCCTTTAACGGTCAAGCCAGCCGGCCCTTTACTTATGACACAGGCGCACGCTTGGCACTACTTTGTTGATGCACGTGCGGCTACTGCGCACACAATTCACAAACACAGAAAATAATTTTTTTTTTGGTTTGGACTGGAGTGTACTTTCGGGGGTTACAGCACCCTTAACGGTCAAGCCAGCCGGCCCTTTACTTATGACACAGGTGCACGCTTGGCACTACTTTGTTGATGCACGTGCGGCTACTGCGCACACAATTCACAAACACAGAAAATAATTTTTTTTTGGTTTGGACTGGAGTGTACTTTCGGGGATTACAGCACCCTTTAATGATCAAGCCAGCCGGCCCTTTACTTATGACACAGGCGCACGCTTGGCACTACTTTGTTGATGCACGTGCGGCTACTGCGCACACAATTCACAAACACAGAAAATATTTTTTTTTTTGGTTTGGACTGGAGTGTACTTTGGGGGTTACAGCACCCTTTAACGGTCAATCCAGCCGGCCCTTTACTTATGACACAGGCGCACGCTTGGCACTACTTTGTTGATGCACGTGCGGCTACTGCGCACACAATTCACAAACACAGAAAGTAATTTTTTTTTTGGTTTGGACTGGAGTGTACTTTCGGGGGTTACAGCACCCTTTAACGGTCAAGCCAGCCGGCCCTTTACTTATGACACAGGTGCACGCTTGGCACTACTTTGTTGATGCACGTGCGGCTACTGCGCACACAATTCACAAACACAGAAAATAATTTTTTTTTGGTTTGGACTGGAGTGTACTTTCGGGGGTTACAGCACCCTTTAACAGTCAAGCCAGCCGGCCCTTTACTTATGACACAGGCGCACGCTTGGCACTACTTTGTTGATGCACGTGCGGCTACTGCGCACACAATTCACAAACACAGAAAATAATTTTTTTTTTGGTTTGGACTGGAGTGTACTTTCGGGGGTTACAGCACCCTTAACGGTCAAGCCAGCCGGCCCTTTACTTATGACACAGGTGCACGCTTGGCACTACTTTGTTGATGCACGTGCGGCTACTGCGCACACAATTCACAAACACAGAAAATAATTTTTTTTTGGTTTGGACTGGAGTGTACTTTCGGGGGTTACAGCACCCTTTAACGGTCAAGCCAGCCGGCCCTTTACTTATGACACAGGCGCACGCTTGGCACTACTTTGTTGATGCACGTGCGGCTACTGCGCACACAATTCACAAACACAGAAAATAATTTTTTTTTTGGTTTGGACTGGAGTGTACTTTGGGGGTTACAGCACCCTTTAAGGGTCAAGCCAGCCGGCCCTTTACTTATGACACAGGCGCACGCTTGGCACTACTTTGTTGATGCACGTGCGGCTACTGCGCACACAATTCTCAAACACAGAAAATAATTTTTTTTTTGGTTTGGACTGGAGTGTACTTTCGGGGGTTACAGCACCCTTTAACGGTCAAGCCAGCCGGCCCTTTACTTATGACACAGGCGCACGCTTGGCACTACTTTGTTGATGCACGTGCGGCTACTGCGCACACAATTCACAAACACAGAAAATAATTTTTTTTTTGGTTTGGACTGGAGTGTACTTTGGGGGTTACAGCACCCTTTAACGGTCAAGCCAGCCGGCCCTTTACTTATGACACAGGCGCACGCTTGGCACTACTTTGTTGATGCACGTGCGGCTACTGCGCACACAATTCACAAACACAGAAAATAATTTTTTTTTTGGTTTGGACTGGAGTGTACTTTCGGGGGTTACAGCACCCTTAACGGTCAAGCCAGCCGGCCCTTTACTTATGACACAGGTGCACGCTTGGCACTACTTTGTTGATGCACGTGCGGCTACTGCGCACACAATTCACAAACACAGAAAATAATTTTTTTTTGGTTTGGACTGGAGTGTACTTTCGGGGATTACAGCACCCTTTAATGATCAAGCCAGCCGGCCCTTTACTTATGACACAGGCGCACGCTTGGCACTACTTTGTTGATGCACGTGCGGCTACTGCGCACACAATTCACAAACACAGAAAATAATTTTTTTTTTGGTTTGGACTGGAGTGTACTTTGGGGGTTACAGCACCCTTTAACGGTCAAGCCAGCCGGCCCTTTACTTATGACACAGGCGCACGCTTGGCACTACTTTGTTGATGCACGTGCGGCTACTGCGCACACAATTCACAAACACAGAAAATAATTTTTTTTTTGGTTTGGACTGGAGTGTACTTTGGGGGTTACAGCACCCTTTAACGGTCAAGCCAGCCGGCCCTTTACTTATGACACAGGCGCACGCTTGGCACTACTTTGTTGATGCACGTGCGGCTACTGCGCACACAATTCACAAACACAGAAAATAATTTTTTTTTTGGTTTGGACTGGAGTGTACTTTCGGGGGTTACAGCACCCTTAACGGTCAAGCCAGCCGGCCCTTTACTTATGACACAGGTGCACGCTTGGCACTACTTTGTTGATGCACGTGCGGCTACTGCGCACACAATTCACAAACACAGAAAATAATTTTTTTTTGGTTTGGACTGGAGTGTACTTTCGGGGGTTACAGCACCCTTTAACGATCAAGCCAGCCGGCCCTTTACTTATGACACAGGCGCACGCTTGGCACTACTTTGTTGATGCACGTGCGGCTACTGCGCACACAATTCACAAACACAGAAAATAATTTTTTTTTTGGTTTGGACTGGAGTGTACTTTTGGGGGTTACAGCACCCTTTACGGTCAAGCCAGCCGGCCCTTTACTTATGACACAGGTGCACGCTTGGCACTACTTTGTTGATGCACGTGCGGCTACTGCGCACACAATTCACAAACACAGAAAATAATTTTTTTTGGTTTGGACTGGAGTGTACTTTCGGGGGTTACAGCACCCTTTAACGATCAAGCCAGCCGGCCCTTTACTTATGACACAGGCGCACGCTTGGCACTACTTTGTTGATGCACGTGCGGCTACTGCGCACACAATTCACAAACACAGAAAATAATTTTTTTTTTGGTTTGGACTGGAGTGTACTTTGGGGGTTACAGCACCCTTTAACGGTCAAGCCACCCGGCCCTTTACTTATGACACAGGCGCACGCTTGGCACTACTTTGTTGATGCACGTGCGGCTACTGCGCACACAATTCACAAACACAGAAAATAATTTTTTTTTTGGTTTGGACTGGAGTGTACTTTCGGGGGTTACAGCACCCTTAACGGTCAAGCCAGCCGGCCCTTTACTTATGACACAGGTGCACGCTTGGCACTACTTTGTTGATGCACGTGCGGCTACTGCGCACACAATTCACAAACACAGAAAATAATTTTTTTTTTGGTTTGGACTGGAGTGTACTTTTGGGGGTTACAGCACCCTTAACGGTCAAGCCAGCCAGCCCTTTACTTATGACACAGGCGGACGCTTGGCACTACTTTGTTGATGCACGTGCGGCTACTGCGCACACAATTCACAAACACAGAAAATAATTTTTTTTTTGGTTTGGACTGGAGTGTACTTTCGGGGGTTACAGCACCCTTAACGGTCAAGCCAGCCGGCCCTTTACTTATGACACAGGCGCACGCTTGGCACTACTTTGTTGATGCACGTACGGCTACTGCGCACACAATTCACAAACACAGAAAATAATTTTTTTTTGGTTTGGACTGGAGTGTACTTTCGGGGGTTACAGCACCCTTAACGGTCAAGCCAGCCAGCCCTTTACTTATGACACAGGCGCACGCTTGGCACTACTTTGTTGATGCACGTGCGGCTACTGCGCACACAATTCACAAACACAGAAAATAATTTTTTTTTTGGTTTGGACTGGAGTGTACTTTCGGGGGTTACAGCACCCTTAACGGTCAAGCCAGCCGGCCCTTTACTTATGACACAGGTGCACGCTTGGCACTACTTTGTTGATGCACGTGCGGCTACTGCGCACACAATTCACAAACACAGAAAATAATTTTTTTTGGTTTGGACTGGAGTGTACTTTTGGGGGTTACAGCACCCTTTAACGGTCAAGCCAGCCGGCCCTTTACTTATGACACAGGCGCACGCTTGGCACTACTTTGTTGATGCACGTGCGGCTACTGCGCACACAATTCACAAACACAGAAAATAATTTTTTTTTTGGTTTGGACTGGAGTGTACTTTGGGGGTTACAGCACCCTTTAACGGTCAAGCCAGCCGGCCCTTTACTTATGACACAGGCGCACGCTTGGCACTACTTTGTTGATGCACGTGCGGCTACTGCGCACACAATTCTCAAACACAGAAAATAATTTTTTTTTTGGTTTGGACTGGAGTGTACTTTCGGGGGTTACAGCACCCTTTAACGGTCAAGCCAGCCGGCCCTTTACTTATGACACAGGCGCACGCTTGGCACTACTTTGTTGATGCACGTGCGGCTACTGCGCACACAATTCACAAACACAGAAAATAATTTTTTTTTTGGTTTGGACTGGAGTGTACTTTTGGGGGTTACAGCACCCTTAACGGTCAAGCCAGCCAGCCCTTTACTTATGACACAGGCGCACGCTTGGCACTACTTTGTTGATGCACGTGCGGCTACTGCGCACACAATTCACAAACACAGAAAATAATTTTTTTTTTGGTTTGGACTGGAGTGTACTTTCGGGGGTTACAGCACCCTTAACGGTCAAGCCAGCCGGCCCTTTACTTATGACACAGGTGTACGCTTGGCACTACTTTGTTGATGCACGTGCGGCTACTGCGCACACAATTCACAAACACAGAAAATAATTTTTTTTTTGGTTTGGACTGGAGTGTACTTTTGGGGGTTACAGCACCCTTAACGGTCAAGCCAGCCAGCCCTTTACTTATGACACAGGCGCACGCTTGGCACTACTTTGTTGATGCACGTGCGGCTACTGCGCACACAATTCACAAACACAGAAAATAATTTTTTTTTGGTTAGGACTGGAGTGTACTTTCGGGGGTTACAGCACCCTTAACGGTCAAGCCAGCCGGCCCTTTACTTATGACACAGGTGCACGCTTGGCACTACTTTGTTGATGCACGTGCGGCTACTGCGCACACAATTCACAAACACAGAAAATAATTTTTTTTTGGTTTGGACTGGAGTGTACTTTCGGGGGTTACAGCACCCTTTAACGGTCAAGCCAGCCGGCCCTTTACTTATGACACAGGCGCACGCTTGGCACTACTTTGTTGATGCACGTGCGGCTACTGCGCACACAATTCACAAACACAGAAAATAATTTTTTTTTTGGTTTGGACTGGAGTGTACTTTGGGGGTTACAGCACCCTTTAACGGTCAAGCCAGCCGGCCCTTTACTTATGACACAGGCGCACGCTTGGCACTACTTTGTTGATGCACGTGCGGCTACTGCGCACACAATTCTCAAACACAGAAAATAATTTTTTTTTTGGTTTGGACTGGAGTGTACTTTCGGGGGTTACAGCACCCTTTAACGGTCAAGCCAGCCGGCCCTTTACTTATGACACAGGCGCACGCTTGGCACTACTTTGTTGATGCACGTGCGGCTACTGCGCACACAATTCACAAACACAGAAAATAATTTTTTTTTTGGTTTGGACTGGAGTGTACTTTGGGGGTTACAGCACCCTTTAACGGTCAAGCCAGCCGGCCCTTTACTTATGACACAGGCGCACGCTTGGCACTACTTTGTTGATGCACGTGCGGCTACTGCGCACACAATTCACAAACACAGAAAATAATTTTTTTTTTGGTTTGGACTGGAGTTTACTTTCGGGGGTTACAGCACCCTTTAACGGTCAAGACAGCCGGCCCTTTACTTATGACACAGGCGCACGCTTGGCACTACTTTGTTGATGCACGTGCGGCTACTGCGCACACAATTCTCAAACACAGAAAATAATTTTTTTTTTGGTTTGGACTGGAGTGTACTTTCGGGGGTTACAGCACCCTTTAACGGTCAAGCCAGCCGGCCCTTTACTTATGACACAGGCGCACGCTTGGCACTACTTTGTTGATGCACGTGCGGCTACTGCGCACACAATTCACAAACACAGAAAATAATTTTTTTTTTGGTTTGGACTGGAGTGTACTTTGGGGGTTACAGCACCCTTTAACGGTCAAGCCAGCCGGCCCTTTACTTATGACACAGGCGCACGCTTGGCACTACTTTGTTGATGCACGTGCGGCTACTGCGCACACAATTCACAAACACAGAAAATAATTTTTTTTTTGGTTTGGACTGGAGTGTACTTTCGGGGGTTACAGCACCCTTAACGGTCAAGCCAGCCGGCCCTTTACTTATGACACAGGTGCACGCTTGGCACTACTTTGTTGATGCACGTGCGGCTACTGCGCACACAATTCACAAACACAGAAAATAATTTTTTTTTGGTTTGGACTGGAGTGTACTTTCGGGGATTACAGCACCCTTTAATGATCAAGCCAGCCGGCCCTTTACTTATGACACAGGCGCACGCTTGGCACTACTTTGTTGATGCACGTGCGGCTACTGCGCACACAATTCACAAACACAGAAAATAATTTTTTTTTTGGTTTGGACTGGAGTGTACTTTGGGGGTTACAGCACCCTTTAACGGTCAAGCCAGCCGGCCCTTTACTTATGACACAGGCGCACGCTTGGCACTACTTTGTTGATGCACGTGCGGCTACTGCGCACACAATTCACAAACACAGAAAATAATTTTTTTTTTGGTTTGGACTGGAGTGTACTTTGGGGGTTACAGCACCCTTTAACGGTCAAGCCAGCCGGCCCTTTACTTATGACACAGGCGCACGCTTGGCACTACTTTGTTGATGCACGTGCGGCTACTGCGCACACAATTCACAAACACAGAAAATAATTTTTTTTTTGGTTTGGACTGGAGTGTACTTTCAGGGGTTACAGCACCCTTAACGGTCAAGCCAGCCGGCCCTTTACTTATGACACAGGTGCACGCTTGGCACTACTTTGTTGATGCACGTCCGGCTACTGCGCACACAATTCACAAACACAGAAAATAATTTTTTTTTGGTTTGGACTGGAGTGTACTTTCGGGGGTTACAGCACCCTTTAACGATCAAGCCAGCCGGCCCTTTACTTATGACACAGGCGCACGCTTGGCACTACTTTGTTGATGCACGTGCGGCTACTGCGCACACAATTCACAAACACAGAAAATAATTTTTTTTTTGGTTTGGACTGGAGTGTACTTTTGGGGGTTACAGCACCCTTAACGGTCAAGCCAGCCGGCCCTTTACTTATGACACAGGTGCACGCTTGGCACTACTTTGTTGATGCACGTGCGGCTACTGCGCACACAATTCACAAACACAGAAAATAATTTTTTTTTGGTTTGGACTGGAGTGTACTTTCGGGGGTTACAGCACCCTTTAACGATCAAGCCAGCCGGCCCTTTACTTATGACACAGGTGCACGCTTGGCACTACTTTGTTGATGCACGTGCGGCTACTGCGCACACAATTCACAAACACAGAAAATAATTTTTTTTTTGGTTTGGACTGGAGTGTACTTTGGGGGTTACAGCACCCTTTAACGGTCAAGCCACCCGGCCCTTTACTTATGACACAGGCGCACGCTTGGCACTACTTTGTTGATGCACGTGCGGCTACTGCGCACACAATTCACAAACACAGAAAATAATTTTTTTTTTGGTTTGGACTGGAGTGTACTTTCGGGGGTTACAGCACCCTTAACGGTCAAGCCAGCCGGCCCTTTACTTATGACACAGGTGCACGCTTGGCACTACTTTGTTGATGCACGTGCGGCTACTGCGCACACAATTCACAAACACAGAAAATAATTTTTTTTTTGGTTTGGACTGGAGTGTACTTTTGGGGGTTACAGCACCCTTAACGGTCAAGCCAGCCAGCCCTTTACTTATGACACAGGCGCACGCTTGGCACTACTTTGTTGATGCACGTGCGGCTACTGCGCACACAATTCACAAACACAGAAAATAATTTTTTTTTTGGTTTGGACTGGAGTGTACTTTCGGGGGTTACAGCACCCTTAACGGTCAAGCCAGCCGGCCCTTTACTTATGACACAGGCGCACGCTTGGCACTACTTTGTTGATGCACGTACGGCTACTGCGCACACAATTCACAAACACAGAAAATAATTTTTTTTTGGTTTGGACTGGAGTGTACTTTCGGGGGTTACAGCACCCTTAACGGTCAAGCCAGCCAGCCCTTTACTTATGACACAGGCGCACGCTTGGCACTACTTTGTTGATGCACGTGCGGCTACTGCGCACACAATTCACAAACACAGAAAATAATTTTTTTTTTGGTTTGGACTGGAGTGTACTTTCGGGGGTTACAGCACCCTTAACGGTCAAGCCAGCCGGCCCTTTACTTATGACACAGGTGCACGCTTGGCACTACTTTGTTGATGCACGTGCGGCTACTGCGCACACAATTCACAAACACAGAAAATAATTTTTTTTTGGTTTGGACTGGAGTGTACTTTTGGGGGTTACAGCACCCTTTAACGGTCAAGCCAGCCGGCCCTTTACTTATGACACAGGCGCACGCTTGGCACTACTTTGTTGATGCACGTGCGGCTACTGCGCACACAATTCACAAACACAGAAAATATTTTTTTTTTTGGTTTGGACTGGAGTGTACTTTGGGGGTTACAGCACCCTTTAACGGTCAAGCCAGCCGGCCCTTTACTTATGACACAGGCGCACGCTTGGCACTACTTTGTTGATGCACGTGCGGCTACTGCGCACACAATTCTCAAACACAGAAAATAATTTTTTTTTTGGTTTGTACTGGAGTGTACTTTCGGGGGTTACAGCACCCTTTAACGGTCAAGCCAGCCGGCCCTTTACTTATGACACAGGTGCACGCTTGGCACTACTTTGTTGATGCACGTGCGGCTACTGCGCACACAATTCACAAACACAGAAAATAATTTTTTTTTTGGTTTGGACTGGAGTGTACTTTGGGGGTTACAGCACCCTTAACGGTCAAGCCAGCCAGCCCTTTACTTATGACACAGGCGCACGCTTGGCACTACTTTGTTGATGCACGTGCGGCTACTGCGCACACAATTCACAAACACAGAAAATAATTTTTTTTTTGGTTTGGACTGGAGTGTACTTTCGGGGGTTACAGCACCCTTAACGGTCAAGCCAGCCGGCCCTTTACTTATGACACAGGTGCACGCTTGGCACTACTTTGTTGATGCACGTGCGGCTACTGCGCACACAATTCACAAACACAGAAAATAATTTTTTTTTTGGTTTGGACTGGAGTGTACTTTTGGGGGTTACAGCACCCTTAACGGTCAAGCCAGCCAGCCCTTTACTTATGACACAGGCGCACGCTTGGCACTACTTTGTTGATGCACGTGCGGCTACTGCGCACACAATTCACAAACACAGAAAATAATTTTTTTTTTGGTTTGGACTGGAGTGTACTTTCGGGGGTTACAGCACCCTTAACGGTCAAGCCAGCCGGCCCTTTACTTATGACACAGGCGCACGCTTGGCACTACTTTGTTGATGCACGTACGGCTACTGCGCACACAATTCACAAACACAGAAAATAATTTTTTTTTGGTTTGGACTGGAGTGTACTTTCGGGGGTTACAGCACCCTTAACGGTCAAGCCAGCCAGCCCTTTACTTATGACACAGGCGCACGCTTGGCACTACTTTGTTGATGCACGTGCGGCTACTGCGCACACAATTCACAAACACAGAAAATAATTTTTTTTTTGGTTTGGACTGGAGTGTACTTTCGGGGGTTACAGCACCCTTAACGGTCAAGCCAGCCGGCCCTTTACTTATGACACAGGCGCACGCTTGGCACTACTTTGTTGATGCACGTGCGGCTACTGCGCACACAATTCACAAACACAGAAAATAATTTTTTTTTGGTTTGGACTGGAGTGTACTTTCGGGGGTTACAGCACCCTTTAACGGTCAAGCCAGCCGGCCCTTTACTTATGACACAGGCGCACGCTTGGCACTACTTTGTTGATGCACGTGCGGCTACTGCGCACACAATTCACAAACACAGAAAATATATTATTTTTTTAGCACTTGGGGGGAGCACCCCTGATGGACAGAGCACCCCCTGGACAACACTACAGCACTCCTTTAGGACTGGGACACTGCACAGGACTTTGGAGTGGACACAGCCCCTATGGAGAACTGACTGCACAACACAGTCCAGCCAGCCCCTATGGACTTTGAAGTAGTGGACACAGCCCCTATTAACAACAGCAGCACAGCACAACACAGCCAGCCCCTATGGACTTTGAAGTAGTGGACAACAGCAGCACTACACTACACTACACTACACAGCCCTAACTCCCACCCTCCCTCTTCACTGTCCACAGCCGAGTGAGAAAATGGCGCCGACGTGGGTACCTTATATAGGATCCAAAACCCGCGAGACTCGGAAGGCGGGATGATGACGTTTTGCCTCGATTTCAGATCCGAGTCAGGCGGGAAAAGTCGAGCCTGATTCGGATCGGACTCGGATCAGGGGGGCTCGGGGGGGTTCGGATTTCAGAAATCCGAACCCGCTCACCCCTAATATATATATAAACACTAACATACATACACATATATACACTCTAACACATACATACACATATATCTGTACTATCACAAGGGTCCCTGGACCTGGGTGAATTCATTTACACAGACAAAAATCCCGGGTTAATGCGCGTTCACGTGCATCAAACCGGGATTTTTATGTCGGTGTAAGAGGGGTATTAGTGTGGACACATCTGTACATAGCAATATATTTTCTCGGAAAAATTGCACCACTATTGTATTCATATTCTACTGTACATTTCCTTTGCATTAAAACTGGTATTTCAGAAATTACTTGTAAAACATGCACTGATTCTGTACAAGTGCAAAACTGTTTTCACAGTTCTGTTTTCATTAAAAATTATCATTTAAAAATATTCAAACTGAGTGGCTCACTTCTTTCGAACAGCCAAATGCTTTTCATATCCCATTCAAAACAGACCTTTTCACGCAAGCGGACTGCAGTTCTAAGGTGCTATAGAACAGTCTGTAATGCATAATCTTTCCCAGCAATTATTGTCAGCACACTCTGCCTTTTCTCTACTCTGTTCTATAAACCTCTCCCAGAATGTTTTCTAGGTCTGTCTGTGCATTACAAATACATAATAAAGTTAATTTGTTTGTTCCCAGCATTTTTTCTTTTGTGATAAAAAAAGAATACTTGTTATGCTGTGCAGTCTCTGTACAGCTTGCTATTACAGATGAAAACAGCTCTGTGAGCTTAACAACAGTAATATACAGATGAGCACGTGCAAAGCAAGCAGTTAGCCTATATTATAGATTAGTTACTAGGAAGATTTTATAAGATTATATTATGATAAATAATAATCTATTGAATATAATATTGTGCTGTATTTTATTTAAATAGCTCAATTTCCATAAAATAAATCAGTTAAAAGAGTACTAGTAATTCCAAACTGTTTTCACGACATACTGTAGACAAGATAATCATATCTACAGTCATGGCCAAAAGTTTTGAGAATGACAGTATTGGTTTTTTTCACAAAGTTTGCTGCTTCAGTGTTTTTAGTCCTTTTTGTCAGATGTTACTATGGTAAACTGAAGAAAAATTACAAGCATTTCATAAGTGTTAAAGGCTTTTATTAACAATTACATTAAGTTTATGCAAAGAGTCAATATTTGCAGTGTTGACCCTTCTTTATCAAGACCACTGCAATTCGCCCTGGCATGCTGTCAATCAACTTCTGGGCCACATACTGACTGATGGCCGCCCATTCTTGCCTAATCAATGTTTGGAGTTTGTCAGAATTTGGTTTTTTGTTAGTCTGTCCGCCTCTTTAGGATTGACCACAAGTTCTCAATGGGATTAAGGTCTGAGGAGTTTCCTGGCCATGTACCCAAAGTTTCAATGTTTTGTTCCCTGATGGCAAGGTGCTCCATCATGCTGGAAAAGGCATTGTTTGTCACCAAATGTTCTTGGATGGTTGGAAGCAGTTACTCTTGGAGAATGTTTTGGTACCATTCTTTATTCATGGCTGTGTTCATAGGCAAAATTGTGAGTGAGCCCACTCCCTTGGCTGAGAAGCAACCCCACATATGACTGGTCTCAGGATGCTTTACTGTTGGCATGACACAGGACTGATGGTAGCACTCACCTTTCTTTCCCGGACAAGTGTTTTTCCAGATGCCCCAAACAATCTGAAAGGGGATTCATCAGACAAAATAACTTTACCCCAGTCCTCAGCAGTCCAATCTCTGTACCTATTGAAGAATATCAGTGTGTCCCTGATGTTTTTCCTGGAGAGAAGTGGCTTCTTTGCTGCCCTTCTTGACACCAGGCCATCCCCCAAAAGTCTTCGCCTCACTGTGCATGAAGATGCACTAACACCTGCCTGCTGCCATTCCTGAGCAAGCTCTGCACTGGTGGTGCCCCGATCCCACAGCTGAATCAACTTTAGGAGATGGTCCTGGCACTTGCTGGACATTTTTGGGTGCCCTGAAGCCTTCTTTACAACTATTGAACCTCTCTCCTTGAATGATGACTGCACATGTTTTCTTGCAGGTAACCATGGTTAACAGAGGAAGAACAATGATTTCAAGCTCCACCCACCTTTTAAAGCTTCCAGTCTGTTATTCTAACTCAATCAGCATGACAGAGTGATCTCCAGCCTTGTCCACATCAACACTCTCAATTGTGTTAACGAGAGTATCGCTGAAATGATGTCAGCTGGTCCTTTTGTGGCAGGGCTGAAATACAGTGGAAATGTTGTTTTTGTCATGACAAAGAGGGACTTTGCAATTAATTGCAATTCATCTGATCACTCTTCATGACATTCTGGAGTATATGCAAATTGCCATCTTAAAAACTGAAGCGCAGACTTTGTGAAAACCAATGCTTGTGTCATTCTCAAAACTTTTGGCCATGGCTATAGAAGCATTTTCTAAACTATAATTAAAGTGTAATTTAACCACTTGCTTGGACATAATTTTCTGTCCACACCAGGCAGTTCCTTATCTGTACTGGATGTGAAATTTCGTCCAGACAGATAAACATGCGAGTGGCTGCAGGAAGAGAACCTTCCCACAGCTGCTGCTCTCAGAGGGTCCTTCGGTCCCTCTGCTTGCCAGCAACCTCTCCCCCTCTGTCTGCTGTGCTGCCGATCACTGCTGATCGGTCAGCAAAGCAGGACCTCCTACACAGCGCCTGCAAAACTGAGCAGCCACTGGGGAAAAGTAAGTTAACCTCCCCCCCTCACACCCCTGACATACCTTGTTCCTGTATCTGGTCTCAAATTGAATGTCACGATGGTCACCATGTTTCCGATGTTCTGATGGTGGTTCCAATGTTCAGTTATTTTAAAAAATGATTTTTTTTTTTACAAATCTTATAAAAAAAAAATCTTTTTTTTGTTTTTTGAAACCATTTTGGATAAGTTAAAATGGATGTTCCTCACCTAATTCACTCATAAAAAAAATGACAATTTTGGAGTGGTTTTTGGAAAAAAAATCGTCAGTTATGTGGTTAATGTAAGGTTAGGATACAGTTTATTAAACATGTTTTACATAACCAATGTACTAATCTAAATTTAGCTTATGTATTGTATATATTATGTTACTTAAAATCACTATATTTGAATGGTTCATGGAGCACATAGAGGCATATTTACTAATTATCGGGTTTCAGATCCGAAATTTAGAATTTCCTATTGCTGTTATTTGAATGAATAAATTAATATATTTATTTGTCAATATCAAACACCAAGTGATGTCAATGAAAAAATTCAAGTAAAAACATACCACATACTAGAACAAATAGCAATTACATTTTAGCAAAACTCAGGCAATAACAATTCAATAAGAAATTTTTTTTTAGACAAGAGCATTTCAAAAATTTAACATGCGCACGGCAGTAGGGAAAATGCTGAAATACAGATGTTTTATACGCGAACGCACAGCTCTGAAATGTCTATTTGATGGTAATCTCTCGAAAATCGCATAGATAGGGTGGCTGGGGGTCTGTCAAAATAGACGTTGACTTCTTCAAGACTCTCTTATCATTCATCTCCTGAGTACATGATAAGACAACACCAATTATTCTCCTAGCTGTCCTAACCACCCGAACCAGAGCCTTACATTCAGCAATATTACAATTCCCAAACCATACGGTGATCCCATAAGTTAGGAAACTCTCCGCAATGCTACAATAAAAATGTAACAAAGTCACTTTGCTCACACAGGCAGATCTAAATCGTCTTGAAAAAAGAGACATTGCTGCACCTTTTTTTACTAAAAAAACTGAATTCAGAGACTATGACAAAGAATTTAATTTAAAAAACCATAAAAATGTAAAAGAATCCATCTGCTCAATGGTCATCCCATCTAGACAGACAGGTATCTTTGGAGCAGTATTCGCTTTCCTAAAATCAATTACCATCTCTTTGGTTTTAGATGTATTCAAAAGTAAACAATTCTCCCTGCTCCACTCAACAATCAAGCAACCTCATTCCTAAATATGCTCTCATCCCCATAGCTTAGTAAGCCAACAATAGCGGTGGAATCTGCAAATGTAACAATCTTAATTGATTGTGATGCTGACTTACAATCGTGAGGGAATACTGAGTTCAGTAAGGTACTAAGGGCACACCCCTGTGGGACTCCTACATTCAACACTACCTGGGGCCTGTCTGATAAAAAGTGTAACAACCACTTACAAGAAAAACTGTTCAAACCCAGATTAAATAACTGAGTAATTAAAGAAGTATTCTTGTCTTCCAAATGCGATTGAATGTGATGTCATGCAGACATTGTATCTTCCATAAAACGATTTGCCCTATAGGCAAATTGAAAGTGGTCAAACCCCGCCGGATAATGTGAATTAACTTGCCTCAACATCAGACACTCAAAGCCATCAAGGCTATTGGTCAATAATCATTTAAACATTTTGGAATTCCACTCTTTGGGATCAGTACTTTGGTAGTGGCCTTATAACATTTATGGACCAAGCAGTGTGCCAAAGATAAATTACATATTAATATAAAGATCTTGCTTAACTGCTCACTTCACTCCCTAAGGACTTTACCCTGGATGCTATCTGGACCCGCTGCCTGTCATGGTCCACAAAACGCAGATACTGACGGACAACTGGTTCATCAAGCATCAAGGGAACATCCTCTAACCTCCTCACCAGGGCAGAACAGTAAACTTATTGTCTTTGTCAAACCTAGAATAAAATACATTACATTCTTCTACCAAAGAACTATTAACCCTCATATCCTCAACTGGTTTCACCCTATAATCCATAAGACTTTGAATACATTTCCACAAGCACCTCAAATTAATATTTTGACTAAATTTCTCCTCCATATTTGTTGCGTAGCTAGCTTTAGCTTGTCTACTGCTTCTCCTTAAATCAGCCCTAGCAGCATGATGAGCATCTTTGTCACTAGATCTAAAGGCCCTATCCTGAGCCCTAAGTAGAGAGGGAACCTCACCATTCAACCAGGGTTTTTCATTAGCAAATACTCTAAAGCATCTCCTAAATGTTACGCTCTCAACACAACAATTAATGTAACCTAAAGCCATAAAAGTAAGAAGGCTACATCTACTGATTCCTCAATTAGCAAATCCAAATTAATTGATACCAAACTATCTCACAATCATTCTATAGCCTCCTCTGGCCAAAGCTGGAAACATTTTGTGGTAGGCCTAAAGCTGGATACACAGTAGATTATATGTCGTCCAATCTGGCGGATCGGATGACATGTCTGAAAAAATGTGAAGAATCCGCACAGATAATGAAAATATAATGAGGATATCTAGAAATAACCAAAATTATGGTCAATCATGCAATATTAATTATTTGATGACCCTCTATTGGTGGTGCGCCCAAAGAATTTGTATAATACACATACAAAGGCTTGTTGCTAAGGGCAACAGATGACAAAAACATGCTTTTTGGGGCACTCTTCAAAAAATAATTATTGAAAATTAAATACTGAATAATAAATTATTAAAATTTTGACTTTAATTAAATTTCCTTTAGAAAGAGTGATAATTAATACACTCTAAATTGACAAACAACAATAAACATTTAGTGATATCAAACAGATCATACTGAGATGTCAAACCATAATGTATAAGAAAGGCAAAAATTTCTCTCTAATAAATCAATCTAAATGAACCCCGAGCTAGAAAATTAATAAATAAGATGTATAAATACACTCTAGCCCTCAGGGATAAACCACTCAAATTTACTAATAATGCCACCTCTGTTTATATATTAAATATTAGGATAGAAATAAATAAAAATATATATGAGCACAGCATAATAGTACTGAAACACACAAAATATACTCTATCTGCTGAAAATAAATTAATTAATAAATGACTGTGTCATGTAAAGGCACTACAATTGTACCTTTTCCACCAACTCATCAGGGGTCCCTGACTGAAAAATGAAGACACAATCAAAATTCCAATACAATGTATATAGGTGAATGAATACAGGCAGAAACAATTGCTGCAAATGGACGAGAGAAAATAAATAAATCACAATGGATGTTAATCAGTGGCTTCTTCAGAATAAACAGGACTCGTCTAAAGCACATATATATACATAAACCTAGAACATGATTAGACCTGAAATCACAACCTTGGTCTAATTGAAGCAGAAATACAGTATAATCATAAGGTCAGTCTAAGTGAAAAGACTTGCAAAATTGGGTTACTCATCCCAGTTGTGACAGATCTAAAAAGTGATGCTGCTCAACTAAACACATAATAAAGATATATAATTAAATCAGTTTTAGTGGAGCAGATCTGAGTTGAAATAATCCACAACACATGGTCAAATAGGTGATGCAATACAATTGTATTAAATCAACTGAATAAATATGGAGAATTTCAAGTCATCTATGTCAGTGAGTGAAAAAAATAAGGTCCAGGGTGACAAGAGGAGTGACTGTCCACTTCTACTTTCCCCTGTCAATATCAAACAGGGGATGAGAGAGAGGAGATGCTACCCTGGATGAAACAACAGAAGCACTTCTGCTTTCTGGGAAATCAGCTGTGTCTAACTCCTGTTACCAGAACGGCATTGCAGGAGAAGTCACCGGTATCCTCCCAGATGAGAGAGCGCTGTGAGGGAGAGTAAAGAAGATACCTGAAGTCCGTGTGCGAGAGGTTGCTGGAGTGGTAAGTGAGTCAGCTGCTGGTCATGCAGCTGATAGTAGGAAGGACGCGCGTTTCACCTGAGGCTTGGTCACCTGATCGCCGTGGGCTCCATACTCCTCCTGTCTGGTTATTTCTACTAGCGCTCAGCCAATCACTGTACTCTGTTTCTGAGTGATGGCTGGCGCAACCAATCAACATAGCTGGTGTCTTAGCCTATGAGGTAATGGTCAGATGGGAAAACTCTGGTGGTGATTAGCATAAGTAAACAAAAGAACACTGATTTAGTTTCATTAATATAATGAGTCAGCTGTGCAAAGATTAATACTGTACATTTCACCTAATAGGGAGAAGATAAAGAAATAAAGCTTTATATTGGCTTATTGATGCACTAGAGGTAATACTAACTTTACATATGAAATAGATGTTATATGAACATCTTAAAAAAATGCCTCAATGAGGGGGATTGAACCTGAATACTACAGGGACTATGATCATGTTTTCTGGTTTACAATGTCTAAGTAAATAGAGATATATAATAACAAAAAAGATAAAAATGTAAATATGAAAATAACATATATATTATTTGCACATGCATGTACAAGCATAGATATATGCAATCAACAAAATCATGCTCGCACTACTATATATGGAGAAGCATATATACATATATGCACATCACCAAATATATAAATAAATAGATAAATGATAAATAGGGACTGCCTTACTCTTAATTATTAGAAACCCTGAGATATCAGAAAATATTGCATATTAAAGTGAAGTGAAAAAGAAAAATATCAGTAATCATATATAAAATATGCAAATAGGAAAAAATAAGGAATATAATGATTGTGAGAAGAGAATATTATGTGATATAAGACCAAAAATTGGAGACTGGTGTGAGATATAGACTCTAAGTGAATATTATAAGCATGGTGAATAAATGAGTGGAAATGATAAGGTTATGTAGAAAATAAATGATTAATGATAAAAAAATAATAAATAATAAATGAAAGTAATTAATAATTAAAAACTGAATGATAGAAGTGAAAAATTGATGAAAACCCTAAAAGAATCATAGTAATGGAATATATCCCAAATTGAGGGTAATGAATAAATAGAGTATATACATTGGGTGGTGAACTAAACACCTGATTAAATAGAACAATAGTGAAAGTGGAATGCAGTGTAAAGATAAGGTGAAGGTGATAGAAGAAAGTGAAGAGTAAGTAAACCTATGAAACAAGGTACTACATATTGGTATTAAAATTAAAACCCATTATTAGGTGGAGACAATTCATATTACATAGATAGCCAAACTAATAAATTAATATTCAAATAATATATTAAAAGATGGAAATCTCAGAGCACATAATAATGTCAAGTTGACAATCAGTCTTATAAGGATAGATCTTTAATCGAAGAATGGAAATGAGGAAATTAATCCATCAGATAAACTGAAAAGTTGATATTCTCATTGAGACCTCCAGGGATAAGAATCCCCAGTTTGAAGATCCATTCACTTTCCTTCCTTTGTAAGGCCTTCATAATATCCCCTCCTCTTAGACCCAACTTTACCTTTTCTAATCCAAAAACTGTCAAATCCTGTTCCCTACAGGAATGTTTATTAAGGAAGTGTCTAGCCACTGTGGTAAGCTGTTTCATCTTTCTCCTATCTGCAATGGCATTCCGGATATTACTAAGATGCTCCAAAGTTCTTACTTTTAGCATCCTGGATGTCATGCCTATATATTTCATATGGCAGGTGCAAGTTAAACAATAGATCACGTTGGTTGTTCTGCAGTTAAAGAAATCTTTTATTTTAAGCTTATGGCCAAATTTGTCAGTAACTGAATTTATATTTGAGATATGTGCGCAGACTTTATATCTTATTTCTCCACATGGGTGACTACCCACAACCGATAATGGTTTCATAGTGGTCATATAGAGATGGTTTCTCACCAAATGATCCCTTAAATTTGGTGCTCTGTGCCAACTCATGATGACCTGATCATCTAATTTCTTAGCCAGATCACAATCTAGACGCAGAACATGACAATGTTTCTGCAATACATCTCTGGCTTCCCTCCAGTTATTGCAGAAATCTCCAATAAATCTGAGGGTACTAGCTTGGGCAGAATTGGATTTGTCCCCAAAAATAAGGGACTTTTGGTTTTAGCTACCTCATATTTAGCTTTTTTAATAATTCAGTTGCTATAACCTCTTTCTTTGAGTCTCTGTATTAGGTCCTTACTCTGTATATTGTATGACTCATCACTGGATCAATTGCATCTCAGCCTCAAAAACTCCCCTTTGGGGATATTTTTAACTGTAGGGGGAAAATGTGAGCTACTACAGTGAAGTAGACTATTAGTTCAGGTCTTTTTCCTAAAGATCTCAGTACACACTCGAATGTCTTCTCCCCTATATATCCTTAGGTCCAAAAAAGGTATGCTGGTTCTGCTGCTGTCACAAGTTAATTTAAGATTTAAGGCATTGTCATTTAGATGTTTGACAAAATTATCCAATTCGCTTTGAGTACCATCCCAGATGATTAAAATATCATCAATGTATCGCATCCATGCGACAAGATGTTGGGTATGGTGATCTTGCCCATCTTGAAACACATGCTCTCTCTCCCACCAGCCCAGGAAGATGTTAGCATAAGTGGGGGCACAAGCTGCCCCCATGGCTGTACCTCTTACCTGGATGTGGAAGTGGTTGTTGAAAATAAAATAGTTATGATGTAGTACAAAGTCAAGTAATTCTAAAAGAAATTCTTGAAAGTCACCTATTCCTTCCACAGATAGAAAATATTTGACTGCTTGTATCCCTTGTTCATGCATAATGGATGTATAGAGGGATTCCACATCTAAACTTGCTAGGAGATAGGTGTCTTCTAGTACCACATCATGAACCTTTCTTAACACATTGGTTGTGTCTTTGATGTATGATGGGAGACTTAATACATGGTGCTTCAAATGTACATCAAGGAAGCAGCTTGCTTTCTCTAGAAGACCATCATTACCTGACACTATAGGTCTTCCTGGAGGATTCACAAGATCTTTATGGACCTCTGGTAAAAGATAAAAAGTCGGAGTTCTTGGATTTGGTGTCAAGAGATAATCATACTCCATTTTGGTATCACTCTTTTTAAAGGGAATTTAATTAAAGTAAAAATGTTAATAATTTATTATCCAGTATTTAATTTTCAATAATTATTTTTGAAGAGTGCCCCAAAAAGCAAGTTTTTGTCTTCTGTTGCCCTTAGCAACAAGCATTTGGATCGGATTACATATTTGGCACATTGGAAAGTATGTACCTATTATGTCGCTGACAATGCGTGCTCCTGTGCATCATCAGATACATTGCCGGCCGAGAGTACACCTTACTATAGATCCACTTGTGGACAAATTGATAACCACAAAATAATTGTCATGAGCAGGACAAATAATATAGATAACATCATACTGTATATGCTGGTTGTGACAAGTATCATGTTGTAGAATAGATGTAGGAGACTCCACAATTATTGTACATAATAATAGATAAAGAGGAATCTATATTTCATACAGGGAATATATTTTTCCATCTAGAGATTAACTACTATATGCTGATCCTGCCATACCACTCTTTAGAGATTGATGATTCAATTTTATTATCACTGCAAGATATTTTCTTGTCGATTTACTAATTTAAATAACATTTTTTAATTTGTTTCTCAATGTAAATATGTTTACATGTAATCTTTGTCCTATATGATATTAGGGGATGACTGCCATATTCTTTCATTAGAGTCTAAGAGGCCTGTTCATCATTACTTAATTTATACAAAAGCAGGTGAAAAATAAAATGTTCACATAATTTTGTATAACTTAAGTGTCAGCCCCATTCATCAATCATGTAACAAAGGAGATATCACAGATATCTCCTGGTTACAATTGTGCCTCGATAATTTCCACAATCCCCATACTTTAGTACGGGGATGTAGAAATTATGAAATTCATCAAGTTCCGAAAATGCTTGTTTTTCCGGAAATTGACCACCCTGAGATGGCGATACAGTCCCCAATAATCTTCACAGGCTGTTGTTTACACAGCACTCTGTGAATATTTACATGCCAACCACAGCAAAGGGATCTATTTAGATCCCTCCCTGCTGTGTCTTCACTGCAGAGCCCCGGACCTGAGAGCTCTGGGGCACTGCAGTGAGAGTGTGCCAGGCGGAGAGAATGCGGTGGACTGGGGTGTTTGGCGGTGGGGGGAGGATCAAACACCTGTGATGTTGCGGTGGCGGGGGGAGGTGCAGTGATGGGGGACATGGCTGCCTTCCCTCCCAGTCATGCAGAAGGACAGCAGCCACCTGACAGCTGGGGAGACCCAGTGAGGGACATCCACGGCTGCAGCAATCACTGGTGGGGGAACCTCCATGGCTGCCTTTCTTCCCGGCCAGGCAGAAGGACAGCAGCTACCTGACAGCTGGGCAGACCCAGCAGGGGAGCTCCACGGCTGCAGCAATCATTGGGGGGGAATGCTCCCATCTAGACTCCCGGCAGGTGAGGAAGTGGGAGGGAGAGAATGCTCCCTGCCAGGATCCCGGCAGCAGGTGAGAGGGGATGGAGGGGTGAGAGGATGCTCCTGATGGAGGAGTGGGAGCAGAGGGGAGAGAGATTGCGGCAGTGGGGGTTAATGAGAGAGCAGGGGAGCAGCAGGGGAAGTGAGAGAGGACACGGAGGAGATGGAGGGGGGTTACACACAACAGCGTGGGAGGGCACTGGCTGCAGGAGATCCATAGGAACACTGCAGGTGTAGGGGGAAAAGTATCACTTTTCTGAAAAGCTGACTCCGCAAAAGGAGCAGCTTTTCGAAAGTGATACTTTTGTTAGGGAGGTATGGTGACTGCCTCCAAAAGATTTTTCAAGCTCGCAGTGAATTTAAAACATAATTATCACAAGTGATAATTATGTAATGATGAATAGACCTCTAAGACACTCCATTTCTTTTAGGAGAAAATAAATTAAAGGTTATGTTTTATTGAATCACCATGAACCTTACTATCATATTAAAAAAGTTGCCCCACAAAGAAATCCATTGCTGTAAATTAGCCAAGGCTATTTACAAGAATTAAAATACAGCCATATCTGGGAGTCACCTATCACCTCATACTTTGCAGTCATTCATCTTACAAATGCAGCCATTCGCTTCTACCAAGGGAGCCAGTAAATTCTAACTATATGAAGCTATAGTACTTCACATTCTCCCTAATTTAAAATACTGTCCTACCTGGGATTTAAACCTATCACATCATACTTGGCTGTCAGTCACCTTACCAATGAAGGCATTTGCTAATACAATGAAGGCTGTTAATTCTAATTAAATTATGCTTCTTCACATTCTCCTTAATTTATAATACAATCATAACTGGGATTCGAACCTATCACTCCACACTATGTAGTTAGACACCAGTGGCCCCATGTGCTCCTGCATTAGAAATGTGTACTCCTGCATTAGAAATGTGTGATGCTAACAATATGAGGGTGCAAATTTATAGTTTACAGGGTGGCACTGAGCACCCTAGTACCGCCCCTTTGAGAGAGCATCTAAAGCTGTCTCTGTCCAGCGGCACCAGGACCCTGGACTGCTGGGGGCACAACCTCAGACTTTGTGTGCTGCTGGCCATGCTTCATCAGCTCTGTCCTCCATAGTGAGAGGACGTGCCACTGAGAGTCTCCATAGCAGAGTGAGAGCATTACAGAGGCCCGTGACCCTGTTAGTTCCACTGCACCACCACCAATATACAGCTGTATATAAGCAGGAGCATGCATTTTCCACTTCTATTACTGTATGTATACACACAGGTGTGTGCTCCTATTTGTGCACATCCATTATATGTGCACTGTGTACCCGTTGTACATACCTTCTTCATTAACCCTGTGTCATCTTGCAAATCTATTCTACCTGGTTAATAAACCAAAGACCTGGATAAGTTATCCATTACAAACTGCTGCCACCTGTACCAACTCTAGGGTCTGCCAATAAATACTCCTTCCCTGTGTGAAAGGTTATTGGATAGTAAAGGGAGAAGGGTTAAACTGGATGCTACATGCAGAGGATGTCATAGCATTGCACAGCAATATGTGCCATGAGTACAGGCTCACTGAAGTATGTAGGGTGTTAGGTCATAATGATGTATGCTTCCTTTTTGGAAGATTACATTAAGTTCGAAGATTACATTAAGTTCTTGCTGAGTCACAATGCTTTCATATATAGTGATGGCTGAAGTTATAAGAAATGTGGCTCAGTGATGACTACTCCTATGACACCTATATTGACAAATATACAGTATTTTGGATTAGCTGGAAAGAAATAATATTCATCCTACATAGTTTGATAATTTTATATATTAAATACACTATATAGGTAATGCAGTTGTGAAATGGGAGGAGCAAAGACCTGTACTGTTATTATTTATTAATATAATTATTTCTAAATTTTATTACTTACTGCTACCAATTTGTTACAGGATTTAGAAGTTATTAACCACACTGAATATCCTGTATGGAAACGTTAGTGAGATTGCATAGTAATAATACTACTGTGGCACATTTTGAAAAGGTCAACTATTAAGTTATATTCAGAGTTAGTCTCATTAAGGTATTGTAAAGAATAAGTTGTAGCATCCTGGGATAGGGCAAGACATTCAGTTAATATAAAAATAAAGGTCAGTGCTCAAAGTAACTCAAATTATATAGCTCTGTAAGCTTTTCACTTATTTTTGTATGAATTGAGGGCCTGATTCAGAGCCGGACGCTCTTTCAGAGCGCTCGCTCTGAATCAGTGCCTGCCTATTGTATTTTTAGAGTGGCCTCCTGGCCACTCACATAGCTGTGGGTGACCACCCACAGCTAGTGCGAGCGGCCAGGATGATGGTCGCGATGGTCAAGACCATCGCGACCATCGGACTTGCGACGAGACCCTTGTTGTAGGGTCTCGTTGCCGCAAGTCCCAGTGGACTTCTCGCTCTTACAGAGCAAGAAGTCCACCCACTGACATCACTTGTAATGTCAGTGGGGCCGGCCCTAGACGGTAGGCATTCCCAAGGGAACGCCTCCATCTGGGCAGCCACTCCCCCGGCACACCCACCAAAGGGGGCGTGCTGTCACTCAACATCGACGGCATGCCCCCTTTGTAGTGAGACTTGGAGTGACGGCTTGCCCGTCGCTATCCGGGTCTCGCTCATTAGCACGAGGGAGCCGCATCCGTCGTGTGCATGTGCACTGGGCCAACATTGAACCGCTTGCAAGCGCTCAGCGGGTCTGAATCAGGCCCCGAGTGTCAATGTAAGTCATTAATCATGTAATGCTGTGAGATGTCACTGATATCTCCTGGTTACAATTTTTCCCCAATAATTTTCACAGTCCCCATACTATAGTATGGGGATGTGGAATTATGTAATTCATCAAGTTCTGAAAAAAACATTTTTTGGAACCTGACAGTGATACTGTATTCCAAACTGAGATGGCGTACAGCACATGATGCAGCATAGGGATATGAAATGATTCCTCCCTGTTTTGTCCTCTTACCTTAATGCAGCTTCCTCCCGGCTCCCTGAGCAGTCCTCATGTGAGCCAGGAGCAAGGGAGAGGGCACAGCAGTGGAGGCAGGGGAATGATGCAGCGGGGCTGCGCGGTCTGAGACAGGAGTCACAGACTCCCATGCCAGCTGCAGCTCTATGTATGGTGGGGGCTCAGAGGAAAGACAGCGGGGATGGCCAGGGGTGAGCATATGGGGGGGCGAGTGGGCAGAGGGAGGGGGGGTTGGGTCCTTCATATTCTCTCGTGCTACTCCACTGTCTCTCTGCAGCCTGTCTTCAGCTTCAAGACAGGATGAAAAGAGTCCAGGAAGCAGGAGGAATGTACCCCATTTCCGAGAAGCAGTCTCAGCCAAAAGAGCAGCTTTTTGGAAGTAATAATTAAGTATAGGAGGCATGATGAATGCCTCTAATACTTGGATAGAACTCGCAGCGAGTTCTATCCTTAATTACCACAGGGGATAGTTTTATCTTAATGAATAGACCCCAAAGTTGTAGAACTGATCATAAAAATATTTTCTTCTCTCCAATCACAACAAAAGTGGGATATGGGGCATCACTACTCATCATGTTGAATAAGTGTATGTGTTAAAGTAAACACATATAATAACATTAAAAATATAAAATCCACATAACCTTTAGATGGTATGATTGTGGTGATCGGTTTATGGATGGTATCTCACACCTAGATGTGTGACAATCTTATTTTGTTGGAATAATTCACTTCTCATTCATTGTGCACTGATTAGTAAAATGTCTTATAGAGCCTCCTTTCCACTACTCCAGTTAACAATATCTGTGTCTCAGACAAATTACCAGTGTTGAATTAACAACAGCGCTGATGAAGCGGTCACCCATCGACCCATACATGGGTTTCCCACATATAGCTAGAGTACATTACCAGCACTGGACTTGCCCATGAGGGGCAGGACACAGGCTGAAACAAATTACAGGTGACATTGTCAACATGGGCAGGAGGACTCATGTGGGAGGGATAATGAGGAGGAACAAGAAGGTCCCAGGTGGCACCAGTGGTATGGCCGCATTGTTCCTGATGCTCCTTCAAGTCTTACTGAAGCTTGCAGGTTTCAATATTTGAGATCACAGGGAGGTGAGTAGCAGTGGGGATGCATAAGGTGAACTGGAGACACTATGTGGCATATGTCAGGACTGGGGGTTCTGGACTCCCCGGAAAAGACCTACAGTCAGGTCCATAAATATTGGGACATTGACAGAATTTTCATATTTTGGCCTCTATTCACCACCACAATGACTTTGAAATGAAACAAACAAGATGTGCTTTAACTGCAGACTTTCAGATTTAATTTGAGGGTAATTACATCCAAATTGGGTGAACGGTGTAGGAATTACAACAGTTTTAATATGTGCCTCCCACTTTTTAAGGGGCCAAAAGTAATGGGACTATCAACTCAAAAGCTAGTTCATGGACAGTTGTGGGCTATTCCCTCGTTATTTCATTATCAATTTAGCAGGTAAAAGGTCTGGAGTTGATTCTAGGTGTGACATTTGCATTTGGAATCAGTTGCTGTCGACTCTCAATATGAGATCCAAAGAGCTGTCACTATCAGTGATGCAAGCCATCATTAGGCTGAAAAATCAAAACAAACCCATCAGAGAGATAGCAAAAACATTAGGTGCGGTCAAATCAACTGTTTGGAACATTCTTAAAAAGAAAGAACGCACTGGAGAGCTCAGCAACACCAAAAGACCCGGAACACCATGGAAAACAACTGTGGTGGATGACAAAAGAGTTATTTCCCTGGTGAAGAAAAACCCCTTCACAACAGTTGGCCAAATCAAGAACACTCTCCAGGAGGTAGATGTATATGTGTCAAAGTCAACAATCAAGAGAAGACTTCACAAGAGTGAATATAGAGGGTTCACCACAAGATGGAAACCATTGGTGAGCCACAAAAACAGGAAGACCAGATTAGAGTTTGCCAAACAACATCTAAAAAAGCCATTACAGTTCTGGAACAACATTCTATGGACAGATGAGACAAAGATCAACTTGTACCAGAGTGATGGGAAGAGAAGAGAAGGAAAGGAGCTGCTCATGATCCAAAACATACCACCTCATCAGTGAAGCATGGTGGTGGTAGTGTCATGGCGTGGGCAATGTATGGCTGCCAATGGAACTGGTTCCCTCGTATTTATTGATGATGTGACTGCTGACAAAAGCAGCAGAATGAATTCTGAAGTGTTTCGGGCAATATTATATGCTCATATTAAGTCAAATGCTTCAGAACTCATTCGACGGCGCTTCACAGTGCAGATGGACAATGACCCGAAGCATACTGCAAAACCAACCAAAGAGTTTTTTAAGGCTAAAAAGTGGAATGTTATGCAATGACCAAGTCAATCCCCTGACCTGAATCCGATTGAGCATGCATTTCACTTGATGAAGACAAAACTGAAGGGAAAATGCCCCAAGAACAAGCAGGAACTGAAGACATTTGCTGTAGAGGCCTGGCAGAGCATCACCAGGGATGAAACCCAACGTCTGGTGATGTCTATGCATTCCAGACTTCAGGCTGTAATTGGCTGCAAAGGATTTGCAACAAAGTATTAAAAAGTGAAAGTTAGATTTAGGATTGTTTAGTTTGTCCCATTACTTTTGGCTCCTTAAAAAGTGGGAGGCACATATAGAAACCGTTGTAATTCCTACACCGTTCACCTGATTTGGATGTAATTACCCTCAAATTAAAACTGAAAGTCTGCAGTTCACTCACATCTTGTTTGTTTCATTTCAAAGCCATTGTGGTGGAGAATAGAGGCCAAAATATGAAAATTCTGTCAATGTCCCAATATTTATGGACCTGACTGTAGATACCAGCTCACTGATAGCTCGGGAGGTTTGGACTAGGGAAGGACATATGTAACTCTTCCTCACAGGTGTTAAAGGTATAAATGTTATGCCCAGTACCGCCGGACCCGGTAATTGTGTGCCAGAGTCCGGTGCACTATGACAACCACCACGCTGGGAGCCCATCAACAGTGCACTCTCCTGAGAGCCTTCAGGCCGGGACCCCCACCAGGACAGAGCAGCACTGCATCGGCACTGAGGGTGAGGATGATTCCTGACAGTACCCCCTTTCCTGAGGGTGGCCTCTGGATAGCCTTAAGGCTTAGAAGGATTCTTCTTGAGAAAAGCATTTCTAAGTTGCGGAGCATGAACATCCATAGACTCAATCCAGGCTTTTTCCTCTGGGCCATTGCCCTTTCAGTCAATGACAGATTGAAGACAACTGAAATGATTATGGGAATGCAGGATTTGATCAACATCAAACTCCACTCCTCTGCGAGTCTTGATTTTAGGTGTCTTAGCTGCCAAAGACTGAAATCTATTTAAAACTAATGATCTAGAAGAAATATATGGAATGAGTTAGGTATCCGCAAATGAGATGGAAGTTCCAGCTTGTAGGTTACAGCAGTCATTCCCAAACTATGCACCATGGCACCCTGGGGTGCCTTGGCACATTTGCAGGGGTGCCTCAGGTTGGTGGTCCATCACCAAATCTAATTATTTATGATCAATGTAATGTAAATATGTGAACAAACAGAAGTGCAAACCAATCCACCATCACATAACTAAACCCAAGGATGACAGGTAACCACAATTTACTTCACTTTACTATTTTACTGAAAAAAAATCTGAATTTCTCAATAACAAACTTAAACTTAAACCGTGAAAACAATGCTGATACTCTAGGGCGCTGTGATTCAAAAAAGCTTGGTAATCACTGGGCTATAGGATTTAATACCTGAGAAATTGGAAAGGGTCCTATGTAACAAGGAGCAAATTTAAATCTGGGAACTCTGAGTCGAATATTCCGGGTTGCAAGCCAAACACAGTCTCCAGGTTTTAAGGAAAGTACAGCTTGATGTTTCTGATCTGCAAATTTCTTGTAATTGGAAGAGACTTTCTTAAGGGAGGAATGTACACTTTTCCAAATTTTGTGAAAGACTGAAGCGTATTAGCAGCCGTGGGAACATCCACAGAGGGTAACAATTGGAAGTCTGGAACACGAGGGTGGAAGCCGAAGACTGTGAAAAACCGAGTGGATTGTAGCGGTATGGTATCTGGAGTTTTGGGCAAACTCGGCCCAAGGCAGTCCACCCAATTGTCTTGGGAGGAAGACAAATACAAGTGGATAAATGTCTCTAGGTCTTGATTTACCCTCTCTGTTTGCTCATTAGTTTGGGGGATTATATGCTGCAGAGAATTTTAATGTAACTTGTATTGCCAAACACAATGCTCTCCAGAATCTGGCCACAAACTGTACACCTCTGTCTGAGATGATTTCCTTCAGGAGACCATGGAAACCAAAAATCTCACATATGAATAAGTGTGCAAACTGAGGTGCTGACAAAAGTCCGGACAAAGGAATAAAATAAGCCATTTTAGAAAAACAATCCAACACCACCCAGACATTATTACATCCTTTGTAGACCAGCAGATCTATAATAAAGTCTACTGATAAATGGGTCCATGGCTGTTTTGGTATTGATAGTAGTTGGAGAGGACCGACTGGATATTGATGTTGGTATTGATGCCAGGCGCATTTGATGCATGATGCGATGAAGTCCTGAACATCTCGTTTCATGGAAGGCCAACAATAAGAGCGTGAAAAAATTCAAAAGTTTTCCTGATACCGGCATGGCCAGAAATTAGGGATGCATAAGCTCCATGTTAATACATTTTTGGTGGAGTACTGGTTGTAAGAACATCTTACCGGGTGGTGGTACAGGGGCTACCTAGGTGTTGGCAAATGAAAACGGATTGAGAATAGGATGAGATTCTTGATGAATATCAAAGGTGGCTTCAGAAGACCAGTGCAAAGGATTGGCTTCCTTCTTTGTTAAGGCTGTTATCAGGGCTACCAGAGAGGAATTTTTTTTTATGAACTTCCGGTAATATTTAGTGAACCCTAAAAGTCTCTGGACTGCCTTCAAGGTGGATGGTTGTGGCCAGTCTCGAATGGCACTTACCTATTCAGAATCCATTTGAAGATTATTCCTGGAAATAATGTACCCTAGGAATGGAACTTTGGGCACTTCAAAAATACACTTGGGCAGTTTACCGTAGAGATGATTGACACAAATACACTGTAAAACTGCTTTCATATACTTCCGATGGGACTCCTGGTCATTTAGGTAGACAACTACATAGAGGTACAAGATGTCTCTGAAAATCTAGGTTGCTATGGTCAACATCTCCACTTCTAAAAACCTATACCTTAGTAAAGATACCCCTTAGTGATTATCACATTCTGGACTGGAAGTCCCAGTGAGAGGAGTTCTCTCCTCCTGGGACTGCCAGCCTGGTGTGAGACTAGCAGAATGAGCTTCCAACAGGATTCTGATTATAAGCAACTCACTGCTAGTCCACTCCACCTCGTAGCGCTAGTACCCACTGGGAGAGACGGGGCTTACTGGGGGAGGTGACAGGACTTACTGGGGGGGCATGGGTTGTAGCCAATAGCTTAAATCTACTACAACCCAAGTAATATAAAAATACCTTTAGAAAAACTTAATTCTTTAATTGATATTGGAAGAATGTCCTTACACATTATTCTGTGAATGAAAAAGGCTCATTGTGAATATGTAATACATTTGCAATAAGAGAAACTTTTTGTAATAATAACTCAAGTCAAGTCACAGTTATGTAGTTTCTTATTTACTACCAACATATTGTAGTCTGCATGGGAAGTGTTTTGAAATATGTCACACCTGTATTCTGCCATATTATGAAATTCTCCTTTAGATGTGATTTCTCTGTTTGTGTTAGTGTTTTTGAGAATTAGAAACTTCTAGCATTTATGATAAGCAGGTTTTCTTACCATTGCTGACAATTTTATATTGAAAGATGTGCTTTTATATGTTTGTTACTAGTTGCTGTCAGATATCAAATATTTTTCAAAGGAAAGTGCTTAACCTTAGCATCAGATATATGTGTTTAGCTTTTGAGAAAAACGTGGGCAGTGCAGAAACGTGTTAGTGGAGGATTCAAGGATTACATTACAGTATTTACAACCCATACAGTAGTTTTTGACAATTGCACTTCTTTGCTTGGATTCTTAAAAGGGTACTTTGTCCCCGGAGTGTTCCGACATTTTAATAGTATTATAGGAGAGCTTGTTCTCCTGGTCAAGAGCCCATTCACAGATTCCTAAGAGCATGCAACATTGCAGAGATGTGACCCACAATACCTTACCATAAGATTTGGTACTGTTAACCATTTGGATTCCAGATTAGAGAACTAAAGATCTTCCCATTTTTATTTAAATAATTCTATACATGAACATTTTATAGTGCAGTATTGTTTTCATTTCTAAAATATTGGGTAAAGGGATATTTATTTATTTTTTGGGTTAATTATTTGTTGTTATTAAAAATTATGTGAACATATTAAATACTAAACAATTTTTTTATCTACATCAACTCTGAGATTTATATATTGATGTATTTGTTCATATGGATAATATTTTTTAATTGGTTTATACTTTATATTACATCTGGTTTACATGTTAGGGTTTGGTGGTTTTAATAGTTTACAAAAGAGATTGCTTTGATCTCATAGTAACCTGCTGCTTTAAACCTGTATCTATAAATTGCAGAATATGTAAAAATATGTTTGTTATGAAAGATTTGATTTATACACTACCCAAAATTGGTTAATTTATGTTCATTCGTAATTGGTAGTAACCTCTATAAGTGTGAGTGTGATCAGGAGATATTGCGCCTAGGGCTATTTTTTCCGTTTCAATCATTATCATAAAACTATCATATCAGCAATTAGCGGTATAGGGTAAATACTTAATTAATTTAAAAAAAAAAGACAACACATCCATTGCTCAATATAAACAAGCAAATGTAAATGAAGACATGAGAGAATGCCTGCTTAAGCACTTTAGTGTTTAATTATAATCTGGCACCACACTTTATTTGCATTTTTGTGTATATATATATATATATATATATATATTGCACAGCGGTGGACGGCACTCTGCTGTATATATCAACGTTTCAGAGGGAGTACCTCTTTTATTAAGACATAACCCCTCTGAAACGTTGATATATACAGCAGAGTCTGCCTGTTTATTTGATGCATTTTTTCCGAGTGCCATCCACCGCTGTGCAAATATTGCTATATGAGGACTGGCACCTGATTCAGTTGCGGTATAGTGGGGTCGAGTGCCGGACAAAGGGCTGCGCTATATATATATATATATATATATACATATATATATGTATATATATCAGCAGGCTAGCTGGCACTCCTCCAATAAATACTGAAATGCCTGGGTGCTCTCAGATGTGTGGTATGCAGAGAGAAGAAGCTGCGGCACTCAAAGGATTTACTCAATTAAAGAAACGCTGGTGACACAACACCTAGATGAAATTTGATATATTTACGTATATATATATATATATATATACATATATATAAAGAAAGAAGGAGTCAGCACATCCATATCAATCCATAGAAAATGTATTAATCCAGTAGAGAACAAATGTCGAGGTTATTTGAGGGGCTTGTGAGCAAAGTCATAGCAATAGTTCATCATGGCACAAACAGCAGGCAATCATGAAAATACTCATCACAAGTCCTCCCTCCAGAGAGTAGCGCCCGACAGCCGTTTCGGTGTCAATCCGACACCTTCATCAAGGGCATATCATACAAACCACAACCCCTGCCTACATATACACCCAACAATCAAAGTAAAGCATACTCACCTGTACATAAACGCACAGCGGCGGGTCATGAGACCATAGCTCAGACACACGCCGGATATGCCGGAAGTGACGCTCCTGGACCGGAACTGGTCACAGGTAACCAAGACAACCTAACAACAACGCGAGCACCGGAAGTGACGATCCGGAAAACGGATCGAGTCACCAGTAACCAGGGCAACGCAACTCAATGAACAGTGTAAACTAAATTAATAATAAATAACTCCTTAGGTAATAGCTCAAATAAACACTGTCTACAAAGAGAGCACCAGTATAAAAGCGCCATGTAATCCAAAAGGTTGGTTACTCCAGCATATTGGTACGTAATGTAACGTAGCGAGCATGATCCACATCATTGGTGGGTGTATAATAGACAAA
The DNA here is from genome assembly GCA_031769625.1 of Taudactylus pleione. NCBI lineage: Eukaryota > Metazoa > Chordata > Amphibia > Anura > Myobatrachidae > Taudactylus > Taudactylus pleione. The sequence goes on from JAUIMM010000250.1 coordinate 204,103, forward strand.
AAGATATTTACAAAAGAAACCCAAAGAAAAAAAGTAGAAAACCATAATACAAAAACAATAACAATACAATAAAAAAACAACAACAACATTTCCATAACAGCGAAACCACCAATATAGAGAGACTAAATAAAGTATACAAAAAACTATAAAAAACAACTCAATGACAGCCCCTCATTAAGTCCGTGCGGGGTCACAGTGTTAAGTCGACTAATCCAGAAACATTCACGTTGTAAAAGCAATTTATTACGATCTCCTCCTCTCCTTAATGGAGCAACATGGTCAATAGGAAAAAATAAAAAATCTTTCATAGTGTGACCATATGCTGCAAAGTGTCTCGCTACCGGAGGTGTATTAGCATCAACAGCCCGTAAAGCCTTCTTAATGGACGACCGGTGTAAGGCAATCCTCTCCTTAAGGAGCCTTATGGTTTTACCAACATAGAGCAATAGACAGGGGCACCTGATGAGATAGATAACGAAACGGCTGTCACAGTTCAGATGGTATCCAATATCATATGAAATGTTGGTACTTGGATTAATAAATTGTGCTCCAGTCTGAAGAAACGGGCAGTTCACACAACCATGACATTTGAAAACTCCATTCTTTTGTCGCAACCACGTATTAAGCTTCGTGGCTCCAATGTCGGTTTTAGCCACTGCATCTTTAACATTACTGCTACGTTTGTAGCAGAATAAAGGTTTTTCTTTACAGAGATGTCCTATGGTATCATCAGCTTGAATGATATGCCAATGCTGTAACACAGCTTCTCGTATACGCTTAGACGCAATAGAATAAGTGGAAGTGAACACCATACGTGAAATCTGATCGCCACGGTTGCTGCTGACCAATGCTTCGTCCTGCGTCAGAGTTGCACAATATGAAATGGCCTCTTGAATCTCACTAATAGGGTAACCCCTGTCTATGAACCTCTTGCCCATCTGCTGTAGTGCCAAGGGAACCTCAGTAATGTCCGAAGTAATCCGAACAACTCTCAGTAGTTGTGATAGAGGAAGTCCTTTTTTAAGTGATAGAGGATGAAAGCTATCAGCTTGTAACAACGTGTTTTTATCTGTGGGTTTCCTGAATAATCTAGTTGACAATCTGTCCCCAGATTTATAGACACAGACATCCAAATAACAAATGGTGGTTTCACTGTAAGATAAAGTAAATCTGATACTGGTATCCAATGTATTGAGTGAATCAATAAAATCGGTGAGTAGGCTCACACTGCCAGTCCACACAAAAAATAGGTCATCAATATAACGTACAAAAAAATGTATATATTGAGAAAACTCTTCATGTGCAAAAATATGTTGATTCTCGTACATATGCATGTACAGATTCGCAAATGCCGGGGCCATATTCGACCCCATCGCAGTTCCCGTTAACTGCAAAAAGAAAGAGTTTTCGAAAAGGAAATAGTTCTTTCGTAAAACTATTTCCATAAGTAATAGCAAAAATTCGATATTAGGACCTCCATAATGTGGACTGCCAGTGATGAGGCCCCTCACTGCATCTAAACCATCTCTGTGTCCAATGTTAGTATAGAGGCTAGTAATGTCAAGAGTTACAAGTAAACTGGAGTCAGGGAGCGAACCCAGTGCTCTAAGTTTGTTAATAAAGTCCGTGGTATCTCTAATATAATATTTAGTATGTTGTACCACTGGTTGAAGCCAAAAATCGATGTATTGTGACAAGGGTTGGCACAAAGACCCACACGATGAAATTATAGGCCTCCCTGGAGGCTTAACAAGGGTTTTATGCACCTTGGGCAATACATAGATGAAGGGTATCTTAGGATGCGTTTGTGTAAGGAAATGAGCGGTAGGTTCATCAATATAATCATTGGAAAGGCCTAATGTAATCATTGCATCAATCTCCTTTTTATAAACATAAGTAGGATCATATGTAAGTTTTTTATAGCAGTTAGTATCATTCAACTGCCGCATAATTTCTGACACATACTCATCCCTATTCAACAATACAATACCACCCCCCTTATCGGAGGGGCGGATCACTATATCAGAATTGTCCCTAAGTGTATTAATAGCTATATTTTCTTCCTTAGAGAGATTACAGTAAGAAATCCTTTGATTATCCATAAAAGATAAAGTATCGCGTTTAACTAAATGAATAAAGGTTTCAATTGAGGGATTTGTCCCTGGAGGGTCAAATGTACTCTTGGGTCTGAAATTACCACCAGCATCGATAGGTAAAGGATGCTTACAGAAAAAATCTTTCAATTTAAGCAATCTGTGAAAACGATATAGCTCAACCCCAAATTTAAAGGAATCCTGTCTAAAGGTCCTAACAAAAGAAAGGCCCCTGGACAAGACCCCCAACTCCGGGGGAGTGGGAATATAGGAAGACAAATTAAAAATAACTACTTCCTCCTGCCCCTTTGATTCGGATTTCTGTTGTTTGCGGTGTCTAGCCCCTCCCCTTCTACAGGGTTTTTTCCTTTTGGACCCTTGAATTTGGGTCGAGTTGCATCTCCCTTTAAAAAAGGCACTTGCACATGAGAATGATCAGAATCACTAGCAGAGGTATGAGTATCGACCTCAGAAAATGACCGATCTACTCTATTCCTCCGGAACCTACTGCCACCCTTATACCCAGGTTTGAACTCGCCCCCCTGCATCCAGGTATAAACTCGCAAATCCTTATAATCCTCTTTCACACGTTTATATTTACTTTTTTTGAACACAAGGAGATCAGAATAAAACTGATCAACACAAGTCTCAATTTTGGTCAACCAGTCAGTACCAGTATCAGCTTTCAATATACCGAGACCAGTAGATTCACATACAGAAATTTCTTTGTCCAGTGTCACAATGTCAGAATTAACTTGTTCAATTACCAAAACCATCAACTGAAGAGAACATTCATTCAGAATTTGGCACCATTGCTTGCAAAAGGCCACATTTGATCTCCCTAGAGTGGGTTGATTCTTGATTCTAAAACCCCTAGGGATAATTTTCTCCTTATAATATTGGGAGAGAGTCAAACCATGAAGATTTAATTCTACTTTTCTCTTTCGTAACTTCAGTAAATCTGAATAAATTTCCAAGGGGGAATCCACATCAAAGGCCAAAGATTCAGTATCAGCAAACAAGATACGAGTAATATCCTTATTTTCAAATCTTTTAACTTTAGTTAACTCATCAAAAGTATTCACTGTAGTGTCCATTGTAAAAAGAAAAAAGAAAAAATCCAAAAAACTCAAAAATTTCAAGCAAACATTAAAAAATTAATTTTAGAGGTGCTATCCAGCATACAAAGGGTTAATAGTAGTGCAAATGAGACCAGCAGCACACTCTTGGTAGCAGCAACAATGAGGAGTGCAAACACATAATATGATATGTAATAAAGAAAGAAGGAGTCAGCACATCCATATCAATCCATAGAAAATGTATTAATCCAGTAGAGAACAAATGTCGAGGTTATTTGAGGGGCTTGTGAGCAAAGTCATAGCAATAGTTCATCATGGCACAAACAGCAGGCAATCATGAAAATACTCATCACAAGTCCTCCCTCCAGAGAGTAGCGCCCGACAGCCGTTTCGGTGTCAATCCGACACCTTCATCAAGGGCATATCATACAAACCACAACCCCTGCCTACATATACACCCAACAATCAAAGTAAAGCATACTCACCTGTAAATAAACGCACAGCGGCGGGTCATGAGACCATAGCTCAGACACACGCCGGATATGCCGGAAGTGACGCTCCTGGACCGGAACTGGTCACAGGTAACCAAGACAACCTAACAACAACGCGAGCACCGGAAGTGACGATCCGGAAAACGGATCGAGTCACCAGTAACCAGGGCAACGCAACTCAATGAACAGTGTAAACTAAATTAATAATAAATAACTCCTTAGGTAATAGCTCAAATAAACACTGTCTACAAAGAGAGCACCAGTATAAAAGCGCCATGTAATCCAAAAGGTTGGTTACTCCAGCATATTGGTACGTAATGTAACGTAGCGAGCATGATCCACATCATTGGTGGGTGTATAATAGACAAAAAGATATTTACAAAAGAAACCCAAAGAAAAAAAGTAGAAAACCATAATAAAAACAATAACAATACAATAAAAAAACAACAACAACATTTCCATAACAGCGAAACCACCAATATAGAGAGACTAAATAAAGTATACAAAAAACTATAAAAAACAACTCAATGACAGCCCCTCATTAAGTCCGTGCGGGGTCACAGTGTTAAGTCGACTAATCCAGAAACATTATACACCCACCAATGATGTGGATCATGCTCGCTACGTTACATTACGTACCAATATGCTGGAGTAACCAACCTTTTGGATTACATGGCGCTTTTATACTGGTGCTCTCTTTGTAGACAGTGTTTATTTGAGCTATTACCTAAGGAGTTATTTATTATTAATTTAGTTTACACTGTTCATTGAGTTGCGTTGCCCTGGTTACTGGTGACTCGATCCATTTTCCGGATCGTCACTTCCGGTGCTCGCGTTGTTGTTAGGTTGTCTTGGTTACCTGTGACCAGTTCCGGTCCAGGAGCGTCACTTCCGGCATATCCGGCGTGTGTCTGAGCTATGGTCTCATGACCCGCCGCTGTGCGTTTATGTACAGGTGAGTATGCTTTACTTTGATTGTTGGGTGTATATGTAGGCAGGGGTTGTGGTTTGTATGATATGCCCTTGATGAAGGTGTCGGATTGACACCGAAACGGCTGTCGGGCGCTACTCTCTGGAGGGAGGACTTGTGATGAGTATTTTCATGATTGCCTGCTGTTTGTGCCATGATGAACTATTGCTATGACTTTGCTCACAAGCCCCTCAAATAACCTCGACATTTGTTCTCTACTGGATTAATACATTTTCTATGGATTGATATGGATGTGCTGACTCCTTCTTTCTTTATTACATATCATATTATGTGTTTGCACTCCTCATTGTTGCTGCTACCAAGAGTGTGCTGCTGGTCTCATTTGCACTACTATTAACCCTTTGTATGCTGGATAGCACCTCTAAAATTAATTTTTTAATGTTTGCTTGAAATTTTTGAGTTTTTTGGATTTTTTCTTTTTTCTTTTTACAATGGACACTACAGTGAATACTTTTGATGAGTTAACTAAAGTTAAAAGATTTGAAAATAAGGATATTACTCGTATCTTGTTTGCTGATACTGAATCTTTGGCCTTTGATGTGGATTCCCCCTTGGAAATTTATTCAGATTTACTGAAGTTACGAAAGAGAAAAGTAGAATTAAATCTTCATGGTTTGACTCTCTCCCAATATTATAAGGAGAAAATTATCCCTAGGGGTTTTAGAATCAAGAATCAACCCACTCTAGGGAGATCAAATGTGGCCTTTTGCAAGCAATGGTGCCAAATTCTGAATGAATGTTCTCTTCAGTTGATGGTTTTGGTAATTGAACAAGTTAATTCTGACATTGTGACACTGGACAAAGAAATTTCTGTATGTGAATCTACTGGTCTCGGTATATTGAAAGCTGATACTGGTACTGACTGGTTGACCAAAATTGAGACTTGTGTTGATCAGTTTTATTCTGATCTCCTTGTGTTCAAAAAAAGTAAATATAAACGTGTGAAAGAGGATTATAAGGATTTGCGAGTTTATACCTGGATGCAGGGGGGCGAGTTCAAACCTGGGTATAAGGGTGGCAGTAGGTTCCGGAGGAATAGAGTAGATCGGTCATTTTCTGAGGTCGATACTCATACCTCTGCTAGTGATTCTGATCATTCTCATGTGCAAGTGCCTTTTTTAAAGGGAGATGCAACTCGACCCAAATTCAAGGGTCCAAAAGGAAAAAACCCTGTAGAAGGGGAGGGGCTAGACACCGCAAACAACAGAAATCCGAATCAAAGGGGCAGGAGGAAGTAGTTATTTTTAATTTGTCTTCCTATATTCCCACTCCCCCGGAGTTGGGGGTCTTGTCCAGGGGCCTTTCTTTTGTTAGGACCTTTAGACAGGATTCCTTTAAATTTGGGGTTGAGCTATATCGTTTTCACAGATTGCTTAAATTGAAAGATTTTTTCTGTAAGCATCCTTTACCTATCGATGCTGGTGGTAATTTCAGACCCAAGAGTACATTTGACCCTCCAGGGACAAATCCCTCAATTGAAACCTTTATTCATTTAGTTAAACGCGATACTTTATCTTTTATGGATAATCAAAGGATTTCTTACTGTAATCTCTCTAAGGAAGAAAATATAGCTATTAATACACTTAGGGACAATTCTGATATAGTGATCCGCCCCTCCGATAAGGGGGGTGGTATTGTATTGTTGAATAGGGATGAGTATGTGTCAGAAATTATGCGGCAGTTGAATGATACTAACTGCTATAAAAAACTTACATATGATCCTACTTATGTTTATAAAAAGGAGATTGATGCAGTGATTACATTAGGCCTTTCCAATGATTATATTGATGAACCTACCGCTCATTTCCTTACACAAACGCATCCTAAGATACCCTTCATCTATGTATTGCCCAAGGTGCATAAAACCCTTGTTAAGCCTCCAGGGAGGCCTATAATTTCATCGTGTGGGTCTTTGTGCCAACCCTTGTCACAATACATCGATTTTTGGCTTCAACCAGTGGTACAACATACTAAATATTATATTAGAGATACCACGGACTTTATTAACAAACTTAGAGCACTGGGTTCGCTCCCTGACTCCAGTTTACTTGTAACTCTTGACATTACTAGCCTCTATACTAACATTGGACACAGAGATGGTTTAGATGCAGTGAGGGGCCTCATCACTGGCAGTCCACATTATGGAGGTCCTAATATCGAATTTTTGCTATTACTTATGGAAATAGTTTTACGAAAGAACTATTTCCTTTTCGAAAACTCTTTCTTTTTGCAGTTAACGGGAACTGCGATGGGGTCGAATATGGCCCCGGCATTTGCGAATCTGTACATGCATATGTACGAGAATCAACATATTTTTGCACATGAAGAGTTTTCTCAATATATACATTTTTTTGTACGTTATATTGATGACCTATTTTTTGTGTGGACTGGCAGTGTGAGCCTACTCACCGATTTTATTGATTCACTCAATACATTGGATACCAGTATCAGATTTACTTTATCTTACAGTGAAACCACCATTTGTTATTTGGATGTCTGTGTCTATAAATCTGGGGACAGATTGTCAACTAGATTATTCAGGAAACCCACAGATAAAAACACGTTGTTACAGGCTGATAGCTTTCATCCTCTATCACTTAAAAAAGGACTTCCTCTATCACAACTACTGAGAGTTGTTCGGATTACTTCGGACATTACTGAGGTTCCCTTGGCACTACAGCAGATGGGCAAGAGGTTCATAGACAGGGGTTACCCTATTAGTGAGATTCAAGAGGCCATTTCATATTGTGCAACTCTGACGCAGGACGAAGCATTGGTCAGCAGCAACCGTGGCGATCAGATTTCACGTATGGTGTTCACTTCCACTTATTCTATTGCGTCTAAGCGTATACGAGAAGCTGTGTTACAGCATTGGCATATCATTCAAGCTGATGATACCATAGGACATCTCTGTAAAGAAAAACCTTTATTCTGCTACAAACGTAGCAGTAATGTTAAAGATGCAGTGGCTAAAACCGACATTGGAGCCACGAAGCTTAATACGTGGTTGCGACAAAAGAATGGAGTTTTCAAATGTCATGGTTGTGTGAACTGCCTGTTTCTTCAGACTGGAGCACAATTTATTAATCCAAGTACCAACATTTCATATGATATTGGATACCATCTGAACTGTGACAGCCGTTTCGTTATCTATCTCATCAGGTGCCCCTGTCTATTGCTCTATGTTGGTAAAACCATAAGGCTCCTTAAGGAGAGGATTGCCTTACACCGGTCGTCCATTAAGAAGGCTTTACGGGCTGTTGATGCTAATACACCTCCGGTAGCGAGACACTTTGCAGCATATGGTCACACTATGAAAGATTTTTTATTTTTTCCTATTGACCATGTTGCTCCATTAAGGAGAGGAGGAGATCGTAATAAATTGCTTTTACAACGTGAATGTTTCTGGATTAGTCAACTTAACACTGTGACCCCGCACGGACTTAATGAGGGGCTGTCATTGAGTTGTTTTTTATAGTTTTTTGTATACTTTATTTAGTCTCTCTATATTGGTGGTTTCGCTGTTATGGAAATGTTGTTGTTGTTTTTTTATTGTATTGTTATTGTTTTTGTATTATGGTTTTCTACTTTTTTTCTTTGGGTTTCTTTTGTAAATATCTTTTTGTCTATTATACACCCACCAATGATGTGGATCATGCTCGCTACGTTACATTACGTACCAATATGCTGGAGTAACCAACCTTTTGGATTACATGGCGCTTTTATACTGGTGCTCTCTTTGTAGACAGTGTTTATTTGAGCTATTACCTAAGGAGTTATTTATTATTAATTTAGTTTACACTGTTCATTGAGTTGCATTGCCCTGGTTACTGGTGACTCGATCCGTTTTCCGGATCGTCACTTCCGGTGCTCGCGTTGTTGTTAGGTTGTCTTGGTTACCTGTGACCAGTTCCGGTCCAGGAGCGTCACTTCCGGCATATCCGGCATGTGTCTGAGCTATGGTCTCATGACCCGCCGCTGTGCGTTTATGTACAGGTGAGTATGCTTTACTTTGATTGTTGGGTGTATATGTAGGCAGGGGTTGTGGTTTGTATGATATGCCCTTGATGAAGGTGTCGGATTGACACCGAAACGGCTGTCGGGTGCTACTCTCTGGAGGGAGGACTTGTGATGAGTATTTTCATGATTGCCTGCTGTTTGTGCCATGATGAACTATTGCTATGACTTTGCTCACAAGCCCCTCAAATAACCTCGACATTTGTTCTCTACTGGATTAATACATTTTCTATGGATTGATATGGATGTGCTGACTCCTTCTTTCTTTATTACATATCATATTATGTGTTTGCACTCCTCATTGTTGCTGCTACCAAGAGTGTGCTGCTGGTCTCATTTGCACTACTATACATATATATATATATATATTATATATATATATATATATATATATGGCCCGTAGGAGATTACAGGTCCAAATAGAGCCAACAGTCTACCACCTTTATAAAACAGAATGGGGAGATTGTATTGGGAATTTTGGGGTCTGCGAGTAGGGGACGGGACTAAAATTATGCGAATCAGATGCGCAAATTGAGGCTTTTTCCTGTGGTGGGGCAGTGTTTAATGACGTATACAGTCTGGCCCGCCACCCCAAAGATGTCAACAGAATCTCCTCTCCGGGCTTCTCCTGGGGAGGAGTTTTACAAAGTCGGCAAATGTGGTATAAATTTACTACAGTTTTGAGACCTTGTTAAGTAAAAGAATGATGCTGTCTTTAAAGAATACATAAATGTAAACCAAATAAATAACAATCTAGCAGTGATGGTTAATTTATGTGGCAATTTATGCAAGCACTCCCCAATGGTGTAGAGCTGAGCGGTTCAGATTTTAGAGAATCCAACTGCACCCAAACCTCCGGCATCGGAGTACCCCACTGTGTATCCATAATGTACAAGTACTAGTCTGTGACTCTGCAGGCCCATATCCCACTTGAAGAACAAAAACAACTGGGAGCGCTGAATGACACTAGTAGTGTCTAAATTGTATGCAGATATAGTCAAGAAATCACAAAAATACATATTATAAAATTCACATATTAAATAGACTTTAAATCAAATCTATAGATGACAAAAGGAAATAAAAAATAAATAAAAATAAATTAAATAAAAAAATATGAAAGGAACCACTGTGGCCACAGAGAAACAGACAAAAAAACAGCATGCATAAAAAAGGGGGATATTTTCCAATGAATAAATGTTAGTATAGATATGTGAGTTTTTTCTTTTTATCTTTTTGTCTCTTTATCCAGGATTGTATGGAAATGAATCAAAAAAATCTGTTGGATTTGACTTAAATGTTAAAAAATAAAATCAGTGTGCACAACCACCGAATGACGGGCTTAATCCATGAAATTAAAATAATTTTTTTGTGGGAGTGAACATTAATATAAGTCACGTCTGGGGATATATTGCTGAAACCACTAAATTGTGACTAATGCAGTCTCTGTGTAACCAATAAACTGGTACCGTATTGCTGCTTTGCAGCGTAGATCTTGGGAGAGGCCTCTCCTAAAAGCATCCAGCAAAATAATCCTCAGTGCCCGACATGTGTCCAGAGATGCCGACCGTGGTGCAGCGGTGGAATTTTTGTTTTTCCATATGATTTTCAAAGGGGTTAGCCAATCCTCCCTGGTGTACAAGTACTAGTCTTGTATACTTATATCGAATCCAATCCGTGTAATCCAATGCCGGGATGATGATGTTTTGCCTCGATTTTGAATCCGAGCCTGGTGGTAAAAAAACCCATCTGGGGCTGAGATCCCATTGGATCCCTCTCCTCTCTCATAAATTTTCTTTGGAATCAAAAAATTAAATTAAAGTTACAAACTAATCAATCCTTCTTTCAACTACATACATACTCTATCTCCATCAGGCCTCTTGAATAATGAAAACATTCTTGGTTTCTATCTATGGGGTCGTATAGTTTATTAAACTACCATCCTGTCTGCCACTACATTGCCACTCTGTTTCCTAGATGTACCATGTTTTAAGTTGAACTGCCACATGTTTGTGCCGCCCACTGCTGACGCTTAGCTTAGTGAACTGGCTAGCTCGGTGCAACCTTTTTGCTTAAACTGGATGAAAACAATATTGTGAGCTGTGAGGTTGTCAAAATTGACTGGAAATGGGTGGAAATTAATGTTATTGAGGTTAATAATACTCTAGGAACAAAAAATTGCTCAAATTATGTGATATTAACTTTTTTTTGTCAATTTTTGGAAAAAACTACAACACCAAAACCAGTTACAGTGGATTGACAAAACCAAAACCGGACGATGAATTAGAACCAAAACCAGCAAAAATGGTCTGTCGCATATCTCTACATTGGTGTAGGTGTTAGCTCAATCAATAGAGATATAATAGTGTGTATAAATTGTGCTTTATGTTATCTTTTATGTGTATAAATTGTGCTTTAAAGGATAGTGCAAATAGACATGTAAACAAAATGAATAGTACTAAAATAATATTTATATAAAGTAAACCGTTTGTAAGGTGCAAAGTGCTTTAATTGATAATTAAATGGTCTACTTAGAGTCTAAAATGGGGGAAGGGAATAAAATCCTAAAAAAAACTCATTAAGACATGTTCAAACAACATAACAACTAATCAATCTATACTTGCATGTTCTTTAATAAAGTGCACCGTGCATACATTGACAAACCAAGCATGTGTTTGATAATAAATACTTTAATTGAAAAGAAGAGTCAATTGACCAAAGTGCCCACACCTCAAATAGGTTAACACCAGGAAATGCAGGTCACTGGGAGTAGCAAAAACTAAAAAACTGTTTATTAAAATTAAAACTAAAACATGACACAGAATCTGCACCAATGTAGTGCTCTGCAAAAGACAATAGACAAGTAAAATTGCATAGACAGAGAATAGAGATAAATAAAGAAATAAATAAAGCTATTTTACATTAGGAAAGACAATAGTTACTAGTAAAAAACAGCTTATCTGGCACAAATGAAGGCAAGTTCATGAAAGTAAGAACGCGTTTCAGCAGCATTTCGTTTCTTTTTGTGCAATGTGAGGTATTGCTAATTTTGTCTAAAAGCTGCAGGGAGAATTATTTACAAAGATATTAGTTTAAATATTCTCTTTTAAACTCAGTGTTGGGGTTTTTAGTTTGTTTGAGATCCAAAGATCCAAAACAGTCTTACATCTTTCAAGAGGAGCAAGCAAGATATCCCAACTGCCAGCCTTTATTTTATTTCAGTAATAATACTCTGCAAACTGAAATCTTACCTACCGTGTACATCGTAAGGAAAGCCATCTCTCCACTCACCTCCTCCTCTGCCTGTGCATACCTCTGCTCTACCACAAAGCCATGAGCCATGGGGGACAGCTAGGTACACTTGTGCAGAGTGATGTGCTGCATGAGTCCACAGCTGATTTTGCACTGTGCAGCCAATGTTTAAATGGGTTGGGTCAAGGATCCTGGCGGTCGGGGTGTCGGCGGTCAGAACACAGACAGCAGCATCCCTACAGTAAGAATCCTCATGCCCAAAGGTAAGTACCCCAACCCCTAACCCTCCTCCTGACCCAGTGGTGTAACTAGGGTATTTGGAGCCCAGGGCAAATGTAAAATGGAGCCCTCCACCCCCCTATTTGCCGATGGTGAGTGCGTCAAAAAATGGTCGTGGCCACTTAAAAATGGGCATTTCAACATGACACACCCCTTTATCATCACTCTGAACATTCCTTTCCATATGCACCTTAACCCCAGTAGTGTCCCTTATACAGTACCCCCAGTATGCAATGTCCCCAGTTGTGGTCCCTCTTATGCAGGCCCGTAGTAGTGCCTCTTATACAGTACCCCCAGTAGTGGTCCCCCTTATGCAGGCCCCCAGCAGTGATCCCCCCTATCCAGTGCCCCTTAAACAGTGCCCCCTGTAGTTTTCCTCCCTATTTGGTGCCCCCAGTAGTAGTCTCCTAATAGTAAGCCCCTTATATAGTGCCCCCAGTAGTAGTTCAACCCCCCTCCCAATGCAGTGCCCCCAATAGTAGTCCCCCCCTCAGTTGTAGTCCCCAGTAGTGCCCCACCCCCAGTAGTGGTCCCCCCAATAATGGTGCCCCCTGTAGTGGTCCCCCCAGTAATGGTGCCCCCAGTAGTGGTCCCCCCCTGTAATGGTGCCTCCAGTAGTGGTCCTCCCCTGTAATGGTGCCCCCAGTAGTGGTCCCCCCCTGTAATGGTGCCCCCAGTAGTGGTCCCCCCCTGTAATGGTGCCCCCAGTAGTGGTCCCCCCCTGTAATGGTGCCCCCCCCGATGTGCAGACACACAACACAAGTAAAAAAGAAAAATACACTTACCTGAATCCACGCTCCGGTAACTGCTCCCGGCACCGCACATCAGTCCTCCCGGGCTGGTGCACTCTGCATTATGGGAGAGATGTCATGACATCATGACGTCTCTCCCATTACCCACTGCAGAAGCCGGAAGGGAGCTGGCTCTTGCAGTGGGAGCTCAGCAGTCAGTGAGAGTCTGTCTGACTCTCATTGGCTGCTGGTTAACACACACATTGCTGCCGCACTGGCGGTGATGTGTGTGTTACTGCACAGCCTGAGACCGCCCGCCTCCCACCCTCTTCCTGGCGCTAATGGGTAAGCGCTCAGGGGGAGGGAAGGTCTCGGCTGTGCAGCAAAAGGACCGGCGCTGGGCGCAGGGAAGCCTAGTGCCGGTCCTTTGTAAATGTTTAGCGCTGACCGCACACACTGCGGTCGGCGCTACACTGCCTAACTAGGGCGGGTCAGTACCGTGGCCGGCGGCACCCCCCACGCGCCCCTGATCCTACGATGCCCAGGGCACATGCCCTGCTCGACCCCCCTTAGTTATGCCACTGTCCTAACCCTAACCCTCCTTTCCCAGAGCCTAACAATAACCCCCCACAGCCTGACCCTAACCCTCCCTCCTAGTGCCTAACCATAACTCCTAACCCCAAACCTAACCCTACTCCTAACTCTAATACTTACCGTTAGAATGCCGCCGGTCAGGATTCTGGTGCCACTGGGATGTCAACTACATCCCGTTTAAATACTATTTTCAGAAAAGTTTATGCTTACAAACACTGCTGTTGTACAGAAGATGAGTGATCATATTCAGTTTATTTTTTATTTCAAATATCTAGTGATATACAGTATACTTATGTTAAATTACTATATGTAAAACAAACATCATATTTATGAACACAGTGTTATGCAATGTCTTGTCAGATAGAGAACTGTATGTGCTGTGTACAGAATAGAAGAGCTACCATGTATCCTTCTTACTGCAGATATTTTAGGACATATCATAGTTTTTGTTATAGACATCTGCATGAAGATGGGTCATGCATTCAATGCTGACATTCAGTCTACAGCTTAGAATAGGTGCTTATATTATTAAACACTAAAACTATTAGGGCATATTAATGCAGCACAATGAACTTGTCAAATTGGATAATGTTTAAATCAACGTAAATAACTGTGACAGGAGGTAATTGAATTCCACTGGTCCCTCAGCCCATTCTAAATATGAGGAGATATGACATGCTGAAAGAAACTACAGTGGATGAAATATATAAATTAGCTTTATTGTCCTTCTAGTTTTTATTGGGGTCAAAGTGTTAATATGCTAGGAATTTTCTTTTTTTAATGAAGACAATATGATGATACAAATATTAACAGTTATTTAGAAATGTAATTTCAGTAACCGTACCTTTGTATCTCTCTTTAAATACATGTAACAGAGCAAGAAATATTGCTTGGCAAAGTCATTAAATTCAACAAGAATGTATGCAGCTCTCAATAGCACAGAATGCATCTAACACGTGCTAGGGTATTTGAATGTTGTGAGGTAGAAAATATATGATGACATCATATTGTGCCTTTGTCTGCTACTAGGATATTAATTATGTCATTGTGGAGCCCAGAATACCAGCTCTTGTTTTCAGTAAAACTAAGCCACACTCTTCAAAAAAAAGTAACTCGGGTCAATTGTGTAGTCTGAAAAAATTATTAAATTCTAAAAAAAATTCTACTGAACAGCTACAGAGATAAGACCTCACAATTCCGCTGACTGGTGGGTAAACTATTAAAATGTTATGTTATAATGAAATTAATAGGCTTCATGGACCATATGGAAATAGTTACGGATAAGAAATGTAAATTTATTTTGGGTCTTTAAGTATTATCTTCACCAGACCATCTTTGTTCTAAGTTTTACATCCCATACGGACTGGCACCTGTGAACCAACATGTCAATTGCAAGTGAATAGAGCAAGCACTGTTTGCAAAAATGAAAACCTGTTGCTATGCAACAGAAAACAAGATGAAGCACGTTTTTATGGGGTCATTGGAAACAGTGGTTTCCATTGTCAGAACCAGTTACAGTTTGTTTTTTTTAAATGGTAGTAACGCACACAAAAATAATGGAAGTGGGTTTGAGGCACAAATGGGTTATAAATATAATGGAGAAGGAAAGGATCATAGTGGATGGTGGAGAGAGGTCTATGATAGACAGTGGATCAAAAGTATTCATATCCTGGCACCAGCGTCGTAGCTAGACGGCAGTGCGCCCTGTGCAGCACTGCCGCCCCTCTCACTCCCTCTCCGCCCCCTCCTCCCACCCCCTGAGCTCTTACCCTGACTTCCGACGGGAGGAGGGAGGGCGGGATCTTCCGTCGATTTTTCCAGTGGAGCGCACCACTGCCGGAGGTCTCTATCTGCAGACCTCCGGCACAGAGAAGTGTGTGGCCGGTGCCGCTGGAGGATGGCGCCCGGTGCACATGACCCCTCAGCCCCCCCCTAGTTGCGGCCCTGCTGGCACTCTTTTTGTTGCACATAGCATTGAAAGTGATGCTGTCTATTTGATTCAAGGAGAAATTCTGTGATGTCATTTTATCATTGTCATTTTGTCATTTTATCACAGAATTTCTCCTTGAATGTTTTATTGGGTCATTGGAAACAATGGTTTCCATTGTCAGCACCAGTTACAGTTATTATCCCCATATAATGTATGCAGTGTCATAAGAGAACAATAGTTGGCAATGCGAGAAGATAAGTGTGTACAACAATAGACTTTGTCTGTGAAATGCACCCCATGCTAAATGGAGAATAGGGTTTGGTAATTTTACCTCTTATTATGTTAAAGTTTTGTATTTTATTGTAATGTTTTTTTTCATGTTTTATACTTTTATGTATCACCAGTACCTTAGTATCAAGTGTGATACCAGAATCAAATTAATTATATAGGTAATTAATAAATATCCATTTTCTTATTCACATATAAGTTTGACCGTTTTTTTTTTAGAATACTACATCACTTCTGAGACCTCTGTTCCTGACCGTTCAGGATCCACCGACAGACATCAATGTATAATTGTTTAAGGTGTAGTTGATAACTACCATCATTTAATGCAATCCACATAACCAACTTTAGATTTAACTCATTATACAGTGTAAACTATTGCTGCCATCTCTTTTTTTGGCATACACCATCACTGCAGCAAGTGTTAATATCCAGTTTGGAACATTCCTTTGGAGTTCTCATTTAGGTTCCACTGGCAGACATTGGTGTGAAAATTGTCCAGTGTGAATTTGACACTTATCACAGGTCAGTGCATTTCACACAATCTATTTTGCCCAATTATGTTTTCACAGTGTATAGTCTTTTTTTCTTTTACATGTGGAGGCATAGGTTAAAGCACATATATTTAATCATTGATTACTTGTGATCATCAAATCAGCAACTTCTGTATGTGCCGTCACATTATTCATATCAAATCTTTCCCTGAACAAAGTTGTAGTCTGTATTGTTCTTTTACCAGCAATCACAAGGACCACTGAAATCTCTGGCACCAGTCATCTCCAATTTCCAATACCTGCAAGTTGAGTCCAGTTTTAGATTAAAAAAAAAATTGTGTAAAAGTCTCAGAAATCAGTAATTCCAAAAAAAGGGTAATATTTCCTTTTTTGCCTATTTTCTCCATTGTAGTAAACAAAAAAAAAATACATTTATATGTTTTTTTTCCTCTATCTTTATTACTGTATGCTAGGAAAAAAAACTTTTCTCTCTCCTGAAAATATTTTTTAAAATTCACTCAAAGTGGTCTGAAAAAAAAAGTTATTCTCAATGAAACAGAAAATACTTTTACATATATTTTCAACTGTGAACCTGGCTTCACCATGAACGGATAGTCCATCTTGATCTAAAGTTGTGAAGTAATGAAAAAGCGCCACAATTACAGCTGTGTCCACATACAGCTACCCTCAAATCATGCCAAATAGCCCTGTTTCGTGCACCACGGATGATGCGGTTGACATGTAGTTAAATGGTTAAACACTACAAGCTGTTTCTTACAGTTATTGTGTGTTATTGAGTGTGTATGACTCATCAGCTACAATTACAACACATATCTATAGTGCATGATTTGTCACATGTCTGAGTCACCAGACTTAAAGGTCAACCAAATTAAACTGCAGGTGCAAGACTTGTTTACTTGACTCTATAAAAGGGTCTGCATGTGCCCAAGCCTGTCACTGTGTGTATCGGAGCATCACAGTGCTTTACGGCTGTACAGTACTTAGCCTAAGAGGGATTGATGCATTATCATATTGACTGCTGTTTATCTTCTATCACCAGTATCCTGTTATCTTCAATAAATCCTACTCTGGTTTGGGATTAATGTGTAGACTAACCTCCTTGTTCACATCCACTATGTACTTACCAATTTATAGACATCTGCCAGTAGTTGCAACTAAGCCATGCCATACATCCCTCTACACAGTTTTGTAGCTAATGTGAATCTATTTGCATTACTAATGCAACAAAAGTACAATGCACAAGAATCCTGGGCATTGGCAATTGCACTGCATGCAGCTGCTCTGTGCAACTCAGATGCTAAACTGGGTAAAAAGGCAAAAGGCTGAGGATAGATATGTGTGAGCCATGCCATGCATCCCTCCATTGTGCTTAATCTGTGACTTTATACCAAATCCACTACGACAAAACTATTAATACTACATCTCCAGGACATTAAAAGTGACTTTCCATGTAGTTATGTTGTGAAAAATATGCTAAATTCAGAAATAAGTAAGAAAATAATGGAATTGTTAGCCGTGGAGCAGCATCTAAGTCATGCCATGCGTCTTGTGCCATATGGTGCAAATAGAATAGGTGTATGAGGACACATTTGTATAAACACCAAACACCGGCATTTAGTGGGATATTTATCAAAGTTTGGAGAAAGATAAAATGGAGAGAGATCAACTACAACCAATCAGCTTCTAACTGTCATGTTACAGGCTATGTTTTAAAAATGACAGGAGCTGATTGGTTGGTACTTTATCTCTCTCCACTTTATCTCTCTCCAAGGCTTAATGCATCTCCCCCATAGCTTTGATAATTCTCCTACCTTAAAGAAGAATAGTACTAGCACTAGCACTAAAGCACGTGGACCGAGAGCTACCTGGTTGATCCTGCCAGTAGCATATGCTTGTCTCAAAGATTAAGCCATGCACGTGTAAGTACACACAGCTGGTACAGTGAAGCTGCGAATGGCTCATTAAATCAGTTATGGTTCCTTTGCTAGTGCTTTAATAATGTTAAATGATAAATTACAAAAAATACACATGTACTGGAATTCTTATTTATTATACAGTTTATTTTCAAGTGATTTATTGAAAAATGAATGATTGGTAAGGTGAGGTAATAACTGGTACCTTATTACTTGCATTTTATTACCCAGAGTCAAGGCAGCCATTTTGCGGGCTGACCAAATATTCAGAACGCTGCCCCTTATCGTTATCCATCCACAACAGCTGGCTCTAGCAGGATGAAAATACTATGATTGTTTTTTTCCACACTGCTACACTAAAACATTTGTGCTACACTAAAAAAAAAAATGTCACCACATAGTCTACCTCACCCATTTGCACCCTCCATTTTCCCTATTCTGCTTCCTGCCCTTAGCTTCCTTTACACTGGTTCACTTCTTGCCTCTTACATTTGTCTCCTCCCTTCCCTTTAGACTGTAAGCTCCAAGAGCAGGGCCCTTCTCCCTCCTGTTCTCATTACGTACTTCTCTTAAACACCAGCTACACTGTAGACCTCCTCCTTGGGCTCTCTGCCCCCAGACTCCACTCCTTCATCATTTTAGTTTCTTCAGATGATCTAGACCCTTTATCTGCGCCCATGCTAATAGGTACAGGTTTCAGCTTACTCTGAATATTTCCATTGTACCCCTTGCATCAGTGGTTGTGTTGAGAGTTGTAGTGCTATTTGATACTTGGCTACTGTATTGTACTGATCTCTGTGCTGTACTGTTTTACCCTGCACTATCTTACTGGTTTGTCCTCTGTACAGTGCTGCAGACCACTTTTGGCACCCTATAAATAAAGTTTATTATTATTATTATTATTACTATTATTAATAATATTAATAATAAAAGGTGGTGTCAGATGGGGCTCTGAATGTTAGCGCATTTTCAGTTACAAAAACACTAAAATACACAGCATGCAATCCTTCAATGTGGACACATGGATACAGATGGTAAATGGGATGCAGTCAGGAAGCCGATGGTTGGGAGATGGGAGAGGATTTGGTATAGTTACTTTACTTACCAATCAGGATCTTCACTGCTGATGGTCTTTTGGCATCGGAATTTGAACCGCCGGACATAGGTCCAGTGGTCATTCATACCGATCCCATGGCAAATACCCTTTCCTGTCACAGAGGCAGCAAGCACACTCAGAATAACATTGCATTCATCAGCTTCAGATCTCTATAACTTGTGGCAGAGCAAATCATTTTCCTTTTGTCAAAGCAACGTTATGCAGATATATCTTTATTGTACAAAAAATATTATGACATTTTTATTAGTCCTTCAGTCAGACTAGAGACTATTAATAATAATACTACTAATAATAATACTAATAATAATAATAATAACAACAATAAGCACATCCATTGATGTGTTATTGTGTAATACTGTGCAATAATGAAGGGCAAAAATTGTCCACATTTATAAAACTGTGCAGCTAATTGTACAAACATGTATCTTGTATTAAGCATCAATCCCATGAATAATAAGTATAAAACTGTATCTTCGTAGAATAAATCACTGTAGCAGGAACACTGGCATTTACTATTTATCTTTGTTTTGTATCTTCAGTCTGTATTTAATGTATTTTAATTCTACACACTGTCCTGCAGCTCCTGCTCCCGTGACACTCAGCGTCGCATGGCACATGATATAGTGAGCATTGAAATGCCCCTCTGTGTTCTGTCTGCTTTCTGTAATATAAAATCCTCCCCTCTATCTCCACACACTGACTTGTGAGCCTGTCTCTGTTACTGGAAGCCATATTTTGTAGACTCCAGAGAAATTTTGAAAAAGTAGACAATGATCTGTAGAAATAAAACAAACAATGTATAGATGTAGTCGTTAGTATTTAACGACTACTAACCTTGCGCTAGGTTAATCTACCTAGGCTGCTGAAAGTCCAAATGGTCAGTTACCAGCTGACCCAAAAAGGAGCACACTCACAAAAGAAAACATATATGTACATGGATAAACATATACACACATGCACACATATACACCTGTACATATATATAGGACTGCGCCAAGGTGATGAATACAGTATATGCATCAAAAAAAAATTTGCGTGGATGTAAAGGTATTGGTTGACAACTTAATATAACAAGGCTTCTCTCAATAAAAGAATAATATATTTAATATCAACATAATACGCATAAAAAACACAAACATTTAAAAAAAAATAACAATACAATCCAATTGTTAAATATATGCAATGAGGTGCCTGCTTAAACAATACTTATCTTGCTACTTATAATTGTATGTGTGATTGAGTTTTAAGTTAACTTTTTCATATTGTAAGAAAAGTCTAAATTTCTAGAAATGTCTTTTTTTAGAATGCCCTGTAGAAATGTGTACTAAAGAATCACTGCTAATGAGCTAGTAGGTATTTACATTTCTGCACAAAAGTCATTAGAAATATGCCCCTATTATGTTATCAAATAGTTGCATTCACTTTAAGGTGTAAAAATCTGCTCACTGTTCTTTTTTTGTCATTCCCAGATGAGAAGTCCATATCTAGCTTAAGCTGCTCAAATGAAACAAATAATGTCTTGTTTAAGAAAATATTTCTATTTTAGTGCCTAGACGAGGAAAATAAGACAAATAAGCAAGCTTCAGACCCACGTCACACCAATAAACTAGCCTCTATTATTTTCATACAATTATCAAACCATAAGTCCTTGGAATTTAGAGCCTCAGGAGGCATCTCATTCATTTTGCCAATTGTTTACCTATCAACCCACCCATGTGTGAATAATTAGTTATAATGCCATGATGTATGAACCTGCATACCAAAGATGGACTCAGAAAAGATGAACGGAATGGTTGCCAGGATTAGACAAATGGAATCTTATCACTAACCATATTAAAAGGACAAGCTGAATTGTTGTGAAGTGAAGCAGAGGAAGCACAAAATGGGCATTTTGTGTTGTGGTAAAATATTGCAGACATTAAAAAATAAAAAGAGAGGAATCAAAACGTATTTTGAAAGATTGTCCATCTGCTTAATTTTATAGCATTTGTATCTTTTTACTCTAGGGACATGGTTAAAAATTCATGGCAAGACAGTGAAAAATATCCAGGCTGCAGCAATTTCTCTGTGTTCACTCAATTCTTGGCGGAACTTATGCAACAGAAGGTGGGGGAGTGCAACAAACCAGAATTGGAATATCCCTAGGAGACTGTCTGCAACATACTTTTGATTATTTAATGTCACAACAAACCCAACCACCATTAAAATATGATGAAAAGCAGTGACCAGGAGAAGCTTCCTCTTAACAAGGAATTCACAGTGCAAAATATTTTCCAACCAGAATAATTGTTTAGGCTCTTGAAATGATGGGTGAGATTTGATGGATGAAAAGACAGTGTTAAAATGTCGCCTGGTATAAGAGAGCAAATTGAGAGTAATCACTAGAATTTATTGGCCACGGAAAAGCGGCCTGTTTTTGGCAAGGAAGGGAGGCTCAACTAGTAAATCAAAACATCAATGGATAGCAAGGTGTTACTGCTTTGTGAATGTCACATAAAAATGCTCTTAGACTCTTTATTGCACCAGCTATAATAGTGATACCTGGAGAATAAAATAATGGGAGTGAAAATGAAACGTAAAGAAAAACGGAATCTAAAAATGTGTAATCTACTTTTCTAATATGAAAGGCAATAAATCTGTCTGCTGTATTAATCCACTACGTTATTGCTTGTGTTTCTCAGCAGATCTATTTTAAAACTACAACAACATTTTAACTTTAAGTAATTTAAATCCATTTTTTAGATTGTTTATTTAGGTAGTTTAACACCATAAAATCTTTAATGAGCTTTTATTAGTTTACAAGTGATTTTATTATATGTATAAACTCCTGTAAATAATATCTGCATAAACAGTGAGTTAATTTGTTATTGTTTGTGATTGGTCAGTTAAGAAGTCATCACTTCAGTATTCATGAAGAAAGTAGCCCCTGTTGTAACGTATTATAGACATTAGTAGTTCCTCATTTTATGTGACCTGTATAAAAGCACTTGCCACTGTTTCTTCAAAATCCATATCATTTACAGTAGGGCATTATTATACCATATATTTTCCTTCCATATACACTTGTTTAATTGTGTAGTACAGTAAAGTACTGTACAACATATTGTTTTATTTTATTTTTCTTCCATACCACAAAACTGGAACGGACTGGGACTGGGCCGGTGAAGGCACACGCGCCCGCAAAAGGGGCATGGCCTCACCTCAAGAGGGCCTGTTCTCGGGCCATGCCCCCACTTTTCAGTATCCCCGGCCGAGCAGAGCGCCAAGAGCCAGCCAGGGTTTGATGCCGGACCAGCCCATCTGGCAATTGGCCCTTCTGGCATTTGCCAGAAGTGCCAGATGGCCAGTCCAGCCCTGCCACCAATTCCTTGTAACATTTCATAACAATATGCAAAATAATCTTTTTCTGTATTTAATTCTTTCCATGCTCACATGCAGACAATATAAGATTGTGTTTGTAATTTCTTTGTTTATTTCTGTACATTCAACTGTACATAATGTAGGCTTAACTACCATTGGTGCAGGGTGTGCGAATGCTATACAGCCCGAATTTACTCCAGGGCCCGTCGTTCTCTCTACACCCAGACACGCATGCTGCACTGCACAGGCTCTCTCAAAACAGAGCAACTTGCTGCAATGCTGCCTGCTCTGCTGGAACGTCCACACCCCCATGTCCACTGTAAGGAGCAAACATGAGGGAGAGCAGGGAGAAAACAGAAAGATAAAGAAGGTAAAGAGAAGGAGGTAAAGGACGAAGGAGAGAGCTCATGTGACAAAGAAGAGGGGAATATTGCTGTTTGTGTTGGGGAGAGAGACTGAGAGTCCTGGATGGAGATACTAGTAAATTATGCATACATGAGCAGAAGCTGTAAAGAGACACCTGTGAATCCCACCCCACTCAGCACATAGAGTCAATCACAGACTACATGAAGTATCTACCCGGGCCACCCTCCTCCCTTCCATCTAACCACGTGACTGCAGTGCATCCTGAGTAATATAATGCACACTAATAACATACAAAAGGACTGACACAGAATATCACAGGGGACTCTCTCCCAATATATAGTAAATTACCAACTGTACAAGGTGCTAATATACAGGTGGTCCAGCACCAACTGCGCATCACTTGGCAATGCCAACTCCGGCGCAGTGCTGCGGAGAGAGGTGTCTCACTAGAAAATGGGGGTAGGGGCCCTTTCAAAATTTTGCTATGCAGCCCACAAAGTTCTAGCTATGCCCCTGCAATTGTATACTGCATATTCACATTTATGTTGTGTTTTATGTTATGAATTAGACTAATATACAGTGATTGTTTCCTTTACAGATACCACTGGATTCCAGACAACCACTTCTTTAAACTTTACAAAGTTATGACATTGTTATATCTGGGTTCAGTAATGAAATGTAACCCTTTGTATTTATTAATTCTGCATGTAATACATTTGTAGGGAATCGGTATATAATGCCGGCTGTCGGGATGCCTACTGTCAAAATACAGACAGCGGTATCCCAATGGTTGGTATCCAGACAGGGGTCTGGTAAGTATACTTACCCTACCCCCTTCTCCCACTAACCCTCCCTTCTTGTAGCCTAACCCTATCCCTCCCCGCACCCTAACCTTCCCCGTTAGTGACTAAACCTAAGTCTCCCCCCTTCGTGCCTAACCCTAACCCACCCCAGTGGTGCCTAACAGTAAGCCTCCCCCCTAGGGGTGCCTAACCCTATTCTCCCTCCCCCAAAAGCTAACACTAACCCTGCTATGCTACCTAAACCTAACCCTCCACCCCTCGGCTAATGCTAAGGGGGCCCCGGACTTACCTTGTTTGGGCAGTCCTCCTTCTGGATTCCAGTGTCGGGATTAAGATACAGATGTGTCCAGCTACATCGATGCTGTGCACATAGCAAATCGTGCCACGCATGATGCGGGGCATGTGCCTGGATGCGGATACACGCACTGCGTTTGCACCTGCGCCTCCATAGGATTGCATGGTGCAATCACAGTGCACGCCAGAGCGTACCGTAGCATATGCTGCTGCGGGTAATTGCATGGCGCAATGCGTGCACACGTTTGTAGCGCGATCAGCAAAGATGTAGCTGGACACAGCTGTAGGCGTCTGTATTTCGACACCTATCTTAAGTCCCTTGTCGGGCTTCCCCCATCAGGATTTAGACCGGCGGCATCACAGCTGCCGGTCTCTTAACTATATCCCCATTTGTAGTGTGTTCTCCATGTAAAATAACTAGTTAAAAACTCCTTGTATTGATGACTGTCATTTGTTTAAACTTACTTCATGTTTAGACCTTTTAGAAACTATGTTATTGTACCACTTGTTAATTATTGCAGGAAAGACTGATATGCGCAGACTTCTGTGTTTTGGTTCTGTTACTGGTAGACATGTTACAACTTCAGGACAAATATGACTCCTACCTATAACTATTTAATCAGGAAGTTATTCATTTGCAAGGTGGACAATGGCCAAAGAATTGGGAAGGAAAAATGCCACTATTATTTATAAATCTGTATTTTCTTCTAGCTTTAGCTGATATGGGAGGTCATATTTTATTGCGGATGGTGCAATTTTCTACAGGACTTTGTGTAATGCTGACAATGCCCTGACATTTTAGGGCTACTGAGAGCACAACCTGAACAGACCTCTCTTTTCAGGTAATTTCAGGTAATTACAAACCACCGAGTTGATTGTGTGGGCAAAGCATGGAATGTATTTAAAATTGCCCATTAAAATTGCAGAGGGGAGTTTTAGTGGGGTGAGAAATTTGAATATAACATTACGAAGTTTATGCAACAAGTTTAAACCATTATGTGTGTTTGTGAAGCCAGCACTACATAAAGTAGCTTGCCCGTGAGTAAGCTGGCATTATGTGCTAGTCCTGCTGTACTGAAAGAATGAGGATGATGTAGATGTAGATACTGCTGGTGCTGGTGATGAGAGTGATAACTATCCAGTGGGATGTTATGGTCATGTAGTCTTTTGTTTGACCAGTGCTATTCGTCCACATATGCATAGTTAGGGTGATAGTGGGTACAATGTTATTTTTAACTAAAGTAATGACTCTGACTTTGACCTCCCTGTATAGCTGTAAGATTGCTCTTCGAGAGAAATGGAATTGAGGGCCTGATTCACTATGGATCGCTATTCTGCTTATACACATGCACCGCAGTTACTTATATCAGTGGTGATATTTAAATGTTTACATTCACATTGTGATCACATCCTAACATAAGGACGCCCACTTCCCCTTACTCACATCCGTATACTAGGGAAACAGAGCCAAACCATCGGTAAAATCGAGTAACATTGGACCCATAGCACACTTGCACAAGTCCTGACCTTACTCAGAAATTGCTACCAGCTATGCACGCTATCAGTGCTTTGGCTGTTTATAGCCACACAGTGGCTAATTTATGCACGCCCCTGCAATGGCGTTGAAACGCATGGGGGCACGCCTGCATTCATCCGACCATCTCTTATCACCACCCACAAACAGCACTTCCTGTCAATCACTGTGCTCTGGGTCTGCGCAGCCTCAGCAATCGCAGTTCCCATCGCAATTGCTATTTCGCTCACGCGCAATGTGATGCATATGCATGCACAGAGCACAAACATCGACCAATTGCGTGCATATTAGCAACTGCATTCCTTGCTGAATCAGGCCCTGAGATGGAATTTGGTAGCATGGGCACATGATCTCTACTAATTGACTGAAACATGTGTAATTATTGCTGATATTGGATGCAGATCAAGTGTTAACATGGCTATTATGGCTTTGGTGATCCACTGTGCAACAGGATGATGGCTGTCATCCTATCTTACCCTTTAAATGATTGCATGACAGACAATTGTTGGAAACTTGGCTTACTCTAGTTCCCCTTTCTTATATGATAATTCACCCCCAACAGCAGCTGCCTAGCGTCCAGAGATTCTTCTTAAGGATTATGGATTGCATTATAGAAGTCAGATTGCATTTGATCTAATGATACAGGACTAGTACTTAATACTGTTCCTGAGCCAATGATGAGGGTGTTGACAGTGAGGATTGCATGAGGAATTTAACCATGCCACTGTTTACTGTTACTGGACTGCTTATTGCACGTGATTTAACTTTTTGGGATACACCACTTGCATGATTATGCTGCAAATTACATATTATCAAGGATATGTATAGATGGTTAACATTCCTATCTCAACATATTTTGGTGTCACAATGGTGACAGATAGTTTGACAAACATTGTCTGGATTTGGGTAGGAATAGTTGCACATGTGGTGGTGGATTTCTTTTGTCTTTTGGCCAGGCATAACAAGACTGCGCTTATCATGGGCATTAGGTGGGACTGCTGGTAGCTGCCTTACTTACAGACAATCATCACCATCATCATCTGTTTCACGTACAACACTGTCATCATCCTCACTGTCCTCATTGTCAGATACACAATTACCACCATCATCCGGTTGCAGATGAACAACATTTAAATTTCCATTCTCTATTTCTGAATCTTCCTCATTACTTCTTATCCTTACATTACATGATGATTTAGAAATAATAGGAGGATGCTGCTCAGAACTTATCACAGTTTCAAAATATGATCTGTCTGATACATACATGCCGCTTATGGACACCCTTGGATTCTCCTCTGGACTCTTCTGTGAATGCTTATTTTGATTTTCAGAGTCATTGTTATTATTATTAGTTATGGATATGTCTGTTTTGGAGGAGACTCCAGTCACACTACTAGTACTACACTTAGGGATAAATTTACTAAGTGTTGGTCCCGATTTGTCCCGTTTTTCAACTCGGATAGGATCGATCAAAAGCGGCCATTTTTTTCACTTTAAAATCGGGAATTTACCAAGATCCCGGTTTTGACAGGATTGTTTTGATTGATGGTGTATTTGGTCGATCCTGCCCATTTTGAAGTCCCGATTTCACCACCCGAATTTCTCTCCCGAACAAGCAGGCTGCACATATCAGTGAAATATGTGCAGGCTGCTTGCTATTTTTTTATATTAAAAGGGTTAATTTTAAGATAAAAATTGATGTCCGTCCCCCCAAAGAATAACCAGCCCCGGACTTGTCAGCCAGGCCTGGTTCCAAAAATTATGGGGAACAAAACGTGTAGGGTTCCACTGTAATTTAGGAACCAGCACCAGGCTGCAGGGCCAGTCCTGGTTTTAAATATAGGGGTAAAAAAATGCATATGGTTCTCTTAAACCCAGCACCGGACCCAAAATGATTGGGGTATAATGCCACAGCCCAGAACCCTATTACCAGGTCTCCAAGGCCAAAGCATCCTCATCACAAGTTGTTCTGGCCAAGTCGGGGATCTCAGGGGAGGTGGGGACCCCATAAAAAAGAGTCCCCCCTCTCCTGACCCCCAGGCTTGGTCAGAAGCCCGGGGTTCTTCCCTGCACCCCTGGAGCGGTGGGTACGGGAGTAATAAAGTGAAGAACAGTAGAAAACTATTGTATTTTACAGTGGGACTACAGGTGCCAGCATTCCTGCACTTTGGCACTTCTGAAACTACAAGTGCCAGCAGGGGTCCGGCACCCGTACCCCCACTGTAAAATAAATAGTTAAATAAAGACAGAACACACCATGACTAGTAAAGATGTATTACACACATACATCAATCACACATACTTACCTCTACCAGCCGGTCTGTCCACTGTACCTGCAACAAAGATTGTATACACACCTGCTCATCGTGCTGGTCTCCATAGGATCCCAGGGGGTCTTGGCAAAAAAGTAACATGCTTCCCCGATACTAAACAGACTAGTATTGGTATGTGTCTTGTCACACTTACCAATTCTACAAGAATACCAGCTGCCGGGACGTCACAGGGTTTCCCATGTCCCACCAGCCAATCAGAGACCGCTTCACATCTAGCGGCCTCTCATTGGCTGGAACCCAAGGTGCCATTCCAGGAACCCTCCAGCCAGAAGCAGGGGCCATGGGGTGGTGATGGTGCCACCCACAAAGCCCTCCACTTTGTGTGGTCGCACGGGCTGCACACCCCTAGTTTTGGCTCTGCGTTATTTGGGGCGTTTTTACAGTGTTGAAAATGAGCATCCTCACAGTGCCCTTATATTTGATCAAGAAACTGTGAGCGCAGAGAATTATGGTAAAATTATGTTTCATCTGCTTCACCTAGAAATTGGGTTATTTTCAAGATCCCAGATTTCTGGGAAAATGTCATTTTGACACATGACAACGTCCAAATCTGGTACGCAGGTTCTGTCACGCTCTGAGGTTTTTGTGAATTTGGCCTGGGTTGATAGAGAAGGACAAATGTTGCGAGGCTTGAAGACTCAGGCAACTTGGGCTGAAATCAGCCAGATCTGTACTTGAGCTGAACCGGACTGGATCCGGACTTGGACTGTTCCGGACTGGAACCGAACTTGGACTGACCCGGACTGGATCCAGACTTGGACTGAACCGGACTTGGACTACACCGGACTGGATCCGGACTTGGACTTAATAAGAATAGCAAAAAATAAAAAGCAAAAAATATGGTAGTTGCTCAATCAGCTTAATGACATACTGCAGGTGCTTGTAAAGGGCGGGGTTTACAATGAGCTACAGAAAAAAGAAATTTGCCCTCCAGCACACTGCAGATAAATCAAAAATACTTGAATCCTACATAATAATAGAAATTCAGAGGTATTGGTTACATACATTTGCAAATATATGAATAAACGCTGGGCCAACGTCAAGGCTCCTCTATACCAGTATCCCTAACATTAAGGGATTCATGTCCGAGAAGCAAGGCACCCCAAAAAATTCCAGCCAAGGACCATCCCCAGGGCATCACACGAAAAGGGGAAAAAAGGTGATAGTGAAGTGTAAAGGATAGATGTGTAAAGATAAATCAATAAGTGTTAATGAAATGTAAAAGAAATAAAATGACAAATAATATACAAACGATTAGAGAAGTGAAAAAATATTCTATGTGAATTAAGTGGTGATGCCATGAGAAAGGTCCAGCCAGAACAACCCCGGGGGCCCCACTCCCAAACGCTCACCCCAAAATAATTATTGCTATATAATAGTAGCACCCACTCTGGGTCATATAATTCCAAATGTATGAACTGAGAGCTAACTTACCTTGGAGGTACCCCAAAAAACCTCCACATGGCACTATAAGGTCCAGCACCTCCTCCTAATGCTGACTCCCTTCATGCCTCCAAACTGCAAGCAAAAAATATGGTAGTTGCTCAATCAGCTTAATGACATACTACAGGTGCTTGTAAAGGGCGGGGTTTACACTGAACTACAGAAAAAAGGAATTTGCCCTCCAGCACACTGCAGATAAATCAAAAATACTTGAATCCTACATAATAATAGAAATTCAGAGGTATTGGTTACATACATTTGCAAATATATGAATAAGCGCTGGGTCAACGTCAAGGCTCCTCTATATCAGCATCCCTAACATTAAGGGGTTCATGTCCGAGAAGCAAGGCACCCCAAAAAATTCCAGCCAAGGACCATCCCCAGGGCATCACACGAAAATGGGAAAAAATGTGATAGTGAAGTGTAAAGGACAGATGTGTAAAGATAAATCAATAAGTGTTAATGAAATGTAAAAGAATTAAAATGACATAAATAATATACAAACGATTAATAAGAATAGTAGAGGGGATTTGCTGAACTGCGACAGCACAGGAACTGGGAGCAGCATCCACTGTAAGGGACTGAGGAATAGGTCTCAGGGAGCACAGGTAGTCTGGACAGAGGCAGGGCTGTGGAAAATGTTGCACTGGCAACCAGACTGTGAAGCAGGATGTCTCTTTATAGTACTACCTGAGCACTGATTGGCTAACAGGGTCAGGTGTCTGCTGTATTGAATGACTGGAGAAAGGGAACCAGGCACTGAGTGGTGCATGGAATCATGTGACTGCTGCAGAGACAGAGACAGGAGGATCAGTCAGCTGACGGAAAGTGTCATGGCAGAGCCCAGTCTCCAGAGCACATGGAGAACGCTGCACACTGGCATCTCAGAGAAGACCCTGCTTCCTCTGAAAATGTTGCACACTGGAGCCATGCAGGGAGAATGATCAGCACTAAAGGACTGGAACAATACATCCACATGATCTCTGCAGCTCAGGTCTAACTCATCAGTTCTCACAGACAGAGAGACTCACAGGTGTGCAATCAGTCCAGAAAGGAATCCAGGAGCTACATAGCAACACAGACATGTTGCCTGCAGGCAATCTGGATATCCTGACCTGCAGAGAAGGTTGAAGAGGTAAGTCACAGAATAATTAGTTAAGTCAGGATCATGATTCAAGATTCAAGTCATTTCTCGGTTCTACTTGGCACCCCTGCCAAGCTGCTCATCTCTCTTTACTTATTTTATACTGTATTTATGTACATATATTATAAGGGCACAGTTGTGCCCTTATATTAAGACTGAATCTAAAAAAAATTAATTCTCCCATAGAGAACTTCCGAGGAGGGGGCATGGTATTTAAGGGGCTACACCTCAAAAGCTATTGGAGATACCAAGGAGAAATTTGGCACGGGTAGGGGGCGAATTTAGACTTAGGGGTTTGTTTTATTAGATAGCTATTATTCCAGGGAATGTGCTTTTGGGCTTTATGTAATTGAGAAAGTTACAATTTTTAAAGTATTAACTCACAAATCCACTATTGTAGAGATAGGAAGTTTCAATTTGTTGCGCAGCCTCAGTAGGAGCCTGTAGCAGGTGTACTCACTGTGGCTTCACTTGGGTGTACCAAGATGGCTGGCCAGTGTAGGCAGTATCAGCAGTGGGCTTGGGCGAAGAAAGCGGCCGTTAGCTGTGGCTGGGATCCATGGGGGTAGTGGGTGTTAGCTACGGCCAGGACCTGGGGACAGTAGTGGGCGGCAGCGGCAGTGCAGGTGGCAGTGGTGCAGGTGGCAGAACCGGGGGGAGGTAGCAGCAGACTGATGCAGGCTCAGATCTGAAATAAACAAACACAGAAGTACGGAAGGGATCAGTGAGAACTGTCTGTGCTTCTGTGTTTTAAAAAAAAACAACAACCTGTGTATAAAAAAAAATTGCGTGCCCCCCACCAAAAAATACAACCAGCACTGGGATATGTAAACCCAGTACTTGTGCTAAATTCAGGGGACAAACAACGTAGGGGTCTCCCGTGTTAAGCACAACCAGCACCAGGCTGTTCAGAATCAGTTCTGCTTGCCAAAATATGGAGGACAAATGACGTTGGGGTCCCCCATATTCAGCGCAACCAGCACGGGACTCTGAGCTGGTCCAGGTTCTGGAAATACAGGGGGAAAAAATGTGTAGGGTACCCCTGTATTTACCAGAACCAGCACCGGACCTTTTTAGCAGGGGGGTAATGCCACAGCCAGGGGAGCCCTTTCACCTGGCTCCCCAGCAAAAGCATCACCCCTGTCCACTGGTACCCTAGTCAGGGGATCCCCGGTGAGCTGGGGAACCCCACAATAAAGGGGTCTCCCTCTCCAGGGCCCCCTGGGCTGATAGCCCGGGGCTATCCCCAGCACTGGTGCTGGATTGATAGTGTAAAGTGTGGTGCAAGTAAAGAGTTAAAAAATTGGGGGTTTTGCTGTGGAACTGCAGTTCCCAGCCAGCCTCCCCTGCATGCTGGTGCTTAAGGAACCACATGTACCAGTATGGGGGGGCATTACGGGCCCACTGGTACCTGTAGTTCCACAGCAAAAGCAATATTAAAAAACCACAGAACACACACACCGTAGAAAGTACAATTCTATTCAAACATACATGCACACACATATGCATACACACTATCTCACACACTCACCTATGTATCCCTGTAGCCCATCGGTCCTCTTCTCCATGTAGATGATCCAATGGTGTACCTTCCAAAGTAGGCAATCAAGGATATCCAGATAAATTGTTAGAAGATGCAAAAGAATATGTTCTTTCTATAAACAGATCCACACTGTAACATGTGCAGGGTCCCAAACAAATAGAAGGCAACAATATTAATACAAATATCCAGACAATTTTAATAACAAAAAAGATATTTGTCTACCATGTAATGGTAAGAAGGAATGTATTCCTTTTATCGATAAATATAACTCCAAATCTATAAATAGAATAATTAAATCCAGCTACAGTATTCTTAAACAAGATCAAATACTATCTGGTCATCTTCAGGATAACCCCAATATTGTCTTTAAAAAAAAAATCTGAATCTAAAGAACATATTAGCACCTAGCGAATTGAAAAATATACCTGAAACCCTTTCTTCTACGTCTTGGATTCCACCTAAACCCAATGGATGCTACAGATGTAACAAGAATACGTGTATAACTTGTAAGCACATTAAGAACAGAATTCAAACTGTCACATCTTGTAAGAATCAAAAGACTTTCCCAATAAAAACTTTCGTAACTTTTGTAAATCCCAGTATTGCGTCTATGTTCTCCAATGTCCTTGTCACCTTCAATATGTGGGCAGAACTACCAGATATGTCAAGACCCAATTCCGAGAACATAGATGCAATATCATTAAGAGGTTCACTAATCACAGCGTCTCAAGACATTTTTCACAGTTTCACAGAAGAGGGAATAGATTCCATAAATTATGTATAGACGAATCTGCCTGGATTTTTAAATTAGATACACTTTATCCAAATGGGCTAAATTAAATTTTGGATTATACTTGTTTAGAATAGTTCTTAATAGTGACGGAGATGTTTGACAGGGTGTTGCAAGTGGACGTCTGTCACTGCAGCCCTTTTTACACATCTCCCTCAACTTTTCATATGTATATGTATGTATATGTGTACACTAATGTGTGATATGTATATATGTAATTATGCTATATACATTTCGGTTCCTCTCCTATCTTATACTATCATGATTATTTCACCTAACTCAGTGGTCTAGTGTGAAATCATATATATATATATATATATATATATATCTTACAATATCATGTTGCTAATGGATACTATATGGTCCACTATCCATTTGATATTTTCCCTTTTTTCTTTCTAAAATTCCAACTCTTTTCTCCTATTCTCCCACTCCCACTTCTCTGCTTAATTTTGATTTTCAGGAGTTTGCATATGATTTTATGTACTTTAAACCAAATAAATCTATTATTTAAACTAATCTTTCTAAGGTAACAATCTGGGCTAAAACTGTTATATATGTGTATATGCAATATAGTAAGATAGTGTTTTATCCAATCAACATAATATCCTAATCCTAATTGATAAAATAATAATATCTTAATGGAAAACAAAGTTAATTAAATACTTTTCTATATATTATATGGATGGATTATGAAACTTATGAAATTGATAACAACAACTACAGAGACTACTAAAGTGAATTAGATGATTTCAGAGAATTCACACTAGAGGAATGGATGCTTCTTTTTTCCTTATTTTATTATTGTTTTTAATTATTTAACATTTTTATATCTAATTATTATCATTATTTTTATTATTATTATTATTATTATTATTATTATTATTATTATTATTATTATTATTATTATTATTGTAATAAATTGTCTGGTATATATGAATTATATTATCTACATAAGTGGGTGTAATATTTTATATACAGTATATTGGGCCTAAAAGAAAGGAAGATTGTATCATTAAAAAAAACTATTACTAAAGGTGCATACACACGTAACGATTTTTTGAGCGATTTAACTATAACAACATTATAGTTCAATCGTTTAAAAAATTGTTCAGTTTCTGAGTTATAACGATTAACGATTATCGTTCATGCGCGTTCCTGTTTGTAGTTTGTAGTTCATTCTGACTGACCAACTGAACGATTTTCATTAAGGGAAGTTACAAAAATCAAAAATCGTTTGTAGTTCAAAAAATCGTTCATTACACTTTAAAAAAATCTAACAGATAATCGGACAGATAATCTGACAGAAAATTGTTCAGAAAATCGTTCAGAAAATCGTTGGTAACAAAATTGTTACGTGTGTATGCACCCTAAGCTGAGAGACACAAATTGTAAAGGTGCGTACACACACAACGATGTAAGTAATGAACGATTTTCGTTGAACAATTTTCGTTCAGTTTTTCCCTTGAAAAAATGAACGAAAATAGTTTTACAAAGTAGTTGGTTTTACTTTACATAATAAACGATTTTCTATGTGTTGAAGGAAAAATGTTGCAACTTCTATTGAAAATCGTTCAGTTGGCCAGTCTGACTGAACTACAAACTACAATCGACAAACGTGAACGCGCATGAACGATAATCGTTCATCATTTATCGTTTTACACTGAACGATTTTTTGAACGATAACGACGTCGTTATAGTTAAATCGTTCAAAAATCGTTGTGTGTGTATGCACCTTCTGACCTATGCTACCACAATGTGAACTAATTGATATCAGAACTTTCCAATTAACTAATTGGATACTGCTTTAAATAAAGGTGTCTTGGGCTTGTTATTTATCTTGAAAAGTCCCTAGAGGAGGGACGAAACACGTTGATCTAAAGTTCTAAACCAAGCAACTCATTGATATTAAAACCACATCTTGCACAATTTTGTTGCGGTACACCTCTCTCATCACGATCCAGAAAGCCCTGTGAAAGAAAAACTGCCACTCAGGGTACACCTGAGCTGCCTCTACCATGGACAAACATGCCTGCAAGTACTGTATGAGAGCTTAACTGTAACTAGCTGATTCTCCATAGAGAAAGAACAGTGTGCAAGTTCCGGACTGCCGCTAGTGCTCCCACGGCTGCCTGGCTCTCTCTCAATCTTGCCGGAAAACAAATACTAAAGGTGTGCACCTTGTCCAGGTTGGAAGGTGGCTATCTTTCACCATCCACCGCCGCTTCCACTGCGCACAGGACTAGTGCATCGGCTGGTGAGTATTGGATGCAAAAAACTTTTTCAGTATTAACTAACAGTTAATGTTTCCATACTGGGTACACTGTAACAAACCCTGAAACAATTATATGAGGATTTATATTTGAGTCCGTTATTTGAATAAAGACTCTTTTTTCTGAAAACAATTATATCGATACCCCAAGGAGACGTGATTATCTACGAATTGTTATATACTATTTACAGGAGTCGCCCGATGTTCTATTACCCTACACGTGATTAGTCTAAAGACTTTCTACTATGTTTGTGGTTTTTTTATATAAATATATACTTTTTTTATCTTGTGTATTACCTTATGCTGCTATCATTATTGTGAGTGTTATGTTTGAGTGTATACATTTAGTAATAAATTGTTATGTTGAATTTAGCCATTCCTCTATTTTGAATTTGTTATCTGATTCTCTTTATCTACAGTATATGTTCCACTGGCACAGTCTTCCCTCTAAAAATAAATATAGTCATATTCTCTATATGGACTCTTTGGCAATAAGTCCTTAAAGAC
This sequence comes from Taudactylus pleione, assembly GCA_031769625.1. Lineage (NCBI taxonomy): Eukaryota > Metazoa > Chordata > Amphibia > Anura > Myobatrachidae > Taudactylus > Taudactylus pleione. The sequence continues at coordinate 239,776 of JAUIMM010000250.1, forward strand.
ACGCTGCAGGTGGAGCATATATGTATGTATGTATATATATTATATATATATATATATACTATATATGTGCATGTGTATGTATACTCAGATGTGCCGCTATACATATTTGTATGTGTTCATTGTATTAATCACTAATTTTTTATGAATTTCTGAGGAAAACTGTTTGCTATTGACTGTGAATAGGAATTTGCATTTTCCATACCCGTTTAACAGTCAGCGCCAATGATCGGGGTGTTTTCACTCATTTGTGTATATCAGTTGTTGTTTGGCAATCCAGGGTCTTGCCAAAAATAAAACGAAATACGCAGACCAGCGAACTTTAGTACTGTCCTCTAAGGACAGTACTACCCAAATGACAGCTCCATGGTGGGATTTCAGTACAGAAATCCCAGTGTGGAGCGCTCATTGGCTGAGAGAGGTGTGCCTTCCGCCTCTCAGCCAATGAGCGGTTCTCACCATTGACTTCAATGGTGAGAACCACGCATGCTCATTTAAAAAGAGGCGCCTCCACGCCATTTTTGAAATTCAAAGATGGCTGCCGAGAGCCAATCACGGCTCACGACGTCATCGCCCCACCCCCTCGGCTGGCTTATATAAACCAGTGCGAGCACACGGCACGGCAGTGCTTCAGCCAGGTGGCAGCAGAGAAGATCTGCCGAAGAAAGAAGACACTAGGGAAGTCCTGGATGGATGGCGGCCATGAAAAAGAGCCTAAAGGCCACCACCCTCCAGGTAAAGATGCCGTGGAAGTCCTAGGGGAAGCGGCAGCCATGAAAAAAGCTTGAAGGCTGCCGCCCCCAGATGAGGGTACAGAAAAATAAATTTTTGAAACAGTCGGTGTCTGTTTTTTTTTATTATTATTTCTCTTACAAGGGTACTATAGGTACCAGAAGGCCCTTAATGCCCTACTTGCTGGTACTTGTGGTTCTCCAAGTATTATCATGCAGGGGAGGCTTCCTGGGCCCTGTAGTGTTTCTGCAAAAAAACAATATTTTAGGTCTTTATTTTGCACTACACATCACATAAATCAACCCGGCACCCACCGGCCAGGGGTGCTGGTGATAGCCCCAGGCTATCAGCCTGGTCTTAGTGTGCCCTGGAGAGGGGGACCCTTTTATTGGAGGGGGTTCCCCAGCTCCCCAAGTATCTCCGGCCTGGACTGACTAGCAGTCAGGGGTGATGCTTCGACCGGGGGTGGTCCCCTGGCTGTGGAATTAGCTCCCCGCTAGAAAAAGTCCAGTGCTGGTTCTGGAAAATACGGGGGACCCTATGCATTTTTTTCACCTGTATTTCCAGGACCAGCTCAGAGCCCAGTGCTAGTTGCTCTGAATATGGGGGACTCCAACATAACTTGTCCCCCATAGTTTGGCAACCAGGACTGGTTCAGAAAAGCATGATGCTGGTTGTGCTTCATATGGGGGACCCCTACATCATTTGTCCCCCGTATTTAGCACAAACAGTACTAGATCTCCAAAGCCCGGTGCTGGTTGTTGTTGTTTTTTGGTGGGGGCATGCCATTTTTTTTATACACAGGTTTTCTTTCTTTTTTTTAAACACAGAAGCACCATCGGGTCCTGAAGCCCACACCACCACCACCCACGCTGCTGCCTGCACCGCAGCCGCCAATGCCCGCTACCATCCCCAGGTCCCGGCCACAGCTAATGCCCAATCCCCCATCTCCCAGGTACCAGCCACTGCTACCACCCGCTTCCTTCCCCCAAGCCCACCACTGTTACCACCCGCACTGGCCAGCCATCTTGATACACCCAAGTGAAGCCACAGTGAGTACACTGGTTGGAGGCTCCTTCTAAGGCTGCGCAACAAGTTGAAACTTCCTATCTCTATAATGGTGGATTTTTGAGGTAATAGTTTAAAAACTGGAACTTTCTCAATTATGTAAACCCCAAAAGCACCTACTCTAGAACAATAGCTACCTAATAAAATAAACCCCAAGTCCTTATTCTCCCCCTACCCTGAGTTATGCCTTCCCAAAAATCCTGATGTGGTTGTGCTTAATACAGGGGACCCCTTGTTGTATGTCCCCTGTATTTAGTACAACCAGCACTGGGGCTCCAAAGCCTGATGCTGGTTGTGCTGTGGGGGCACATCTTTTTTTTTATATTACACATTCATTTTTTAACAGATGCATGGATGGATCTCACTGATACGTCCATGCATCTGTGTCTTATTAATTTGATTTTCTTAGGTGCATGCCCAGCACCAGTGAGTCCCTCTGTCACCCGCTGATGCTTCTGTGCACGGCCCTATTGCTGCCACTGCCCCACACAACTGCAGCCTGCCCCTGCAGCCGTCTTTCCCTCTGCACCCCCAAAATACCTCCTGTGTGCTGTCTGCTCCTCCACTCATGCTAGTGTAACTATTTGTTGTCCCTCTGCCCTGCAAGTGGCCCGGTTTGCTTTTCAAAACCCTGATGGCTAATAAATTATAAAAAAGCAATGAAATTCCATAGACAAAAAACCTTACAGTTTCACATGCCCATTATGGCTTCTTAGACATGATCTGAAATTTCACAAAACCTACTGAATTTGTGCCACTCAAAATAAAAGAAGCAATGAAATTCCGATCATAGACAGAGTGTGATAGTTTTAGCAATTAGGGAGCTGATGGTGTATAATGAATGAGATGTTGGAACCCAGTGGGATTGTTGTGGTGACTGAATGGGAAGATTGTGGGCACTGAATGAGATGTGTGTGCCACATAACTGCTCAGACCTCAGTTGCATAGACTGCATGTATGTATTCCAATGAGCACACAATTCTGTGAATTAGCAGGTCCACCACTTTGTGAGTGACAGCAATCTCACTCTGTGAGAGTGCTGAATCTGCAGTTAACCACAGGGTGTGATGGCATACCATATCTGTATTGCGCAAGGAACATGTCCATTAAGGCGTCACTGCTTTTATTTAGTTTGAGTGGAACAAATTCAGTAGGTGTTGTGAAATTTCAGATCATGTCTAAGAAGCCTTAATGGGATATGTGAATATATATATATATATATATATATATACACAAAATGAACCCTTATATCACGCTTACACTGGTTCAGCTGCACCAAATAGGTGGACCTCTGCTAGTAGAGGACCTAAAAATAGAAATTGAAAAGAGGGGGTACCTTTGGTGTGCTTTAACTTTGAATATTAATTGAATAGGAGAAATTTCCACCACCTAGGGGGATTTATTGCAATATTAGCTGTTGGTCAAACACAACCTTCTAGTTACTCTTCAAATCACCATTTGTTTATGTTTTGGATATTATTCATAAAATAAAAGCCTATGGCAGCCCATAATTCTTATACCTGAATATTTTATTCTTGGTATATCAACAGAGGTAAAAATATATAAAACAATTTACAATACAATCAATACATAAATAGCATAAAACAACTTTTAGTAAACCTGCCCCAGTACAGAAGAATAGATGTTATTGTCACTTACACCCTTACAGGTGTGAGCTCTTAGGTGGACCTCTCATGTGGTAGGTGCAGGTTTTTCAAAGCGATGACCCTACACATTTCGTCCACATACGGGACTTCATCAGGGGTAAATACTTTTAAAAGACAAAACATATGGTGATAAATACAATTGCATATTTACAGTGTATAGCAGATATATCCATAGTCATGTACTTGTAATCGATCTTGATTAATATTTATACAACATGAACACAGAAGAAAAGGTTCATATAATGGAAGTTTATCCAATCAGAGGTTTAACAATGGCTACTGACAACAGACACATAGTAAAAGTACACCAAAAATGGAACTGGTCTGAATAAACACTCGATGATATGGAACAGGTTACAAATACATAAAACAAAGAGTATAGGATCAAAAAGCATCAGAACTCCAGACTAGGTTGCTTTAAACAGAGATAGAAAACAAAATATATTATTAATACCAAATAGAATCCTATATAAACAGTAATAAATATACTTTCCTAAAAGGAATACTATTGCATGCTACTACAAGTTCTGATTAATAACTAAAGTTACAGCTAAAAACTTTTTTTAAACAAATACCACATAAAACACACACATAATTTTATATATATATATATATATATATATATATATAATGCATACATAAACCAATATTATATACAAATTAGATGGTATAGCCACCACCCCTGGTACCCCAGGGGTAAGATTCCTCCTGTAATTTCAAATTTCACTTCATACCCTCCATCTCTAACTAGTGTGCCCAACTTTTCTTTTTACTCCCATTCACTAAAATGTAGGAACCTTATATTTCCCTTCGGCCCTCTGATTAATTAGTACAAAGATGTATTTATCCTATATCAGTTAGAGAAACCTCTTCAACCTTATGTCATATATAATAAGATAAGACACTTTTAGAGAAAGATAAATGTGTATTCAAGGAAGTTTAAATGTCAACTGGAAGTGATAAAACATCTTTCCACTAATAGAATCATTATTTTCTAAAGGATACAGAAGATATGTACCTTAACTGTTCTCAACAACATTGAAAGGTTTTTAAGCTCTAAAATTTATGGACGTAATTGAAAATTCAAAACTTTGTAACTTAGGATGTTACTTGGTTGTGACTTCTTGGATGTTTGAAACTGGAAAAAGTAAATGTAAAATACTGTTTTCTAGAGGTAAAAAAAGATTAATTATAAAACAATTACTAAAATAAGTGACAGTATACTTAATGCAAAAAAATTAGTAATCACACAATAAAGGAAGTAAAGAAAGGTGCAGTTACTAGAGGGAACTCTGGCCCTGATTCAGAGCCGGACGCTCTGACAGAGCGCTCGCTCTGAATCAGGGCCGTCTCTCTGAATTTAAGAGGGGCCTCTCCGGGCTGCTTGCATAGCTGTGGGTGACCACCCACAGCTATAGCGAGCGGCCAAAATGATGGTTGCGATGGTCAAGACCATCGCAACCACCGGGCTTGCGACGAGACCCTTGTGGTAGGGTCTCGTTGCCGCAAGCCCTGGAGTGCTTTTGGCTCTATCAGAGCCAAAAGCACTCCCACTGACATCACTAGTGATGTCGGTGTGGCCGGCCCCAGACGGTAGGCATTCCCATGGGAACGCCTCCATCTGGGCAGCCATGCCCCCAGCACGCCCACCAAAGGGGGCGTGCTGTCACTCACCATCGACAGCACGTCCCCTTTGGTGCGAGACCCATAATGACGGCTTGGCTGTCGTTATTCGGGTCTCGTGCATGTGCACGATGGAGCCGCCTCCGTTGTGCGCATGCGCACTTGGCCAACATCGACCCGCTGAATTAGGCCCTCTATCCCATAGAAAAGAAATGTTACAAATCATAGACACCTTTTAATTACTATAGATGTGTCTTCAAACACCAAGGGGTAAATTTACTAAAGTGAGAGTTTTTAGAAGAAATGTTGCCCGTAGCAACCAATCACATTCTAGCTATTATCTTCTAGAAGGTGCTAGTTAAATGTTGAGTAGAATCTGAATGGTTGCTATGGGCAACATCTCTTCTAAAACTCACTTCTAAAAACTCTCAATTTAGTAAATTTACCTCCTAGCATCAATATGCCATAGTGTGTTGGATGCCTGGCACAACTGAGCCACGCTGAGCGGTGTAGCCTAGAGACTTTCTTTTTAAATTGGTTCTTATACACATTGCAGGTGCAGCGAAACACCACTCAATCTGTACTAGAGACGCTGGGCTGTGACTTTAACTGCACAGGAATTAGTTTTAAGCATGTACAAAGTCACAGATGAAGCCCACCAGAACTTGGCATGAAATGTGGCCAGTGCATCGTAGCACTTTCTTATACAGATTCAGATTAATTCGCAAACAGATATACAAATGTTGCAAATTAAATTGATCAACACAATCTAACAAACAGTAATATTAGACCTGGCGCTAGCAGTGGCGTATTGCAAAAAAGTGTCACAATGCCACACACCTACACGAGAAGCTATGCCAATCTTCTCTCAATCAAAACAGAACAAAGAAATGGTGTGAGGGGGCGCTTATCAGACACAAGTCAATAAGGATTAATAGCCTATTTTAATCACTATCACAATAAAAATACACATATCCTTAAAAAAACCATTCACATGTACATATTAAATATCCAAACAGTAAAATTAATCTCAGCAGGGGCCTAAAAGATGGCCTATATATCCTGATTCCACACGGTACTAAACAAATTGGTGCCTTTGTTGTTTCAAATAAGTGAAAGATGATATTTATGTAGCCACAATGATTCTATAATGTAGCAGACAATGTTGCAGTAAAGTTAATACGTTACTGTAGTAAAGTTCTAGTGACACACTTCTAAAAGATCCTTTTTATAGAATGTACTAAGTGGATTTCTTATATTCACAATCCTGGATTAGTATAATGTAGGAAATGATCCAGCTCCTCACTAATTAGGCTGTATGTGTGAGTGAGCTGAAGTGTCCAGATCATCCGTATGCACCAGACAAACTGTGCGGCTCTCTGTTCCAGCAATTGCCCAGCGTCTCCAACAAAGTAATGAGAGCAGGGTCTGTATTCGCAATAAATTGCAGTGGAACAACAATGTTCTTAATACAGTAACTGGGTATTCTCTCTCAGTTAAAGAAGCATGCACCCTCTAATAATGGCTTCCATAATAATTGTAATCAGGTGAGGGGCAAACAGAGCAGCGGAGTCCCAAGTCTGGCACTTGTATTCTCACCCTTAAATGGAATGTCCACACTTTCTGTGGTTTAAATCCAAGGTGCAATAAGAAATAGGTTGATTCTCAGGTCCAGTGAGTATATCTTAGACAAACTCCTTCTGTATCCTTAACATGTCTCTCCTCACATGGAGGCTCTCAAAAAGGCCTTTTTAAGAAAGCCTCCATGTGAGGAGAAACATGTTAAGTATACAAAAGGAGTTTGTTTATTGCCTATTAACCATTAAACACACCTCAACTTAACTTAAAACTAACTTAAACTAATAAATATAGACACGGACATGATAACAGCTTGGCTAAAGGTCACAGCTTTTATTTATTAAATAATGACTTAACCTGAATGAGATGGCCAGGAGATGCTGCAATCTCAGTTTTAGCCTTTCAAGATGTAAAATACTAGGGGATGACTAAAATGTCCCCCCTATTGATGCACTAACAGTGCGAAGGTCTCACTTCCCTCATGGGCACAGTCCTAACTCTTCTGCACAGGAAGCACCCAAGTCCCCCCGCACTAAGTAGGACAAAGTCATCATGTAATAGAAGGCAAGCACCCCCACAATGCTTTCTTGCACCACATAAAGCCAGTGAGATGCAATGCTCTCCTGCCAAAGCCAGTAACCATGGAAACTGGCCCGCCACCCACAAGACACAAGGCATCTTTAAAAAACAAACCCAGGCCAGGAGCATTAAGATGGACTCCATCAGAACGAAAATATCTAGCGGGTCTGGGCCCAGAAAGCTATGCCTGAATACCAAGCCACCAAAAGTGCAAGCATACCTGGACATTTACTGCTAAACAACGCAATACTAAATGATGCAACAGCCACAATTCAGGGGAATAGGAAGCACGCTGATTATTAATTGCATACACTACACCCAGATTGTCGCACCAGAAAACAACCGTGCAAACCAACCAATTAACAATCAATGCAAACCAAAGTTCCGCTGCCATGGCAATCGGAAACAATTCCAACAACAAATTAACTGTAAGACCCTGAGCGTACCACTCTAAAGGCCAAGGGGCAGTGCACCAATCCCCATCATAATAGGCCCTGAAACCAGACGAACCAGCCACATCAGTAAAAAGCTGTAATGTAGCATTAGCCACTATCTGCGACGGGCCAAATTTGCGCACCGTTAAAATGAACCAATGAACTAGCCCAAACTTTGAGATTGTCCCTGATCTCAGAAGTTAGGTGATGAGGCTGTGTCACTCTGGCCATAGCCCTTCCAATTTTCTGCAAAATACCCTCCCCATAGGAATAATATGGCATGCAAATTAAACAAGCCCAATAATGACTGCACAACACACAATTTAACACTATCAGCTTGTGGCACCTTATCACATGGCACATGACAACAGCCCACAACCTGTCTAACTCAATGCCCAAAAAAGACAAACACAAGGCAGGACCCTCAGTCTTGTCATGCCCTACCAGAACACCTAGAACCTGAAATAAAGCCTGTGCAGAAAAGAGGAGGTCCACACAGACATTACTCCCACCCGGTCCTATAAAAAGAAAATAAGTGCAATACCGATCTGACCTGTCCCAGCGTAAATGCACCAGTGTAAAAACTACTGAATCTCTAAAAATATGCACAGAAAACTGCACAGCCCATGGGAAAAGACTTATCAAAATAAAAACCACCCTCCAAACAAAAACCCAAATATTGCATGGAATCGGGATGTAAAGGCAACAATCTGAATGCCGATTCAAAATCTACCTTCACCAACAAGGTGCCCAAACCAAAACTATGAATCAGCCCCAGAGTGTCATGAAAAGATTGATAGACAAATCTACAGGCCGCCTCTGGAATGGCATCATTAACAGAACTTCCATGGGGGTAAAATAAATGAATCAAATGGTATTTCCCGGAGGCCTTCTTAGGGACCAACTCCAAAGGTGAAATACATAGATACTGCAAAGGAGTGCAAGGGAAAGGACCCTACATTCTGCCTAAAAGCACTTGATCCTGCATCTTAGCCCTCAAAACTTCCGGCAACTCTCTAGCTGACCTTAAATTACGGGGCGACCTAACATTAAGCGGCCTGGTAATGGGTAAACAAAACTGGTAAACCCTGCAACAAAAAAGCAGCAGCATCCTGTATGGGATACAACTCTAACAATTTGGCCAACTGCTCAACACAAATTGTAGACCCAGCCTTATTGCCCTTGCCACTCTGCCCCCAGTCAGCTGCCCCACCCGTAGAGCCACGTCAGCAATCCTTGGCCAGATGCTCTCCCCTGCAGATGCGACAGGAGTGGCGAAAATGATAACCCATCCCACGCAGGAAGTGGGAGTCATCAAAAGCAAAACACTTCCCCTTCGTCACTCCCGACCCATCTGATTTTGTAGAATGAGGTGCCCTGCGAGGCAGCACCATATCCACTGGTGGCCAATTCTGCTGCGAAATCTCAAGCCACACTTTCACCCCAATGGCCTAACCAACTTCCCATCTTGCTTCCGCCTAACTGCACATCATACTCCTTCCAGGCTAGACCCTTAGGCCAGGTAAACGTATCATGCACCAAGTATATATATGTTGTCAGCTGGCATTTCCAAATATCAAGTTGCAAAATTAAACGTACCCTTAAGCCATAGTTGTAACTACAATATGCCTCCTCCACCAACACACCCTAGTTTCTTAGCCTGTGCCTTCTTCTCATTATCCACAAATTTACCATTTCGGATGTTGCCCCTCACACTCTTGTGCAAACCCCTAAGCACTGCAGTGTTGGTGCAGTGATTTGAATCAGTGCCCACTTCAGGCTCCTTAGCCTCAGCAGCACTCAGCTTCCCAGCCCTGGGGCCAGACTTTTTCATTAGCCACTGCGTCAGCCTAGTCAGCTTACAAAAGCACTCTGGGGAATCAGACGAGTAGGAGCTGGAAATGGAATCAGAAGAAGAAACAGAATAAAGCAATCCATACTCACCGCCTCCAGGATTGCCAGGAACTGCAACATCATATACTTCATGCGGAGGGGCCATCTTAACACATATCCTGACCTATATACTGCTTAACCAAGACACTAAAACCTATTGAATGTGTAAAGATGGAGCGCTTGTTTGAGACACCACACATATGTGCACTGTATAAAAAAATATTTTTAATATCACTATTATAAACAATACAAGTTATTTTAAATTTCAGTGCAAATGATTGCTCCAAACTCCAGAAGACAATCAACATTCACATTAATCCTTCTTCACATAGAAAAATACATATATCCTGCAAAATTGTGTAGTCCGGAACCTATGGAGGATTATGATCCTATACAAATTTTCCAAAGGAATTAATTCTAGTTCATGCATAAGAATGAATGATTATCCACTTTCCTCATATAATTTCCTATATAGGCATATCACACCAATATATTGAATAGTCCTCTCTACTGCCAAATATAATATTAACTGCCTATGATCGTTTCTCCAATTGTAACAATTTTGCTTGAAGCGTGTAATTTTGATCCAGTTTAGAATAAACTGGGACTCCAATACCCGGAGAAATGTGTTAAGGATGGAGAGACTGCTCTAACAGCTCCTATTACTATTTTATTCACGCTGACCTACTGCCAATTACACACCTATCTTTCTTGTATTTCACTAAAGCCTATTGGCCCAAACTACTCTGATGACTCGAAACCATTAAACTAATCTGCCCGGTAACAAGGCTGTAATTTTCAACCAATCAGCAAAAACCCTGCGATTCTTATTTATTCTCAAGCCTAGTCATCTTTCACCTGCTATAATGCAATGTTTAATACATTTGTGCTAATAGTTTAGTGACAGTGCTACTTTGGGGGCAGGAGATCTATTTATAAAATGTGGTTGCTATTAATTTAATGTCTGGGTTGTTGAGGGGAGGGATGCCTAGAGTGCTTAGGACCCCCAAAATCCTTGATCGACTCAAGCAGGAATACAGTTTAAACCAAAAATAAACCAAAACTTGGCAATAAATTAATCTCTTTACCAGCTGGTTCCACTTTTTGGGTGCACCAAATCCCACAAAATTCCAACACAATAAAACATACTTGCCTACTCTCTCGGGACTGCCGGGAGCCTCCCAAATATCGGATGCCACTCCCGGCACCCCACAAGTGTAGGCAAGTCCCCTGGAATGAAGGCCAGCCCCCAGGGTCCCCCTCCCATGCCCACCGCGAAAGTGGGTGGTCGAGGAGTGTGATGATGCGGGGGGTGGGGCCACGATGATGCGATCACGTCGACATGCCCATGCCCCGCCTACTTAATCTGCCCCCACCCTCCCTGTTGCCAAAATGATGGTTAGTAAATAAAATATAATGGCTCTAAGTGCTGGGATAACTCTGCAGTAGTGGATATCAGTTAACAATTACAATGAAAATAGTTTTCAAATCTGTATAAATGTCTAATGTCTCAAAAAAATTGTTGTAGTGGGGGTCATCTATTTTTTTGACACTTACATATATAAAATAATCAGGTATGCACCTAAAGGTTTCTTTTCCCAGTGTTCATCAATTTTGTAGTGGGTGCGGAAATCCCCTTGCCTCAGAGGTAACCACAAATGGACTTACATTTATCTACTGTCTGCTGTTCACATAAAGTTTTCTTTCAAAGGCATCCTCCATCTACTGTCTGCTGTTCACATAAAGGTTTCTTTCAAAGGCGTCCTCCCAAAGTGCTTTTGAGCATCAGACAAACCAGAGTTTCCATCTTTCCTGACTTTTTGTAAGCCACTGCAGTCTTTCCGTTTCACCTCATTTATGAGAATATGTGACCAAAAGATTTGGAGAACAGTGGCATAGCTGTGTGACTGACACTCTGCTGTAAAGCCCAGATAATCAGAATAGATGTTCAGCCCACAGCCGCCCAGTTCTCTCCTTCTCTGGCATGTAAGTCTCACTCTTTTCTGGAGTGCAGAAGCAGCATCAATGCGTTTCGGAGATAGTGTCCCCTCTTGATAAACAGATTTGAGAATGACTATTATAGTAATTGTTAATTGATATCCACTTCTGCAGAGTTATCCCAGCACTCAGGAATAGAGCTTAAAATACCAGCAACATCATCTGATGACAGCTGCAGGAACAGGTAGAAAAGAGCCACCTAAATTGATTCTGGTGGGAGAGTCACAATTTTTTTGCTACTGTCCCTCACACTCAGGAATTTTCCTGACTGCAGGTACTATTGGGTGGTGTGTTCCACTTTTCAATACTCCACCAATTTGCCGCTGCGAGTAGCTGTTACACTGCTGCAGTGTCTGAGGGAGGACGGGTGTTGTGAAAGAAGGGGTGAAATGTGCCCTACCATTGTTGCCCATATTTTCCACAATGAATAGACTTTGGCCAAGATATTTTTTACTCCTTTGTGTTTCTAAGGTAATTCCATGATCAAAGGTGGTTACCAAGCATGTTCTAATAAAGGCTGGACCCACAAGGACCTTTCTAATTAAGATAGCCCCCTTCCCTTTATGTATATATGTGATGCTATGTATACCTTGATTCTCTGTATGTACAGTGTAAAAAAACATATCTAAAAAGAGCCATAGCTACCCTTAGTAGATCAATCCTACAGACTGAGCAAAGTCTGTGTCAAAGATGCACTAAGCACCCACTCTTTCCACTACAGGTACAGGGGTTATGCATTGAGTGGGAATGTCAAACTCCAGTTAGACCAGCCAGTCAGCTTGAAATTCAACTAGGAGAGTTATATAGTGAGAAGGGGGAACACCTGGGTGTCATCTACAGTGAGCTGTGCTACACTTGACTCCCAGTCCAAGTACTTAGGTGGTTAGAGCCACTAATCAGGAAGCCAGAAATCACAGTGCCCACCATGTAGTCAGAGACCTATGGATAAATATGTTCTTTAAAGTAAATTAAGTGACTATAAAAGTATTTTTTCATGTTAAAATGTCTTTAAATTAGAAGGAGAATAGTAGCATACAAAAATTAGCACAAATTTATACACATTATATAAGTCACGGCAATTATTACACAATTTGTATGGAAAACAGGAAACTATTTTAAATAAAATAAATTATATGATGGTCAACAATTAAAAAATAAGAGGACATTGATTGACATAGATAAATTAATGTTTCTGTATGTCTTGTATAGGACTCTTTTATATGACAATGGGCCTGATTCAGCAAGGATTGCAAGATTGCATACGCACACACCCGGACGCTGCAAAATTATGCAAATTAATGCGATCGCAGTGAGATTGCAGCACTATACCAAGATGCCCACCGCTGTATCAAGCTGCTCACTTACATCCACAATACCTTTGCAAGTCTGCGAAATCATTGGTAACATCGAGTAACATCGGACCCATATGCACAGTTGTGGTTGAGCTGACCTCACTCACAAACTGCTAAACTTCCTGTCGGTATCAAGCGCTCAGACTGCGTATGCTTAATTATACACGCCCCTGTAATGGCATTCAAACACACTGGCACACCTGCATTTCTCCAACCACCCCCTCATCACCACCCACAAATGGCACTTCCTGTCAATCACTCTGTGAATGGTCTGCATAGCCACTGCGATCACAGTCCTGATCGCAGTGGAGCATTCGCGCACGCACACTGTGGCTTTGACGCATGCGCAGTGCGTAACCATCGGCTGATTGCGTACGTGATCACATCTGCGATCCTTGCTGAATCAGGCCCAGTGAAAGAAGAACAGGAGCACAAGGTTGTGGTCAGCAAAACAAAGCAACTATTAACTATCTAGAATAGATATGAATTACCACTAGGGGTGAGCGGGTTCGGATTTCTGAAATCCGAACCCCCCCGAGCCCACCCGATCCGAGTCCGATCCGAATCAGGCTCGACTTTTCCCGCCTGACTCGGATCTGAAATCGAGGCAAAACGTCATCATCCCGCCTTCCGAGTCTCGCGGGTTTTGGATCCTATATAAGGTACCCACGTCGGCGCCATTTTCTCACTCGGCTGTGGACAGTGAAGAGGGAGGGTGGGAGTTAGGGGTGTGTAGTGTAGTGTAGTGTAGTGCTGCTGTTGTCCACTACTTCAAAGTCCATAGGGGCTGGCTGTGTTGTGCTGTGCTGCTGTTGTTAATAGGGGCTGTGTCCACTACTTCAAAGTCCATAGGGGCTGGCTGGACTGTGTTGTGCAGTGAGTTCTCCATAGGGGCTGTGTCCACTCCAAAGTCCTGTGCAGTGTCCCAGTCCTAAAGAGGTGCTGTAGTGTTGTCCAGGGGGTGCTCTGTCCATCAGGGGTGCTCCCCCCAAGTGCTAAAAAAATAATATATTTTCTGTGTTTGTGAATTGTGTGCGCAGTAGCCGCACGTGCATCAACAAAGTAGTGCCAAGCGTGCGCCTGTGTCATAAGTAAAGGGCCGGCTGGCTTGACCGTTAAAGGGTGCTGTAACCCCCGAAAGTACACTCCAGTCCAAACCAAAAAAAAATTATTTTCTGTGTTTGTGAATTGTGTGCGCAGTAGCCGCACGTGCATCAACAAAGTAGTGCCAAGCGTGCGCCTGTGTCATAAGTAAAGGGCCGGCTGGCTTGACCGTTAAGGGTGCTGTAACCCCCGAAAGTACACTCCAGTCCAAACCAAAAAAAAAATTATTTTCTGTGTTTGTGAATTGTGTGCGCAGTAGCCGCACGTGCATCAACAAAGTAGTGCCAAGCGTGCGCCTGTGTCTTAAGTAAAGGGCCGGCTGGCTTGACCGTTAAGGGTGCTGTAACCCCCGAAAGTACACTCCAGTCCAAACCAAAAAAAAAATTATTTTCTGTGTTTGTGAATTGTGTGCGCAGTAGCCGCACGTGCATCAACAAAGTAGTGCCAAGCGTGCGCCTGTGTCATAAGTAAAGGGCCGGCTGGCTTGACCGTTAAGGGTGCTGTAACCCCCGAAAGTACACTCCAGTCCAAACCGAAAAAAAAAATTATTTTCTGTGTTTGTGAATTGTGTGCAGCAGTAGCCGCACGTGCATCAACAAAGTAGTGCCAAGCGTGCGCCTGTGTCATAAGTAAAGGGCCGGCTGGCTTGACCGTTAAAGGGTGCTGTAACCCCCAAAGTACACTCCAGTCCAAACCAAAAAAAAAATTATTTTCTGTGTTTGTGAATTGTGTGCGCAGTAGCCGCACGTGCATCAACAAAGTAGTGCCAAGCGTGCGCCTGTGTCATAAGTAAAGGGCCGGCTGGCTTGACCGTTAAAGGGTGCTGTAACCCCCGAAAGTACACTCCAGTCCAAACCAAAAAAAAATTATTTTCTGTGTTTGTGAATTGTGTGCGCAGTAGCCGCACGTGCATCAACAAAGTAGTGCCAAGCGTGCGCCTGTGTCATAAGTAAAGGGCCGGCTGGCTTGACCGTTAAGGGTGCTGTAACCCCCGAAAGTACACTCCAGTCCAAACCAAAAAAAAAATTATTTTCTGTGTTTGTGAATTGTGTGCGCAGTAGCCGCACGTGCATCAACAAAGTAGTGCCAAGCGTGCGCCTGTGTCATAAGTAAAGGGCCGGCTGGCTTGACCGTTAAGGGTGCTGTAACCCCCGAAAGTACACTCCAGTCCAAACCAAAAAAAAAATTATTTTCTGTGTTTGTGAATTGTGTGCGCAGTAGCCGCACGTGCATCAACAAAGTAGTGCCAAGCGTGCGCCTGTGTCATAAGTAAAGGGCCGGCTGGCTTGACCGTTAAGGGTGCTGTAACCCCCGAAAGTACACTCCAGTCCAAACCAAAAAAAAAATTATTTTCTGTGTTTGTGAATTGTGTGCGCAGTAGCCGCACGTGCATCAACAAAGTAGTGCCAAGCGTGCGCCTGTGTCATAAGTAAAGGGCCGGCTGGCTTGACCGTTAAAGGGTGCTGTAACCCCCAAAGTACACTCCAGTCCAAGCCAAAAAAAAAATTATTTTCTGTGTTTGTGAATTGTGTGCGCAGTAGCCGCATGTGCATCAACAAAGTAGTGCCAAGCGTGCGCCTGTGTCATAAGTAAAGGGCCAGCTGGCTTGACCGTTAAAGGGTGCTGTAACCCCCAAAGTACACTCCAGTCCAAACCAAAAAAAAATTTATTTTCTGTGTTTGTGAATTGTGTGCGCAGTAGCCGCACGTGCATCAACAAAGTAGTGCCAAGCGTGCGCCTGTGTCATAAGTAAAGGGCCGCCTGGCTTGACCATTAAAGGGTGCTGTAACCCCCGAAAGTACACTCCAGTCCAAACCAAAAAAAAAATTATTTTCTGTGTTTGTGAATTGTGTGCGCAGTAGCCGCACGTGCATCAACAAAGTAGTGCCAAGCGTGCGCCTGTGTCATAAGTAAAGGGCCGGCTGGCTTGACCGTTAAAGGGTGCTGTAACCCCCAAAGTACACTCCAGTCCAAACCAAAAAAAAAATTATTTTCTGTGTTTGTGAATTGTGTGCGCAGTAGCCGCATGTGCATCAACAAAGTAGTGCCAAGCGTGCGCCTGTGTCATAAGTAAAGGGCCAGCTGGCTTGACCGTTAAAGGGTGCTGTAACCCCCAAAGTACACTCCAGTCCAAACCAAAAAAAAATTTATTTTCTGTGTTTGTGAATTGTGTGCGCAGTAGCCGCACGTGCATCAACAAAGTAGTGCCAAGCGTGCGCCTGTGTCATAAGTAAAGGGCCGGCTGGCTTGACCGTTAAAGGGTGCTGTAACCCCCAGAAGTACACTCCAGTCCAAACCAAAAAAAAAATTATTTTCTGTGTTTGTGAATTGTGTGCGCAGTAGCCGCACGTGCATCAACAAAGTAGTGCCAAGCGTGCGCCTGTGTCATAAGTAAAGGGCCGGCTGGCTTGACCGTTAAAGGGTGCTGTAACCCCCAAAGTACACTCCAGTCCAAACCAAAAAAAAAATTATTTTCTGTGTTTGTGAATTGTGTGCGCAGTAGCCGCACGTGCATCAACAAAGTAGTGCCAAGCGTGCGCCTGTGTCATAAGTAAAGGGCCGGCTGGCTTGACCGTTAAAGGGTTCTGTAACCCCCAAAGTACACTCCAAACCAAAAAAATATATATTTTCTGTGTTTGTGACTTGTGTGCACTGTGGCTGCACGTGCATCAACAAAGGAGCAGCGCCAAGCGTGCGCCTGTGTCCCATAAGTAAAGAGCCGACTGGCTCATTTCTTAAAGGGTGGTGTAACCCACAAAGTGCACTACTCTCCAGCAAAAATAAAAAAATATTTTCTGTGTTTGTGTGCGCTTTAGCCGCACGTATATATATCAATATAACATAAATGGAGGACCAAACTTTCTCTGATAAAAATAAAATAGGGAAAGATCAAGAACCACTTCCTACTAGTGCTGTTGCTTCTGCTGGGAGTTGTTCATCATCCCAGAGAGGAAGTAGGAACATCACTACTTTTACTAAACAATTGACCCTCCAACAGTCCCTAGCGATGAGGATGAAGTACGACAGCAGTCATCCTGAAGCAAAACGTATAACTGAGGCCTTGACTGCTATGTTGGTGTTAGACGTGCGTCCGGTATCCGACATTAGTGCAGTGGGATTTAGACAATTGATGGAGGTAGTGTGTCCTCGGTTCCAAATCCCGTCTAGATTCCACCTGCATCCTCAAAGCAGCAGCGACAAGCGTGCGTCTGTCTGTTAAAGGGTGGTGACACCCTCAAAGTGTGCTACACAAACAATTAAAATATTGTTCTTTTTTTTTCTGTCTTTGTGAAATGTGTGGGCTCTAGCCGCACCTGCATCCTTAAAGCAGCAGCGACAAGCGTGCGTCTGTCTGTTAAAGGGTGGTGACACCCTCAAAGTGTGCTACACAAACAATTAAAATATTGTTCTTTTTTTTTCTGTCTTTGTGAATTGTGTGGGCTGTAGCCGCACCTGCATCCTTAAAGCAGCAGCGACAAGCGTGCGTCTGTCTGTTAAAGGGTGGTGTAACTCACGAAGTGCTCCAAAAAATAAAAAACTATTTTTTTTATGTGTTTGTGACTTGTGTGCGATGTAGCCGCACTTGCATCCTCAAAGCAGCAGCGACAAGCGTGCGTCTGTCTGTTAAAGGGTGGTGACACCCTCAAAGTGTGCTACACAAACAATAAAAATATTCTTCTTTTTTCTGTCTTTGTGAATTGTGTGGGCTGTAGCCGCACCTGCATCCTTAAAGCAGCAGCGACAAGCGTGCGTCTGTCTGTTAAAGGGTGGTGACACCCTCAAAGTGTGCTACACAAACAATTAAAATATTGTTCTTTTTTCTGTCTTTGTGAATTGTGTGGGCTGTAGCCGCACCTGCATCCTTAAAGCAGCAGCGACAAGCATGCGTCTGTCTGTTAAAGGGTGGTGACACCCTCAAAGTGTTCTACACAAACAATTAAAATATTGTTCTTTTTTTTCGGTCTTTGTGAAATGTGTGGGCTGTAGCCGCACCTGCATCCTTAAAGCAGCAGCGACAAGCGTGCGTCTGTCTGTTAAAGGGTGGTATAACTCTCAAAGTGCTCCAAAAAATAAAAAACTATTTTTTTTATGTGTTTGTGACTTGTGTGCGATGTAGCCGCACTTGCATCCTCAAAGCAGCAGCGACAAGCGTGCGTCTGTCTGTTAAAGGGTGGTGACACCCTCAAAGTGTGCTACACAAACAATAAAAATATTCTTCTTTTTTCTGTCTTTGTGAATTGTGTGGGCTGTAGCCGCACCTGCATCCTTAAAGCAGCAGCGACAAGCGTGCGTCTGTCTGTTAAAGGGTGGTGACACCCTCAAAGTGTGCTACACAAACAATTAAAATATTGTTCTTTTTTTTTCGGTCTTTGTGAAATGTGTGGGCTGTAGCCGCACCTGCATCCTTAAAGCAGCAGCGACAAGCGTGCGTCTGTCTGTTAAAGGATTACATCGGTGACAGCATCCAAGTAGGCATGTCAGACAGTCCGTACCTGTACTGGCAGGAAAAAGAAGCAATTTGGAGGTCCCTGTACAAACTGGCTCTATTTTACCTGAGTTGCCCCCCCTCCAGTGTGTACTCCGAAAGAGTGTTTAGTGCAGCCGGGAACCTTGTTAGCGAAAGGCGTAGGAGGTTGCTTCCACAAAATGTGGAGAAGATGATGTTCATAAAATGAATGATCAACTCTTCCAGGGAGACCAGCCTCCAGAACGTACAGAGGGACCTGTGGTTCCAGCAGGGACGAATTAATACTCTGTGAGGATGAGGATGTACATAACACTGAAGAGGGTGAGGAATCTGTGGATGAGGAAGATGAGGACGACTTCTTGCCTCCGTAGAGCCAGTTTGTGCAGGGACAGATTAATTGCCAGCTTGTTTTGTGGGGGCCCAAATGAACCAATCATTTCAGCCACAGTTGTGTGGCAGACCCTGGCGCTGAAATGATTGGTTTGTTAAAGTGTGCATGTCCTGTTTATACAACATAAGGGTGGGTGGGAGGGCCCAAGGACAATTCCATCTTGCACCTCTTTTTTTTCTTTGCATTATGTACAGTTTGGGGCCTAGTTTTTCAATGCCATCCTGTCTGCCACTGCAGTTTCACGCCTAGATGGGTCACGTGTTTGTGCCGCCCACTCGTGTCGCTTAGCATAGTCATCCAGCTACCTCGGTGCAACCTTTTGGACATAAAAACACTATTGTGAGGTGTGAGGTATTCAGAATAGACTGGAAATGAGTGGAAATTAAGGTTATTGAGGTTAATAATAGCATAGGAGCAGAAAAACCTACAAATTCTGTGATTTTAGCTGTTTTTATGCTTTTTTTCAAAAAAATACAGATCCAAAACACAAAACCCAGAACCCAAAACACGGAAGGGTGGTTTTGGCAAAACCAATCCAGATCCAAAACACGAAGAAAGATCCAGATCCAAAACCAAAACACAAAACACGAAAAGTGGCCGGTGCACACCCCTAATTACCACTTCCTGTTATTGCAAATACTATAGCTCTGCATCACAAAAAAATCACAATATATATGTGGCCTAAAACTACATGTTCAAAAATCTATTTTTACTATCATTATTAACCGATTTTATTGATCACTGAATTTCCATTTCTGATCCATGCAAGATGAATTTTTCCTTATCATTTTTTCCTTTTATAAATTTTGGTAAGCCTATCCAACTATGGAGTGTTTAGTATAACAAACCACAGGAGAGAGCACATGCACAGGGGATCAGGCTGAACTCCAGTGCTCTAGGCACCATAGCAGTCCCTAATAAATAAGCATAATTATTATAATCTTCCCAATTAATGTAACTGTGGTATAATTTGTAACAGTGGATCATTTTGCAGCAGAAACACAATACAGACATACATTTAAAAATAATATATCCCAACAGAAAGACTTTTAATATTATTACAATGTATTGTAAATACCCAATAATCACATTTCCAAATTTCCCTAAAATACCAATGGGATCCCAGCCTTCTCCTGGGTCACTGGTTATATGTTGTTTTAGTTTACTAATGTCATCTACAGTAAGTAGCCTTTTAGGGATCCGGTCACAATCTCAACAGTAAGGATGTCAGCGATTAGAATGCCAGTGCCGGAATCTCGACACCTGTCAGGATTCTGGCGCCAACATCCCAATGGTAAGTACTGGGGTTAGGGGGAGGGTTTTGGTTAGGAGTTATGGTTAGGCACTATAGGGAGGGTTAGGCACTAAGGTGGAGGGTTAGGTCTAGGGTGAGGGGAGGCGGTGGTTAGGTTTAGGCACTAGGGGGAGGTTAGGTTGAGACACCAGAAAGGGAGGGTTAGGGGTAACGAGAGGGGGAGGGTTAAGATACTGACTGACAAGTGTCAGTATAGTACCCTGTCAGATTGACGGTTGGATTCTGACCACCGGGATCCCGAGCGCTGGCATCCCATACCCCACCCATCTTGTATAGTGTAATAATTATTATGTGATACATAAGTACAACTTTCTTGGCTCACCATAGCACAAACACCTACTCATAGTAGCAGAACGTCATCATTGTTTCCTGGAGACGCTCCATTTCTCCATAATATATTATTACAGACTGGACTACAGCAGTCTGCAGGCAAAATTGTATACCCTTGTATTTGTAAGAAACTAATTAATGCACAAAACATGTTTATCCCTAGAGAATCCTGCTAATTCTCATTATAATGGCAGATATGACACAACCTAGAAATATGTCCAGTTGTGCCTCCAGGTAGCCAGGAGTAGGTTCTTTTACATATAAAATGCAAACCCCTGGGCAGAATGAATAAAACACTTAATCCCACAATTGGAGCAACTTTATACTATTTAAAATATACTTCAGTGTTTGAATTATTGCATTTGACATGTCATATTAATATTAAATATAACGAGTCACTATCTAATATTCATTCTACCTTCACTCCAGGGTAACAGACACCACTGAATTATTTCAATTTAATCTACCAATAGGCTTTTTACTTACTGTAAAGTGGAAACAGTTACTATTCTCATATTGACAGTAAATTTAAAACCTAATAGGGCTCTGGACATCCATACATTGTCTGGAATTCCGAAGGTTCCTATTGTAAATACTGATTTTGGGGATTTAATTAACCTTGGTATTTCTGATAAGAACACATTTAATTTGTTGTGTTCCATTTTTCAGACTTTAATTCACACATGACAGGTACTTCATATAGGAGAGACTTGCCTCCAGATGGAAGAAGAAGTGAACACACACAACAGTCAGTTTGCTGTTTGCATGGACACATGAAGCTGATGTACAGTATATGATCAGTCCATCTGGCTGAGGTTATGGCCATCAAAGCAAACAATAAGTACACAATGTGTGCATCTCCATGGGTACCTTGTTCTAACTTTAGTATGTTCCAATGGCTTAAGGGGCAGCATGTTCAATGACATTCAGTTTTAGTTGTGTCTCATCTTGAACTCTTATCTTTCCATTATCTTTTTTGCAATATGAAACATGGATCCAAGTGTTTTACCTTCTACCTTTACAACTGTATGGGGTCTATTTACTAAGCAGTGTTAGAAGACAGAGTGAAAAGTGATAAGAAAGTGATAAGGTACCAGCCAATCAGCTCCCAACTGTTATCTCACAGGCTGTGTTTGAAAAATGACAGTTGGGAGCTGATTGGCTGGTACCTTATCACTTTTCACTCTGTCTCCTAACACCGCTTAGTAAATAGACCCCTATGTGTTGTCAGTAATACCTGATATGATGCTTCCCACCTCATGTTAATGCTGCTTTTCTCAGGAAATTCTTCATGAGGATCAGATCAATAGACTTAAGCATGTGACACTTTGACTACTCCCTCTCCAATTACATCAACACAATCTGTTTGTGATTAAAAACAAGAGTTTGCAAAATTTTACACATTTCAATAATATGTATATTCAAGTTTGTAGAGACATTTGTTCTGGAATCATAGGGGTTAGTCTTATGTATTGTGGTAATCCAAACAAAATCTCATATTGTGACAAATTATTTACTCCTGTAGGAATTGTTTTTATGGAGTAAAGTACTAGAGATAGCTCATTTGTGCCTGTGTGATATCTGATTTTTAGCAGATTTATTTGAATGGTTTCTAATTTACCACTGTTTTGTGGATAAGTGGTGTATTATTGTTGTTTTTTGTCTATTGCATAATATTAGTATGCATGTTTGGAAGTAAACTGGTGCTTCTGTCAGAGGACAGTACTGTATCATAGAAAGTCTATATTTACATACAAATTCAGTTAAATGCTTCTTTGCAGTTACCTGTGCAGTAACCTTTGCAACCCATACTTTGGTCCATCCTGAGAATAGATCTACACATACTAATACATGCTCCAAATTTGTCACCTTACGCTTAGAGAGTTGAATGAAATGAACTTGTATAAAATTAAAGGTATGTTACAGGAGAATCTAGTGGTTTCTTGATTCAAACTTCCCTGGTTTGACTTTACTGGTCCAAAGGCACTGAGTCTAATGAGCCCTCTGGTGTTCACCAAGAGCTGCTGCAAGGCAGGATGGACTTGAGCAGCAAAGTTCCCACAGGTCTCTAGCACATGGAGAGAAATGGGAAAAGAATCAGAAGATTTAGTAGAATACATTAATGCAACTCCTGACCAGTATTAAGACATGGCAGCAGTACTGTAGGGAGGTTCTTGCACTGGAATACTGAGCACTGCAGAGGCAGTGTGGAGATGCACTTGTATGCTGAGTACTGCAGGAGCAGTGTGGAGGTATTTACTAACCATATCAAACAGTACTTCCTTCACAGTATGCAAAATTCCCTCAGCAGCGGCTGCTAGTGGCTTCAGCAGGGTTGTAAGGGGCAAACTAGAGTATGTTTGTGATACAACATTAGATACATAGTACCAACATATTATTTATTAACTTATTTAATAATTTTACTTGAAACTACACCAGTCATGTGACATTAATACAACCCTAGTTTCATGTTAACCATGTACCAGATTTTTTTTATGATTTCCTTAAATTCAGGATCATTCATTTGAATTTCTGTGATGTCAGAAATTTTAGTGGTTGATTGTTTCACAGCACAGACAATAAGTCTTGCTTTGTTTTGAAACTTCCCAGATCTCTGTTACTTGTTTTGGAAAAAAATAAGCCATTTAATTATGGTCTTAGTAAACTGAATCCATTGAAGAATGTCTTCTCACTTTAGATACCAATTGTGTAAATGGACAGCTTCTGAACATGTGGTACAGTATACTGAATACATGTTATGTATTTAAGTGGTTCCACACTGGGATGTATATTTATAAGGTAGAAATTAATTTGCTGTAAACTGTGCTGATTTAATTTAACTTTAGATAATTACTTGTGACTGCTGATAAGAGTCAGTTATTGAATCTTGTTTGGTCTGTATAACATTTTTCACTTGGTCCAAAGCACTGTTGACACTAAACAGTATCTTCATTCTAAGATTGTTCTGCCTCTGTAGATTTTGAAATCGAAGTCAAGGAAATGATGTCCAGTTTTATAGATAGAGTTTATCTTGAAAGATTGGTTAGCAAAGCCCTCTTAGAAGTATTTCAAATGAACAGAAACAATTTATTTACATCAAAATCACATACAGATCTCCCATAGTCATTCAAAATGGCATATATCATTAAGTACAACAGTTATTCGCATCAAGTGAAAACATTTTTTTTTGCTCAACAGGAACACTGGGATAGGGGATTTTATTGTCTCTAAGATCCAATGGAAACCACCCAACAGACCTATATTATTACAGATAAAACTCCTATATAAAACCTGTCTTAATATGTACAGTAAACTGCTTTCTACAAATAGTTGTCAAACACACCCATATTGTATACTAAAGATTACTCTCTGATTATATTGCACGTAACCCTATGTATTAAAAAAGTCATAGGATGCAAAGTTCTACATTCATTAATATCTAGTTATCGATCTCTTACTAACAGAGAGATAGAATTTTGATATCCTGCATTGAACATAACATACAGTATAACAATGTTTCATATAATGTATTAGTCCAATTTTCAATGTTAATTCTATTTGCAAATAGAATTGGAATTGCCATGGGTACCGTATTTTCACCTAGTTATGCTAATATTGATCTGGCACACTTAACGGATAAATCAATTTGGGACACTAATGATACTTATGCAACAAATTAGATATTTTAATTAAAGTTCATTGATGATATATTTATTTGAAACAGCAAAATAACTACCTTGGAGGATTTTATCAATCACCTCAACCAAAATACCTACCAATATTTTCTCAGTCAATTATACATAACACAGCAGCTTTTATTTAAGATGAATCATTAAACCCAAAATGTAAGTCTCTTAAAAAACATATATTACTACTTTAAATGTTGGCTATCCAATATATGTTATGGACAATTCAGATGTCTACAAAGGAATTCTCTTGAGATATCAGATATACTTAGAAACATAGAAACATAGAATTTGATGGCAGATAAGAACCACTTGGTCCATCTAGTCTGCCCCTTTTCATGTATCCTTTTGGCAACTTCAACCCTATTAGCTCCTTACGTCTCTCTTAAGGATTTTCTTATGCCTATCCAAAACGTGTTTTAATTGTTCCACCATCTTAGCTTCAACCACATCTGATGGGAGGTTATTCCACTTACCCACTACATTTTCTGTGAAGTAATTTTTCCTCAAATTTCCTCTGAGCCTACCTCCCTCCAGTTTCATTGCATGTCCTCGTGTTCTTGTACATCTCTTCCTTTGAAGAATGCTTCCTTCCTGTACCTTGTTAAAACCCTTCACATATTTTAAAGTTTCTATCATGTCCCCCCTTTCCCTTCTATGTTCCAAACTATACATATAAGATAATTTAGTCTTTCCGGGTAAGTTCTGTGCTGTAGACCATGCACCATTTTAGTTGCCCTTCTTTGTACCATCTCTAATGTGTCTATATCCTTACATATAAAATAATTTAATCTTTCCGGGTTAGTTCTGTGCTGTAGGCCATGCACCATTTTAGTTGCCCTTCTTTGTACCATCTGTGTCTATATCCTTCTGGAGATATGGCCTCCAGAAATTAACACAGTATTCTAGATGAGGCCATACCAAGGACCTATACAATGGCATTATCACTTCTTTTTTCCTGCTACTGATTCCTCTCCCTATGCAACCATACATCTGACTTGCCTTCCTCAATGCTTTGGTGCATTGCTTGCCTGCCTTCAAGTTATCTGAAATGGTGACTCCTAGATCCCTTTCCTTCTCTATATTTTCCAATATAGAGCCCTTGATACTATATTTAGCTTTTAGGTTATTGAGACCCAAGTGCATGATTTAGCATTTTTTTACATTAAACTGTAGTTGCCATATTCTTGCCCATTCATCCAGCCTACCCACTTACAGCAAGTGGCATAAATTAATAGATAAAGAAAATATGATCTACTGTATCAGTTGTACAAATCAAAGAGCAAGTTTAACTACAACAACAGGATCTTAACTTCATTATCACTATAGATTTCAATGCAGAATATAAAACATTTTAAATTGTTAAACAAACCTTAGGCCATCATAAAGGGGGGATCCATCCTTAATTTTACCCTTCCCTTTCAGACCATAAATAATTTTTAAAAAGCTCCCAAATTTAGGTCTGCTAGTATTTCTTAGACTCAGAAAATCCCATTGATGAAAATCATGACTGGGACATAGCTATACCAGGCTATACTGTATTTAGAAAGCACAGAATTGGGAGGATTGAAGGAGGAGTAGCTACTATATGTATGTGAAAAACAGCATAAATGCTACTATAATACAAAATGGTGAAGCAACAACTGAGGCCCTTTGGGTGACCATAGAAATGGGGGACAAGGACACAATTCACACTGGGGTGATCTATAGACTGCAAATAAAAAGTATGGTGGTTGCTCACATCAGCTTAATGATATAGCACAGGTGCTTGTAAAAGGTGGGGTTTACACTGAACCACAGAAAAAAAGGAATATTCCCTCCAGCACACTGCAACAATAGCAACAAAAATACTTAAATCCTACATGATAATAGAAATTCAGAGGTATTAGTAGCATACATTTGCAAATATATGATTAAGCGCTGGGCCAACATCAAGGCTCCTCTATACCGGCATCCCTAACATTAAGGGGTTCACGTCCAAGGCTCAGGGCACCCCAAAGGAATCCAGCCAAGGACCATCCCCAGGGCATCACATGAAAAAGGGAAAAAAGGTGATAGTGAAGTGTAAAGTATAGATGCGTAAAGATAATCAAGTGTTAATATAATGAGAAATAATTAAAATAACATAATGAAAAAACAAATAGAAAGGTCATGAAAAAGTATCTATGTGAATTAAGTGGTGATGCCCTGAAAAAGGCCCAGCCAGAGCAACTCCGGGGGCCCCACACCCAAACGCTCACCTCAAAATAATTATTGCTACCTAATAGTAGCACCCACTTTGGGTCACATAATTACAAATTAATGTACTCCATGATAACAGTACATGTATAAGCTGAGAGCTGACTCACTTAGGAGGTACCCCAGAAACCTCCAAATGGCACTATACGGACCAGCACATCCTCCCAATACTGGCTCCCTTCATGCCTCTCAAACACGAGGACATGCACTGAAACTGGAGAGAGCTAGGCTCAGAGGAAATTTGAGGAAAAATTACTTCACAGAAAGGGTAGTGGATAAGTGGAATAGCCTCCCATCAGATGTGGTTGAAGCTAAGATGGTGGAACAATTTAAACATGCTTGGGATAGGCATAAGAATATCTTTAAGAGAGACGTAAGGAGTAAATAGGGTGTGTATATATATTTTCTTGCCTTCTGAGGAAACTGCTACCCTAAATAGCAGAGAAATGCATTAAGGTACAGGGACACTCCGTCTTAGAGCAGCCGCATAAGACGACTTATTACTGAAATATCAGGTCTCCTGACCAGAAGCTGGCTAAGTGTGCTTTTCATCCTGCTCCCTCCTGTGAAATGTGCCATTCCTCTCCACTGTCAGCCTGCATCCTGGAACAGCAGCAACAGAGGAAGCAGAGCTTTACTGCCCTCATCAGTGGCAGTTCATTCTCTATAGAACAGTGGAGATTGATTAAGCAGAACCCCCACTATTTCCAACAGCAACAGTGGTAAGATTGACTTTAAAATCTTCTGTCATCTATGGGCTGCTAATATGGATTAATTTATGGACACCAACTATAAAGAGAGTGGAGATCTAACACTGATGGTGAAATTACTTTCTCTGGAGAGAAGGATAAGACTATCCATATAAAGGCAACTGAACATCATTTTGCCTAAAAAGCACACTAATTGACTGCTCCCAAAATTGAGTTCTCATTAGACGGAGTTCATTAATTTCTTAGCATTTTATTAACTACTTCTGAGGATATATCAGTATGTCTTTTAATGTATACTAATACTTATTGTGCTAACTGCTATTTTATGAATGTGTCTATAGATATATGTTTTGTTTATTAAATATCTTTATGATATCTTGATATATTTTTTGCGCTCCTTATTATTGTATAATAGTTTTTGCTTATTTGCACTTAAGTTTAACTTGTGTAGGTAGAATACAATTTATTAAATTATCAGCAAAGTGTTGGGATAAAAAGAAACTGGTCATATCGAAATAATTAAAGTGAGGCGTTCCCCAAGAGAACTATTATATATATATATATATATATATATATATTTATCAGTATTGTGTTGCTTGTTTAAATAAGCCATTTGTTGCCACTACAGTAGTTTATAATTATGTGTTCTGTATTATAGACACAAAAGTATCCAGAGGCAGTTGCAAATTCAACGTTCCATCTGGTTCAATGTTGTGATAATTGTGTTGTTGTTTCTTTTGGTAAGTTATATTTGTCAGTTGTGAAGGCATTTAGCCCCTCAACCATCTGCAGGAATTGGCTTCCATGACCCCTGAACTATCTCTGGCTAGTGACTGTGCACAGTTTACAAAATTACCCAACATTGATTTAAACCAAAGAAAAGCAGATAAATCAGTTTTTACAGAAGTCCGACAGAAACATTACTAGTGGGGGTAAGCATAACTTCTGAGAGGACGAAAGGCCACCCCACTGGAGATAGATTCATGTGGATGGAAGGTTGACTGTATAGACTACCAACTGGGATGGACAAAAGTAAGCTGAGCTGGCCAGAAGGCAGTTAGTGGTCCTGCCATGGTATTGTGCCAGACATTTAGAGTTATCTCTTGATACCCCAGTAGCAAGACACTTAGGACCGTACAAGACTCATGCTAGGCTGTTGCATACTTTTAGCCAGGAATAAATGTTAGACATTACCTAGCCCTGTGCTCCATGTGTCAATGTCTTAGGCTTTCTTTTGGCCATGTTTCCTTTCTTTCAATGGCCATGATCAGTGGGCCTTTCCAACAGGTCACCATACATATCAACAGTCCACTCTGTAAATCCAGCAGGACTCAGCAGAGGTTCACTGTGGTGGACTATGCTACTAGGTATAAAGAGGCTGTGGCACTGGCATCCATAGATGCCAAACATGGATATTTTTATTCACAAAGGAATTCCACAGGAGGTTTTAACTGAAGAGATAACCAAATTTCAGACAGTGGTACTTTATACTATTTGGTACAAGTTGGGATACATCCCCTTCACACCACTCTATACCATCCCCAGACCAACAGACTGTGTGAGTGATTCAATGGGACCTTACATGTTCTGAGATTCTTTGTCTCATTTGTCTTTTAGTCATGCCAATATAATTCAAACCACACGTGCAAGAGAGGCAATAAATCACTCCTATCATTTTGCAATTGATAAAGTCTTTTGTCTCTATATCCCTTCCGAATCTATCAATTATCTTTATTTTGGGTGTTATGTATTTGCAAGTACTGCAATACATTTAGCACTAATAAGTATAAATTATTATGAATGTGGAGATAGATCAGGATTAGCAACCTAGAAATATAATGGAAATCATGCTAATTAGGGGAATTTATGTTTTTAAAAGAGAGGGCTTAGGTGGACATAGTATAATGAATTCTATGACAAATCAGAGTATGGATATGGTATAACATCCATGAATATTTTAATTATTGTACCAAAATTAATAATAAACTAAGAATTGAATTAATTAATTAGAAGTGAGATATGTTAAATATTTAATATATATAAGTTATGAAAGGATATAAGAATTATATAGTGATATATAAATACACACAATAAAACAGGAATGGAGAACATATTATAATAATCGGGAATATTAAAAAGTACATAACCAAATCCACTTAAAGCTGTTAAATACACTAATTAATAAACGGACATGCTAAAGAAAGGACTTTACTACAGAGCACATAGAGGAACCAATCAGGGAAGGAAAATACAGAGGGAAATTCAAACTGACCTATGGGATACCCTGAGAGAGGATAAAAACATGACACGGCATACACTCTGGTTCACTGCCTTGATAAAGCAGCTATCAGCGAAATGTGCGTCGGCATCCACGCTGCCGCCGGTCTGTGGCATAATTGTATGCCAAACACGTCAGAAGCATCAAATACTATGCACATGTTAAACCGAGCTATGGGGAACTGTTTATTTTGGGGTACAAGCGGTGCAGTTTTGTGGCTTTAACAACAAGCTGAGACAATATAACGGAACACTGCATGCGCATGGGGAGCTGGTGAAGACTGAGACACGAGTGTGTATATGATAACACAGATTACATGTACTTAACAGCTAATATTGTAGCACTAAAAATCGAAAATTATAATAGAATGCCTAATCTGTGGGAAAGTTCACTATTGGAACACACAGTATCTGCTATGTATCTTTATTGAGGAATGTTGCCGTCTTGTTGCAAGTATTAATAGCAACAGCCGCCAGCAGCTTGAGAACGCTGATACTTAGAAACATCACATATATATGATACTGGGATTATTTATAAATACCAATATAACACTGCAGAACTTGAGAGAGTATACCAATAGTGATAATATAACCATTTTTCTCACACACTCCTTATAAAATAAGAACCAATAACATATGTTGGTATATTTACAGTATCCCCTATACACACTACCCAAGTTATAATTATTGTTTAGGTGTAGCTATATGTCATATAAACATACTGCAGTAATATTGATACTGCGATTATATTTGACAAGCTACACATCATAAGCATCGGGTATTATATTAAATACATGTGAATGACCGGCGACAGGTGATATTTTAAATCACTTAATATTATTTTCCTACATATGTATACACACCTTCTTTATACTTTTTTATTTGAATTATATTTTGCCTTTATTTTTGGACTTAGCTACTACTATTTTAAGAAATAAGAATAAAAGTTATATTTTAACAATATAAATTCAGAGTTACTAAAGGATACTAGGATATTTTGACCCCATTAGTGTACCAGATAAAATCTTATCTTTTCTTGTGTTTTTTTCAATTTGTGGTAACCATAAATCACTAGGTAGCACCTTCATACATATAAATCATATTTCAAATAAAATAGGTGAAGTGGATGGGTCTTGAAAGATAATAAAAGCTGAATATCTCTGTAATAATTTATAGATATTAATTTATTATTTTTTGGTGCGAGATTACACCCGTTGTTAGTTTTCATAAAATGTAATGGTGCTAGTCCCAGTATGCAAACACAAACTCCAATCCTCATGAGAGAGTCCATATACAGTAATTTAATGTTGAGGTAAGGTTAATTATGTGGGAGCTCTAGACAGTTCTGGCAGATACTACATAAGACATAAACAGTCTGAAGGCCTACATATCTAGTGAGGTAGATGTGGTAGCCATCTGCTGCCTACTTATGGGTGACTCAGAGGCTGACCCCATCCCAAACATAGTAGCCACCACTAAAAAGATACTAGGAGTAGAGGTATTCCCTATTGAACCTAGCGGTTCCCACCATTGAAGTCAATGGTGGGAACCCTTCACTGGCTGAGAGAGGCTCGCATCTCTCAGCCAATGAACATTCAGCCAATGCATTTCTATGTGAAATGCCATGGCTGAGCTGTCATTTGTGAAGTACCGTGGGTCTGGGTTTTCGTGGTTTGTTATTTCCAGAAGACGGTGGATGCCTGCATGGAAAGGAGGGGACATGATACAAGGGGTAGGTGAGTATGTTTTTTTTTTTAACAGGTCCCGATCTTGGATTCTACATATTTAGCACGAGTGCAAGTGAGTGTGAGTGAGTGCATCTGTAATAATATAATAAAACCTTCGGTGTCTGTGTCCTGTGATTTTTTATATATTTATTTTACTGGTGAACTAGAGGTACCATGCATGCTGGTACTTGTGGTTCTCCACATACTTGAGAGGTTTGCTGGGACTCCTGTTCTCCTGTAAAAGACAATATTATTTTATCTAATTTTTCACACAATCAACTTAGACTTAACCACACCCATTTTGCAAGCACACGCACATGGGTGACTGCTAGGGCTGATCTACAGCCCCAATCCATCCCTGCACAGAAGCATGTGTGGATCTCATTGATCTATGCATGCCTCTGCGTAACTTGCACCTGCTCATGCTATACTCGCTAGCCTGAAGCAGGTCTATTAATTTGCCAGTTTTAAAAACTTGCCTTCTGTTACATTGGCCGAGTTGTATCTTCACAATGGCAAAACATTTGGATGCAAGTTTTGCCATTATGAGTATTGGGGGTGTGAGAAACATGTGAGTTTGCATGTTCACGAATGCTATTGCATAAGATGAGTTCTAAAAATGTGTGAGTATAAAAAGTACTCTCACATTTTCAAAACTCCGACCCTTTTACATTTACGCAATGCCAATATTTACGCATATTGAATTACCTTTAGCCATTGCAAATGCATGAAAGCCAAACTGCACAAGTACAGAGGATTCACTTGCAAAGTGAGTGACAGGTAGTCAGCTTTTGGGGGAGGTAACGAGGTGGTTAAGGAAACGCAGGCGTGTTTAAACACCGTTTCATGATGGTGCATAAATTAGCCATTGTGATCTGTTTCACAGCATGGGAGCTCTCAGCGTGTCAGGAGAGATGCAATGTTTCCTGATGTTTACACTGTTGCACGTCGTCAGACGGATATAAGACAGCAGTGGGCATCCATATGCTTTGGAAGACATTACCATATTTTTGCAATTGTGATCCAGGAGAGACTGCAGGTGCAATTGTATTAGCGAAAATATCTGAAATAGGCTCTCAGTCCTCTTAAAAAATTGCTCAATTTACTCTGTATTTATTCACAACAAATTTCTCTACAGCAATGATATTATCAATAAAAATACACGTATTCTTTCATCAATATTTGCAAATTTTATTAGTACTTTCTGAACATATTTGTTATAATACTATACTATAGATTAAGCCATCTATATACTAGAGATGTGCGCGGACCCTGTTTTTTAGTTTTGGCCTTCTCAAAACCACCCTCAAAGGTTTTGGATTTGTCAAAAATACCCTCAAGTGTTTTGACTTGGATTCGATTTTTTGTTTAGGTTTTGGATTTCCAGTAAATTTTGCCCACCTCACAGCATCTAAAATCACGAGGGAGGGACTTAAATGCAATCCAAAACTAGAGATGTGCACGGACATCTGTGTTTTGGTTTTACCAAAACCAACTTCAAGTGGTTTGGTTGGGATTCGGTTTTGGTTTTGATTGCTTTAAAAAAATGACAAAAACAGCTATGATCATGTGACTTGGACCTGTTCTTGTTCCTATACTATTATTAGCATCAATAACATTCATTTCCAGTCAATCACCTCACAGCACCTGAAATCACAAGGGAGGGACATAAATGCAATCCAAAACACGCAAGATCATAAAGTTAAGAAATGCGAGAAGACTCAAGTCAGGACTTAGGCCCTCATTCAGACCCCGTCGCAAGCGCTGAGCGCTTGCAACCGGGTCGATGTTTAGGCCCTGCGCACGCGCAGCAGCCGCACTACGTGATTCTCTCGCTCCGGAGCTCACTACAAAAGGGCCGGCTGTCGATGTTGATCGACAGCTCAGCCCGTTTTGTAGGCATGGCGGGGGGGTTCACAAACGGAGGCATCAGCAGGGATTTCAGTGGGGAGCTTCCTGCTCTATCAGAGCAGGAAGCTCCCTGGGGCTTGCGGTTGCCAAAACCCAACCTTAGGGTCTCGTCACAAGCCCCGATGGTCCCAATGGTCTTGACCATCGCGACCATCAACCTGGTTGGTCGCTAAAGCTGTGGGTGGTAATCTACAGCTTAGCTAGCGACCAGGAGGCCGCACTTAAAAATACAAGCGACCGCCCTCATTCAGAATGAGCGCTCGCTTCTTGCGAGCGCCTCTGAATGAGAGCCTTAGTTCTAATCTGGTTCATTCCAGGTGACCCTATCAAACTCATCGTTGTCTATAACTGTACAACATATTCAAACTAAGTTCTATCCAGTGACATACAATTATTTGCTAAGATTGCAACAAATATATTTATCCCCATTTTATTTGCCTTTGTAGTTACTGCATGGCACTAAACCTCTTGTCAACTACATTTAGGGCAACACACTATTATTACTGCACATCATCCATGTGGGCAAGCAAGTACTGTCCCTTTTCATGTTCTCTAATAAGCACTTGCTACCTATTCAATAGGAACAATTACAGTTAATCATTGCCCATTACAATTTTAAGCAGCATTCAATAGCTCATATGTACTGTTGTTTATCTGTTTACCAACCTTACATGAACTCTTGAAATTGATTCATCTCTGCCAGCACTGACCATTTGCTTCGTTTAAAGTTAAACCTGCATTTCCCTGATATCTTTGTAACATGATGACTTATTAGATTCCTGACACTGATTGTTTGACCTTCATTTATCTGCAATTTTAGTACTTGTATGCTTATTAGATTGGATCCCTGATCTTAAGTGCCCATACATCTGCAACGGATCGTCGCGATGCAGGGATGCGATTGGAAATTTCCGATCACCCACCATCGATGTTCTACGATCCGTCACCGGATCGCAGATATTTGTCATGTTAAATGTCCACGATTTGACAATTGCGATCATTTTTTGATCGCGATCATCAAATCGCCAAAATCCAACATGTTGGATTTCTGCGATCATGCGATGCCAGGTTGCAGCATCGTAGAATCGCGACAATCCATCTCTGATGTATGGGGCCCATTAGAGTGTTTGAACTGACCATCCACCTCTGTGTGTCAATAAAATAGGCTGACATTTCAATAACTTCTTATCAATATCTGCTCTGAAACAAAAGTACTTTATTCACTGACTCCAGTTTCATCAAAAAATAATTTCAAACAGCATGTACAAAACTTGTAAATAGAATTAAAAATTATAATATAAATATATAACATTTAATTGATAAATTAAAACAAAATGTCTTTTTATAAATTAAACTTTATGAGCCAATATGTAAAGATTAATCAATTATTAATATTATCTTTGAAAACAACCTAGATGGTGTGGATCAGTGTTTCCCAAATCCAATACTCAGGGACCAATGACAGTGCATGTTTTACAAATCTCCTAGTTGGTACAAGGTGTATTCATTACTGGCTGACACATTATAAAACATCCTCAGGTGATGCTAGTGAAACTGAGGAGATCTGTAAAATGTGAGAGATCCCTAGGATTAGAGTTGGGAAACACTGGTGTAGATAATAAATTATATGAGTATACTGAATATATTAGTAAACTGTTACTTTGAATGTCACAGAATTTGCAAAGGGGTGGTGTACTGTTTTAATTGTGCTACATTTTACCAGTGATCAGATTAATTGTTATATTTGAAAAAAAAACAGAGTTAATGACCCATAGGCAAAAGTTTACCTGAAGTGGATTTGAAACACCTGATAGTGAAAGGCCATGTCTGGTGGGAATGTTAAACTGGGCACACATCTAAAGATTTTCTGTCCAACCATCCAACTAGTTTATTTGTTGGAAAGAAAATCTGGTAACGTATGGGAATAACTGATGATCAGCAATTTGCTCCTAAATGCCGGAAAGCAGATGAAAATGGTCGTCAGACAAGTTTGTTAAATGTTTGATCTAAACAATTTGTTCAAACAACAGTTTTTGTCCATTTCCCAGTGTTTGGGAGCAAATTGCTGATTGTCATTACCAGATTTTCATTCCAACCAATCATCTAGTTGGGTGGTTGGACAGATAATCTTTAGATGTGTGGCCAGCTTTAGTCAAGGACAGTAACTTTAGATCCTATAAACCGTTTGTACATTGTAAAATCTGAGCTGCTGAATCTGGATATTAAAATAACTGGTAACAGAAATTGAACATTATCACAGAGTTGGATTACAAGACCGACATATTTTTTATGACAGCACTGGAAATTTGATATACATAGTATTTATTAGTTACAGGGGGTCTTTACATACTGTATTTTATATTTAGTTTTAATAGCTCTTTGAACTCATATTCTGACTACGAAGACACACATTCCATCTAATACATCTCTGAGCTCATCACAGGATACTTCACCTCATGCCCTCTTAGACCTGCCTCTGACTTGCGTTTCACCACCTACCACCTATCATTTCTACCTTCACGACATCTCCCATGCTGCTCACCACTTGTGGAATTGCCTATCCCACCAGACTCTCCCCAAACCTTCAATCTTTCAAGAGGTCTCTCTGATCTAACCTTTAAACTATATCCTACACCTACATGATACCAATTCTTCTGGTATTACCAGCCACTATCCTGTCCCACCAGAAAATATTATTTTAGCATTACGATTTCTCTTTTTATACTAACTTCTTATGAGTAAAGACCTTTTACACTCTGTCTCATGTCTGTACCTTCATAATCTCATTAATGTTTGTTTTGTTTCGGTATTATAATTTGTGAGGATTACAGATTTCTGAAAAGTACTTAAGGTAATATTATATTATTGTCCAAACAGTACTAAGGAATAAAAACTGCATTACCACTCATGACCAGTCAGACAGTTTTTACATTTTAACTTGATGCTCTTAGAGTATGTTATATACTCTATGTTGTATCTGTATAATAGAAGTGTATACAAATTTACAGTAGTATCTGATGATAATTATAGATGAAATAGTGTCTACTGAAGCCCTTTGTTTACCCCTATGGTTATGTTGTACATCTGTGATCTCCCCTCTGATACCATGCACATCTCCCGTCTGTGTTTTTGGACACTGTTAATTTTTAACATACATTCTTCACATTTGCATTAAAGTATATACAGTATACACAATTATATTTACTAGAGATGTTCTGTTCAGTTTTCTTGAAATATGAACACAATCGAACTTTGGTATTCCAAGTCGAATCGAGTCCCAGCTTGGAATCACTTTGGGGTTCCAAGACGGTTCTGCAGTCAGTTTGGAACTCAGATTTAAGAACCGAACTTGGGTCTTGGATTGCATGTACAGTACAGAGATCCAAATTATTGATTTTAGCTCTTTTATAATATTTATATCGCTTTTCATCGCTTTTTAAGGAATCCAAAACCAAACCAAACCCGAATCCAAACCAAAACACTTGAGGGTGGTTTTGCCCAAACCAAAGCACAATGATTAATTAGAACATGGGGGTCCTCGCACATCTGTAATATTTACATTTATTTTAAATTTTTAGTTAACAAATCTTGATTGTACTTGTTCTTGTCATTTTGCAGACACTGCAGAATATGCTAGTCTTACTAAGATTCTAAATTCTGTGCTCACTACTCCATTGTCCCTTTTGCAGATCTTATATTGTTACCTTGTTTCTTCTATCTTTTATTCCTCACCATGTCTTCCCTGACAATTCTAAGACCTTCACCTCTGTACATGTTTCTCCTCCATATGATACCTATCTCTCCTCTCCTTCCTCAGCAAGCTCCCTTTGTTCCTGAGATAAGAGGAAGTCAATATGTCAGTGGCATACCAAGCAGCAAGGTCAGTGCATCTTGCAGGATGTATTAACACAATCTCGCTTGTTAATTATTTAGCATTTCCCTATCATTCTTTGTACATCAAGAGAAAACATTTTCCACATTTGATATAGATTTAAAAAGAACCTCTGCTAATGAGAGCTCTCATGCTGTGTCTGCTTTAATTCCTAAGACGTAAAATATGGTTTACTATTTCAATTGATTAGTTATATTCGTACCCAAACATTTCTATTTTTGTAAGCCTGTACTCTAGACATAAACTAGTTGCACATTAAATGAATTGAAAACTGCAGAACTGACACACAAAAACATTTTCTTCAAAGATAATGATGAAAGGATGATTGAATCTTCACTTATAATAACACATCCTTTCAGGAAGGGGTGAAGCATAAAGGGTGGTAATCGTACTCCAACAGAACAGTATGAAAGGCACATGGCTTGTTCACTGATGCCAGATCATGTCAACTTGCCTTCTTAATTGGTTGCAGATACATGAATAATGCACAGGAAGCTGGGCATAGCTTAAAGAAAGATCACACAATCTGGTATATTATGTATGCATTCACTTACAGTATATGTGGGAGCACAGCTTGATATTTGGTTGGGGGTACTGGATAATATACAGTGGCTAATGTTGGAATACTCTTGAGGTGCAGCTTAGCTTGTGGGGGCGCCTGTTCAGAAGCACTGCTAGTAATATAAGTGCTGGTTCTGCTATTTTCTCATGGCACGGAGTGGTATATATGGCTGCCTGTTCTGGTATTCTTTGGGAGCATAAGTTGGCATGGTAGGGGTAATACAGGGTGGTCGAGGCTTTTCTCTGGGGGCACATTTTTACTATGTAGGCCCTGGATAGCATGTAGATGCAAAGGCACTGTTATTTTCACATGGTACAAATGATTGTAATGTAGTGTAATATTTTGAAGAAGAGAGATTTAAAGTTAAAATGTAAATCATTACAGAATGATTTGAGACCCCTCCCCAGAGGTCAGATCCATTTCACCTTTTAAGGCCAGAGTAATAATAACACTGGCTCTGTTGTCTGAGCTATCAATACAGAGAAACTGTCATTCCTTTGTAGTACCAATATCAACTTTAACACAGGAATTCAGCTATTACAGTGTATTTGAGACCCTGGATGATATGGCATCAGAGAGGATCCAGGGACCAGTCCCCCCTAGAGAAGGTAACCTCTCATCTCCAGACAGAGAAAACAGTCACTGGTCATTCTCCAGAGAGGGCAGCATCGGGTACAATGCAAAGAAGGTAGCCTCCAGTCATCCTCCCAGATAAGGAAGAATCTGGATCTCCCCAGAGAAGGTAGCCAACAGTCCTCCCAAAGAGGGTAGCCTCCTGTACTCCCACAGAGAAGTCACACTTCTAAAGAGAAGGTAGACTCCAGTCTCCATCAGAGCATACATTCACTGTTTCCCCAAAGTAGGCAACCTTTTGTTCCCCCAGAGAAGCCAACTTCTGATGAATTCTCCCAGACAAGGTATCCTCCTGTCATCACATCAACCCCCCCTCCCCCCACACTCAGAGCTATTCTTACATTCCTACATTCTCACTTTTCATTGCTCCTGTTTCCCTTTTCACCTTGAGTAGTGCTGTGTACGTACAGCTGTCAATGTTCAAGACAAAGGAACTAAGCTGCGACTGGCTAATAGGGAGGGAGGGGAGTGGTAAATTAGCCCAGTGCTGTAGTACAGTGGATGGTCCCTGGGGAGTAACCAGCAACCAGGAAACATATCTCTTTTGGGTAGGGAAAAAAAACACTATGCAGTGCTTAGCTAGTAAGCGCTCTATCACAGATCAAGATGTAGTATTTATATGTCAGAATGCCACCAAATAACTTAATATACTTAATATACTAAGAAGAGTCCTACTGAAAACAGCATATGAATCAAATTTGAGCTTAAGCAAGTATTATTTATTATATAAAAATGTATATAAAGATAAAAATATCAAGGGTCTGTAATCTCATCACACAGCTGTGTTAAAAACATAACATACACAAGGCCACTTGAGGGTAGGATGTGGGAAGGTTAGGGTGTACCGATGTACCCAGCTATCACGTGGCATCACAGCATTATCTCTCACGCCACGCATGGCGCGCCACACACCACGCCATGAGTCGCGCCATGCTGGAAAAAAGTCATTACGTGTAATACAACTTTTTGCCCACCAGATGTCACTTTTCCTAAACTACATAGAACATGCGTCTGATTTCATTACGTGTAATACAACATTTTGCCCACCAGGTGTCACTTTTCCTAAACTATATAGCGCATGCGTGTGATTTCCAATGTACCGTACGGTATGTTCTGTATCACCGCCCGATGATTGGATGACAGAAGCGGTGATTCGGTACACTATACAGTATTACAGCGTTTTCCACATGGAATCGGGAATGTATGGTATAATAAAGCGGTAGAAGAATGTCTAATAAAGTTTGAAATCATTAAGCTCTGTATTACCCACTGACTGTGCGGTTGAAATCATACTTGCGCAAATGTAAATACTGTCAGCACTGTCCCAGACTTAGACATTGTAGTGGTTTCATTACTTTACAAACTACAGAACTCTAGTAATGGGTGAAGCGTGTGGCCTAGCGGTCTAATGCCTAGTCTCTCTACTTCTCCCCTCTTCTTGTTCCGTGGGTTCGAGACCTTGAAAATATGTTTTTTTTTATTATTTTTAAAATCTTCACTTAAAATATTCAGTATTCAATACAGTACATGTGGAGCGCATGCCCAGTGCTTCGGGAGTCAAACAGCGAAATTTGGATTTTTATTATTGTACATACAGTACTGTACCTTAGAATGCAAACTTGCGTCAATGCCGGCGCTGACCCAGACTTGGACATTATAGTGATTTTTTATGACCATCAACTGGGTTATACAGACGTCTGCAATGTAAAAGTTCGATTTCTTACCTCTACGCTATAGACGCCTGAATACTTCATCGTACGGTACTGTAGATGTCACATAAAGTACTGTGGAGGACAGATGCAATTCTTACTAGGAGAGACTTGTGAGCAAGGGGTTAGGTGATCCGTCTTGCTTACACTTCTCTCCTTCTATTCGAGACCTTGATAATTAATTTATTTTTTTAAATGTTCACTATAGTACTGTAGTTCAGCATTGTTATCCAACCCTTACAAAACTCAATATATTATACTGTATGTACTG
This sequence comes from Taudactylus pleione, assembly GCA_031769625.1. NCBI lineage: Eukaryota > Metazoa > Chordata > Amphibia > Anura > Myobatrachidae > Taudactylus > Taudactylus pleione. The sequence goes on from JAUIMM010000250.1 coordinate 279,921, forward strand.
TAGATGTGCCCAGCTACAGTACTGTAGTTTGTTGCTCCATATGGTACGCCATATACCGCATTGCTAGAGCTAGCACTGTGGCATATTGAGTCTCATAGCACTGCGCATGCCCAGTTGTCTGTATTATAGTAAGTACAATACTGTCGACCCTGTCCCGGACTTACGGTAGACATTGTAGAGATTCCATGACTCTAGGAACTACAGTACAGTAGATGCAGTAGTCTAGGGGGCTAATGCCTAGCCCTACTGCATCTACCATTTTCTTGTCCCGCTGGTTCGAGACCTTTAAAATATATACTGTATACGGTAATTTTATTTTAAATCTTCACCAATACATTATCCAGAAATTCTGGTATTTCTATGCCACAGTACTTTATGACAAAAAAGTGTAACCTTGACTGTGTAATAATAATAAAAAATAAAAAGTGTAACCTTTCAAGTTTCGAACCCGCAAAAGGGTTGTACAAGCGACGTAATGTATTGGTTTGATTATTTACCATTACACTACAGCCGCTTGCAATACCAAGGTTGCACCGGGCTTGAGTGTGTCCTACAATACTGTACGTCATTGTATCTCAGGTGCATGCCCAGATCTACGGTATACCCACGTAGCGCTTTTTTTTTTTTAATTCTTCGCTACATTTGTTCAGTATTGTTATCCAACCCTTACTAAACTCAGTACATTTTATATATTAGGGGGTAAATTTACTAAGATGGGAGTTCTATTAAGAAGTGATGTTGCCCATAGCAACCAATCAGATTCCAGGTATTATCTTCTAGAAGGTGCTACTGTAGATATATGAGAAGTAGAATCTGATTGGTTGCTATGGGCAACATACAGTACAGTAACTTCTACCCCTACATGTCTAACTTTTTCCCCCAAATTTTTTTCCTCTGCCCCCAAAATGAAAGTGAATTTTTGGGGTGTTCTGACTGTTGTTTTTTTTTAAATTACGCAGTTTACAGTACCTTTAGGGGACTGTCTTAAGGCTGCATGTTGAAGGCTTCCCGCAACGTTGCACCCCAATTCACCAATTTTTTCCACCTGCTATTCATACAGTAGGCGAAACTTTTTCACTTACTGTCTTACTGTACATTGCATTGACTTCCCGCCTACGGTAGGCGGAAAAGCTTTCAAATTGAATACAGCGATAATTTTACGCCTGGCGAAATGACGTAATCAGCGAAACTTTGTTTAGCCGATCACGTCTTTTCGCTCCAATGGGTGAAAAAGTGCCAACTAATCTGCTCCCAACTGTCATCTCACAGGCTGTGTTTGAAAAATGACAGTTGGGAGCTGATTGACTGACACTTTATCACTTTTCACTCTGTCTCCTAACACTGCTTAGTACAGTAAATAGACCCCTTGGAGTGAAAAGACGAGGTCGGCTAAAAAAAGTAAATAGACCCCTAAATTGAAAACGGCCCTCAGTGTGTACAGTACTGTATGTCTACTGTACTGTATACTACTATAAGTGCCGGGCAGCTGTGAAATCACTGGGATGGGCAACGGGGATACTGTACAGTATATGACTGTGGGCGGCAACCCCCATCAGCCGGCGCACCCCTGGTGAGTGAAATCCTGGTCAATAGGAAGATACACCCCTGCATCTGTGTGTTATTGACTTTTTGTACCTTTTTAATGACAGATGCACGTGTTGGGTCTCAGGTGCACTTAAAGACTGAATTACATACAGTACAAACACCAATTTTATAAATTAATGACAATTTTTATTTAACCTACAGTAACATGCTGTACAGAGGGGGGGGACTTCTTTAGCTTTCCACCCCTGTAGACCTCTACTGTCCCCCGCTTCTTTCTTCTGCCGCTGGCATGTCCTGGAGTTCCAAGCTGGACACGGACATGACTACTGTACAGTATCTAGGAGGAAGGAGATGACGTGAGAACAGTCCTTCCTCAATGCCGACCGATACGCCCCACTGGACCGAGGACTACACAAAAAGATTAGGCTTTTAAGTTAAAATCATCACTGGCACTTTTGGCCTCAGATCCAGAGTTTCACCTATACCAGGTGCTGACTCTACCTTGCTTTGGAGTGCAAGGTCCACTGTACGCCCTGAAGAAAGAAGGATAGGCAGAGACGACAGTAAAAGACAGACACACAGGTACGGTACATACAGTACTCACCGGAGATACTCTTTTTCTTCGTCCTGCTCAGTCCCACACAGAGGTCCCTGTAGGAGAGAGAATATGCCATGCCAGGCCCTTTCCTGCTCTAATAGTGTGACACACTAATCTACTGTAACATTAATATCAGCCTTACTGTATCTCACCAACCTAACAAACTACAGTATTAATGTACAGTACAGTACATTTGGCCTCACAGAGGGCCTATCTGTGGAAGAGGCTTTGATGGGGGGGAACTTATTTAGCTCTTTTGCTTTCCACCCCCATAGTCCTCTACTGTCCCCCGTTTCTTTCTTCTGCCGCTGGCACATCCTGGTGCTCAGTGATGATCTTCCATATGCCATGGCATAGCGCTATATGGCGTATGGCTTGGTGCCACAGATCCCATTGTACCCCCTCCATTTCTAATCCATCGCAGATGGTTGACAGCCCACTAGCACCAACCGTGTAATACAGAGAGCTCTCTCTCATACAGATCCCACTACTACCGTACTTACTGGACATGAGAAATCACTATAGTGTGCAAGGTTGGAACAGCATCACCATTGTCTTAAGTTTGTGAGGCAACGCTATTTTGTGCTTCAAACACACAGTCAGCTTTGAACACAGAGAGTTCTCTCACAGACAGAAACCACTCTCAGACACAGTCCAAGAGACGTCGCTATAGTGTATAAGGCTGAGACCGCATCTACGTTGTCGCATGTTTGCGTTTTGCGCTTTAGGCACAGTTTGTAATACAGAGCCCTCTCTCTCATTCTATACAGTCCATTCACTACCAGTTTCTGCAGTTATGAAATCACTATTGTGTGGTGCAAAATTCAATGGCACCATCAGTTTTTAATATACAGTACAGACACATTCATAGCGGCACACTAGTTGTCCTAGCAGATGGGGGATGGTGTCCTTGGCAATGGTCACTATTCGTAGCATTTTTCAGGACACTAGGGCAGAGCTGACTGCTTACACTAAATGGATTAACAAAGCATCCTTTATTGTGGCAATGAGAGGCTCTTGCTTGCTTTGGGAGAAGGGACCTGATGCACTGTGTATGACTCTCGGCCCACTGGGCATGCGCCAGAAATCCCATCACAACCCTTCTACTGGGCATGCGCCCGCCAGAGATGGAAATTCAACAGCATACCGACTGCAGTAATACAGCCAACTGTGTATGCTCAGTGATGATCTTCCATACACCATGGCATAGTGCTACATGGTGTATGGCTTGGCACCACAGATCCCATTGTACCCCCTCCATTTCTAATCCATTGCAGATGGCTGACAGCCACCATAGCGCCAACCGTGTAATACAGAGAGCTCTCTCTCACACAGATCCCACTACTACCGTACTTACTGGACATGAGAAATCACTATAGTGTGCAAGGTTGGAACAGCATCACCATTGTCACAAGTTTGCGATGCAACGCTATTTTGCGCTTCAAACACACAGTCAGCTTTGAACACAGAGAGCTCTCTCACAGACAGAAACCACTCTCAGACACAGTCCAAGAGACGTCGCTATAGTGTATAAGCCTGAGACCGCATCTACGTTGTCGCATGTTTGCATTTTGCGTTTTAGGTGCACAGTTTGAAATACAGAGCCCTCTCTTGGCGCTACAGATCCCATTGTAACCCCTCCACTGGGCATGCTCATGAAATCCCATTGCAACCCCTCAAAGAAGACAGCCACCCCAGCGCAGACATTGATGAAAGTTTTGCACTATTTAAACACACAATCAGTTTGTAATGTCTTACTTTTAAGCAGCCTTTTAAACAACAACTCTACAGTATTACAGTACAACACTACTAAAGTAGTTTCACTATAGTGTCCAGAGCAGACAGTGCCAATAAAAAAAATATACAGTATACGGTATATTCTTTTCCAGGGATCGAACCCGGGACCATAATTCTTCCAAAGTGATCACCTAACCACTAGCCCACATGACAGCTACAGTGAACCACAGAGAGTGGCCTCATCCTTGTGCACTCCTCCCGCTGCTGTTTTTAATAAAAAAAAAATTGTCATACTGTAATTCATCCCATCTCAGTGAAAGATGTGCGTGCATCTCATTAATCTACAGTATCGGTTATACCGTGATAACAACTCGGGCAACTTCTCTCTGTTCAGTTACTGCACCGTACTGTATGTCCAATACTGTATGTGCAGTGATTTGCATCCTGTTATAAGATCTTACTGTACGGTACAGTACTGTACTGTATGTACATTATGTGACATTAAAAATATTGGTTGTGCGAACATGCAAATGCTGTGAATGTGATATCCATCCAATTTACTGTAAGTTTAACAGTATGGCATTCAGTACAAGGCATTCAGTTCAAATTACAACAGTGGAGCATCCAGCGGTTAAGCACTGTATTACATGCAATTACAACAGTGGAGCACTCGCCACCCAGCGGTTAAGCACTGTATTACATGCCGTAGCATATCCTTCATTGAAGAATACCATGGTATGCCACAAGTCCATGGCGCAACTCAGATGCCTGCATGCCATGCCACAAGTCCATGGCGCAACTCACGCCACGCCATGAGCAACAAAATAGCTGGGCAGATCTGTAGGTCGTGGGACAAAAAAAATTAAGAAGAAGGGAGGGAAAAATAATTCCCCTGTTCAAGAAAAGAGATGTATAAAAGCAATTAAAAATCAAATTAAAAAAAAAAGTCCTTATTAAAAACTGCTGAATAAAATATAAAATCCAAGGTAAGATCAATTGTAATCCTGCAAAGTCCAGTTCATATGTGCAAAAATAATGAGGAATGACTGGACCTTGATGCTGCTATGTAGATATACCTAGCGCTTCCCATCCTCTAGCGGATGGCGGCGGAGACCTAGAGATAGGTGACCTGCCGTCTATTTGTTTTTAGACGGGCAGCACAGTCTAGAGTCCCTTTTGTGCCTCATTCCATTGGCTCCGCCTCCTGTCCTCGATCACACCCGCAGGGGTACCCTACTGTCACTACCTGCTTTTTTTGGTATACCAACGTTTGTTATTTTTCTTGGACTCGTCTAAACAACTTATTACCATCTAGATTCAGAATCTAATGCCATAAGAGCTTCATTATCCAAATTCTTTTTGATGTAATTTAGAGGTGTGGGACGCCACCCCATAAACTGTTCAGGACATCACCCACTAAATGTATCTTGTTATTACAAGGAGGTTATATGTACATAAAAAAAACTATATAAAAGTCCTTAATTTATAAGTCTTCTTGTATTTCTCCTTCCTTTTCTCCCAGCCCTCTCCCCCCACCCCACCTTTTTTTTACACAGTTTTTCCCTTCTTCTTATGCAGAAGAGAAATACTGTACATATACATGATATATTGTGTGGTATAAATTTTCCTTAGTAAAATTAGACAAACATTTCAAATAATTTTTTGTTCACGTCACTTTATTTGAAGAAAGCGTATTATTACTTATTTTTCCTGACAGGCGCAATTTGTCACCTAACAATTTTGTGTAACAGATGTAGTGGTTAAGTCTAGTAAGATATGATTTATATCCAAATATTTATACTAGGCTATACATTTTACATATAGGAAGCTTGTAATAATACATACGTAATATGCCCTATGTAAAGTTCGTTATACAGTAGTATAGTTTATAATTGTTTAAAAGAAGGGCGTTTAAGGGTTAATAAAGTTGATTGTGACTAGAAGGAAAAAGTGTATTGTACATGGCAGTTCTTGGCTTGTGGTATGAACACAAGTCTGGAGGGTTTACTAGAAGAGGCAGTTGGTCACGTGACTAGGCAGAGGAGAGCGTAAAAGGTGGGTGCTAGCGCCCATGAGGCAGACTCCAGATCCCCCATTAGAGCACACAATCTACTCACCGGTGCCGCAGCTTGAGAGGAGCCAGTTCAGTATCCACTGGTGAGAGGTGGTATAGCCAGTGTGGGCTTGGTAACAACACAGTCTGGGAATGGTGCTGAGAGGTCTGTGTCACAGAGCCCGCCCAGAAGTGGTGGGAGGCCGGTGAACTGGCAGAGAGAGAGGCCGGTCCTCAGCTGAGTTAACTCCCTGGCTGGGGGGAGCTAATAGTGACTGACAGCCTTGAGAAAGTCTCAGAGAGGAGACTCTGGCTGTGGTGTAATAGAGCTATAGCTGCTGATGAAAGCTGGGCTGATGCTGCCCAGACTGAACAGAGCTGCAAGAGGTGGTGAGCGTTTATAAAGAGATGTCATCTGATTAACTATAGTGAAGGTCAATACACTAACTAATACCCCTTTTCCACCTAAATTCCGGGTCTGACCCGGAGTTGGAACAAAGTCCCTATCCGGATCAGACCCGGAATTTTGCCGGCGCTGACTCGGGATATTCCCGAGTCAGCGCCGCTCACACCGCAGTCGGGTCTGCATAGACCCGGCTATTGCGGAGTGAAAGTGGATGCTTGGAGATGACGTCATCTCCAAGCGCCACTGAAGCCAGACCAATCGGCCAGCTAGCAGCGCACTCCAGGTCTTCGTGACCCGGAGTGCGCTGTTCCCATAGCAGCGTTTCACGGGCTACGCCCGTGTTAAACCCTGCTAGTTACCTGGGTTGGATTGCCGGGTCACTCGACCCGGCGATCCAACCCTCTGCCCTTTTACACCAGGGAGCTGCCCGGGTTAACCCTTCAAAAACCCGAGTTTTAGCTCCGGTGTAAAAGGGGTATAAGGGAATTCAGTGCAGCATTCAAGAATAATCCAGAGGGAGAAGATGTACTGTAGCTGTATTAAAAACATCTGAAAAGAATCATATATTGGATGCAACTAATCACTAATTAAAAGAGACTAATGCATGCACTTGAGCAAGAACTGTCATAAATCTAGTCAGTAACCAGAGATACTGTATTCAATTATTGCTTAAGCGAAAGGTAACATTGTAGTGAATGAATGCATTAGACCAGGAGTTACAGATATAGAGGTATATAAAAAGGACTTTTAAATAGAGTAATACCACTACAGTTCTAAGGAATACAGGGGAGAATATTATTACCATTACAACTACCAGGTGTTTCAATCAGCTGACAGATATTAAAAGAACGTAAGAAAAGTCCAGGAGTAAATCTGCTAATGGACTTGTATCTGATCATTTATAGGAGCCATTAACTGCGCACCTGGACCCGGAGTCACAAGCCTGCAATGGGATTTTAATCTTCTTTTATTGAAGAGACTAGTACCTATGATAGCCTAATCTAACACTTACCTTGAACCGTTAAAGTCATAATTGCAATATAATACATTAATACTTACCTTGTATCATTCACAGTAACAGTTATATATTAGTGTATAAATATATAGACATATAGTAGAACTAGTGTGATTGTGAGGCGACAAAGGTGTCTTTGTATAAAGATATTGATGTATGGTAATTGAAAGTATATACATTTTCATATATATCAGTAATATTGTCAAGTGTTATTTACTGTCAAAGAGAAGGTCATGGAGGCTGAATTGAGGATTTTCTGCAAGAACACAGGAGAGGTATTATTAGTTATATAAATATAAGGCACAGAAACAGACAGATCACACTTGCACATCTCCAAATTACTGATTATATAAATACATTATGCAATAACATTTTGCAATGAATAGAGGTTTTTAGCATAATCATGGCCAAGGTTATGGGCCTACCCACCATATCCAGGTAACATCTGTAGGGTAGGTCCCTAACATACTAGGGTTCAAATCCAGAGCGCAGGACACCACCAAACCAGCTCAGCCGAGCCACCCCAGGGCATCGCTCTAATGAGAAAAGTGAAGTGTAAAATAAGAAGAGTAAGAGCAGCTGCTGCTGCATTTATAGGATGGAGAAGTGAAAATACAAATATAATAAAAACAAACAGTAAAAGTGTTTAAAATGTGCAAAAAATAAAAAGTGTTATAATGCGATGCCCTGAAGCAGACCAAACAAAGCAATCCAGGGGACCCACGCCCAAAAAATCAACCCAAATTTGCACTACATTATATAATTTGTAAAATTGTGCCTATTACTAGTGTGCATTCACAATACCAGACTCCATGCTTTAAACCAATAAGGGAGGGGTGCTAGTCCAGGCTGAAGGTATCTAATGCCTTCAGGTGTGCAATGAAGCACACTAAATGGAGTGTATAAGAAAGGGTCCTGGGCTGCACACCCTGAATATATATAATGGGGGGTGCTACCTGTTGAGACTATTATTGCAGGCACAGAAACAGACAGATCACAGGTGCACAACTCCAAATTACTGATGTCACGACCCTGTCTAGTTGTCACGTTTTTGCCTTGAGACTAAAGCTGGCCACACACTAGACCAACTTACATCCAACCAGCCAACTTGCTGATTGGTTGGAATGAAAATCTGGTAAGGAATGGGAGTAACTGATGATCAGCAATTTGCTCCTAAATGCCAGAAAACAGATGAAAATGGTCGTTCAGACAAGTTTGTAAATATTTGATCTAAACAATTTGTTCAAACAACAGTTTTTGTCCATTTTACGGCGTTTGGGAGCAAATTGCTGATTGTCATTTGCTTTCATACCTTACCAGATTTTCATTCCAACCAATCAAGTAGTTGGCTGGTTGGATGTAAGTTGGTCTAGTGTGTGGCCAGCTTTACCCCTGTCAGCTGTCCCATGGATCTGTGTTTATAGTTCTCCTGGGGGATCTGCTCTGACTTCTCTATGCATTCCTGTCATAGTGATTATTGCACCTGGCCTCTCCTGCCTGTGAGCACTGCTAGCCCTGATTGGAGTTGCAGGTGTGGTTCTGATTCTCAGAGCTGCAGCGATGAATACTCCTTCTGCATGTTGTGCCTTCCACCACTTAGAATGCTACTGCCACACCACCTGTCCGTATCCACCAATTGCTGCCATTCCCAGGGTATATATATCCTCCCCTGATAGCATTCTGAGCCTGAACATCTCTTCTTCCCGTGGTATATGGTTCATGCTGTTTCTGCATTTAGGTGTACCCCTGAAACCTGCTACAGCAACCCCTGGTGCAATCCAGAAAACCTGTTACAGCTATACCTGGCAATTCAGTAAACCTGCTGGCAGCAACCCCCGATGCATCCAGAAAACCTGCTACAGCTAAACCTGGCAATCCAGTAAGCCTGCTGACAGCAACCCCTGGTGCATCCCGAAAACCTGCTACAGTAATACCTGGCATCCAGATGTCCTGTTACAGCAATACCTGGCCTGTGCTCTGCTGCCAGTCCTACTCCTGGTTGGTCCCTGGCACTCTGTAAACCTGCATCGTGTCACCCTGCCTTGCTTCCTGCTGTGGATCAACTCCTGCTCCTTTTACCTACCTACTCCCTCCCTGAACCTAAAATTCCCAAACCTACCCATTCCTTCCTGAAACCTGTTATTCCCAATTATCCTATCCAGCCTGCACCTGAGTTCCAACCTTGTCACAGCATTTACGGATCACCCTGTTTAACCCTCGTCTCAGCATTACCTGATTTCCCATTAGTTCAGTCCACATTGTTCCAGTCCAGAGTCAAGTTCCAAGCTCATCAGTTCAGTCCACGTTGTTCCAGTCCAGAGTCAAGTTCCAAGCTCATCAGTTTAGTCCACGTTGTTCCAGTCCAGAGTCAAGTTCTTAGTTCATCAGTTTAATTCAACAAGTCTTCCTGCCGGTCCCAGTCTGGTCCCTCCAGTTTCTGTCATTTATCATCAAAGGCAGTTTTCACTGCTACACAAGTCTTGTAAATAGAGCTATCTACATCATCTGTGGTTCCAGTCATGCCGGCCTCCGTTGAAACCCGATCATCACCTGAGACAGGTAACTCGCAGACACCAATTGTGACAGAATGTTCAGGCCCAACGATGGTGGCGGATCAAGCACCTGTTAAGGGACTAGATGCTTTCCGTAACCTGGTCACCCGCTTGGATTCACAGGAGGCCGTACAGCATCAAGTGCTACAGCTTTTGAAAATTCTGAATAACCGGCTATATGTTACCCAAACCTTACCTGAACCCCTAACTACCTTCCATCGACTGCTGGAACAGCTTCAGGCTCTACTCAGCAAAATTTTTCAGATCATTCCTGAATTTCTTAGAGCTGCCTCTGTCTCGACTAAAACCTCTGCCTTGGAATCCCTAAGAAACAAGGATTCTTCCAAACCAAGTAATGTCAGACATCATAGTTACCCACGCCCCAAGCTCTCTGTGGCCGAATGCCAGCGGCGCAAAGATTTACAGCTCTGCCTCTATTGTGGGAGTTCTGACCACTTCATTAAAGACTATTTCCTTTGCAACTCCAGCAGTGGTTCCAAGTGTCAATGTCTCAGTGCCCGTTCCGGCTCCAGCCCGGATTCTGCCCGTTCCGGTCCCAGCCCGGATTCTGCCCGTTCCGGTCCCAGCCCGGATTCTGCCCATTCCGGTCCCAGCCCGGATTCTGCCCGTTCCGGTCCCAGCCCGGATTCTGCCCATTCCGGTCCCAGCCCGGATTCTGCCCATTCCGGTCCCAGCCCGGATTCTGCCCGTCCCAGCAGGGGACTCCAGTCAGCAGCCCCAGGAGGGGTCTCAAGTGTTGTACCCCAGGAGGGGGTTTCAAGTCTCATACCCCAGGAGGGGGTTTCAAGTCTCGCACCCCAGGAAGGGGTCTCAAGTCTCGCGCCCCAGGAGGGGGTTTCAAGTTCCTGTTATCTGGGAGAAGTGTCTTGTACTAAAAAATCTGATTATGGTTCCTGTTCACCGTCTCCTGCAAATATAATTCCAGAAGATGACAATCTCTCTAGTCTGTTCTCAGCTTTGATTGTTGATGCTACTGTCTCTAGCTCCTCTGGACCCCTTCCAGTCCCATCAGTTGGTCCGAATACCGAACATCTATCAGCTTCTGTTGCTTTGACTCCTCATAAATCGGAGCATCCTCAAGTCTCTTCCAGCCCTGCACCTGAATGTGCTCCAAAGTCCTTGAACACACAGGATTCGTCGGATACTCCACCATGCATTTATTTTGATGGGGACTTATCTCAATACTATGCTTTAATAAAGCAATACTCTGCCATTATGGAAGCAGATCCAACTAGTGGTATCACTCCTACCAACATCGCTAGGTTCCTTCTTCTTTCCTTTAGTGGCAAAGCATTAGATTGGGCCAATCCTATCATCGAGTCCAATGATCCAATGCTTCTAAATATAAAGACTTTCAGTGAAGCTGTTATCAAAGAATTTAGGCCCTCATTCAGAGCCACTTGCTAGCGGCAGTACGCTCTTTCCGAGCGATGTTCGCACATCTGCGCATGCGTACGGATCGTTATACGCATGCGCGAACCAGTCAGTGCGGCCGAAATTCATGTGCTCGCAATATAGCGAATGCCTGCTATTTTGAGTGACAGAATGAGGCGTATGTGGGTGGTAACAGGGGAAGGTGCTTGAAAACGGGGAGTGGAGATCAGAACGCAGGCGTGCTTAAAGGTCAAAACGGGCATTTTATGGGTGTGCATAATTAATGCAGCAGCGTCATTGACCACGTCACTGGGTTATTTTATAGCCAGAACTGCTCGCAAGATTGTGGTAGCAAAAACCAACCACAAGAATAGCGAGCAGTTCATACGCTGGTCGATGTACTCGATTAATCTAATAAATAGCGGACATGACGTATGGTGCGAGCGGCCAGGGGGCGTTTTTAACAAATAAACGAGCGTATGTTTTGCTCGCTCGTTCAGACTTAGAGGTGTGAACAGACTGCAATTTGCGAACGGATCATTTGAATAGCCACCCCTTGTTTTTGAACGAACGACCGCAAATAGCGAACGGCTCTGAATCAGGCCCTTAGTCCTAACCCTGTAAAAAAAAATTTCTAGCGAAGTTCCCAGTTCCAAAATATTGTCCAAGCGCTCTGTTTGTGCTACCAAGAATTCGTCCTCCACTCCTCTGAAATCCGAACAAGGTCAAGTTTTCAAGGGCCAGCGTGCCGAATTCCAGGCATCCCAAGAGAGCAGCACTTTTGAATCTGTGACCCAGAACATGACTTGTGCACACACCTCCTTGACCCCTTTCTGCTACTGTTCCTCCCAAAATTCTGATTCTGTCCTTCCCAGCCACATATTTCCACAGGAGTTACCAGAGATTCCTTGTCCGTTGGTTGGCACAAAACGTTCTCGCAGCAAAAAGAAGAATCGGCGAAAGTCTTGAACTATCTCCTTTGTAGACTTTGCACTCTAAGTACCCCAACAAATTGAGAATTGGGAAGAAGTTTGAAGAAAGTTTTTTTTTTGTGTCCGGAGTCCACCCATAAAGAGGGGGGTACTGTCACGACCCTGTCTAGTTGTCACCTTTTTGCCTTGAGACTTACCCCTGTCAGATGTCCCATGGATCTGTGTTTGTAGTTCTCCTGGGGGATCTGCTCTGACTTCTCTATGCATTCCTGTCATAGTGATTATTGCACCTGGCCTCTCCTGTCTGTGAGCACTGCTAGCCCTGATTGGAGTTGCAGGTGTGGTTCTGATTCTCAGAGTTGCAGAGATGAATACTCCTTCTGCATGTTGTGCCTTCCACCACTTAGAATGCTACTGCCACACCACCTGTCCGTTTCCACCAATTGCTGCCATTCCCAGGGTATATATATTCTCCCCTTATAGCATTCTGGGCCTGAACATCTCGTCTTCCCATGGTGTATGGTACATGCTGTTTCTGCATTCAAGTGTATCCCTGAAACCTGCTACAGCAACCCCTGGTGCAATCCAGAAAACCTGTTACAGCTATACCTGGCAATTCAGTAAACCAGCTGGCAGCAACCCCCGATGCATCCAGAAAACCTGCTACAGCTAAACCTGGCAATCCAGTAAGCCTGCTGACAGCAACCCCTGGTGCATCCCGAAAACCTGCTACAGTAATACCTGGCATCCAGACGTCCTGTTACAGCAATACCTGTGCTCTGCTGCTAGTCCTACTCCTGGTTGGTCCCTGGCACTCTGTAAACCTGCATCGTGTCACCCTGCCTTGCTTCCTGCTGTGGATCAGCTCCTGCTCCTTTTACCACCTACTCCCTCCCTGAACCTAAAATTCCCAAACCTACCCATTCCTTCCTGAAACCTGTTATTCCCAATTATCCTATCCAGCCTGCACCTGAGTTCCAACCTTGTCACAGCATTTACGGATCACCCTGTTTAACCCTTGTCTCAGCATTACCTGATTTCCCATTAGTTCAGTCCACATTGTTCCAGTCCAGAGTCAAGTTCCAAGCTCATCAGTTCAGTCCACGTTGTTCCAGTCCAGAGTCAAGTTCCAAGCTCATCAGTTCAGTCTACGTTGTTCCAGTCCAGAGTCAAGTTCTTAGTTCATCAGTTTAATTCAACAAGTCTTCCTGCCGGTCCCAGTCTGGTCCCTCCAGTCTCTGTCATTTATCATCAAAGGCAGTTTTCACTGCTACACAAGTCTTGTAAATAGAGCTATCTACATCATCTGTGGTTCCAGTCATGCCGGCCTCCGTTGAAACCCGATCATCACCTGAGACAGGTAACTCGCAGACACCAATTGTGACAACTGATTATATATAAATACATAATGCAATACAATTTTGCAATGAATATAATACTGTCCAATCTGTCATTTCATTAGAGGTATTAAATGAAGTTGGGTTTCCCAAGCAGACCCAGAATAATCATTCGTAACGCTTGGGTGGAGGCACTAAATACTCACACACTGTATGTGATAGCATTAACATAACCCCTTGTATATGCTGTTTTAAAAGGATTGAATAACCTTATCTGACAAATTTGCTGCCCAAATAGCAAACCCATAAGGGAGCGCAAGGTAACCACTATTCTAAACAGTATTTCCCATACTAACTCATCACATTACACCACATGATAATAACACAGACACTTCTTAAAATTTGCTAATAACAACATACAGTAACAATCTTATCCACAATCAAAAATGTATAACAGTATAGAAGGAATGAAAAAAGCCCCTCACAGTGATACACAGACCACAAACAGAAAGAAAACAACTCTGTAGAGAAAATGTACAATAGTAAAGATGTAAAAAAAATGTAATGCTAAAGATAATCTATATAATAAAACCAAATGTTGATAAACAAAATTATGTCATCATGTTTATGCATGTTGGACCTACAGTGCACAGCACACACCTACTGCAGAGTCTTACTAAAAAAACTTCCCCACACTTTGAGCACCCCTTACTTTCCCTAAACAAATACAAAATATGTACACTAGCCCTCTGTTGAGTTTAACAATACAATTCAGGCACACATGTGCATTAGGTCCACCATGTACACATGTGCAGGCCAATGCAGTCACATGATAAATAAATATACAATGAATATCACTTAAGACACTTACAAATTCTCAGTTGTTCTTCTAATCCCCTCCTGTGTATCTATTTATAAGTATTCCGATGGTAATGACTCTGAGCCAGTAAAAATTACCTTTCAGCTGCTGAAGTCTCCTCCACCACAGGCAAACAACGTGGTGTTGATCTTTTGTTTTAAATTATGTTCCTTATATAAAGTAGGAATATAAACATAAAGAGCCCATATACCGCATTATCTTTTTAAAAATAAAGTTTTATTTCTTATACAGATAAAATCAAAGTAGTGGTTAGTAGTAATACCAGAGGGAAGTTATATCAAAACCTTGTATGGATAGCTTGTAAATGATCCTGCACACTGCGGGGAAACCCAGAACCACCCGTAATGTTAGCGGCTACTTTATAATAATGTTCTTCTGGCAGAGACTGACTGACTGTATACATTCTCAATCCTATCAGGGATCTTTGTCAAGGATGTAGATTAATTAAATTGTTAATTAAAAAAAAACATTTTTGATTAGATTGATGGATTTAAACAGGGCTGGTACTGGGGTATCTGGTGCACCACTTCAAATGGATATAATAGATATTATAGATAGATACTACTTATGAGTGGAAACCTCCCTGTCACATGCTACATTGGGTCGCTAAAGATACCTTGATATATTAGTTTACCTCATGTTTATTGTGAGTGGGGTACGCCATTTTTTCATTTTGGAAAATAGTCCCACCTTTCTAATTCAATGGAGAACAATTGCATGACTTAAATACACATTGGTTTTCTTTCAATGTTTTTATTTTTTATATTGACTGAGTGAACATCATCCAAGGATGTAACAAGGAGCAGTGGCATAACTAAGGGGGGTCAAGCAGGGTCTGTGCCCTGGGTGCCACATGACCGACGGCGCGGTCCGGCCCGCCCTAGTTAGGCAGTGTAGCGCCGACCGCAGTGTGTGCGGTCAGCGCTACACATTTACACAGGACTGGCGCTAGGCTTCCCTGCGCCGGTCCTCGGCTGCACAGCCGAGCCTCTTCCCTCCCCCTGAGCGCTTACCCAATAGCTCAAGGAGGAGGGTGGGAGGCGGGCTCAGGCTGTGCTACCACACACATCACCACCAGCGCTGGCGGTGATGTGTGTGTTAACCAGCAGCCAATTATAGTCAGACAGACTCTCATTGACTGCTGCAGCGCCCAGTGCAAGAGCCGGGCTGGAGTTCACTCATGAGCTCCACCTTCTGGCTCATGCAGTGGGTAATGGGATAGATGTCATGAGGTCATGACGTCTCTCCCATAATTCTGAGCGCACCAGCCCGGGAGGACTGACGTGCGGCAGGAACAGTGACTGGAGCCGGAGTGTGGATTCAGGTAAGTGTATTTCTTTTGTAACTTGTATGTCTGCACTACGGGGGGGGCAGGGCGGGGCGGGGGCTACTACTACTACTACTGGGGACACCATTACTGGGGTGGAGCTACTACTACTGGAAACACCATTACTGGGGGGGAGCTACTACTACTGGGGACACCATTACTAGGGGGGAGGTACTACTGGGGACACCATTACTGGGGGGGAGGTACTCCTACTGGGGGCACTGCATACTGGGGGTACTGTATAAGGGGAACTAATGGGGGGCTGCTTAAGGGGGACCACTACTGGGGGTACTGTATAAGGGGCACTACTATGGGCCTGCAT
This sequence comes from Taudactylus pleione, assembly GCA_031769625.1. Lineage (NCBI taxonomy): Eukaryota > Metazoa > Chordata > Amphibia > Anura > Myobatrachidae > Taudactylus > Taudactylus pleione. Next base: position 296,020 of record JAUIMM010000250.1, read on the forward strand.
AAGAGGGACCACAGCTGGGGACATTGCATACTGGGGGTACTGTATAAGGGGCACTACTGGGGTTAAGGTGTACATGGAAAGGAATGTTCAGAGTGGTGATAAAGGGGTGTGTCATGTTGACATGCCCCATATTTAAGTGGCCATGCCCATTTTTCGCCAATGAACAATAAACACTGTTATCTCTCTTCCTTCAATACACATATACCTGCTGTGTTTTTCTAATCTACAGATAAGGGAAACAACATTTTTATCCACCCACTGGATGTCCTGTGTTGAATCCAGCATCCTGAGTCAATGCTTTTCCCAATAACCAGTAATCCTGATGTGGATCCAGCTCAGTCACCAACAAAGATGTCCTGCAGCACCTACATATATCTCTCAGAAGAAAATTGTTCCTGTCCTTGGTGAAGGAGCCAGGCAGTGACAGTTACTGTTCTCCTAACTGGGGGAACCACAGTAGTACACAGTCAGTGACAGTCTGGTGGCTAGGCAGCACCAGTAGGAGTAGTAGTGAGTTCAGGTTGCAAACAGTAAGGGAACCCCAAGCAAATCTGTAAATTGACCCTCAAGGATGGCGGTAAAGTAAGTCCATCCAGGCACAATGCTCTTCCTTAAACATAAAAAACAACTAATCTTTCATGTTTAAAGGCTGAAACTGAACAGTCATTTAAGGTGGAATTCTAAAAGTTATAGATAAATGCTAAATATTATCTACTGTACCTTTGTTCCAACACTTTAAGCAATCCAGCAGGCATCCAAAGTTTATATTAAGACAACTTGCTGCTGTATGATAAAAGCCAGCCTCAGCAGCAGCTATGAGAACATCCCTGAACCATGGCAGATATCAGGGGTCCCTACCTGCTCATTATGACTAAACAATGTTTTCTATAGAGGGTATGTTGTCTATCGACAACCATTTTCTTGCAAGTTTCTAGCAAGTGCAAGGACAATCTCTCCTGACTGTGGCTGATGTAGGGCAACCTTATGTATTCGGTGAATCAGAAGAACACAGGTAAGTATTATTTTGCACTTGTTTTAACTGATAAATCTCTTTTATTTTGGTTTTAAGTGAAATTTCCCTTTAAGGTTCTCAGATTAAACTAAAACAAGGATTTATTATGCTGCCAAGCCATTAGTATCAGTAAGTAACAATATATAATAACAACTCAAATGACTGAACCTCATGGTAAAATTATGTAGGTGATCGTATTCCTCAACAAGCAACTCCTATTACCTCCAATTACAGTACTTCAATAACACCCACCACCAACCTCAATAGTATACTGAACTTATTAGAACAGAAATGGGTTTAAATGTGAACAATAGACTAAAAAGTCTATATGATAATTATAACCCTTAACATTTAACCATTTCAAGTCACTAATATCTGCCAGATATCGTTGTAATAAAATTACTTCTGCTACTTTTATTTACATAAGTATAGTAGTGTTAAAATATAAATGTTACTTTCATTTAAACTATTGTAGTCACACAATTTAAACTTACATTTACCCACACCAACTAGCTCCAATTTACATTATAGTTTATCTACTGTAGATCAAATGCTTAACCCCTTAAAGTTTAATTTAAGGGTCACCTTTACTTCTAAGCCTACATTCCAAATTTTTATAAATTCAACTCCTCTCAGATTCCAAATGATAAAATAAGGATTGCATCATGACCTGAGATGCCAACTATTCATCCATCAAATCATATAGATTCACATGATAAATTCACGATAACACAACAATTGCTCTCAGTTCAACAATTTTTTTCTGTAATACCCACATTTTCTACCTTTAATAAATTTGATTTTGACATTGCTTCTTATTGCAAAGTTTATTCTCTCTTTAGTGTTCCAGGGCAAATTAACAAAATTAATGTTAATATTTTGTTTTTGGCAAAACACCAAAAGAGAGTAAAACATTATAGAAATGATTTCTCTGTTATCAAAAGTAAATAATAAAGCTTCAAACAACAAAAGGGCCTGGAAATAAAGGTAGCTTGCTTTCATATTTAAATTGTGTTTATTTCATAACATTTGACACCAATATATGATGAATCACACGTTATGAGGAAGTGGATCATTTGAATATGAAAGCCATCTCATTTTCCTGACCTCAATCTTCTTTTGTGCATTTATTTTCTGTTAGAGAATAAATTGCAAATGGTACCTTATCATCTTTATTAGTTTATGATTTATTTTCTTTGTTGTGTTTTAATATGCACATGTCCCTCTGCAAGAATGCTGACCATTGTTCTTTTGCATTACTAAGCACACAATAAAATGTGATGTCTGTATTATGTGCCAAACCATTTCACTGGTCCAGGTAGAATGCATTACATTTTTTTTTTACCTTGCACTTTTCTGACCTTGGCAAAGCCTCTGAATACTAGTAAATAGTGCATGACTTTGGGGTCACTGTAACTAAGAAAAAAGTATTACCCGGCTGTCTCGCATTGCCTCATTATAGTCAAAACCCTAGGAGTCGCATAGTTAGTGTATAATAGATATGCAAGCAATTGCTTAAATGTTCAGAAGCTTACTGCTTGATCATATAATCTTTCTAACCCTAACTATCCTCTTAGTGTTTACTAAACCAGCAGTAGCATCAATAATACTAAGCCAGGGAAAGCAGTCGGGAGCAGGATTCAGAAAGAGTAGCAGGGGTATCTAGAGTTCTGTAATACAGCATTAATGAGACCAGAATGGAGGAAGAAGTGACAGGTGAAGGTATGATAAACATACAAAGAAAGGCAGACAAGTACTTTTACTAAGTAAGCAATTTACTTATTTTCCCTTATGTAAAAATATGTAAAAGAAAATGTAAAAATATATTATACCCTTAAATATTACTTAATAGAGGTGCGCATACTGTACCTCTTCAGTTTTTATGGTTTTGATGGACTGCTTCGCTGTGGTATGCATTCCACATCCTGGCGGTTAAGATGTTGATGCTTACATTAACGGTGCCAGAATACTGACGCCGATCAGAATCCTGGCACCAGCATCCTGACTGCCGGGATGCTGAAGTAAGTATCAGGGTGGGGGGGAGGGTTAGAGATAGGTTTAGGGGTTAGGGTTAGGCACTAGAGGGGGAGGGTTAGGTTTATTGTGCAGGGAGGTTAGGTTCAGGCACTAGGGGGGGAGGTTAGGGTTAGGCACCAAAGACGGAAGAAGGTTAGGGTAGGGAGAGGGGGAGGTTTAGCATACCAAAAAACAAATGTCGGTATGTTAACCCTGTCGGGATCCCAGCGTCAGGGTTCTGAACGCCATGATCCCGACTGTCTGTATTTCATACCACTTCCCTTTGCCCTACCATGCCACCATAACAACATAGTCACTATGGCATGTTATTGCAATATCTATAGGCAAATCCATACAAACCAATCTCAAATTGCAGCCACTTTTAATTGCAGCAAACTAATGATTTCAGTCCTGGCCAGTGGCGGCTCTGGCCCAAGAAAATTAATTGGTGCCAGTCAATGATTCACTGCTTTAGCTACAGTAGACCACTGTTTCCCAACTGCAATACTCAGGAGTCCCTAACAGTGCATGTTTTCCACTGTGCTGGAATTTTCAACAATGACCAGCACATTTGTAAATATCCACAGGTGCTTCTAATTTTTTTACTTGTGAATCTTTGGGGATGTAGTTAATAGACCGGCGGACGTGATGCCACCGGTCTAAATCCTGACTCGTCCTGCCCGTGAAGGGACTTAAGATAGGTGTCGAAATGCCGATGCCTATCTTAATCCCGACGCCGGAAGACTGACCCCCACCATCTCGATCGTTCTCTGATGGGTAAGTATAACACTTAGCCCAGGGATGGGGGCATTATGTTTAGGGACCCCGGGGGGGCTTAGGGTTAGGCACCCCCCTGGGGAAGGTTAGGGTTAGGCTAGGGGAAGGGGGGGTTAGGGTTAGGCAATAAGGGGGAGGTTAGGGTTAGGCACCCCGAAAGGAAAGTTAGGGTTAGGGGGGGAGAGGGGAGGGTTAGGTTACTTATCTTTACCTGACTGGATTTTGACCTGCTGGGCTGCCGCTGTCGGTACTTGATCCGGCGGCTACATACCAATTTCAATCTTTGAGATGACCTTGAAAACATCCACTTTTAGGGTGCTCTAAGGACTAGAGTAGGGAACACTGAGCTGTTTTGGTTTTAGTTTTGGATCTGTATCTCCTCGTTTTTTGGATCTGGATTGATTTTGCCAAAACCGACATTCCGTGTTTTGTTTTTGTTTTTTGGTTTTGGATCTGTATTTTTTCTAAAAAAAAACATATGTAGCTAAAATCACATAATTTGTCCTGTTTTTGTTCCTACAGTATTATTAACCTCTATAACATTAATTTCCACTCGTTTCAAGTCAATTTTGACCACCTCACAGCTCACAATATTGTTTTCATCCAGTTTAGGCCCAAAATTTGCACCAAGCTAGCTGGCTGACTAAGCTAAGTGGCAGCAGTGGGCTGCACAAACACATGGCACATCAGGAAACAAATGTTTTTATTATTCAAGAGAGGCCTGAGGAGTTGGAGTATGTATGTAGTTGAAGGCAGGGACAGGAAGGGTTTTATTGGTAGTAAATTTAATTAAATTTTTTGCTTCCGAAGTAAATTTGCCATTGTACCCACTGTCCACTTAACCAGCACAGATATGTGGACAAGTGGAACAGAGCAAATGCAAGATTTCAGATATAAGGTTTAAGTCTTACGTTGTGTCTTTCTTGAGAATCTTTGAGCACCATGCCTGCTGCTAGGAGTGGATTTTCATCCCAGAAGGGATGAAGACATTGTTTCTTTTTACCAACAGACACAGATCTGAAGAGATGTAAAGAGCTGTTGATAAGCAAATTATCAGCTAAGTGGCACGTGATGCAGCGATGGCTTCTCCTTCAGTATCTCCAGCAAGTGCATCTGCTGAGAAAAGACTAAACTTTTGAAACATTCACTGGTGATTCAGATGAGTCAACACAACCAAGTTTTGACATTGGGTCGGGTGACTCCATTTAATATGGTCACCATTCAAAGAATGGTTGAGAACTATTTAAACAATTTTAATGATAGCATCCAAATAGGCATGTCAGACATTCCGTTTGACTACTGGCAGTAAAAAAAGGTAATTTGGAGGCCCTTGCACAAACTGGCTTTGCTTTACTTGAGCTGCCCACCCTCCAGTGTGTACTCAGAAAGAGTTTTCAGCACAGCCTGGAACCTTGTCAGTGATCAGCCTATGAGGCTACTTCCCCAAAATGTGGAAAAGATGATGTTCACCAAAATGAATTACAAATTCCATGAAGAAGACCTTTACCAGCAATTAAATAAAATAAATACAGAGGTGCCTGTAATGGTGGATTCCAGCGGGGACAAATTAGTATTGTGTAAAGAAGAGGATGTACACACTGATGGGGATGATGATGATGATGACGACATCTGATAGATGCCCTGCAGATGATGTAACAGGGTGGAGGTTCCAAGATGGTTATGGTCCCCTATCTCGATTCTCTTCTAATTTTGGCTTTACTAATGGTACAGATGCCTTCACAACTGTTGTCAGGATTGGGATAAAATAATTACACATACCAAGATATGGCTTTTCTGGTCGTATGCTCAGGTGTCACCCCAGCCTATAAACCCAGTTTATATTGTTACCCCAGCCTATACCATCACCCCAGATTATACCAGCACCCAAGCCTATATCGTCATCCCATCCTGTGTTGTGTATAAATAACAGCTGCACTCCCTGTTAGATTGGTGATTCAATGTCCAATTTAGTGGATGTGAGCTCCAGTTTAGTCCATATCACCACACCCCCACACATCTTCTGACCTGGGCTACAGGAGGAGCAGCTGCACTCTGGAATACGGTTGCATAAAGTTGCCCCTCTGACTCGCTGAAATTCAGGTAGAAGGGCCATGGGTAGGGAGCAGGGACACTATAATCAGAGAACGCAGTTTTAGCTGCTTAATTCTATTTTTTAAACCATATCCTCTATTCAGAGCAGTAACTAGACTTTTTGGTGCCCTGTGCTCAAAAGAGCATTGGCGCCCCCCTATTTTTGAAATGTGTAGATAACACACCGAAAAGGGGCCATGGCTTCCAAGGGAAGAGATAGGGGAGTCCAGGAGATGCTGGGGATAAAATAAGAGGAATCTACAAGTGAGAATGATGATAAACAGAAAATTAATAGGCCCAAACAGCGCCCCCTGCCCTGTGGTGCCCTGTGACAGGGCACCGGACGCATTTTCACCTTTAGAAAATATGTTTATGTGAATCTCAGCTGAGGTGTTTGTGATGTCATTATGTTTAATATATTATGCACGTTAATTAGCACTTTGTTGTAGTCGGCATGTAGACTAATAATTTATTCATGATTGAGGAAAGAAATGAAAAGTTGCATTTTTTTATTGCTAACTTTGTTATTAAATTGTAAAATTGTGAAGTTTCCACTTACAGTGTGACAATATTTTTTATGAATACACTGCGTTTTCCACTTACAGTGTGACAATATTTTTTTACGAATACACTGCGTTTCCACTAACAGTGTGACAATATTTTTTACGAATACACTGCATATCCACTAACAGTGTGACAATATTTCTTTACAAATACACAGCATTTTCCACTTACAGTGTCACAATATTTTTTACGAATACACTGCATTTTCCACTAACAGTGTAACAATATTTTTTACAAATACACTGCGTTTTTCACTTACAGTATCACAATATTTTTTACGAATACACTGCGTTTTTCACTTACAGTGTCACAATATTTTTTACGAATACACTGTTTTTCCACTAACAGTGTCAATATGTTTTACGAATACACTGGATGGACACAGCAACAGCAACCCCTGGATGGACACAGCAGAGATGGACATAGCAGACCCTGGATAGACACAGAAGCCCCTGCCATTGATGGACACAGCAACCCCTGGATGGACACAGCAGCCCCTCTTGGATGAAGTACAGCCCTGACAGCCCTAGACTCAGCAAGCAAATGGCGCCGATCACAGTGGGGGAGGGACTTTTATACAATCCAAAACCCGTGGGAATCCGACACAGTAGGATGATGACGTTTTGTTTCACTTTGAGATCCGAGTCAAGCAGGAAAACCCGAGCCGGACTCGGATCTCGCCTCGGATCTGCAAGTTCGGGTGGGTCTGGTTCTCTGAGAACCAGACCTGCTCATCTCTATATATAACTGAATGTACAACAGATGGAGCACAAAGCTCAGTAATAAACTAAGTAATAAGCAAAACATAACAAAGTACAAAGCTATATTCATGTTAGAATCCAGGTGTGAGCAAAAGATTCTTGGTAGGTGGCAATGTGGGAGTCCAAAATGCACGCAATGATAATGTCGGACGCAATGTTTTCAGTCTGTCCATGTGTCTGCGTCATACTGTGCATGCGTCCTGATGATTACCGCTGGGAGATGTAGTATGATTTTGGACCCAAGAGCTGGGGATTTCAGTGGGCATTTCTAGGAGGTAACATGGGGCTGGATAGCCACATGCAAGCATATCACTGGCAGCGTCTGCATCCAAAGAAGCAGATGCACAGACACTGGACAGCATGTTCAGATGGCGAAAATGCACCTGCCATAGGGCTGGTGCAAGCTTTGATGTTGTGACGGATGGTGCATCTATATATGCAGTGGGATGGAATAGCACAATTTCCAGTGGGCGTCTCAGTACAGTACAGCTTTAGCATAAAGACACAGGCACACTTGCAGAAAAAGACACATCCATGGCCGCAGCTGCAATGCATCTCTGAGTCAGGCCCAATGCCAAACTCCAGCCTCCTAAAGGTTTTCAACCACACATTTCATTATATTAAATGTTTCCATTTTTCACTAAAATACTGTTTGTTTGTTTGTTTGTTTGTTTGTTTGTTTGTTTGTTTGTTTGTTTGTTTGCTTGTTTGTTTGTTTGCTTGCTTGCCTGCTACAATCTGACTTTGATATGTGCTGTAGATGTGTTTTGGTCTGGTACACATGTTCCCAACTTTCTTTCATTTTCAAAGACATACGGGCATATTTGGCAATATTATTTTCACTAAAATAATAAGAAAACAAGTATTTTCACACCCTTTTCATATTATTTTAGTATCACTTAAATGTATTAAAGGGCTTTTGGAGCAGTTTCTTCTCCAAGCCCTTAGATTCACATTATTTTAGTAAGCAGATCACATTTCCTATACTTGTATTAGAAATGTATTCTGCTCGTATTTTCTAAAATAAAATGGTAAATAAATAACGGGGGGGAGCCCTGCGATAATAACACCACCTGGAGCTGGCATTATTAGGGCTTTCCCCTATTTCACTGACACCTGTGATCAGCTTTGAGTGACTAAATACTGAGATGCGGGCATCTCAGTTTGCAACACAGAGCAGCTGACCGGGGTCACAGAGCAAGAGCCTGGCGATCAGCTGACCGAAGTCACAGAGGAGCTTACCTGATCATCGATCACCAGTCCCCCAGGTAAGTGTTAGCTTAGTAGGGGAGAGGGATGGGAGGTCGCAGGGAGGAAGCAAGCGGTCAAACTTCAGGGTATTTTGTGCGATAAATACCTTGAGAAGCCTAGGAGAGAGAAACCCAGGGACAGCTTTCTCGCAACTGTCCCTGCATGCGATATTTGATACATCCTCGTGATGTATTCAAATATTGCATTGCAATTTTGAGTGAATTTAGCACATACCATCCGCATCTGAGATGCAGTTTGTGATAAATATGCCCCATGAGGTTTCAGGTTTTACTTAGCGTTTGGAAATAATAAACTAGGCCTTTACATATCCCTCTACCCCAAGGATAATCCCGGTTATTGGCACAAAAAAAAAAAATAAGGATTAACGCTACTCTAATTCCAGAATGTTTGTGAAACCCAAAACCTAAACTGATGTTTTTATTTATAGTGTCAGGAAATGATAGCCCCTATGTTTGTAAACATGGCTATCTGTCTCCATTTTAATTTAACAGGCTACAGAAATCCAAATTCCTGCCAGCTGTGGGTAACAGGCTGCTCAGTCAAGATTATTATTATTATTATTACATCTAGATATATAGTATATTTTTACCTGCAGACACATATTTGTACAGTAGTTTGTAAAAGTTTAGAATGTATCCAGCGCCTATACCCGTAAAAAATACATCTGTCCCCTATCTATACCAATATTTAGTGTATTAAAACGTTATGTTTTATTCATTTTTATTTATGTTTTTCAGATAATTTTCTATGAATAGAACATTTGTAAAATAAATATTATAACATGTTTTGCTTACTTATGTACTGCATTCTATCAATTTGATTTAGTTTATATGTGATACTCATGTCTTCAGATTTACCTTGCAAGCTTATGAGGAAAAACAAAACTGCAGCCACATTCAGTGATGCGTACTGCCTCATTCATGGTGACATGTGACTGGGGGGCATATGGCATGTCAAAACATTGTAACGATGGGATTACAATTTTGCATGGCACTGGCAAATCAGAAACATGAGGACATGGCATTTGATGTAAAATAAAAGAGCAACAGAAAAGATCAGTTGGCAATGTTAATTCTAGAGAGAAATAGTAAACCATTTTTATTGGCACTCTACTGTTTTTCCGGACATTAAATGCATTTGTTGGAGCATAGCAACAGTTTACAGGCTAACTCTTCTTGAGTGACTATACTAGAGCAGTTAGCTGCTCTATATTCTTAAAATGTACTGTTTTCTACCTTATAGAATATTACTGTCAATCCTCCATATGTTACAGTATGAAGTTTTAAATGTACTGCTCCCATAGTGTTGTTTGTGTACTTGATGCTTTAAACAAAGAAACATATTCTGCTACAACATTAACAAAATAATGTATCAAGATTTCTTTTATTCAGATTGTAGACATAATGTCACCATTACCTGATTGTTGACATTGTGAATGCATGTTGACAATGGGATTTCCAATATCAAGCCATGAGATAGGGAGAGGGTTTCATGTTACCTTAGTCCAGCACACTGAACAATACTATAAATTTCATGCAAGCTACTGAAACCATTTGACCAATTAAGCAAGTTCAGACACTGCCACCCTGAGTCAGGTCATACACTTAAATAAATAAATTCTGCTAAGTATTTTGGACTTTTAGATCAAGTTTTTTATTCGCTTTGCAAGGACTAAAGGATTTACCAAATCTTGCAATTGGATTAGTACATGTTGGTAACCATGCTTAACTTCCAAATGACAAATATCTTATGAGAAAGAACTTCTTGCGATCAAGTTGTCCGCTCAAGTGGCACATGACATGACGATGTCTCCTGGTTCAGTTTCTCATACAAATACTGCTGCCAGGAAAATACTTTCCTGACAGCAGGAAAGTTTTTCAGGAACTTTTTTTTTTTTTTTTAAACTTTCCTACCAAGAGATTCACTGGTGATGGTGATGAGTTGGGTTGGGTATGAAATCCCAGCTGTCGGGATGCCGATGGTCAGAATACTGACAGCGGAATCCCGACAACCAGAATCCAGATACCCATAGGGAAAACTGGTGAGTGTGTTTCTAAACCTAACCCCTACCCTAACCCTAACCCTCCCTCTCTTATGCACCCTAAACCTAACACCCACCCACCGGTGCCTAAACCTAACCTCCCCCTAATGCCTAAACCTAACCTCCCCGCACCCTAAACCTAACACCCCCTCCCCGATGCCTAACCCTCCCCCTAGTGCCTATACCTAACCCTGCACCCTAACCTACCCCAAACACCCCCTTCACGATGCCTAACCCTCCCCCTAATGCCTATACCTAACCCTGCACCCTAACCTCCCCCTAACACCCCAATACTTACCTTCAGGATGCCGGCCATCAGGATACTGGTGCCTGGATCCCAACCTGTCAGGACTTCAGTGACAGTTTTCAAACCATTGGCATCCCACATGCCGGGATGTCGAATACATCCCGATGAGTCAACTCAGTGCAAACTCAGAGTTAAAAACATTATAACTGGTGAGGCTTAACAGAATTGAGCATAATTATTGACACCTATAACTTGATCCAATCTGATACAGTAAGTATCAATAGAGTGGGGAGGATTACTTTAATGATAATGTACAAATTACCAGCTCACACGGTTCCTTTAAATACTGGGAGGAAAGAAAGGCCATTTGGAGCACTTTGTGAAAACTATATTTTGTTTACTTAAGCTGCTCACCCTCCAGTGTGTACATGGAAAGAGTGTTTAGCACAGCCAGGAACCTTTTGAGCAATCGGTGCAGGTGGCTACTTCCATGAAATGTGGAAAAACTGATGTTCATCAAAATGAACTACAAATTCTATGAGGAAGACTTTTGCTGCCAATTACAACAAACAGAGACTTCTGTAATGGTGGATTCAAGTGGGTATGAACTAATATTGTATGATGATGATGTAAACAACAGTGATGATGGTAATGATGAGTATGATAATAACATCTTCCAACTGTGATGATGATTAACAACACTGTTGGCTGCCTTAAGCCCATTGGTAGCTTGGTTTGTGGGGGCCCAAACAAACCAAACACTTCAGCCACAAAAGTGGTAGTCCCTGTCACAGAAGTGCTTGGTTTGTTGAACTGTGCATGGCTTATTTATTATACAATAGAAGGGTGGATGGGCGCAAGGACAAATCCATTGAGCACCACTTTTCATTAGGGGCTTTGCCAAGTTTGTGTGTGTTTGACTGGCAGTGTATAATACTGTACTTTACTGGGGCATTCATGTTATGCTTTATCTTGCAAGGCCATCCATCACCAGCTTCTAATCCAAGCATATAGGCCCTGTTTCCTGCAGCTTCTCCACAGAAACAGAGTAGTATCATCAAATCATATAATCTTATAAATAATAATTATCAACTTCGACTAAGCTGCTACTCTGCCTTGATCTTCTATTAACCTGAGGCCTGTGCTGTTTGCTGTTTGGATTCAGTTTTCATATACAAAAATCACATTGGGATTTTGAAATCTTGTTTTCTCATAGTTTATTTAATACTGTACCTACAATTTAGTTTACTTCATAGTTATTATTGTTAGTTTTTCCCCAGATAAATAACGCACACTCACGGCCGTCCACATGACGTAAAAAAAATTGTGATTCATCAGACCAGTCCACCTTCTTTCATGCTCCATGATCCAGTTCTAATGTTCATGTGCCAATTGTAGGCGTTCAGACACCTTTCTATAATTGTCAGCATTAACTTTTTCAGCAATTTGTGCTAGAGTAGCTTTTCTGTGGGAAAAGACCAGACAGGCTAGCCTATGTATCCCACGCTCTTTAAAGCCCATGACCCTGTTGCTGGTTCCCTGATTGTCTATCTGTGTGCCACTTTCAGTAGGTACTAACCACTGCATACTGGGAACACCCCATAAGACTTGTCGCTTTGGAGATGCTCTAACACAGTCATTAAGCTATCACAATTTTGCCCTTGTTAAAGTGGTTCAGGTACGTATGCTTGCCCATTTATTCTGCTGCCAACACATCAACTTCAAGAACTCAGTGTTCAATTGATGCATAATTTATCATCTTTGACAGGTGCCAATAGTAGCAAGATAATCAATATTGTCCTCTTCACCAATCAGTGGTATTAATGTTATGGCTGATCGGTGTGTGTATACAAACATAAACACACACACACTATAGTTGTATTGGTTATGTTTGCTAAAAAAACTTTTCTATCTATATATATATACTGTGCTCTTGATAAAAGTCTTCTGACTGAAACGTTGGACTGAACTACCCCAGTGCAGTGTCATTCTTTAACATTATATGTCCTGGGGGTGCCGCTGCCATTTCTATCCTATTTAGTTTTCACAAACTACAGGGGGCACCCGGGCAAGTATACAAGTTTGTGTGGAGTGCTGGCTTTGTATCTGTCTATATGTACATATATATATATATATATATATATATATATATATATATATGTATATATATTATATATATATATATGTGTATATATATATATATATATATATGTGTGTGTGTATAAATATATATATATATATATATATGTACAGTATAATGGGAGAGAGAGAGAATATATGTCCATGTCTCTCATCTGTTTTGTGTAACCTCTAAGAGATACTTTTGTTGGCCAGAGTCATCAGTAAAGCAAATTAAGCAAATGAACAGTCTGCTATGTGTAATAAATCTGCGCCCTTGAACAAGTTAGAATGCAGAATGTGTCAGGCCAGACCTAAGACTGGACAAGGACATGGCAATGCATTCATCACTTTACCAGCAATTCAGTGAGACTCTGAACAGACAATTTTTCTTGATGTTATTTTCAGATTGATGTATGAAGAGATATTTCCCTGTGCCAGGCACAGTTCATACATAATTTTATATTGCCACTCTATAAATCTCAACAGTGATAGAACCTTTCACAGCTGACAGGGTATGCAAACAGCGGTGAGCAGGCAGTAAAGAAAAACCTTGGCCTTCTCTCATGCAGAAAAAAAACATAAAAAATGTTGAAACTGAAAGAAAATGTAAGCTTTATCTTCAATCATCCTCCTCAAAAGCATAAGAAAAATATGTAAAGAACAACTTTCAGTTTTATTTGAATCTCTGTAAAAAGGGGAGATTAAGATTTACTGGTATGTGCTTGCTTTATTCAGATGAGCATACAAATCTAAATGACTGTGTGAGAACTAAGGTGACATATGCATGGTTTTTTCTATCTTGTTCCTTATACAATAGCTGCCTGGCGTCATAACTCCCATCCACACAAATCTAGGAGAATGAAACAGTCTTTGATGTAAATTCAGCTAGTAAAACTGTATCTCTTGCTGGGTAATTTGCTCTCTTCCCACAGAATCAGGATGACAGCTCAATAGACCATCTAGAGTAACAAGTGGCCACTCCAGCTTGCTTAGAACTAGTAAACATGAAAATGTACTTTCAATAAAGGCAATTAGCATTTTTTGTACAGATTTGTCCCCAGAAGTAGAGACCTCTCACTCTGCCCCCTGTGATGATGTCATATATTCATAGGTATGTGCAGGCTCAAGGCAGGTGGTGTGCGGCTCCTAGATGTCCAGGGCTGGGGAGCCGCTGGTACTTGCTGGCGGCTGCCTGGTACTGTACATAGAATTAATACAGTTTTTTTTTTTGTTGTTAGAAAAGACACACATCACATCACTGCACTGAGGAGTCGGCCACAGTCGCAGCCAGAAAATACAGATGATGGTAAGTATCTGTGGGCTGCAGGGGCTAGATGCAGGGGGCCAGGGCCTGGAGCAGAGATACAGAAGGGGGATGGCTGGGGAAACAGAAGGGGGTGGCCGTGGAGACAGAAGGGGGCTGGCTGGGGAAACAGTAGGAGTGCTGCCTGATGAAACAGATGGATGTGCTGCCTGATGAATCATGGGTGTTGACTGGGGACATGTTATAAGTACAAAGTGTAATTATTCAGAAAATATGGGGGGGGGAGGGCACCAATCCATTACTTTGCCAGGGGCGCTCAGTCCCCTAGATACATCCCTGGGTGTGGCAGCCATTTTTCTGGTGTTTTGCTCATGCACAATAAAATGGATATACAGTAAAGATGCAGTAAGTCAAAAAAATTACTTATCTCTCCAACTAAATTTCTAAGTTCTGTTGTAAACTCAAAGACAAAATACCTCTAGGAACCCCAGGTATCTTCCACACAAGCAAAGAGGACCCTCAAACAACTAAATAAATGTCGTAGTAGTGTAATACAGTAAAACAATTCTATGAATTGCAATCTGTAGATAACAGCAGGGACAGGTCTCTCCCCAGGAAACTAATCCTATATGATGTTGCATATATCATTTGGAGAATCAAACAGTTTGTTCCAGGGGAATACCAATGCGTTTCATCTTCTTGTTTTTGTATAGGTAAAAAGGCTCCAGATTATGATTTGTAAATTGGCTGTGAACAGATAGGCAGGTGAACAGACACATACGCTAGACATTACCAGGTCAGTTTTAAGTGATTTAAAATAGATAAAAATCGATCAATATTGTTGTTGTGTTCCTGGGGCTAAATCCCACATTTACTAACAAACAATTTTTTATTTGATTTTTAAGTATTAGTAAATTTGTAATTTAGTCCCAGAAACACAACATTGTTTAAAATTGGCCTTTAGTAAATATACCCCTAAGTGTCAGGACTGTCACATTCGGGGAAAGTGCACCATCATATTTGCCACTGCTTGTTTAGTCAATGGTATAAGAGGGAACAGAATGCACCAAATTTAAGATTACTCCTGACAGTCGTTCTTTTATAATTAAGTCCAGAACAATAAAATCAATATAATGGCTGCCATATGGAACAACAAGTACAGTATGGCACCAATTTGGGTAAGGCAAACCCTAGCAGAAACACCGAAACCTCCAGAGCAACAGAGTAGACAGACACCATGTTTTTGAAGAACAGTGAACATATACTGTGTATATATATATATATATATATATATATATATATATACACACAGTGTGTATATATATATATATATATATAGGTAAACGGTACTCCGGCACTCGCTCACTCTGTGTCAGTGGACAAATAGTCCCACCTTGCTCCGGTGCCCTCCAGGAGGACAGCACCCCCAATGCAAAATGTACTTGAAATCATAGGCGGCACTCAGAGGCTAATGACATGGAACCCTCAAAAGAGGGACTTTATTCGGTCAGTCTGTCGACGTTTCGGGGTCTTCCACCCCTTCCTCATGACAACAATCTTGTTGTCCTGAGGAAGGGGTGGAAGACCCCGAAACGTCGACAGACTGACCGAATAAAGTCCCTCTTTTGAGGGTTTCATGTCATTAGCCTCCGAGTGCCTCCTATGATTTCAAGTACTATATATATATATATATATATATATATATTTATATATATCACATTTACAAAGAAGAAAAGTAAGTAGTTTTAAAGTGTGCACTGGGACCCACCTATTATTAATAGGTATGCATTAAAATATCTAACTGTATTAAATGTGTTAAGATGGTGAAATATAAAATAAAAAAATACAAATATATTTTGTAGTTCTGAGTCTCTTAGCTATAAGGTTTAATCTCACACAGCAGGTATATTATGTTAGTATATAGTTGGTAAACACACCTAGTATTAATGGGTCTCCACTACATGTGATATATATTAGTAGTTCCCATTATATCATGTGTGTGAATTACATACCATAAAAAAGGTTTTATAGGTCAAAATGTTAACCTTTGCATCTCTGGGTATTCATGTATACAATAATGCAGCTAAACCTTTAGGCAATTGCAATCATTCCCAGCGCTGTGTATAGCACATATATAATTATATACATCAGTAGCTGGAGCATAGGCCTCATATATTTAGCATTGCTTTCAATAATCGTAGGCAATAGCAATTAGTCTCACCACTGTATAGCGCATATATCATTTTAATTTAGACATCAATGGCTGTGGTTTATGTCCATTTAGCAACATATTAACATAGAATTTAGTTACATGACATTAACAATCGGTTACAGACAGCCTATGGCTGTTTCACCAGTCAGGCTTTCTCAAGGCATATATATAATACTGTGCAAAAGTTTTAGGCAGGTGTGGGAAAAAATATCGCAAAGTAAGAATGCTTTCAAAAATAGAAGTGTTAATAGTTTATTTTTACCAATTAACAAAATGCAAGGTGAATTAAAAAAAAGTGAAATCTAAATCAAATCAATATTTGGTGTGACCACCCTTTGCCTTCAAAACAGCGTCAGTTCTTCTAGGCACACTTGCACAAAGGCAGAGATTTTTTAGGATTATAGTTAGGTGTATGATTAACTAATCATACCAAACAGGTGATAATGATCATCATTTTAAAATGTAGGATGAAACACAGTCATTAACTAAATCAGAAACAGCTGTGTAGGAGTTTAAAACTGGGTGAGATACAGCCAAACTTTGTTACAAAGGTGAGGGTGTGGAAGACAATTTCATGTCACAGGTCATACACAATGGCAAGACTGAGCACAGCAACAAGACACAAGGTATTTATACTGCATCAGCAAGGTCTCCCCCAGGCAAAGATTTCAAAGCAGACAGGGGTTTCAAGATGTGCTGTTCACGCTTTTTTGAAGAAACACAAAGAAACGGGCAAAGTTGAGGATAGATGAAAGACACTTCATGCTTACTTCCCTTCGAAATCGTCCCGCAGTACCATCAGCTCAGAACTGGCAGAAACCAGTGGGACCCAGGTACACCCATTTACTATTCGGGGAAGTTTGGCTAGAAGTGGTCTTCATGGAAGAATTGCAGCCAAAAAGCCATACCTTTGACATGGAAAAAAGGGCAAATGACTCAACTATACAAGAAAACATAGAAACTGGGGTGCAGAAAAATGGCAGCAGGAGCTCTGAACTGATGAGTCAAAATTTTAAATATTTGGCTGTAACAGAAGGCAGTTTGTTTGCTGAAGGGCTGGAGAGCGGTACAATAATGAGTGTCTGCAGGCAACAGATAAGCATGGTGGGGGTTTCTTGCAAGTTTGGGGCTGCATTTCAGCAAATGGAGTTGGGGATTTGGTCAGGAAATACAGGCAAGTACTTATCCATCATACAACACCATCAGTGAGGCGTCTGATTGGCTCCAAATTTATACAGATGGGTGGACAGTACAATGCAGGACATACAAACGGGGAGGGGGACCAGCAGCACATTGCAGGATGTTATGGCTATATCCCCTTCAGTTAATGTACCCTGACATCATCATTTACTATCCATATAGACATCTATTGGGAATAGTAACCTGTGGCGAGCAAAGTGAACCTGCGAGGGTACAGGTTTCTACTACTGCAGGCAACAGTGAAGCATGGTGGAGGTTCCTTGCAAGTTTGGGGCTGCATTTCAGCAAATGGAGTTGGGGATGTGGTCAGGATATACAGGCAGGTATTTATCCATCATGCAATTCCATCAGGGAGGCATCTGATTGGCTCCAAATTTATTCTGCAGCAGGACAACGACTCCAAACATACAGGCAATGTCACTATTTTCAGCATAAAGAAAAACAAGGAGATCTGTGGTTAGTTCTCCAAGATCCAAGATGTTTGGAACAACCTCCCTGCCAAGTTCCTTCAAACACTGGGGGTCATTCAGACTCGGTTGCAAGCGATGAGCGCTCGCAACCGAGTCGATGCTTCCCCACTGGGCATGTGCACGTCAGAGCCGGCTCTGCTGTGCGCATTCGTGAGACCCGGCTAGCGACCAAAGGGGGCGAGCTGTTGATGGTGAGTGACAGCTCGCCCCGTATGGGAGGCGGGCAGGGGGTGTGGCCGGCCAAACGGAGGCATTCCCAATGGAACGCTTGCCGTTTGGGGGCGGCCCCACTGACATCAGCAATGATGTCAGTGGGGAGCTTCCTGCTCAATCAGAGCAGGAAGCTCCCTGGGGCTTGCAGTTGACGAGACCCAACCTTAGGGTCTCGTCGCAAGCCCCGATGATCGCGATGGTTTGACCATTGTGACTATCACCCTGGTCGATCGCAAGAGCTGTGGGTGGTAACCTACAGCCTAGCGATCGACCAGGAGATGGCACTCCTGCGCTGAGCGCTCGCAACCGAGTCGATGCTTCCCCACTGGGCATGCGTACGTCGGAGCCGGCTCTTGTGTGCGCATGCGTGAAACCCGGCTAGCAACCAAAGGGGGTGAGCTGTTGATGGTGAGTGACAGCTCGCCCCGTTTGGGAGGCGGGCAGGGGGTGTGGCCGGCCAAACGGAGGCATTCCCGATGGAACGCTTGCCGTTTGGGGGCGGCCCCACTGACATCAGCAATGGTGTCAGTGGGGAGCTTCCTGCTCGATCAGAGCAGGAAGCTCCCTGGGGCTTGCGGTTGACGAGACTCAACCTTAGGGTCTCGTCGCAAGCCCCGATGGTCGCGATGGTTTGACCATTGCGACCATCACCCTGGTCGATCGCAAGAGCTGTGGGTGGTATCCTACAGCCTAGCGATCGACCAGGAGGCGGCACTTAAAAAAGTAAGCGGCCGCCCTCATTCAGAGCAATCGCTTGCAGCAAGCGATCGACTCTGAATGAGGTCCACTGTGTGCAAGTGTACCTAGAAGAATTGATGCTGTTTTGAAGGAAAAGGATGGTCACACCAAATAATGATTTGATTTAGATTTTTCTTATGGTCATTCACTTTGCATTTTGTTAATTGATAAAAATAAACTATTAACACTTCCGTTTTTGAAAACATGTTTACTCTGCAGCATTTGACCCACACCTACCTAAAACTTTTGCACAGTAATATATATATATATGTATATGTATATATATATATATCTATATAGACAGGAAATCCACACTCACATCCTCGTAAGAACACATAGGCAGAGTGCTCCACTAGAGAACATAACTCAAATGTTCCAATAATATAGTCCAGTATTAAGGATATAAAAACCCAATGAGGGCACTCACCGCTATCAGAAGAAAAAAGCCAAAATGTTATTGTTCAAACAATGCAAACAGAGCATGTGTTACCAAGCTGGATTGATGTTACTGTGTGACCTGTCGTGACAAAGACCCTCCGGGGCCGAAACTTTGATGATGTTTGAACAATAACATTTTGGCTTTTTTCATCTGATAGCGGTGAGTGCCCTCATTTGTGTTTTTATACCCTTAATACTGGACTATATATATATATATATGTATATATATGTATATATAAATATATATATATATATATATATATATATTTCTCTGGCTAATCCGCACTCACTTTATGAGAGAAATAATCGCTGGGGTGCAGTATCAAACTGTGATCTAGGTGAAGCCACAAACCACTAGTATAAAGAATATTTTAGGGGTGCACTCACCAGACTTCAATCCAAGTTTAGTATAACAACTTTATTCCATAGAAAAATAATTATTCTATGGAATAAAGTTGTTATACTAAACTTGGATTGAAGTCTGGTGAGTGCACCCCTAAAATATTCTTTATATATATATATATATATATATATGGTATACAATCGGGAAGCCGGCTGCCTTAATACCGGCAGCCGGCTTCCCGACTGTCATATCCCGGCAAGAGTGAAATGGCGGGCGTCTATATGTAGACGCCTGTCATTTCCCCGATGCCGGGAGACAGGCGCCTGGCATCCCAATCGAAGGGATGCTGGGCGCCGCGAGCGGTCAGCCGCGGGGGGGAGGGTTAGGTTTAGGGCACCCGGGGGGGACTTAGGGCTAGGCACCCCCCCGGGAGGGTTAGGGTTAGGCACCCCCCCCGGGGGACTTAGGTTTAGGCAGCGGGGAAGGGGGGGTTAGGGTTAGGCACTTGGGGGGAGGTTAGGGTTAGGCACCCCTAAGGAGGGTTAGGGTTAGCGGGGTTAGGTTAGGTTAGTAGAAACTTACCTTAGGACGATCGGGATTTCCAGTGCTGTCGGGCTTCCACTGCCTGGCTCTGCTGGTTTGTCGGGTTGCCGCTGCTAGGATTCGAACTCCCGGCAATGCGGCAGCTGTGATATCATACCGATTCCATATATATATATATATATATATATATATATATATGTTCACTTCACTGTCCTTCAAAAAAATTTCTTCCACACCTGCCTAAAACTTTTCCACAGTACTGTGTATATATACTGTATGTGTATATATATATATATATATATATATATATATATATATATATATGCTGCAGGGTGGTGCGGCACTCAGGACTGTCAATAACTCAGAGACAGAGCAGTTACTGAAAGACCTGAGTGCCGCACCACTCTACAGCATATTGACATCCATTACATGGAACGTGAGGGCACTGGGCAGGTTGTATAATTATTAGTAGGAGTGCCGTTCCTTTAAAGATTTGTGTATGTACTGTATATATATATATATATATATATATATATGTATGAAGCACATTGACATAAATAATTTTGTTTTCTAAAGTGCAAGTGTTGAACAATATGTGCGGGCCAAAAGACTGTAAATCACATTGATCTATGGTGGTGCAGTTTGCCTCAGTGATCCCCTGGGCTGAATTCAAGTCACTTTTTTAGAGTGTGGATTGCATGAAATAGTAACATAACATCATAGTGTTTGCTGCATATATCCACATCAACAGATAAGTCCCCTAATTACATAAAAATGTGTATTAGTGATAATTGGCTGCATACCATAAATACAATTCTGTGCACTTATCTCAAAACTTCATCTGATTCTTAATAGGATTTCAGAGAACATCTCCTAGTATGCAAAGTGTAGGAGGTCTTTTAAAGGGTTCTAAAATACAAAAAGACAAAAACATACATACATTATAGGAAAATAAAAACAGTTTAACTGTAGATACTGTATGTCACTCCTGCTCAGGTAACTGAAGAAGAACCAATGAGAGAAAATATAATGTCCAGGTAAAGAAGTCCAAAAGGATTCAAGAGGGACTGCCTTTCCAACATATTGTAGTTCCAATGCTTTTGTGTTTAAAGTAGAGATGTGTGCCGACCCTCGTGTTCTGGTTTTGGATCTGGATATCCCCAGGTTTTGGATCTGAATCTGGTTTTGAATTTTTTTCCTTGGTGTTTTGTTTTCGTGTTTTGGTTTTGGATCTGGATTTTTTTCAGAGAAGTGCGCCGATCCCCATGTTTTGTTATTGGTTTTGGTTTTGGATCTACCCTGGTTTTGGATCTGGATTGCTGGCTGGGTCGGCAGAGCAGGGGTGCCAGCGGTTTATTAGAGCAGGTTTACTGGCTGTGTCGGTAGTGCGGGGGTGCCAGCGGTGTCCCCATTGCAGGTTTGCTGACTGTGTCGGCAGTGCGGGGGTTGCTGGCAGTGTCCTCAGTACATGGAATGGCAGTGTTAGCAGTGTTCCCAGTGAAGGGCACTGGCAGTGTCGGCAGAGCGGGGGTGCCAGCGGTGTCCTCATTGTAGGTTTGCTCACTGTGTCAGCAGTGCAGGGGTGTTCTCAATGCAGGGTGCCGGCGGTGTCGGCAGAGCGAGGATGCCAGCGGTGTACTCAGTGTAGGTTTGCTGACTGTGTCGGCAGTGCAGGGGTGCTGGTGGTGTCCTCAGTGTGGGAGTGTCGGCAGTGTGGGGGTCGCTAACAGTGTCCACAGTATGTTGGGCAGCAGTGCAGGAGTGTTGGCAGTGGTGGTGTCGACAGCGAGGGATGCTGCCAGTGAGGGTGCTGGCGGTGTCGGCAGCGGGGAGTGCCGGCGGTGTCAGGCGGCGGGGGATTATTTGTGCTGTTTTCAATGGGCTTAACGCTGATTGGCTGAGAGCTGTGACAGACAGCTTTCTCAGCCAATCAGCGTTAAGCCCGCTCAAAACAAAACTTCGCGACTCGACAGAGGGGTCGCGAGGTTTTGCCTCGGGTCAGGGATCCAGGGCAGACAGGGAGATCTGAGCTGCGCTCGGATCGCCCCGGATCCCCGAATTTTTGGGTGGGTTCGGATCTCTGAGATCCGAACCCGCTCATCTCTAGTTTAAAGTGTGTTACCACAACTGCATTAGAGTCTGTAATATCCTGAAAGAAAAGTGACTGATGATAGTCTTCATGAAGAAGTCACTAAGTGACAAACATATTGACAAACTATATTTTATATAAACACTGCAGCTCTCCTCACACGTAGAGAGGTCTCATGCTGCGTATACACGATCGCAATGACTAATTTGTGTACGCCCATGTAACGGCATTTACATCTGCATTTCTCTAACCACCACCCTCCGTTACCTCCCACAAAATCTGATCATAAGGCAATAGCTTTATGAATGGCTCTTCTGAGCGTACGTAATCGCAATACAATCATGACGCGTGCTCAGTGCGACTTACACACATGCACAATGGCAAATAATCACCCGAATTGTGTAAGTATCGCCATTGCGTCCGCTGCTGAGCCAGGCGCTTTGTTCTGTATTAGTGCAAATAAATGATGATTAAACACAAATAATCTGTGTACTTTCTTCCTTTACTGCCATAAAACCAGCTGTAATGTAAACAGATATAACTCATTGGAATAAAATACTCATCAGCTGTAGTTTTGATGGCAAGTGATCTCTTTGGCTTTTAATGTCTCTTCTTTATACATTTACTAAGTAGTTTACTTAGCAGAATTTGAAGGTGCAGTAAGTGTTTATGGAAACGCCTTTGTTGCTGTTTGAATGTCATTCCTCATTGTTACTTAATGGAAATCAATTTGGTACAGTATCTTTCTGTGACCCAGGCATTCATATTACATTACAACGTATAAGTTCTTACAAACAGGAATATACTGCTGCCTTCTATGTCTGCTTACACAATATGGTTACTGAGCCATTGAGTTCAGAGTCAAGGTATAGAAGTGATCATTTCAAAAATCGCACTCTGCAGCAAGGGAAAATTATAGAACCATTATTAAGATCATACAGGAGTTGGACAAAGTATTTTCAAAGGCATGGATACCTATGTTCTGCTTTGGTGACAGTCTTCATATGTGCGTACTTTTGTGTTTCAGACATTAACAGAGGCACACAGCTCATTAAGTAAGTACTTACACCTATTCCACCTCCTGAATTACTATCTCTATCTGCTTGATCATGTATGGGAATAATAGGAGAAGGCTTATCTGGCACAGTGACTGTTGTTTGGTAACATACGTAGAAACCATTAATATCCCTGATAACCCAAGATCCTGTATGACCCTTAGCTCTTTTTTTCCCCCATGTAGGATAGCCGTATGTGATCCCATGCAGATTTTAATTCCCCAACTGTATTAGCCTCCTCCTTCTCCGTGAGGAGCTATTTCACCTATCCACTGCCCTCCTACTAAAGTAATGTGTCTTCAAATTTATTTTAACCTATTTACTTCCATGTTAATAACATTTATATTAAACTTATTTACCTCCATTTTACTGAACTCCTTGCTTGGATATTTACTATCTTGCTAAACACATGGCCAAATGTAATAGGGTGAGAGTTTAGAAAATGTGAGAGTTTAGCAGTAAACGATCACACTAATACATTGGTCGAGTTGTATCTTCAAAACGAGAAAACATCTATATGAGAGTTTAAATTGTGAGTTTTTTTAGTCTGAAAAATGTGAGTTTGCATGTGCTCAGACTATTACATTGGTCAAGTTTAAAAGTGTGAGAGTTTTACTGCTAAACTCTCACATTTTCTAAACTCTCACCCTATTACATTAGGCCTGTAACTTCCCCTTTGCTTGCTGGATATATTCACTATTTCTATTACCCACATACAGTATGTCTCCATAACATTGCCGTACATTATTGGGCCTGATAAAGAGTTTTATGCTATTGCTGCTGCAGTTTTGATTTTCGTAACTCTGGATGTGTGAAAATATGCTAATGCAGCAGTGGCTGGGACCTGTACTGAGACACCCACCTGAGCCATTGCAGCTGTCCTCACTGCATCAGACGCCGATCATGCAAACATCAACCTCTTGAGTGATACTATGGTCACTCATAATGTCCACAGTAACTAAGATGCCGGAGCTATGTTATCTGTGTACTGGATAACAGACACAGCTGGAAATACACCACAGAAATGTCCGGAATATGACTCTGTTTTACCTGTCACTCCATTACCTCCCACAAAAAGTTAGCTTCCTGTCAATCACTTGAAAATGAATCCTCAATGCAACCATAATAGCGATTCAGTTGCTGCGCATGCACATTACGGAGGTGAAACAAGCACAGGCCACTTGATAATCGCTCAATTGGGTGAACATCAGAATAGCATACAACTCTAAATCAGTCCTATTGTCATTCTACCTTATTATAGACATCTATTGGGAATAGTAACCTGTGGCAAGCGTAGTGAGCCTGCCAGGGTACAGGTTTCTACTATTGGTGGGCAGATGCTACATTTCGGACAAAATATAAGTGCTTTAAAGTCATGGAACCGCACTTCCACCTTCACTCTATGGGCTCTATTTACTACATTCCGCTTTTGTAATGCAGATTGTAGTGTGATATTATCGACTGAATTCGCATTGCGTATTCAGGCAATATCACAGGGATTTACTACAAATCCCTTGCAGGGACAGAGCTTGCGAGAAAGCTCTGTCCCTGCGAATCCCCTCCGCACACTAGTCACGGTATTTTTCGCAAAAAATACAGTGATAAAGTGCCCACACATGCGCCGACCGGCCGCCGCTGCTACCCAGCCGGCGCTGAGCCCCGCCCCATCATTAAGCCCCGCCCCGCATGATCGCAGACCCCCCCGCAACCACCCTCCCTTAATAGCACTTACCTGCAGTCTTCGGTGCTCCGTTGATGTCTTCCATGCCTCCGGTCAGCTGATATCCCATACTGCACTGGGACCCGATCACATGATGACTGGGCTGCAGTGCACCATGAGAGACCAGCTGACCGGAGGGAGAACATCACCGGGGCCCCGACCACCACTCCTTGGAGTCAGGTAAGTACATTTTTTTACTTTTTTTTTTTTTTAGCAGAGATCAGCTTGCGGTCTGTTTAGACCACACAGCTGATCACTGGGACTGGCTGCGGGCTGTGCTCTGCCTTTTAGAGCAGAGTAGGAGTCCGGTAACCGGAGGAGACCCTGGATAATGCCACCTCCAGGTGGCGTTATTATCACAGGGCTTTCCCCGATATTTTTTTACAATTTATTTTTAGTAACTTTGGTCGGATCACATTTCCCATTACAATTATGGGAAATGCGATCTGCTTACTAAAAATTAGTGATACTTAGGGGTTGGAGTAGAATTTTACGAATTCTACTCCAATTGCCCTGTAATAACTATAGGTGATACTAAAATAATGTGAAAAGGGTGTGAAAACACCCTTTTTCACTTTATTTTGTAAAAATAATGTTAATAAATAGAGCCCTATGTCACATCCTGGTCCATTAACTGAAGAGGATCTAGACACAACCAATGCAGCAAATACAGATGGAGATGGACAACACAATGTAGAAAAGTTATATGGGAACGAATGGACAGCACAGTGTAGGACAGACAGCACAATGCCAGAAATACAGCTGGGAAAGGGACAGACAGCACAATACAGGACATACAAACAAAGGGGACGAAAGGCAAAGTACAGAATATACAAGTGAGGAAACAGGCAATATAAACATATAGGAAGGTGTGGCTTCGTACAAAAAATGCAGATATGGGGGTTATAACAATACAATACAGACAAAGGGACACAAAAAGACATATGGAAGGACCTAAGACAAGCTAAAATCAAATTGTAAAAATGGCAAAAATAATTTAATCAACATATACCAAAATATATATTATGATTGCAAGAGTAATGTTAATATATATATATATATATATATATATATATATTGTAACACGGGGTATTGAATGAGGACTCTATACAGGCAGGTACTTGGTAAAGCAGTGTCTTTTTAATGGTAGCAGACATTGCACCTTAGCATACGTGAGGTTAGGCCTGGACACACACAGGCACATAACAGAAAATAAGCAAACAACATAAAAGTAAATGTCTTAGCACTCCTTGCGCTAATGTCAGTGGACCCTCCACGTCTTGGCACCCTAATGCTAACCACCACCTCCAGTCTATCGCATGGCTAGCTTATCCCGCATCAGGAGCAAGGAGCATCAGGTGTATGGGAGTTTTAAACCCTTCCTCTGCTCCAGTGATTATTCCAGCTGGGACTGTGTAAATGTGAAAACCTGGAATTCCACACCTCCACTGCTATTGCATAACGCACAGGCCTCCAGCCTCCCTTGGAGGGAGCTGATTCCACCAGAATGTGGGCAATTCAAGTGAGTGCCAATCCCTCTCAACACTTTATACATATATATATATATATATATATATATATCTGTATATAGATAAATAGATAGATAGATAAATAGAATGTTTTAAGGTTTTTATTTTTAAACTTAATACAGTATATTTAGTTTGACAGTCTTTATACTAACACTACTCTTGCAATCTTAGTATATATTGTATTTACCTTTGAATGTATATTTTATATTTGTGCCATATATATTTGACAGCTGGGAGGTGAGCTGACCCTCCCCTCTGGGCAGAAACTAGGGAGTGTAGAGGGGCTGTGGGTGACATAGCAGTGTGCCCTGGGCAGAGAGGGGTGGGGTAAACAAAGCCACAAAGAGGGATGAGGGCAACAAATAGTGCGATTATTATCCAGCAAAATATATGCTGGCCACGTCCACTTTAGCAAAATTCAGGGGAGTGAGGGGGGGGGGGGGGCACCGTGACATAAGCTTGCTCCAGGCTCCACGGTTCCATGCTACACCTTTGGGCATGTATCCCATGTTCTACAATGTTTTGTACTATAATTCTTCTGCATTTGTTTCCTCTTATTTGGTGTGTACTGTTTATGCTTACATACTTTGTAAGGCACTGCAGAACCCTTGTGGCGATATATAAATAACTGATAATAATAATATTAATATTAAAAATGTTCCCTATATGGCTTCCTTCAACATTTGAAAGCTTATATCATATTACTCCATACACTTCTCTTCTGTAAACTATACATATTTATGTAATTTAAGGGGAAATGTATTAAGCCTTGGAGAGAGATAAAGTGGAGTAATTGTTCAATGCAACCAATCAGTTTTTACTGTAACTGCCAACTTTCGGGGGAGATTTAATAAAGCTTGAAGAGAGATAAAATTGGAGATAAATAGCACCAATCAAACAGCTCCTAACTGTCATTTTTCACACACAGCCTGTAAAGTGACAGTTAGGAGCTGATTGGTTGGTGCAATTTATCTCCAATTTTATCTCTCTCCAAGCTTTATTAAATCTCCCCCAAAGACTGTTAAATTACAGTTAGAAGCTGATTGGCTGCTTAGGGCAACTTCTCCACTTTATCTTTCTCCTAAGCTTGATGCATATTCCCCTTAAGTCGGGTACACACTAGACGATATGTCATCCGAACCGGCAGATCGGGCGACATATCGTCCACATCCCGCACATCGTCAGCAACATCACCTGCACACAGGACTGACAGGCAATATAGTCAGCGGGGCCATGCTGCATTCGGAAGCATAGCCCCCGCTGACTATATCGCCCACCGCCACTCCATCACTCCCAGCATCTGCAAGTGTGTATGCACTTGCCGATGCTGGGACCCCCACCAGGTCCTGTCATGAACGAGATTGTGCTGGGTATACATTGTTAAGTGTGTACCCAGCATTAGTCTTTTCCTGGTAAGCACAGAAATGTGTCAGGGGAACTCTTAGTTGGATGGTACTGATGAATTGATAAATAATTGAATTTACCTTATTGGGAAGTTAATAAATCTATATTATTGAGAAATTGAGACTTTGTATTCATATGGCATCTGCAGCTTACAAAGACCAGCCACGGATGTGATTTGCCAAATCAAATTGCAAGTTCTTGTTATCTATGTTTGTTATACTGAAAGTTTACTGGAGTGTTACTACTTATGGAGCTTGAACAGTATGTTTTTATGCCACACAGAGAATGATAGTGGCTGTAGTAAAATTACAGAGGGGGCCGCACATTACTCTTTATCTCAGTAGTAAGTTTCATTAATTCATTAAATTAATGAAATACACATCAATATGTAATAACATATAACAAACTATACAAACAAATATTACAAGAAAGCAGCAAAGAGCTGGGGTTGCAAGCGGAAGCCCCAGGACTACCTGTTGCCCATCACTGCAATGAAAAATGTT
Source organism: Taudactylus pleione (assembly GCA_031769625.1). Taxonomy (NCBI): domain Eukaryota; kingdom Metazoa; phylum Chordata; class Amphibia; order Anura; family Myobatrachidae; genus Taudactylus; species Taudactylus pleione. The sequence continues at coordinate 324,643 of JAUIMM010000250.1, forward strand.
TTTCCCTGTCTGCATAATGTTGTAGCCTGCTATGTTTTGCGGTTGACATGGCTGTCTGACAGCCAAAGCCTAATTTCTCCCCCAACCAACTCTGGCAGTACCTGGAGCCAATGCCTCCTCCCCACACTTAGGCCCCTCTACTCTGTGATCATCCCCCTGAGATAGTTCCCCTTTGTAATTCTTCCCCACTGGGGGTGGGACAGAGAGAGAGATCTGGGGGAAGGAGGGGGCAGAGATGAAATAGAGTAGGGGGAAGGGGACAGGAATGAAAGAGAGATACAGCAGGGTTAACAGGGAAAGTAGGTGAGAGATATAGATGTGGGTATAATGGGGAATGCACTTGTCAGTGCTTGGAGCTGGTAACATCCCCACAACCCCCACTCAACCCATCCACACACACTGCCACTCAACTGCAACATCCCTGAATGCCCCACCAACAACTAGAGATTAATCAATTTTGCTGAAAACCGAACACACCCGAACTTTCAACTTTTAAATAAAACTGAGTCCTGTCCTGGGTCACTTTGGGGTTCCAAGTAGAACCGAGTCCAAACTCGGGTCTTTTTGGCAAGTTCAGAACTTGGATCTAAAAACTGGAGCTCATGTAATGTAATTAGGATTGCATTTAAGTCCCTCCCTCATGATTACAGGAGCTGTGAGGTGGTCAAAATTGACTGGAAATTAATGTTATTAATGTTAATAATACTATAGGGAAAAAACAGGTTCAAGTTAAAGTACATGAATGTAGCTGTTTTTTATAAATTTTTAAAGGAATCCAAAACCAAAATTGACCCAAAACACTTGAGGGTGGTATTGCCAAAACCAAAACCATTCCATGTTAATGATTTAGAGCCAAAACCAAAACACAGACGTTTGCACACATCTACCAACAACCCCTGACCAAAGGGGGGGAAGGGATGGAGATTATAGAGAAAGGGAGATGGGGCATTACAGAGATGACAAAGATAGAGATGGAAGGGGACAGAGATGACAAAGATAGAGATGGAAGGGGACAGAGATGAAAGAGACAAAGGAGCATAAGGCTGGATAGACACGGAGTGGTATGAGGCTGGATAGACAAAGGGACATGAGGTTGGGGAGACACAGGGAGGGGTATAATACTGCAGGAAAGACACAAAGGGACATGAGGCTGGACAGAGACATGGGGTGGCATGAGTGTGGACAGACACAGGAGGGGTATGAAGCCTAACAGACAAAAGGGGACATGAGATTTATTTCAAGAACTGCTAAACAGCCAAACTTCCCTTTTTAATTGTTATAAGGTTTCATCTGTCAGCAATAAATGTACATGTTAGGCTGCTACCTAGAGTGGTTGTCACTGAGGCCCCCTATAGCAAAAAGTAAAGATGTGTCGAAAACATTGAATCCCGGGGTCCCATTTCCAGGGCCAATGATGTACCCTTTCATCCTGTAAGTGTCCCACAGTGCCACACCACAGCACCTAGCTCTCACTTACAACTTACATGTGGCTGGCGACCAGTCAGAGTAAAGCTGGTCCCTGTCATGTGACTGAAGAGACCAATCACAAGTGAAGATACCATACAGTATTTAAAGAAGGAAGTACTGGAAGTACATGGCAAGCACAACTACTTTCACAGATGCTTAGTACCTTGGCTCCAGGTTGATTGTCAGACTGGGACATGAGGCTTAGCTAACCAATAGAGAGTGCATGTTCTGGACCCCTTTAAAAAAATATATATAGTAAATACTGCTAGTACATGAATGATAATGAGCCAGATTAATAACAGCAATGCATTTTAGAAAATAGACTATAGATCTATTCAGTATAATATACCATATGCATAATTCAAGTGCACAGTCTGGAACCTGCTCCCAAGAGGAGAGTGTGGGCCCTCAGGCAGTGGGGCCACCAGGGGTTTCTTCCCCTGTACCCCAGTGTGCCAGTCTGACCCTGTCAAGGTTCCTGCACCAATGTTCATACATTGAGGAGTATATTAAAGTTCGATTTTAAATTCGATTTGATGTTCGATTTAGCTCACCTCAAATCTAATCAAATTGAATGTACAAATCCCTCATCGATTCCCACATTTACTAAAATTCGATTTTAGAAGCCTTTTCTAAATTGAATTTGATTTGGTTCTATTTTGGACAGTAATTTCATGTTCTATTTTGCATGCCCATATACAAATCGAACACCAAATCCCTCTCAAAATTGAACTTAAAATCCCCAAATTAATAGACCTGATTCATGCTTTCAAATTTAGCATGAGCAGGTGTGATTGACACAGATGCATGCACAGATCAGTGACATCCATGCATGCATCTGTCTGTAAAAATCTTCTAAAGTATTAACATTTTTAAACAAATGATGTAGGGTCCACCCCTAAAATCACAACCAGCCCTGGACTTTTCAGAGCCAGTCCTGGTTGTGTAAATATGGGGGACAAAATAAGTGGGGGTCCCCTATATTTAACCACAACCAGCACTGGGCTAAGTGAGCTGGTCCTGGTTTTGAAATATTGTGGACAAAATGAGTGGGGGTCCCCTTTATTTACCATAACCAGCACTGGACTCTTTCTAGTGTGGGTGTAATGCCACAGCCAGGGGAACCCTTTCACTGGGTCCTCTGGCCAATTATGGGAATTATGTGATTTTTAGCTGTTTTTATGACTCCAAAATCAAAACACGCAAGGGCAGTTTTGGCAATATGAAATCCAGATCCAAAACACGGAGATAAAGATCCAAATCCAAAACCAAAACACGGGGGTCGGTGCACTTCTCTAATTAGTACACCCAGTTAGCCCAAGGAGTCCCGACCCGGGTCTCAACTAGAGATGTGCACTGACCCCCGTGTTTTGGTATTTTTTTGGTATTTGGATCAGAGTTTTTTTTCTTTTTTTAATTGATATAAAGTTTTTTCAAAAACAGCTAAAAGCATGTAATTTTTGCATTACAAAACCCAAATTCAGATATAAAATCCGAATACCGACCACTGGAAGATCAGAACCGTCACTTTCTGAAGAACCAAACAGCACATCTCTAGTCTCAACCCTCCTATTGTCGTGACTGGTTGTCTCTGAAAGAGATAACCTTATTCTATTTTATATTAAAAGCCACTGCTATAATTGCTGCCACTGCCCCTGCACTTTTCATTTGCTTTGCCTATGACTTCAGACATGCCTGACATGTCTAATGCAGGCAGCAGCACCCATATCCTTAACTCCCAGTTAGAAGTCATTTATAGAAGAAAGAGAACTGAAAGGAATGGGTATGTAATGCCGGCTGTTCGGATGATGCCTCCTGTCACAAATACCGACAGCAGTTGGTATCCCGACAGGGGTTGTGTAAGTATACTTACCCTTCTCCCTTCTCCCCCTAACCCTCCCTTCTTGTAGCCTAACCCTAACTCTCCTCAACCCGCACCCTAACCCTCCCCATTAGTTTCTAAACCTAAGTCTCCCCTCTTCGTGCCTAAAGCTAAACCCTCCCAGTGGTGCCTGACCCTAATCCTACTCCCTAGGGATGCCTAACCCTAACCACCCCCCCCCAAAGCCTAACGCTAACCCTGCTAACTTACCTAAACCTAACTGTCCCTCTCCCGCGGCTAACACTAAGGATGCCCCGGCTTACCTTCATTCGGGCATGCATCCTCCTGGATTCCAGCATCAGGATTAAGATAGGCATCAGTATTTTAATGCCTATATTAACTCCCTTGTCGGGATTCCAGCTTCGGGATTGAGATCCGCAGCATTGCGGCCGCCAGTCTCATAACTACATCCTGAACTGAAATGGAGCCTGGTAAGTGGCAATTACCAGTGTACATTTTTTTTTCCAGATCTAATTAAAAAGGGAACAAATATATTTATGAGGGAACTGTCTATCATCATGCCTCCCTAATAAAAGTATCACTTCCAAAAAGCTGCTCTAGTTGTGGAGTCTGCTCTAGCTGCTCCCATGGGTGTCCAATCTCCCCCCCTTCCCCCTCGCCGGTGTCCGATCTGGAAAGGGTGTCCGATAACTCCCACCAGCCACCGCATCCTCTCCTCCCGGCTCACCTGTCATCTGTCGTGAGTCCGGGCCACTTGTCTGTGGATGCAGCAGGGAGGGATCTTAATAGATCCCTTTATTGTGGCTGGCATGCAAATCTTCATAGGCTGCTGTTAACTGGTGAACTGATACTATAGCAGGGGAACACACTGCGTGGTTTTTCCCTGCCATAACAGCAACCAGTCCTAAACTGGTTGGCCCAGGAATGGAATCTCTAAAGAATTGGGGACTTCCAAAAAAAGGGCATCTCCCTCCCCAAGGACACCTGCAGTCCAAAAACACCCCCACACAGCCATTGTTCAGCAATTTATTACTTTCCAGATTAAGGGGTTGTGTCCATATAGCATCCTGACACTTGGAAAATAAGAAACACTCAATCAAAATAGAGACCATTCCTACTAGAGTTCAATTATCTAAGTAGGGTTTATTTGTTTTTTGTGTAATATTTCTAATTGTGTCTAGGTGGGCAAATAAATAACAGGTATGATAAACGCATTTGCAGACACTTACAATTTATGAAAAATGTACTAAAGACAAATCTTTGCAGCAAATGTTATAATCAAGCACCAGAAAGCAAGGAAACCAAAAGCTGAATAAAAAGTTGAAATGCAGTTTGCACATTACAGAAAAGCAATTTATTTAGCTGTACTGCCTTGTGATTTATAGTACAGCAAAGTGTACAGAAATGTTCAGAGGACCAGCCTCATGACTGAGAGGCTGTCTGTATATATTCACATTTAAAACCATATATTCTGCTACATTTTGTGCTACCTTTGTCATGTAATATGGTTATTTTCATATCTGTTGATGTTAATTTGTTTTATGTCATCACTGCGTACTTCATGATACTGTATAACCAGATATGTACAGCTAGTTTATAAAACTATCATTTATAAACTGTTGTCAGATACATACATTTGAAATATATGTACACTGTTATAGAAATTAATTATTAGTGTAGGTACAGCAATCTTTTCTCAATATATATATAAAATAAAGTCCCTGGTTTAAGGTTTTTCTGTTCGTTTGGGCTACTCTCTTAAACCACTGGACTGATATTGATGAGGTTTTCACTATTCTATTCAGCATTGGTTAAGGAAGGCTTAGGTGTATGAACCATTCATCTGTGACAAAAGGGAGGTGAGCAGTGATGATTTTAGTGAAGCCACAGAAATAGAAAATCTTGCACCAAGCTGCTGTATAGGAGCTGGTCAGGGTGCTGAAACAGCAAGAGAGCATCTGAAATTGAGGTTTGAAATAAAGGCCCTGATTCAGAGCCGCTCGCAAAAAGCGAGCACTCACTCTGAATCAGGGTGTTATGTTCTGGGTTGTTTGTGGACCCGGGGCGGTAGCAGGAGCGATCACAGGAGCAGATTTAAAGGTAAATGTGGAACTTTTAATGATTTTCTTAACAGACATGGGAATGGCAAGAAATAGTCCAGGTATAGCACTAAAGTGCACTTAATAACTGTAGTGAAGTAAATGGGACAATGTCCAGAAAGTGACAGGCAGGAACAGTCCAGTATGCAGGTATTGTGAGCTGTAACAAAATGCAGGCAGAGGTAACAAAGTCCAGCTGGGTGTACATGGAGGTAAGGTGCATGGAAACAGCAGGTTCAGGTTCTCAGGCAGGGGAAAAGGTAAATGGAGGGTGCAGGGTAAGTCTAGCCGACACAGGTGCTCGGGCAATAGGAAAGGTAATTGGAGGAGGCAGGGGAATCCAGCAGGGTTGGAGCAAGTCAGGTGAAGCAGGCTTAGGCAATGAAACCAGGTGAAGGCACAGGAACTCACTCTCTCAGCTCTCACTGAGAAACACGTTGCACTGGCAATGCAAGGGAGCTCTGAATTCCCTTAAATCCCCAGTGCTCAGCCGTGACTGGTCAGAGAGGAGCATGTGACACAACAGGATAGGGCAACTAGGTCACCTGACCGGAGACAAGATGGCGGCGCCCATGCCAGAACGGAACAGAAGCACCACCAAGCCTAACCAGACCAGAGTGACAGTATGTCCACATGGAACCACGCACAGCCAATGCTCCCCGCCAGGCACCAGTGCCACTGCCAGACGCCCCTCGCCATAGCGTCCTCACAGGTATTACCCGTCAACTACCATGCCGAGAAACCCTGGTCGTGACAGTACCCCCCCCTTCATGGGTGGCCTCAGGACACCTTCTAGGCTTTACAGGGTGAGCCAAGTGAACTTTGTTAACAGGACTGGAAGCGTGGACATCCTCAGCTTTGGCCCAACAGGAACAGGAACTGGAAACTGAAAACCCCTCCTGGGATACGAGACTTGAGGCCCCTTCCTGGGGTGCTAGATTTGAAATCCCCTCCTGGGGAACAAAACTTGAAACATCCTCTCGAGGTATGGGGCTGAAAACCCCATCCTGGGGCTGGACACTCAGAAATCCCTTAAGGGGCTGAGGCTCTGGAGTCACCACTCCTGGGGCTACAAAGGACTTCCCAACAGGCGGTTGTAGTTGTATAGCTGTGAAAACTTTTGCCCCAACCATGGGTGTATTCCATAGTGTTTCTAGACCACTATCAGGGGATAATGACCGTGACAAGGCATCGGTCTTCGGAAGGCAAGACACTTGACATTCCACACTCCATGACTGAACCTGCATAGTGTTCCAATCAATTCTAGGGTTGTGCTTACACAGCCACGGGTATCCAAGTTTAACTTCATGGGAAGTCTTGGGTATGATGAAGAAACTGATATGTTCAACATGGAGGTCTCCAACACGAACTAAAACAGGTTGAGTTCTCTTAGACACAGTTCCATTACAAAGAGATTTACCATCAATGGAGGTCCAGGAGACAGAATGATCCAAGGTGCTGCAGGGAATTTGTAATTTATCTGCCAACCGACACGACATGAAATTCCCCGCTGCCCCGGAGTCCAAAAGGGCAGACAGAAACACAGGGCTAGAATTAATGTCTAAGGCTATGGACAACACAGAGTCAATACGTTTAGAGGACGGAAGAATTGCTCCTAGCTGAGTGCACCCAGAACTAGCTAGAAACTGGATGCTCCCCGGCTTGCGGGTACAGGAAGCCACTAGGTGACCCGAGTCTCCACAGTATAGACAAAGGTTCTCTTTAAAGCGTCTGTGTCGTTCTTCGTTAGAGAGATTTACCTGCATGGGTTCTTCCTCAGAATGGGAGGGAGTGGGACGGGTAGGGGAAGGGAAACGCTTAGCTCTGTGTTTTTCATCTTGGCGCTCTCTAAAACGTATATCAACTTTATTACAAAGGGAAATGAGATCACTAAGACTAGAGGGTAATTCGCGAGTCACTAGATCATCCTTTAAACGATCAGATAGACCTTGCCAAAAGGCCAATGTCAAGGCTTCTTCATTCCACTTGAGTTCAGATGCCAAAGTCTGAAACTGAATGACGTACTGGCTGACAGGACGGGTCCCTTGTTTTAACTTCATAATACTGGAGGAAGCAGAGGAAGTTCTTCCAGGCTCTTCAAAAATCCTCCTGAATGTTGCTAGGAACTCTGGGTAATTGTCCAGAAGCGGATCTGAACGCTCCCAGAGCGGAGAAACCCATTCTAGGGCAGAGCCGCATAACAAGGACACAATGTAAGCCACTTTGGTTCTAGGAGCAGGAAAATTAGAGGGTTGCAAAGTAAAGTGCACATCGCACTGATTGAGAAATCCACAACACAGTTTTGGAGTACCATCAAACTTATCAGGTGTGGGAAGATGCAAATGAGGAGTAGATCCAGAGGAAGAAATCACAGGAATGGGGCTAGGAGTAGCTGCAAGCACACTAGGAGCCGTTGATGTAGCTTGTACAGTATCCAGACGGTGTGCAATGTCCTGCACAAACTGTGCCATCTGTCACTGTATAGTCTCCACACTCTCCAAGCAAGTTGCTATGCTCTGAATTAAGGCCCTCATTCAGAGCCGTACGCACTGTGCAGAGCGCACGCTCTGAATGAGGGCCGGCCTCCATGAAAATGGAGCGTCCTCCTGGACGCTCGTATAGCTGTGGGTCACCACCCACAGGCTATACGAGCATGCAGTTTGATGGCCGCGATGGTCTTGACCATCGCAACCATCGAAACTGCGAGCCGGAGCCTGCGGTTGAGGTTTTCAACCGCAAGCTCCGGAGTGATTTTGGCTCTATCAGAGCCAAAATCACTCCCACTGACACCACTAGTGATGTCAGTGGGCCGGCTTCTGCTGGGAGGGGTTCCCGTGAGAACGCCCCCGTCAGGGAGGTACGCCCCCGGCAGGCCTACCAAAGGGGGCGTTCTGTCAATCAACATCGACAGCACGCCCCCTTTGATCAGACACAACGAGCGAAGGACTTTCCTTCGCTCGTCGCGTCTGGCGCATGCGCACGACGGAGCTCCCTCCGTCGTGCGCATGCTCAGTCCAGAACATCAACCCACTTGCGAGCGGACAGCCGCTCGCGAGTGGGTCTGAATCAGGCCCTAAGTCCATGAACTGAGACATTTGGTGCTGCATAGCTTCCAAGTTTTCCAAACGACCTGCAATACTTTGGAATAAATCCGCACCAGACTCCTGTCCCATGGCCGGATCCATGGTGCCAGTGCAAACTGTTATGTTCTGGGTTGTTTGTGGACCCGGGGTGGTAGCAGGAGTGATCACAGGAGCAGATTTAAAAGTAAATGTGGAACTTTTAATGATTGGCTTAACAGACATGGGAATGGCAAGAAATAGTCCAGGTATAGCACTAAAGTGCACTTAATAACTGTAGTGAAGTAAATGGGACAATGTCCAGAAAGTGACAGGCAGGAACAGTCCAGTATGCAGGTATTGTGAGCTGTAACAAAATGCAGGCAGAGGTAACGAAGTCCAGCTGGGTGTAAATGGAGGTAAGGTGCAGGGAAACAGCAGGTTCAGGTTCTCAGGCAGGGGAAAAGGTAAATGGAGGGTGCAGGGTAAGTCTAGCCGACACAGGTGCTCAGGCAATAGGAAAGGTAATTGGAGGAGGCAGGGGAATCCAGCAGGGTTGGAGCAAGTCAGGTGAAGCAGGCTTAGGCAATGAAACCAGGTGAAAGCACAGGAACTCACTCTCTCAGCTCTCACTGAGAAACACGTTGCACTGGCAATGCAAGGGAGCTCTGAACTCCCTTAAATCCCCAGTGCTCAGCCGTGACTGGTCAGAGAGGAGCATGTGACACAACAGGATAGGGCAACTAGGTCACCTGACCGGAGACAAGATGGCGGCGCCCATGCCAGAACGGAACAGAAGCACCACCAAGCCTAAGCAGACCAGAGTGACAGTATGCCCACATGGAACCACGCACAGCCAATGCTCCCCGCCAGGCACCAGTGCCACCGCCAGACGCCCCTCGCCATAGCATCCTCACAGGTATTACCCGTCGACTACCATGCCGAGAAACCCTGGTCGTGACACAGGGCGGCCGTTTTTGTTTTTTTTTTAAAAATGGCCTCCTGGCCACTCGCTAAGCTGTGGGTGACCACCCACAGCTTTTGCGAGCGGCCAGGTGATGGTCGTGATGGTTGTGACCATTGCGACCATTGGGTTTGCGATGAGACCCTTGTGGTAGGGTCTCATTCCCTCAAGCCCCAGTGAGCTTCCTACTCTAATAGTCACTAGTGATGTCAGTAGGGCCGCCCTCAAACGGCAGGTGTTCCATTTGTCAGCCACCCCCCCTCCCCGCCTACAAAACAGGGCGAGCTGTCAATCAACATCGACAGCCACCCCATTTGTAGCGAGCCCTGGAGCAAGTGAATCTCTCAATCGCTCCAAGGTTTGCACATGCCGCGCGTGCGCAGTGCCCCTCCATCGACCCGCTTGTGAACGGGTCTGAATCAGGCCCAAAGTGCTGTTTTTGTGAGTGACTGACTTCTGCTGCAGTCACCCACACTGAGACAGTGAGAGCCAATAAGATATAACAATGTGCCCTGTTGCTTAGCAGCAGCCCAGAGAGAGATGGGAGTCAGGGACTGAGCAGAGGCCCTGATTCAGAGCCAGACGCTCTGACCAGAGCGCTCGCTCTGAATCAGGGCCCACCTCCATTAATATGGAGCGTCCTCCTGGACGCTCGTATAGCTGTGGGTCACCACCCACAGCATATACGAGCGTGCAAAATGATGGTCGCGATGGTCCTGACCATCGCGACCATTGAAAATGCGAGCAAAAGCCTGCGGTTGGGTTTTTCAACCGCAAGGCCAGGAGTGATTTTGGCTTCAGATGGTAGGCTTCAGATGGTAGGCGTTCAGATGGTAGGCGTTCCCTTGGGAACGCCGGCTTCAGATGGTAGGCTTCAGATGGTAGGCGTTCAGATGGTAGGCCGGCTTCAGATGGTAGGCGTTCCCTTGGGAACGCCTCCGTCTGGCAGGCACGCCCACCAAAGGGGGCGTGCTGTCAGTCACCATTGACAGCACGCCCCCTTTGATGAGACACTCCGAGCGAAGGAAAGTCCTTCGCTCATCGGGTCTCGCGCATGCGCACGACGGAGCTCTCTCCGTCGTGCGCATGCGCAGTGGGGACCATCGACCCACTTGCGAGCGGACAGCCTCTCGCGAGTGGGTCTGAATGACCCCCAGAGTCACATCTGAAGAAGACAAATAGTGAGAGACAGCCTCCAAAAAATACCAATGAAGATGTCCTGATGCAGACACAGTATCCAGGAAGGAGCCAGGGGAGGCATAGCTATCAAGAATAAAAAAAAACCCATCAGAATATCATCAAATGATTTCCATTTGATGGTGGCAAACATCAGACCACCATCATCAAATGGTAAAAACACTACCATCGGAAAAAACATACCATCGGATTCCGATGTCCATCCTACACTGAACCTACAGGTGGACTCCAGCCACCACTCTTCCACCATGAAGTGCTCCCTGTCCAGCATCACGTTCCTGCTCATCCACATGCCCTCAGTGAACAGGAGGCACATCTCATGGAGGTCAGCGCTGTTCTCTGACAAGGGGTACCACAGCGAGGAAGCTCAACAGGAAGCCCAGGAAATACAGGGTATATTGTGCAAAGAGGACATTGCTCATTGCTGTGTTTGATAGCTGGGGAGCGATACACCTGTCAAACCGTAACGCAGGTGTCCTAAGACGAGCTCAGGGAGGACAGAAACCTCCCATGGAGCAGAATGGCACTGCGTGGAGACTCCGAAAATATGCACAGGTGCCCCAGCCCCAGGGACATGCTGCTGATAATGCTTACAGTAGCTGCAATACAAATCTCTCATCCATAATCCTCCTGCCCTTCCTAGTCGCCAGACCCAAGCCAGCTGCTGGGCAGTGGGGGTTGCGGTGACACTGGTGAGATGCAGGGGGCAGAAGTGAGAAGCAGGAGGTTGTGGTGAGATGCAGGAGGACTTGGGTGATGCAGGGCTGTGGTGAGATTGCTTTCGTGCGAAGCCCGGGTGGGTCGCTAGTTTACTCATAAGTGCTTTGTAACTAAGACAGCTTTCAGTTTGGTCCTATAATCATTATCTATAGCCTTTAAGCAGATGCATCAGAGAGATAGTATGGACCATGTTGTAGATAATAAACTTTGTTGAGAATATTAAGTATAGGATGTATCAGTTAAAAATTAGGTAAAACCTCCAAAACTGCCATATTCAGAGGTCTTCTTGCAATACATATGGCTTGCCATATGTATAAAATAGGGTTTGTAGCAGATATCAGAGATATCCGCTGTGGACCCGCAGCACAGCAGTCCCCATATAATTCTATGGGCGGCGATGTGCCGGGATACAGCAAGCTCTGGAAAGCAAAACTTTCCATTGCTGATGCATGATAGCAACCCCATGGGCTTCTTTCCACATAATTCACCAGAGAAGGATCCGTTGATGATCTGATGATTATTGTGCTTGAGCATACCGATGGCTGCGCATGCGCAATAGGACTCCCAGGTCATAGACCTGGAAGTCGTCACATCGCATCGGATGTGACGACTTCCAAGAGCTGTCCTTGATGGCAAGTATTCTGCATACCAGCAATCACAGATGCCAACATGCAGACAAAAGAGGGTGGAATGTATCAACATTTTCATATGAAAAGGCATACAGCCAGCCCTGAGTTTCATGATGTAACAGCTTAAAATAAATAAACTAATGACAACAATCTTTGCAACTCAACTGCTTTGCTGGACACATTTTGGGGTCTATTCATCATCACTTCATTTATACAAACGTAGGTGAAAATTAACACTTTCACATACAGTACTTTTGTATAAATTAAGTGTCAGGGCAATTTATCAAGTTCCAATAAAGCTTTTTTTTTGGAACTTGATGGTGTTACTGAACACCATCCTGAGATGGCATACAGCACCCGATAATATTCCTGTGAAGATTTACAAGGCAGCTGCTGCAGCCAGCAGAGAGATCTATTTAGATCCATCCCTGTTGTGTCTGCACTGCAGAGCCCCCAAAGCTGAGAGCTCCAGGGCACTGCAAGGCTGTGTGTGACTCAACTGGTTGCTTTAGATCCTCCTCCCATCCACTGCGCTGCTTCTGTAAGAGAGAAGACAAGTGAAGACAGGTAAGTGGAAGCAGGGAGGGGGGGCGAAGTGGAGGGCAAGGACTGACCAGACAAGGGGAAAGCTAAGGGACACATCAGATGGGGGAGGAGAGAGGACACGGGGTGGGAGGCTGACAGAGTGGACACTGGGGAGGGGCACACAGCAGCAGGGCGAGAGATGGCACAGTTGAGGAGGTGGGGTAACAAACAGCAGTGGGGGCCACAGACATTGGTGGCTGTGGCGTGGGGGGTCACAGACACCGGCGGCAGCAGAGAAATCCATAAGGCATGGTAGGTTTATTACTTTTCCGAAAAACTAACTCCGCAAAAAGAGCAGATTTTTGGAAGTGATACTTTAGACAGTGAGGCACGATGAAACATTTTTTTAAACTCGCAGCCAGTTTAAAACATAATTATCACAAGTGATAATTATGTACTGATGAATAGATCCCTCAGTGGCGGAGTAGAGATGAGTGCTTCGATTTATTTTTGCCAAATTAGTGCAAGTTCGGATTCGTTTGGATTTATTTTATTGGCTATCCACAACACGTGAGAGCCAGATAGCCAATATGATGCTGGTTTTGAGATCTGAAAATAACCGAGTAAAACCGAACCGCACATCTCTAATTTGGAGAATATTTATGTATTGTGTTGGCAACTAAAACATGTGCTCTCAATTCTGGCTCTTCTACCTTGTGTAGCAGCAGGTGCTCTGTTTGCAGTAACTATTTTGCATTGATAAACAGAGTCTGTTTGACAGCTAACCAAACTCTCCTCACTTCCTTACAGCTTCTCTATGATTTCCACCACAAGCCACTGGGGGCATGATTAATTCATAGATCATCACTAAAGGTATTTTTCCTATAGCACATGCAGGGAAATAGCCCTCTTTATAGAATTGCCCTGAGACAGCTGTGAAATTTGTACAGACTATTCCGTCAGGTAGTCTGTCTTCTAACAGCACTAATATTACAAATTAAATACAAGTGGTCTATTTGTTTAAGGTTTTTGCTGTTTCTTACAAGGTGTTAAAACAAGCTTTCTACATACAAAAGATATCAGTGCTGAAATTCCATTTGATGTTACTAAATGCCAACAATCCTTTCATTTTCTTATAGTCATGGAGCTTTGGGGGTTGGTAGGAATACAATAACTCTGATTGAAATACACCAGTGTCCCTATTAAAAGTTATGTAAAAAATGAATAACATGTTTTAACAGTTCTACCTTGATATATGAGACATAAAACTTTAACTTTGTACAGTCAAAGCCTTTCATACATGCTCCTTGATTCATTTTTCATCTAGGTTTTCATGCTCTTGCTATAACTTTCTTCGGGCCAACAGAAAAATTATACATTAATGTTTTACTTGATGTTCAAGACATTTAGGTCACATTATCACATCACAATTTTTCAGACTCTTAAAGAAAACTGTTTTAAGTTTTTGTTCTTATCTAGGATGTCCATGTGATCTAGAATAGACAGGCAGCAACTGCAGATATTAGAACGGCTCAGGCTGCCATCATATAACTGATTTTATTAACTAATGCTGACAAATATCAAATTATATCTACTGTGTGTACACGTGTATATATATATATATATATATATATATATATACATTACATGCATATAAAATTATTTTGCATAAACATACAGCTTAATGTTCAAATTCTGGATGTGCGGTTCCTTAGGGGTTTCAAGTCGAATCCAGTCCCAGTTTGGAATAACTTTGGGGTTCTGAATGGAATCAAGCCCCAGCTCAGGTCTGCTGTCAGTTCGGAACTCGGATTTAAAAACAGTCCTCTGGTTTTTTGCATTTAAACAGGTCCAAATTACAAGATTTTAGCTGTTTTTATCGATTCTTTTATATCGATTTTTAAGGCATCCAATACCGAACCAAAACCAAATCCGATCCAAAACACTTACATTAAGGATGGGTTTGCCAAAACCAAAACATGATGATGAATTAGAACCAAAACAAAAACACGGGGGTCTGAGAACATCTCTAGTCTCTAGTACAATTTATACATCAAATAAATAAAATACTGTTTATAAACCTTGAACACAGGTTGAGGTATGCAAAAATAGCTAATGCAAAGATTTTTGAGTTTGAAACTGCAGTCACTTTAAAAGTATTTTATTACTGAGCACTTTAGATTTGCTGTCTGTAAGCCACAGTATCCATAGACTATAAGCTTTCACGTGCAGGACCTCTCTCTGACTTATGACTGTATTTCCTCTGTCTGCCTCATATGTATTTGTTATATTTCCATATTTAATCTGTATTTTGTATGACCTGTAATGCTGGCTGTCCACTCCCTATGCAGTTTGTAATGTCTCATAAATAAATTATGCTGACAAATGCAATGAACTGATTGGAAACTAAAACTAATGGCAGATAAAAATGTTTTGCCTTCAACTATACACCCATCAGTCATAACATTAAAACCGTCTGCCTAATATTATGTAGTTCCCCCTCTGAAGGTGTACTGTGGTATCTGGCACCCAGACATTAGCAGCAGATCCTTGATTGAGGCATCCATGGCTCGGACTTGTTTTTCAAGCACATCCCATAGATGCTCAATCAGATTGAGATATGGGGAATTTGGAGGCTTAATCTGGGTACACACTAGACAATATGTTGCCCAATCTGGGGGATCATGCTGACATATCGTCCACATCGGCCAGTGTGTACCCACTATGAGTGACCATGCGTGCTCCCGCGGGGTTGTTTATCGCATTGACAAATCGAGCCAACATGTTGCTCAATTTTTCAATTTGATGAATGACCCCATGCTTCTGGAGGCTGCTGGTGAATGGCATATCATATGGTCATTCACCAGATCGTGTGGTGTGAAACAACCGCACAATATCTTGTTCATCGCATCATCAGTTGGTCGGGTACACACATTGACTAGTATGTACCCGACATAAGTCAACATTTTTAACTCTTTGTCATGTTCCTCAAACCATTCCTGAACAATTTATGCAGTGTGCCAGGGTGTATTATGCCGCTGAAAGAGGCCACTGCCATCAGAGAATACTGTTGCCATGAAGGGGTGTACTTGGTCTGCAATAATGTTTAGTTAGGTGGTACATATCAAAGTAACAGCCACATGAATGCCAGGAAAAAAGGTTTACCAGCAGATTATTGCACAGAGCATCACGCTGCCTCCACCATCTTGCTTTCTTCCGATAGTGCACCCCGGTGCCATCTTTTCCCCAGGTATTGATGCACACGCATCCATCCGTCAACATGATGTAAAGGAAAATGTGATTTATCACACCAGGTCACCTTCTTTTTGTTCCATGGTCCAGTTCTGATGTTCACATGCCCACTGTAGCCGCTTTCGGCAATGGACAAGGGTCAGTATGGGCACTTTGACCAGGATGCAGCTATAGAGCCCCAATACACAGCAAACTGCAATGCTTTGTGTGTTCTGAAACCTTTCTATCATAGACAGCATTAACTTTTTTAGCAATGTGTACTACAGTATCACTTCTGTAGGATTGCACCAGACGGGCTAGCCTTCGCACCCCACATATATCAATGAGCCTTAGGCACCCTTGACCCTGTCGCCGGTTCACTGGTTGTCCTTCCTTGGGCCACTTTTGGTAGGTACTAACCACTGCATTTTGGGAATACCTCACAAGACCTGTCGTTTTAGAAATGCTTTGACCCAAGCTTGTAGCCATCACAATTTGGTCCTTGTCAAAGTCACTCCAATCCTTATACTTGCCCATAATTCCTGCTTACAGCACATCAACTTCAATAACTGACTGTTCACTTGCTGACTAATATATCTCTACCCTTGACAGGTGTCATTGTAACAAGATAATCATTGCTATTTACTTCTTCTGTCACTGTCAGTGGCTTTAATGTTATGGCTGACGGGTGTATATGAAATGTACAGTGTGGAATATCTCACATTTTATAAGTTGAATTTTTAACTCCTTATTTGTCCTCAACATATACGTGGTACAGGTATCTTTATAAGTATAATACAGTAAGAAAGCCAAATGAAGTTAGGGACCTATTTATTTGGTTCTTGATTAGTTGAGAGCCACCATTAAGCCATGAACAAGCTGTAATTTGAGAAAGTGCTACATAATACAGTATCAATTGAAATGCATATAAAACCATTTGGTAATGTTTTTTATGCCTCAACCTGGTTATTAATTCATGTCATTACCAGTGAAGGCATGTTATAGGGAAATTGATTGTCTAGAAATCAATAGAGATCTAATGCAGTAATGAATGCTGTCAATAGTGATATCATAACTGGCTATGCAGAATAAGTTACTGGAAGATCATGTGCATCTGTTAATATCTTATTCAAGTTTATTTCCTGCACACTTGGGTCTTGGATAGGGTTGGACTGTCCCACAGGGGTAGAGGGGGGAAATCCCCTGTGGGCCCCACTGGCTGAGGACCCCACCTCCTCTTCTTATGTCAGGTTTCAGACAGTGCACTTGAAATATACATTGTTACTCTATTACAGGATCAGTTACCTCGTGGAGAAGGAACATGGATGAACAGACCATGCACTGTAGTATGCATGTTGTCTGCAGTTTATGTCCTCTATAATGGTTACCCCTCTGGAGGCTGGCCTCACACTTTAAGCATGGGCCCCTTCCACTGCATTCCCTGGTGGGCCCTTCATGCCCCTGTCTGACACTGGTCTTGGAGATGCTACATTAGTAACCAGTAATGTATTATACAAAAGCAACAAAGAAATGTTGGTTACCTCTGAGTATGAGCACAAAACATGACAAATGTGTTGAAAACTTATCTTGGTGCACACCATTTACAGTAGGCAAAATATAAACATATATGTAAAAAACATAATGACATTAAAATTAGGTTGAAAATGGTGTATGGCCTGATCACACCTGTACACCAAAATAATAAATTGGCAAAACATAAACAATATTTTGTATGTTTTGTCTACTATATAATTATTGCATGTTTTTACCTAAAGAAATTCAGAAGGTCTGGTTTATATTGAGCACCTTTGGTGTAAAAAGGAGACAGAAAAAAATATATATAGTAGAATGCCATAAATCTTAGAATCCTGTTATTAGTCAAGGTATTCTAAATGTCTAATAGAAAATATGATTTTAAACTGTATGGTAGTTACATTTGTTTCTTACAGTAGAGTTATGTGGGATACACACCTGACCAACACATAGATACTTACCAATCGGCTGCTCCATATGTCTGGTCAGCATAACGTCACTACACCTGTGTCTCTGTAGCCTGCCCAAACGTGTTTTGTCACCAAGTGGACTTTGTCCATGGGTGTGTATGTATAAGTGTAAGTGCTCAAGAATAATAGTACAAATTTAATCAGAGACTCTTCTGAATGTAAGGTTCCAAAACAATACCATGTGCAAATAACATCAGCATTAAAAGCATAAACATACTCCTATATTTATAGGTGGCTGCCAATTCCTAGTTTTCCAGATTGGGGTCCAGTATTGGTGATCTATAAAGGTTGTAATAAAACTTTAGCTGAGTTTGTGAAAAATAATAAATTGTGCATACCAAAAAATAAATAAATACAAATTTGCTTATCTGTTTATACGTAGTTGTTTTCATCTATAGTTCGGTGGTATACAGGAATATTCTTCCTAGGTGTTTATATTGTGTACACAAAAAAAGAGCTGTAGTGTTGCCCATCACCTCGTACAGAGTAAAGTAAGGTGCTAGTTCCCATACAGTGACAACAATGATAGAGCACAGTGCCAGTCTGCGTACCAGAAACAGATCATTTGGATGCTTATCTGTGTAATTAATTTAAGTCCAAGCCAACATGCTGGATGAATGTCTTCAACCCACTTCATAAAATAAGAGAAACAAGGATATTAAAAAAAGAATATTTAATGCACATATTAAAAAAAATATCCAATAAAGAATTAAAACATATCTGATGGTTTTAGACTCTTCCTTTGGTAAATAAAGTGTTCAGACTGGGATAGTTCCAAGAGGATAGAAGAACTGTAATCACAATGATCAGGAACAATTTTCTTCCCTTCAGGGCACAGTAGTCCAGCATTTTAGAAGAGTACCTGTCCCTGGATATACAGTACTATTCAAACAAAAATTAGCAGATATCTTAGATGTAGGACTTACAGTGATACACAAAATATACTGTATATAGTTTAGTTTTCTAGTCACTTATACTAACCCTCACCTGCCTTCCCACCCTTTCTGCCTCCTCCACAACCACCAGAGATGAAGTCTGCATACTTCTCTCATTCCCATTCCCTCCCACCTCTTCTGAACTCTCTCTCTCTCTCTATCTCCTGATGATTGCTCTCACCTTGCCCATTTCTTCAATCTGTCCATTTTCTATAGCTTTGCCCCCTCTTTCTTCAAACACATCCTTGTCTCTCCCATCCTTAGGAAACCATCACTTGTTTCAATATGGCTTTCATCCTTTCCTCTCTACTGAACTTGCTCTCATCTTGTCACAAATAACTTTACCATAGCCAATTCCAAGGGTAACCTTTCCCCATCCTCATTGATCTGTATGCTTCCTTTGACACTGTTGAGCACCCTCACCTAATCTCTCCACTTCTTAATTTTCTTAATTTGACACAATTTTCTTTTTCTTATCATTTATTTTCTTGTTATCATTTGTTTTTATATTTTGCTACTTTTGACCCGATTTGAGGGTATATACTGTAGATATGATTGATTTAAATATTTGAAATATTAAGCAATAATTAGCATTTTCATTACTACATGGGGTTTAAGAAACCTGGATTTTAATGTATATCTAATAAAGAAATGTTTTTAAAAATAATTATAAATCTCTAATGGGTACATGAGTGCACCCATCTGAAACTGATTCCCTTTTTTCTTCTTTGGATTTTTGCATATACAATTGAATCAGTGGATTGCACCTACAACTTACTTATAGGCATGAAATTTACCCTATAAGGTGAATACCATAAGTGATATTTCCCTAGTGTTATTGGTATTTATTTAAGCTTGGTGTGGGATTTTAGATCTCTGAATAACCACAAATTATCACAAAACAGTACCTTCAAAATATGTTTCTAACTAGAATTCACTTCCACTAAGATATATCTTATATGGCATGTAAATGATTGTCAGACATAAAGTTCAGCATTCTCTGTAGAGGTGGTGCACTTTCCATTTCCCAGGTTGCGTAAATGAAGCAAACATCCTAACCTGCCAACATACGTTCTCAAATACTTACCTATTATTAGACTGCACTGCGATGCCAGGTCCATAAGATAGGTTAGAGGGGATGGAGTCGGCATCCTGGCGTGCGGGATGCCGACGGTCTACATACTGGTGCTGAAATCCGGACAGGTGAGGTGAGGTGGAGGTTAGGTTTAGGTACTAGGGGGAGGTTAGGTTTAGGCACCGGGGAAGGGGTCTTGGGTTTAGGGTGCAGGGAGGGGGAGGTTAGGTTTAGGTACTAGGAAGGGAGGGGTTAGGGTAGGGGTAGGAAAAATGTATCTTGCGTGGCATCCTGACAGCTGGGATATCATACCCAACCCGGTTAGAGTGCTTTAATATGGACTGCAGCATAAATGTAGACATAAATGTAGGCTGTCCTGTACTTTAGATAACCAGTCACTAGGTAACAATACTTTCCATGCAGATATACTAGGGGAATGTGCAGTTTGTGTTGAATATATTGGGACTGATAGGAGGGAGGATTAATGATAGTCCCAATAGTTGCTAACTATGCTGCTCTTTACACAGCCAGAGATTAGGGTCTAGATTAGACTGACAGCTGAAGTGTGAGGTGGAGGTGCAAAGCTGTGATAATTATTACAAACCTCACTCTGACGCTTGCTCCGGACTCCTAGGGGGAAGTTGCGGTGACACTGTCTCTCTGTCTTTTTGGCCTCTCCCCTAACCGCAGCAAACCGGGAAAGGTTCGTCACTCCAATATATTGCTATACCTAGAGTGCAGAGCAAATCCATATCCATGAGATTCATGGGAGTAAGGAATGACAACATAAACTATTTGACTCAAATGGGTGTTTTATGAGGGTGCGCCATTATTGAAGTCAGCATGTGGAAAATTCTCTCCTTTTCCTGAAATTCATTATGATTTTTATAGTGAAGGGGGTTATTGACTGGTGCAGTGGCGAAAAGAGCAGCGATGCAGCCGGTGGCTAGCTCCGGGGCCCGCCGTGGTGCAGGGGCCCATAGCCGCCACTGCACCCACCGCTAGTGTCTTCCGGGAGAGCGGTCAGCACTACACAGTAACAAACACAATGGAGGGAGCCAGCTGGAGCTCACTCATGAGCTCCACCTTCCGGCTCCCCCCACAGCAGGTGATGGGAGACTCGTCATGACGTCTCTCCCATAGTGCAGAAGAACGGGCCGGGAGGAGCGTACAGCGACAGTCGTGGAAAGAGTGGGGATTCAGGTAAGTTCTGTTTAGGTTTTTTTGTGTGTGTGAGTAAGGGGCTTTCACCAGGTCATCCCGGCCAAAGCATTAACACACAAAGCTAGTCAGCCCAAGCCAGGGATCTCAGGGGAGGTTACCGGGGTAGGGCTATATGCGTATGGGGGCATGGCTTCATGGTGCAAGGCCATGCCCCCTTGTGCGCGCGCTGAAGGCACATGCAATAGTTCCTATTGGACGTACTGGGTGTCAAACATGTGATAGATGCCGCTGGGTCTGGTCAACTTCTTTTTTTATTTTGGCAAGTCCCAGGGAGTCTGCTTGAGAAGAGGACTGATGCTACGCCAGGAAGTAGGTGAGTATTGGATTTTTTTTTCAAGAAAACCATAGGAATTTCTACTGGAGAAGTGGACCGAACATATGGCAGTATGTCTGAGTGTGTTTTGTATGTAATAAAATGTTACTTTCAATGGTGTGAGTACTGTGGATATTTTACTTTCTATGGTTTAAATCCAAGGTGCAGTGAGAAATAGTTTCATTCTCAGGTCCAGTGAGTAAATCGATGACAAACTCCTTCTGTATCCTTAACGCTTTCTGCCTTTTTGAGAAAGCCTCCATGTGAGGAGAAACGCGTTAAGGATACAGAAGGAGTTTGTCATAGATTTACTCACTGGACCTGAGAATTAATCTATTTCTTTCTGCATCTTGGATTTAAACCATAGAAAGTGTGGACAATCTAATTGAGGGTGAGACTACAGATGCCAAACTTGGGATTCCGCTGCCCTGCTTGCCCCTCACCTGACTAAACTGATTATGGAAGCCGTTATCAGAGGGTGCATGCCGTTATAATCGAGAGTGAGTGTCCAGTCGTTGTACCAAGAACACTGTTGCACCGCTGCAACTTATTACGAGTACGGACCCTGCTCTCATTACTTTGTTAGAGATGCCGGGCAATTGCTGGAACATGCTGGGTCTCCTGGCAGAGAGCCGCACAGTTTGTTTAGTGCACACGGATGATCTGGACATTTCAGCTTACTCACATATACAGCATAACTAGTTAGAAGCTGAATCACTCTCTACTAGGGGTGAGCGGGTTCGGATTTCTGAAATCCGAACCCCCCCGAGCCCCCCCGATCCGAGTCCGATCCGAGTCAGGCTCGACTTTTCACGCCTGACTCGGATCTGAAATCGAGGCAAAACGTCATCATCCCGCCTTCCGAGTCTCGCGGGTTTTGGATCCTATATAAGGTACCCGCGTCAGCGCCATTTTCTCACTCGGCTGTGGACAGTGAAGAGGGAGGGTGGGAGTTAGGGCTGTGTAGTGTAGTGTAGTGTAGTGCTGCTGTTGTCCACTACTTCAAAGTCCATAGGGGCTGGCTGTGTTGTGCTGTGCTGCTGTTGTTAATAGGGGCTGTGTCCACTACTTCAAAGTCCATAGGGGCTGGCTGGACTGTGTTGTGCAGTCAGTTCTCCATAGGGGCTGTGTCCACTCCAAAGTCCTGTGCAGTGTCCCAGTCTTAAAGGAGTGCTGTAGTGTTGTCCAGGGGGTGCTCTGTCCATCAGGGGTGCTCCCCCCAAGTGCTAAAAAAATAATATATTTTCTGTGTTTGTGAATTGTGTGCGCAGTAGCCGCACGTGCATCAACAAAGTAGTGCCAAGCGTGCGCCTGTGTCATAAGTAAAGGGCCGGCTGGCTTGACCGTTAAAGGGTGCTGTAACCCCCGAAAGTACACTCCAGTCCAAACCAAAAAAAAATTATTTTCTGTGTTTGTGAATTGTGTGCGCAGTAGCCGCACGTGCATCAACAAAGTAGTGCCAAGCGTGCGCCTGTGTCATAAGTAAAGGGCCGGCTGGCTTGACCGTTAAAGGGTGCTGTAACCCCCAAAGTACACTCCAGTCCAAACCAAAAAAAAAATTATTTTCTGTGTTTGTGAATTGTGTGCGCAGTAGCCGCACGTGCATCAACAAAGTAGTGCCAAGCGTGCGCCTGTGTCATAAGTAAAGGGCCGGCTGGCTTGACCGTTAAAGGGTGCTGTAACCCCCGAAAGTACACTCCAGTCCAAACCAAAAAAAAATTATTTTCTGTGTTTGTGAATTGTGTGCGCAGTAGCCGCACGTGCATCAACAAAGTAGTGCCAAGAGTGCGCCTGTGTCATAAGTAAAGGGCCGGCTGGCTTGACCGTTAAAGGGTGCTGTAACCCACAAAGTACACTCCAGTCCAAACCAAAAAAAAAATTATTTTCTGTGTTTAGCCGCACGTATATATCAAATCGATATAACATAAATGGAGGACCAAACTTTCTCCGATAAAAATAAAATAGAGAAAGATCAAGAACCACTTCCTCCTAGTGCTGAAGCTGCTGCCACTAGTCATGACATAGACGATAACATGCCATCAACGTCGTCTGCCAAGGCCGATGCCCAATGTCATAGTAGAGGGCACATACAATCCCAAATGGCAAAGTTCAGGAAAATGACCTTGAAAAAGACATTTAAATCAGCTGAAGAGAAACGTAAACTTGCCAATATGCCATTTACGACACGGAGTGGCAAGGAACGGCTAAGGTCGATCCCTAGTATGTTCATGAC
Organism: Taudactylus pleione; assembly: GCA_031769625.1. Taxonomy (NCBI): domain Eukaryota; kingdom Metazoa; phylum Chordata; class Amphibia; order Anura; family Myobatrachidae; genus Taudactylus; species Taudactylus pleione. The sequence continues at coordinate 348,160 of JAUIMM010000250.1, forward strand.
TAGTGGTTCAGCTTCACATGACGATGGAAGCACTCCTCCCACTAAAAAAATCAAAAGAGTTAAGCTGGCAAAAGCACAGCGAAGAACTGTGCTTTCTAAGAAGATATCACAAATCCCCAAGGAGAGTCCAAGTGTGGTGGTGGTTGCGATGCCTGACCTTCCCAGCACTGGACGGGAAGAGGTGGCTCTTTCCACCATTTGCACGCCCCCTGCAAGTGCTGAAAGGAGCACCCACAGTCCACTTGCTGATATGCAAATTGAAGATGTCACTGTTGAAGTACAACAGGATGAGGATACTGGTGTAGCTGGCGCTGAGGAGGAAGTTGGCGAGGAGGATTCTGATGGTGATGTGGTTTGTTTAAATCAGGCTCCGGGGGAGACAGTTGTTGTCCGTGGGATGAAAAAGCCCATCACGGTCATGCCTGGGCAGAAGACCAAACATTCCACCTCTTTGGTCTGGCAATATTTCTATCCAAATCCGGACAACAACTGTCTTGCCATATGTACCATATGTAAAGGTGAAATAAGTAGGGGTAGGGACGTCAACCACCTAGGAACATCCTCCCTTATACGGCACCTGCAGCGCGTTCATAAAAAGTTACTGTCAAGTTCAGAAACTTTGGCTCAGACCGTAAGCAGTCCAGGGACACCTAAATCCCGTTGTCCTGTTGTATCCAAGCGCCTGCAAACCACACCGTCGACTCCCTCCTCGTCAATTTCCTCCTTAGTCAGGATCGGAAGTAGTCCTGCAGGCCATATCACTGGCATGACTGACTCTCCTATCCGGGATTCCTCCGGAGGATCCTGCATTGCTACGCCTACTGCTGCCGCTGCTGCTGTTGCTGCTGCTGGGAGTCGTTCATCATCCCAGAGAGGAAGTAGGAACACCACTACTTTTACTAAACAATTGACCCTCCAACAGTCCTTAGTGAGGAGGATGAAGTACGACAGCAGTCATCCTGAAGCAAAACGTATAACTGAGGCCTTGACTGCTATGTTGGTGTTAGACGTGCGTCCGGTATCCGCCATTAGTGCAGTGGGATTTAGACAATTGATGGAGGTAGTGTGTCCCCGGTTCCAAATCCCGTCTAGATTCCACTTCACTAGGCAGGCGATACCGAGACTGTACAGAAACGTCAGAAAAAGTGTCCTCAGTGTCCTGAAAAATGCCGTTGTACACAATGTCCACTTAACCACGGACATGTGGACAAGTGGAACAGGGCAGACTAAGGACTATATGACTGTGACAGCCCACTGGGTAGATGTATCACCTTACGCAGCAACAGCAGCAGCGTCACCAGTAGCAGCATCTCAGAAACGCCAGCTCGTTACAAGGCAGGCTACACTGTGTATCACCGGTTTCAGTAAGAGGCACACCGCCGACAACCTCTTAGAGAAACTGAGGGAAATCATCGCCCAGTGGTTTACCCCACTTAGACTCTCCTGGGGATTTGTGATATCTGACAACGCCACCAATATTGTGCGGGCATTACATCTGGGCAAATTCCAGCACGTCCCATGTTTTGCTCACACAATAAACTTGGTGGTGCAGAATTTTCTGAAAAGCGACAGGGGCGTGCAGGAGACGCTTTGGGTGGCCCGAAAAATTTCTGGCCACTTTCGCCATTCAGCGACTGCGTGCCGAAGACTGGAGCGCCAGCAAACACTCTTGAACCTGCCCCGCCATCACCTGAAGCAAGAGGTTGTGACGCGGTGGAACTCAACCCTCTATATGCTTCAGAGGATGGAGGAGCAGCAAAAGGCCATACAAGCCTATACATCCACCTATGACATAGGCAAAGGAGGGGGTATGCACCTGACTCAAGCGCAGTGGAGAATGATTTCCGTGTTGTGCAAGGTTCTTCAGCCCTTCGAACTTGCCACACGTGAAGTCAGTTCAGACACTGCCAGCTTGAGTCAGGTCATTCCCCTCATCAGGCTTTTGCAGAAGCAGCTGGAGAAAGTGAAGGAGGAGCTAAGACGGAGCGATTCCGCTCGGCATGTGGGACTTGTGGATGAAGCCCTTCATTCGCTTTGCCAGGATTCCAGGGTGGTCAATCTGTTGAAATCAGACCACTACATTTTGGCCACCGTGCTCGATCCTAGGTTTAAAGCCTATGTGGTGTCTCTCTTTCCGGCCGACACAAGCCTGCAGAGGTGCAAAGACCTGCTGGTGAACACACTGTCAGCTGAAGCGGAACGTGACACGTCAACGGCTCCTTCTTCATTTTCTCCCGCAACTGGGGCTGCCAGGAAAAAACTTAGGTATCCTAAGCAACCCGCTGGCGGTGATGCAGGGCAGGCAGGACCAAGTTTGGACATCTGGTCCGGACTGAAGGACCTGGCAACAATTTCTGACATGTCTACTGTCACTGCATATGATACTGTCACCATTGACAGAATGGTGGAGGATTACATCGGTGACAGCATCCAAGTAGGCATGTCAGACAGTCCATACCTGTACTGGCAGGAAAAAGAGGCAATTTGGAGGCCCCTGTACAAACTGGCTCTATTTTACCTGAGTTGCCCCCCCTCCAGTGTGTACTCCGAAAGAGTGTTTAGTGCAGCCGGGAACCTTGTCAGCGAAAGGCGTAGGAGGTTGCTTCCACAGAATGTGGAGAAGATGATGTTCATCAAAATGAATTATCAGCTCTTCCAGGGAGACCAGCCTCCAGAAGGTACAGAGGGACCTGTGGTGGTGGATTCAAGTGGGGACGAGTTAATACTTTGTGAGGATGAGGATGTACACACTGAAGAGGGTGAGGAATCGGTGGATGAGGAGGATGAGGATGACATCTTGCCTCCGTAGAGCCAGTTTGTGCAGGGACACATTAATTGCCAGCTTGTTTTGTGGGGGCCCAAACGAACCAATCATTTCAGCCACAGTTGTGTGGCAGACCCTGGCGCTGAAATGATTGATTTGTTAAAGTGTGCATGTCCTGTTTATACAACATAAGGGTGGGTGGGAGGGCCCAAGGACAATTCCATCTTGCACCTCTTTTTTTCTTTGCATTATGTACAGTTTGGGGCCTAGTTTTTCTAACTGCCATCCTGTCTGCCACTGCAGTGTCACTCCTAGATGGGTCACGTGTTTGTGCCGCCCACTCGTGTCGCTTAGCATAGTCATCCAGCTACCTCGGTGCAACCTTTTGGACATAAAAACACTATTGTGAGGTGTGAGGTGTTCAGAATAGACTGGAAATGAGTGGAAATTAGGTTATTGAGGTTAATAATAGCATAGGAGCAGAAAAACCTACAAATTCTGTGATTTTAGCTGTTTTTATGCTTTTTTTCAAAAAAATACAGATCCAAAACACAAAACCCAGAACCCAAAACACGGAAGAGTGGTTTTGGCAAAACCAATCCAGATCCAAAACACGAAGAAAGATCCAGATCCAAAACCAAAACACAAAACACGAAAAGTGGCCGGTGCACACCCCTACTCTCTACAATATACTGATCCAGGACTGTGAGTATACGAAATTCACCCAGGATATTCTATGAAAGGACTTTTAGAAGTGTGTTACTAGAACTTTGACACAGTAATGTAACAGCCCTACTGCAACACTGTTTGCTACATTATACTGTAGATCATTGTGGCTATATAAACATCAACTTTAATTATTTGAAACCACACAGGCACCAATTTGACACATTAGTGTTGTTTGCCTAGTATTGTGTGGAATCAGGATATATGCTATTCTCTAGGTCTCTTTTGAGACCTTTTTTATTGTGTAGATATTTGATATGTACATGTGAATTACTTTTTTAGGATATGTGTATTTTTGTATTATTATTATTGTGATATTGTGATTGTGATTTGTGTCTGTTAAGCGCCACCTAATACCTATTTTTGTTCTGTTTTGATTGAGAGAAGATTGGCAAAGTTTCTCGTGTAGTTGTGCAGCTTTGTCACTCTCTTTGCAATACACCACTGCTAGCGCCAGGTCCTAAATTATTCCCAGCTCTACTTCTGCACACAAACGTAATAATATAACAATGTTACTGTGTTTGACTTTATGTACATACATCTTTTAAAATTCTATCAAGTCTATACCCCCAACTGGACAGCTATTCTAATATTGTTTCACTTTAGCAGATACCCCAAATGCACTTAGAAACTACAGGTATTATTTTATTATTAGCATACATGCGAAAGAAAGGGATAATAGAAAAACTGTAAAATATATTATGTAGGGTATATAGGCAGTATTGGGCTACTATTAACGCACATTCTGACATGAACATTTTGGTTTTATTCTTACGCTGCAGCAAACATGCCTGCAATTGGTATGATAAATGAAATAAAATCATTATGCAGTGGTGTGATATTAATTGGGACAGAGTAAGTTTTTGTGTTGGAAGATTGTCAGCTATATGCACTCCTCCTTTAAGTCCTTCAATAGGGGTGCCTTGTACTGTATCAGCACAAACAACTGAAACCACAATAGTCTGTTTCAAAAACAAGGCACTCATCAATCCACATAAAATATAATCTCTTTACTAATTTTCTCCTTTAAAAATGTCTCCATAAGACATGAAAAATAGCGGGCTTTTGTTATTCATACTACTGTGTACATCATGACCACCACATAGGATATTATGTCAGCATACTGACATACTATATATATATATTAGAGATGTGCGCTGACCCCCATGTTTTGGTTCTACCTTGCCCTCACAGGTTTTAGTTTTGGATCTGTATTTTTTTTTTTAATTTATAAAAACAGCTAAAATCACATAATTTGGGCCTATTTTTGTTCCTACAGTATTATTAACCTTAATAACATTAATTTCCAGTTATTTCCAGTCTATTTTGACCACCTCACAGCTCAAAATATTGTTTTCATCTAGTTGAGGCCAAAAAGGTTGCACCAAGCTGTCTGGCTGACAGCAGTGGTGGCACAAACATGTGGTAGTTCAGCTTCAAACATGACACATCTAGGAAACAGAGTGGCACTGCAGTGGCAGACAGGATAGCAGTTTATTATAACCTATACAATGCTATAGAATGTTTTCATTAATCAAGAACTAGGTCAGAGGCCTGAGGGCAGTACAAGGAAATGGAGGTTGAGTATGTAGTGGTAGAGAGATTGATTGATAAATGTTCTTGGTGGAAAAAAATAAGGTTCTTGGATACAAAGAGTTAATCAAGCCACACAAAACAATTTCTTAGAAAAATGTTATTTATTACAAAATAACAACAAATAAAAATAACACATTACATAGCTTCAGGATATAAATGGTTAGACACTCTATCCAGGAGCCTCAATCCCCATGAAATGGAGCTGGTTTTTAAAGACAACACTTTCTGGTTACCAACTGCAGATTAGGTCCAGGTAAATGCAAAGGCTACTGGAATCTCCTTTGTCTTAAACTTATATAGCATTCTACTTGTCATGCCAAGTCAACACTTACTAATATGGATATAAACATATTTCAAACTACTCTATTGGTTAACTACTGATAAGGACCCTCTAAAACCTAATGCCGGCATATATAGCTAATGACAACACTTTGAGAATTTGTGGTCTGTCTGGTTGCTACATTCCATTATCATTTCATGCCTGATACACTACCTAATGCATGACACAGAAATAAAGACAATGAATAGACATGACTGTCAGTAGCCATGTTGCTCTCCCATTACAGTCCACCCTTGGCTTTATGGTGTGGAAGACATGTATATCATGTTCTCATATGAATCTCTCCTCCTAATTGGCATCAGTTTAGCTGAATCCAGTGTGTTATATTTCCCTGCACAAACAAATAGTACCTTGATCCCAAGATACATGCATAATTTACTGCTGTATGGGAGTGATCTGATTGTTCCACCCTCAGGACTGAAGGGGTGGGTGTTAACATGTGGTTTTCAACATGGAATGCCTGTGAGGTTCTGAATTTGTTGTGGACCTGGGGTGGTGATAGGAGCAGACACAGAAGCAGACTTAAATGAAAAAGTGGAGTTTTTAATAAGTGACTTAGAAGACATGGGAATGGCAAATGAAAAAGTCCAGGTATAGCACTAAAGTGCACTTGATAACTGTAGTGGGGGTTAATGAGAAAATGTCCAGATAGTGACGGGCAGGAACAGTCCAGTATACAAGTATGGTGAGCTGTAACTAAATGCAGGCTTGATGAGCTGTAACTGAATGCAGGTTTGGTGAGCTGTAACTGATGCAGGCAGAGGTAGTGAAGTCCAGCTGGGAGTGAAATGAAGCAAGGTGCAGGGAAACAGCAGGTTCAGGTACTCAGGCAGGTAAGAAGGTATATGGAGGGTGCAGGGTAAGTCCAGCAGGTTGGAGCAGGCAAGGTTCAGGCTAGGAGCGTATACAAGCAGGCAGATAAGGCACAGGTACTCTCTCTCAGCTGCAGCTGAGAAACATGTTGCACTGGCAAAGGAAGGAAGGCTCTAGACCATCCTAAATACTCAGTGGCACGCTATGACTGGCTGGAATGAGCACATGACCTAACCTAATACCTAAACTGTATTCAGTGGCATTCCGACCCAATTAATGGATTCAGCAGATAAGGTAGCATGTGTGCAAATCCAATAATCTTTATTTTATAACTGTTCTGCTGCTGAAAATGGAGACTACATGGTGACTGCATATTCACAGTTGACATGCAAATGTCTTTTGTTTCTGATAATGACCATATGAGGAGGCCTTGGATTGAGATGTGTCTAAAGCCTCTGAAATGGACCAGTCACCTCCTACTGACCTATCATTCAGACTACTCACAGACTTTCCCAAAGCCTTGTCCCAACCCCTCAATGTGTGCATTGGTGTTCTCTTCCTGAACTGCTCCTTCAGGAGCCCATTCATCCTCTGAATCAAGCCAGCAGCCTGTGGATAATAGGAAATGTGATAAACCCAGTACACCCACCGCTCAGCTGCAAATTGCTTGACTTGTTTGCCAATCAAATTAGTACTATTATCCAATTGTATTTCCAAAGGTATTCCATAATGCAGAGTCTGATTGTAGCTTGCTGATCTGCATTAGCTGAAGGGTGTGCGAAAAGTATCCCAGAATAGATATTCACCACAGTGCAGCATTATTGTACCCCCCACATCCAGTGGGCAAAGGGCCAATTAAATCAATCTGCCACACTTGTCCTGCACACTCTCCCCAATAGATGAATCCCACATCTCCAGTGAGTTTCTTGTGAAAGCTGAGCAACTGGCAGGTTTCACACTTTTCCACAATCTCTCTTGCCATCTGCTGTGTAATTGGAATGCCTTTTATTTGTGCCCAGGCATAGGTTCCTTCTGCTCCTCTGTGTCCACTCTGGGCATGTGCCCACTCTCCCAGGTTGTACAAGTCTATTTGATCTTCTGGAGTGAGAGCCACAGTTTTGACTTGAACCAGAGTATCTGCAACATCATTGCCTTCTACTCCAGTAAGAGCATTGACATGGGCCACCGACACAGGCCTTCGGTTGCACTGATTCCAGATTTAATTCCACAGGGCGGTGCCTCCCCAGATCACTTTGTCATTAACTTTCCAGTTGTTCTGGTTCCAGGTAGTCATTCAAGTGATTAGGCCTTGGAACACAGCCTAGCTGTCTGTGTAGATAATGAGAGTACCTTTGATTTCTTCCAATACCATCAGGAGAGATCACAATTCTGCATACTGAATTGATCCACCTTCACCATTCTCATACAACAGTTCTTGTGTACCAGGCTGATATGCTGCTGCAGACCAACATCACCCTTGTGATGTCAGAGTAGCTGATCCATCTATAAACCAGGCATATTTCTGCTGCTCTTCTGACAGTTGATCATAGGATTCAGTAACTTGCACATGACCTTCTCCAATCTGCAGAGGTGGTAATTTAGTTTCTGTGCTTTAAAAATTCACTTGGTCTGCAATTTGAGTGGCCACTTGTGAAGGGTCTTGACTGGATACCACTTCCACTTCTGCAGGTTTGCTTCTAAGCCACTGTTGTGTGGGCCCCAAGTCCTTCTTGTCACACCCACCCTGCCACCGGCAAATCAGTTCAAACAGTAACTGGTTGTTGCTTTGTTGTGCTCTCCACATGCTGCAGGGCAGTGTAGGCTGCCAGGAGGATCTTCTGCAATGGTGAGTACCTGGTCTGGGCAGGTGCAAATTGTTTTGCCCAGAAACCTATTGGAATTTTCTTCTCACCGCTGTTTGTGCTCTTCTGTCATAGGTCTCATGACATGCCATGTTCTGTGACTGTCACATCCAGGTAGAAAGGTTGGTTAACCTAAATTGGGCACAGGGCATTATGCAGCTTGAAAAGCATCTTCTTGCTCAGCTGTCCAGATGAACTCAGTCTTTTTCCTGGTAACATTGTTGATAGGCCATAGAATAACAGTACAAATGATCTCCAGTATCCCAAAGTTTTAGAGAGAGGGAGAGAATACCTGCACCAAACTTCTTATTTTCTATATATTCAGTACTTTGCTTAGTATATCGCTTACCAACATGTCTAAATAATTGTTGACAGAACAGTGCCAAGTTAAGTCTTAAGATGTTGGTGGTGCTCCCCAGGGCTTATATTAATCGATTTTAAGGGGAAGGTTTTGTCAAGTAGACAAAACAAAAAAGAGAAAACCTCTTTTTGGGGGCACTCTTGTGTAATTGTTGGTTATATTAAAAGAAGGTATTTTATTAGATATGCATTAAAAAGATACAAACATAAACACATAGAAAAACATGCAAAACAAAAATACAGGGAAAGAGCATAAATATAAAGGACTTTTCTGTATTATCTTAGTTACAAATAAACAAGAAATCTCTATCAATATTGACAGTGGGGAAATGTCCCCAGAATTAAGTCCTTAATGGTTGGGCGAAAGTTTTTTTGTGTAAATAGCACCTCTGCTCCAGATGCAGGTGCTTAGTACAATTTTAATAAAGGCACATATATAAAGATAAATATAATACGTATATCTTCAATTTTCACAGGTAATCAGAGAAAGTGAGATCATGTATAATCAGAGACGGACCTGTTAGCAAATTAGATGATCTTAATAGGGTGGTGTTATAGTATCAGATATTATTATGCCCTTAAATGCGTAGCATATAAATCAACATATATTTATATCAGGAAACAGTGGTCTCGACCATAAATTTTCCTGATGAACAGATAATATATGTCCTTTAGTAATATCACAGGTGATTCCACAGGTATCAAAAGAGAAAATGCACTGAAATCAAGAGCCTATAATGAACTCACATATAGCTCATTTTTGACAGTACCAGGTTTTCCATATTGTATTTTAAATACAGATCCTATACAGGTTATAAAAAGCACAAGTGATCTTCAAAAGAATCTATCTATGATGACAGGTTTTATCCAAGCTCAGATGCTACATAGATATCGTGTAATATCACATGTGCATCTATGACAGTGCCATGTTTTCCAATATTTCTGTTTTTTACAGATGGTCACCTTGTTTAAATAAAAGTGGGTTTTCTAGACAGCTGTTTAGCCACAATAATATAGAAAGGTCTGCAAAGAGTAACAGTACCAGGTTTTCTGATTAAACACTAATAATGATTACTTAGAGTAAACACATAGTATACACATCTCTAATAATTCTTCAAAATATCATTACATATCATTTCAATAATTTATAAAGAAATAGCAGAATTGGCACATTCTGTATGTGATCAAGCCCAGCAGGGGCGAAACGCGCGTCATACCCACGTCACTTCCGGGTACTCGTGGTGCGCACACGAGTCCCGGCAACAGGCACCACCACTGCAGGAATCAGCTGCCGAGATCAACCCATTACAACACATCTATACAGGTACACTCTCTCTTCAACGCTCTCTCATCCGGAAGCGCACCGCCCTGACCGCCCTGCAATGTTTTTCTAACAACAGGGTGGTGGACGATAGCAAATCCCGACAGCAGAAGCGTCTCTGTACTTTACCTCTGTCTGCCCTACCAGCTGCTCTCTCACCTCCCGTTCTCTGGAATTAGTATCCACACGGGATAGAAGCAGAAGCAGTTGGAATTTAGGTGTCAGGCAATCTGTTATCAAGGTATCTAATAATATATCCAGACATTCACAATCACTGGAGGAGATGTGCCAATTCTGCTATTTCTTTATAAATTATTGAAATGATATGTAATGATATTTTGAAGAATTATTAGAGATGTGTATACTATGTGTTTACTCTAAGTAATCATTATTAGTGTTTAATCAGAAAACCTGGTACTGTTACTCTTTGCAGACCTTTCTATATTATTGTGGCTAAACAGCTGTCTAGAAAACCCACTTTTATTTAAACAAGGTGACCATCTGTAAAAAACAGAAATATTGGAAAACATGGCACTGTCATAGATGCACATGTGATATTACACGATATCTATGTAGCATCTGAGCTTGGATAAAACCTGTCATCATAGATAGATTCTTTTGAAGATCACTTGTGCTTTTTATAACCTGTATAGGATCTGTATTTAAAATACAATATGGAAAACCTGGTACTGTCAAAAATGAGCTATATGTGAGTTCATTATAGGCTCTTGATTTCAGTGCATTTTCTCTTTTGATACCTGTGGAATCACCTGTGATATTACTAAAGGACATATATTATCTGTTCATCAGGAAAATTTATGGTCGAGACCACTGTTTCCTGATATAAATATATGTTGATTTATATGCTACGCATTTAAGGGCATAATAATATCTGATACTATAACACCACCCTATTAAGATCATCTAATTTGCTAACAGGTCCGTCTCTGATTATACATGATCTCACTTTCTCTGATTACCTGTGAAAATTGAAGATATACGTATTATATTTATCTTTATATATGTGCCTTTATTAAAATTGTACTAAGCACCTGCATCTGGAGCAGAGGTGCTATTTACACAAAAAAACTTTCGCCCAACCATTAAGGACTTAATTCTGGGGACATTTCCCCACTGTCAATATTGATAGAGATTTCTTGTTTATTTGTAACTAAGATAATACAGAAAAGTCCTTTATATTTATGCTCTTTCCCTGTATTTTTGTTTTGCATGTTTTTCTATGTGTTTATATTTGTATCTTTTTAATGCATATCTAATAAAATACCTTCTTTTAATATAACCAACAATTACACAAGAGTGCCCCCAAAAAGAGGTTTTCTCTTTTTTGTTTTGTCTACTTGACAAAACCTTCCCCTTAGTATCCCAAAGTTCCAAGCATTTTTGTGCTTCTTTCGCAGATATTGGAGTCTTCATTTGTGCAATTGCTTCCATCACTGGCTGTGGAATGGTTCTTTTAGTGCCAATCCAGACAATTCCCAGGAATTTGATGCTTTGGGCTGGGCCCTGCACCTTGTCTTTGATTATGGCCCAACCTTTGTTCTCCATGTGTTGTACCAGCCATCGTATATCTTCTCCCACTACCTCTGCGGATGGTCCTGACAGCATGATATCATCAATGTAGTGTTGTGACCACATGTTTATTATGGTATGTGAACACATGTTTATTATGTCTATTATTATTGTTAGTTATTATGGTGAGTGCAGAGCCCCTGTGATTTATATATATATATATATATATATATATACACATATATAAATATATATATATTAGCTGATGTGCCCGGTTTTTCCCTGGTAGACCTTAGATATTTACTATTTCCATTTGACCACTCCAATAACACTTTAATCCTTCACCTCTATAGTAATACAGCCCCTCCCTCACAGCTAAAGTAAAACATTACCTTCCCTTGCCTGTGTACTAACACATTCCACTCCCTCACCTCTGTAGTAACATATTTCCCTTCCTTGCCCATTCGACATTCCCTTCCTTCACCTGTATAGAAATACAATCCCTCCCTCACACCTGTAGTAACACATTACCCTCACTCACACCTATAGTCAATTATTCCCCTTCTTCACTTCTGGAGTAGCGCTTTATCCTCACTCACACCTGTAGTAACACATTTCCCTCCCTTGCCTGTCTTGAAACACATTCCCTTCCCTCACCCCGTAGTAACATGTTTGACATTCCCCTCCATCACCTCTAAAGTAACACATTCCCCTCTCACTGCTTATGTAACACATTTCCCTCTCACACCTCCGTAGTAACACATTCCCTTACCTCACTATTCAAATAGGGTAGCAACACCAACTGCCAGTGATATTTGGCTGCACTTGGGATGACAGTTGATGTTTGAATTCTCAACTGTGCTGCAGTCACAATAAGTCAGTCAGAAAGGACATTGCACTGGGGGAGAAAACATTTGAGCTCTTTTCACCCTCTTAGGAGTCGAATTTCAAAAAATCCGTTCTTAGTGGGCACCTATGTCATAGAAGGTATATACTCCCCGATTTTCATGTTTCTTGGTCCATAGGTTTGGGCTGGGCATTGATGAGTCAGTGAGTGAGTCAGTCAGTGAGTTATTCAGTCATTACACTTAAGTTTATATATATATACAGCAGGTAAAATAAGTATTGAACACATCAACTCAGAAAATATATTTGTAATGGGGCTATTGTAATTAAATTTTCTCCAAATGTCAGCAACAACCTATTCAATCCACACATGCAAGGAAATCAAGCCATAGATGTCCAAAAATTAAGTTATGTGTAATAATGTGAAATAACACTGTGAAAAAGTATTTAATGTGCTTACTGAAATTTATTTAATACTTCGTACAAAAGCATTTGTTGGTAAGGACAGCTTCAAGATGCCTCCTGTATGGAGGACCTAGTCGCCTGCATTGCTCAGGTATGATTTTGGCTCATTCTTCCACACATACAGTTTTCAAATCTTGAAGGTTCCGTGGGCCTCTTCTATGAACTCTGATCTTTAGTTCTTTCCAAAGATTTTCGATTGGATTTAAGTCTGGTGATTGGCTGGGCCATTCTAGAAGTTTTATTTTCTTTCTCTGAAAGCAATTGAGAGTGTCCTTGGCTGTGTGTTCGGGATCACTGTCTTGCTGAAATGTCCACCCTTGTTTCATCTTCAGCATCCTGGTAGACGGCAGTAGAATTTTATCAAGGATGTCTCGGTACATTTTTCCATTCATACTTCCTTAAATCATATCCCAGTACTGTATGATGAAAAACAGCCACACACCATGATGTTCCCACCTCCAAATTTCACTGTTGGTACGATGTTTTTGGGGTGGTGTGCAGTGACATTTCTCCTCCACACATGGTGTGTATTATGGCATTCAAAGAGTTAAATTTTGGTCTCATCTGACCAGAGTATATTCTCCCTGTATTTCACAGGCTTGTCCAAATGTTGTGCAGCACACTTTAAACAAGCTTCAACATGCTTTTTCTTCAGCTATGGAGTCTTGCGTGGTGAGCAAGCATACAGGCCATGGCAGTTGAGTGCATTACTTATTGTTTTCTTTGAAACAATTGTACCTGCTAATTCCAGGTCTTTCTGAGGACAAGTGGTCCTTGGCTCTAGGACAACTCTTCTGATAATTATTTTCACTCCTCTGTCAGAAATCTTGTGAGAAGCACCTGGTCATGGCCTGTTCATGGTGAAATGATGTTCTTTCCACTTCTGGATTATGGCTCCAACCGTGCTCACTGGAACATTCAGAAGTTTAGAAATCCGTCTGTAACCAATGCCATCAGTATGTTTTGCAACAGTAAGTTTGCAAAGGTCTTGAGAGAGCTCTTTGCTTTTACCCATCATGAAATGTTTCTTGTGCGACACCTTGGTAATGAGACACCTGTTTATAGGTCATCAGTTGGTACTGAACCAGCTTATAATAATTTGCACTGACAAGGGGCAGGATTGCTTTCTAATTACTGATAGATTTCAGCTGGTGTCTTGGATTTCCATGCCTTTTTGTACCTCCCTTTCTTCATGTGTTTAATACTTTTTCCTGTGTCATTTCACATTATTACACATAATTTTAATTTATGGACATCTATGGTTTGATTTATTTGCATGTGTGTATTGCATGGGTTGTTGCTGACATTTGTTGAAAATTTCATTACTCTAGCCCCATTACAAATATATTTACTGAGAAAAATATTGATGTGTTCATTACTTATTTTACAGTAAATAGTTCCTACTACTTATTAGACTAATATGGCACAAATACCCAGGTACCTTTTGCCAAAAAGAGCAGTAAAGTAATTGTTTGATGTGCCCTGGATAAAAAGATTTTGTATTTTTTATTCTTGATTTAGCTATACATGTGTTCTTGCTCATCTAGCCTCAATATCCATGCAGTGCTATGTGCATGATGTGATTTAGCCTCCAGGTCCCATGTAACTCTTCTAGTGCTGGGCATCTTGTTTGCTTTTTTTGCCAAAAATGCATCTAAGCATGGAAAAAAGCTGCGTACCCTGCATCATAGCACTTAACATACTGATTCAGAGACTCGGCCACACACAGATATACAAGTGTAACATATCCAATTGATCAGCAGAGTCTGCTGGTGCATCTTAATGGAATGGCATTGCGACTTAGACTCATTTTCTGCAAAAAAGTCCTGTGAGCACTAGCAGAGTCTCACAGGACCAGGCGCCCTGAGAGGGGCTGTTTGGCACAAGTGAGGTGAGGACACATCTGTATGTTGCTTGATAATATTACTCAACTATATGATGAACTACAAATTTTTTAGCATGGCTTGCTGCAGTTATGTTAACCAAATCATTTAAGTATGGATTTTGAAATATATGAGTTGTTATACTGTAGAGATGTGCGGGTTCAGATTTACTCGGTTCTAATCGCCATTTTACCGCAAGTTCGGATTAGTTCGGATTTATTTTTTTGGCTATCCAAAACATGTGATAGCCGATAGCCAATAAAATGCCATTTTGAGATCCGAGTAAATCCGAGTAAAACCGAGTAAATCCGAACCCGCTCATCTCTATTATACTGTAGGTGATGCAGTATAAAAGCTGCAAATTTTACTGAAAAGTAGTGCTGTCATTGATGAATGAGTCAAGAGTGGAATGTAACCATTAGGGTTAATGTTAGTGAGAGCCTTGTCCCACATTCATCTGTTGCTCAAGTTTTTTGTGTGTCCTTGTAGTTAGAGCAACATATTTTGTTTTGAGATGTTGTTGTTCAAATTTGTGCAGGGCACAAAGTTGTCTTAATACTCTGGATGCTGTTGATCACTAAGGGAGCAGTGGACAGGAGATCACAGGGCTTGTTGTCATGATTTCTTCTGACCAGTAGCTACTGCTAGGCTGCTGGCATCTTCTCCCCCCAGTGACTGCAGTGTTCAGATGTCCGTGGCTCCCATAGGGTCGAGCGCGTTGACCTGTAGAAGATTTAAAGTGACAATCGTCAAACATGATGTCATGTTTGGCACCAGATTTAATCTCCACCTAGAAAAAGAAGTTCCCGAGTTCACTCCTTTGCCAGAATACAGGCTCCCAAACCTTACTGCAATGTCAGCTTGTGCTATTACATACTCCGGGTATATTTAGTTCCTTATTTCTGTTTCTCCATACTGTTCTGGATTACAGTCTGCTGTGCTCCCTATAGTCCTTGTTCATCCCTGTTCCGATCGACTAGCATCTGACAGTTTGCTACTCCAGAGTCTGTACACCATTCAGCATACTCCAGTGTCTACTGCAGTGCATACCAGCCCTGTACCTGGGAACCCAGACTGAGGGCCAAACCTTCTTGCGGGGGTCGTTGGTAAAAACAGACTCCACGCCTAAGTTCAGGGTCTCCGCCAATGCCAT
Organism: Taudactylus pleione; assembly: GCA_031769625.1. Classification (NCBI taxonomy): domain Eukaryota; kingdom Metazoa; phylum Chordata; class Amphibia; order Anura; family Myobatrachidae; genus Taudactylus; species Taudactylus pleione. Next base: position 363,819 of record JAUIMM010000250.1, read on the forward strand.
GGTACGGGTTCGTATCTACTATCCCCTGTTGCTAATAAAAGTTGAGTATTAACGTATGTGTTCTGGAAGACACCTCACCTACTTTCAAGGAAAAAAAAGAAATATTCATGCAACACATAAGTTAGCCCTTCTAGCTTGCTTCACTTGAGACCATGCAGATTGGTGGTGCACCATTTATTGATGTAGCAATCTGGGTGCTTAACCCTTAGACAAACTGGGCTTCCCAGGACACTTTGCTGAATGAATACAACTGATTAAGATCTGAGTATAAACTTTATTCTGTTGGGAGAGGTTAGGGTAAAACTGTGGTGGGGGGTTAGGGTTAGGCACTAGAGGGAGGATTAGGAATGGGGTTAGGGATAGTGTAGAAATACTTATTGGAATGCCAAATGATCACAACTCTGACCCGAAGTCAAAATCAAATGACCATTTAGACCCGGAAGCCACGCTGGTTTTACAAACAAGGTAAGTCACCCCAAGGCCAGGAAGGACTATATTTCATCACATACATGATGAATGTCAATATGGTCAAAAACAACATTATGATCATAAACAGTAGAAAGGTAAGTTATCTATTGGCGCTCAAGCCTCCTATTAGTAAAATAATGGGTGTATAAAATCATATAAACTACATTCAAATATACAGTACAGAACCATAAATAGCATTAAAATGGTTTATTCATAAACAAGCAGGATCTTACCCTTATAAAACAGATATAAAACCACTCCAAACGATGTATAATGATTGTGAAAAATAAAACACACTTAAAAACGTAGTAAAAAGGTTCATACCAGAGGTATAAACAGAGGGGCCCATTGACACCTGGACCTTGAAAACTTCCGGACGTATATCAAGGGAATGAGGATAAAGGGTCCCAATGCTTACAAGATGATGTCCTTCTTAAGTCCACACAGTGGCCCTTTATGCGCATCTCCTTGATATACGTCCGGAAGTGTATTTTATTTTTCACCATCATTATACATCATTTGGAGTTTTTTTTATATCCCCTTTATAAGGGTAAGATCCTGCTTGTTTATAAATAAACTATTTTAATGTTATTTATGGTTCTGTGTATTTGATTGTATTTCATATTATTTTATACACCCCTTGTTTTACTAATAGGAGGGTTGTGCACCAATAGATAACCCACCTTGCTACTGTTTATTGTCGCCTTGGTCCTCTTGGTGATAGGACTTAGAGTATTTTAGGCTGCCATTTCTACCCTAGGTGCGCCCATCGGTTAGCCCGTTTCTTTCATTATCAACATTATGACCCATGTTAACATTCTCATGTTGCCATAATGATCGGCATTATGACTGTTTATATATCATACCACACCCATCTGGGTCTTCATGTTTCTCTTTCCCATCTCTAGCATGACTAGTGTGTCACTTTTTTTATACTTCTCTACTTTCTATCTTTCTTTTCCCTTATATTTCATATTTACTCATGAGTAAAGTGACGTGCTATATTGTTGCTGTTTCTGATTTTTTGTTTTGCTGCTACTTTTATTGTTTATTTCAGACATAAACAATAAAAAAGAATTTATAAAACAGCATAGCATTGTGGGTAGATGCAGAATGACTACAGATGCAGCTGTGGCATTAGGACCCCTGATAAGTCATGGAGCTTTCTATATAATAATATTTTTTTATTAGTAGGTTGACCAGTGACGGATATGCAGATCCGTGAATGACTGGATAAATAACAACAATAGGAAACAGTATGAACATGCACTTTTCCATGCACCTTTCACCTGATTGAAGGAACAGCGCACATGCAGTATTACTTTTTATGGGATAGAGCAAAGGAGGAAAAGGGACACCAATAATATATGTTTGCATTGCTACTCATAGTTCCACCACTGGGTATAGGGAGGCATTATTGCATGTTTCTAGGTGACCCACTGTGACTTTCCTCCTGTTTGCACTCTACAGGAGGTGTCTCTCTCTTCTGGGCTTCACTCTCTTTGTCGATGCATAATTATTTAAGACAATATTAAAATTCATCTTTAGCCATAGCAAAGGCTATTCGTGTTTCTCAAGGTATTGATACTCAGCTCCCTCAGTAATATTGGCCCAGAATTGGCAAGTTTAACTTACCGATTCTCTTTGCATGCATGATCCAGCTAGCCAGCTCATTCAAATGCAGTGGACATGAAAGTCCAGACTTGGGTTTTCGGTTTAAGTAGTGAAAAAAAAAAGTTTTAAAACAGTTTCAAAGAATTTCCAATTGAAAATATGATTTTATTTGAGTAATAAAGCATTCATTGATTATCTTCTGCAATCCTGAGATGGTAATAACAGAAGACGTATTTCAGTGGTATGTGTATAGCAACAATCCTTGTTAATTAGGTTATTTAATTTTAGAACAAACACTTTTGCCACTAAATAAGGTATTTCCTTAAACATAAAACCAGGCAAACTTTGTGCCTGATTCAGATTTGTATGCAAATGCCGATGTTTACACAGATTGGGTGTTTGTTTGCCATTGCGCATGAGCGTAAGCCACACTGCGCACGTGCAGTGATTGTGTTGCGATTACGTACTTGTAAACACTGCCGCCTGCATTATCGCATTCAGAATACTCCCATAATATGCCCACTGAACAGACCATTTTGTGTGCACTACTTGTCACCTCCCAGTCACCGCCCAGGAACGCCCAACACTTTTCAGCCACATTTCTGATACCGTCTGACCCAACCACAACAGCACCTTGTGTGTACACTCAGGGTAATACATGCACAGTAGGAGATTTCAGACTTTTTCAGGCATGCGCAGTTGCAAATAATCAATTAACTATGTGAACATCGGCAATACGCACGGATTGCATGCAACTCAGAATCAGGCCCGGAGTGTTATAATGGGTGAGAGGGACAAGACTGTGACTAATACCAACCCCTGGCATTCAAAGTACACAAGTCCACTTGCTGTGAACTCTGGGCCTGATTCAGGTTGGATCTCAAGGCTGCGTTCGCATGCAGCCAGCTGATGTTTGCATTCTGTGCATGTGGATAAGATGCAGTGTACATGCGTGAACCGGCCACTGTGATCGGGAAGCAATCGCAGTTAGCACGCAGAGTCTTCATACAGTGATTGACAGGATGTGACCGTTTGAGGGTGGAGACGGGTGGTGGTCAGAGAAACGCAGGTGTGCCTGGGCATTTAAACGTTGTTAAAGGGGCATGCATTATTAAGCCCCTGTAATTGTATACGCTGGCAGAGGTCTAGATGGCGACAGGATCTTTAGCAGTTTGTGCGGTAGGGTCAAGTCAACCACAACTGTGCGGATGGTTCCGATGTTACCGATGTTTACACTGACTTGCAGGTGCATGTAATGGGAAGTGGGTGGCTTTATACATCGGTGGGTGTCTTGGTATAGAGCTGCGGTTTCCATACGATTGTATTCATTATCATGTTTCACAGCGAGCGGGTGCGTGCGATCGCAGCCTTGCGTACCAACCTGAATCAGGCCCTCTTTGCACAAGAAGCTGAGGGGGTGTTGCTAGTGAAGTTCACTATGAAGCATTTTACAAAAGGTCATATGGAAAAAACTTCTTAAATCCTTAACATGCTAAAACAGTTTATTACTTGAAGGGAAGATGTTATAGAAAAAGTTCTCCCTACGTGTTTTGGTCTCTCACATAGACACCCTCAGTACTGACAGCAGGACAAATACTGTAAGTTGAAAAACAATTTTTTTTATGTATGTAGACATTTGGAAAGTAAGCAGGAAAAGCAGAAACATACAAGGAAAAGTAGGCAAATTATCTATCTTCTTTAAGATGTTCTTTTCCGTAGTACTCATATATGTTCTCAACATCATGGGCTGTAAAATCATGGACTGTAGAGAGTACATTACATTTCTGTCATATAAATCAGAAAGCACCTCCATCAGATACGTCTGCACATAGACAACATGATAAAAGAGATCTGCAAGGTACAGATGTTCTAAAGCCAGCTCCCTTTCTGTAGTTCTGCATGCAGTATGTTCTTTGACACCTAACAATCACCTCAGTATTACAAGTACTGTAGTGATGTGGAAACGTGTTTCAGAAGGATCATTGAGGTTTCAAGCTTCTTTCTGGCATTCAGATATTTATCCTGATTATTATTTGATAAGGGTTTCTGCTCCTGACCTACTCATTGCTTTAGCTTATGAATTAGTGAGAAATTAAATATCAGACATCTAAGTGATTTCCTCTCATCACTTGACATTTATTCACACCCTCCTTATGAGTTTTCTCTTTCATTTTAATTTGCTCATTATCCCAAATTCAAATATTTTTGTGACGTTGAGGGATTAATAGTGGACTCGTTTTCGATTCATGTCACATCCAATTACATCATGTAATTAGAATAAAGACACTACAAAGTCCACTGGCCAACAAAGGGGTTCATTTTGAAATATAACAAACAATATTAATATTTGGGGCATGTGGGGGGGTTATTGATGCTCTGTGCTCTAAATGACCTTTACCTGCTCTCCCATAAAAGAAATGAATATCATTAGATAGTTTCTTTTAAGCCCAACATCAAGGAAAGATACAAATTGGTTTTGTCCATCATAAAATGAATTTCAGACAGTTAATTAAATGGCAAAGTAAATTCTTACCCATGCAGCTCAAATTAAGCTCTGGATAACTGCACAATGCTTAACTCATTCAGTGGTGAAAGACATCAAAATAAATTACTTTTTCTTGCTACCATAACATTCATTATTACTCCTTTGTGTCAAGGGATCAGGGCTGTTGAATAATTTAATAAAGGTCTTTCCATGTCTGGTGGAAGGCGGGAGCAAATCTTTAGCAATGTTTATTTTTGTGACAGTTTTTCAGCCTTTTTTTTTATTGAAGTTTGATAATAGTAAATGTTTTCAAGCACAGAGCTGATACTAGGTGGAAGTTGAAGAAGGAATGTCTGTAGCAAAAGCAGCAAGGTGAAGTCTCTAACAAATTATTGACCAAACCTACGGTGTTGTTCAGTTGTGTTGTTGACTAAAATGAATTCTCAGAAGAACACTTATTTTTCAAATACAATAGTGAGAACATGATGTTTTTATATAAACACTGTAAATTAGTATTGATTTTCCTCTACCAAGTGCAACATGTTGAAATTAAATCCTCTTAACAAAATAATGTAAAACATAAATTTATTTTATGTACAGATGGAGTATTGTTCACTTGCATTAACATTCTGATTCATAGATGGACATAAGTCTATTTGCAGAACATTAAAATGAGCCACGCTCAATGCACGTGCCATTAAATATGGCCGTGCTTAGAATTTTATATAACTTACACCTGTGCCCCCTTACTGTATGTCTAGAGAGGCAGAATAGGTACAGGCAAGTTCAAAACAAGTTCAACGCAGTAAGGGAGGGCATATGTAAGTGTGGCACTACTCCCTAAGATGCAAGCTGCAGTAGCTAGACTATAAAACATCTCCAGATACACCTCTTAGAAGGCATATAGGTTGGCCTTCCTGAAAGGCTGATATAGAGATACAATGTAATGATGTTGTTAATAATATTCACTGTATTAAAATAATTAATATAAAAAAAACACATTTTAACAATACTGTTTAACTGGCCATTTTAAGCGTTCAGATGTAATTACCTGGTGGCCAGATCTCAGCCCTGCTGCTTGGCCTGATTTTAGACATTGAACTTGAGCATGTGTCCCTAATCTCTACTTGTCCCTCCACATTTGAACCTCAGTCTGTGTCAAGCTTTGTGTGACCATTCTTTCTTCTCCTGATTCTGTACCGTGTTGTGTATCATCCAGGCTTGTCATATCCTAGAGGGCCAGAAACGGCGTGCTCTCAGCAGAAAAGCCCATACCACCTTGTGGCAGTTCCTAGTAAAGACTGGTGGTTCTGTATATTTACTAAGAATTGTTTCTGACCAAGATTGCATTCCTGTGTGTGTTTTCTCTGTTTTTGCAATGTGGAGATTTACAAAAGTAAAGCACGGATGTAAAAACATAATCTGAATAGAAATAGACATCCAAACATGCAACATAGAAGTCGATAGACCACAGATTCTCAAACTCGGTCCTCAGGACCCTAAACAGTGCATGTTTTCCAGGTCTCCTCACATAATCACAAGTGAAATAATTAGCTCCACCTGTGGATCTTTTAAAATGTGTCAGTGAGTAATGAATACACATGTGCACCTGCTAGGTGACCTGGAAAATGTGATCTGTGTGGGGACCTGAGGATCGAGTTTGAAAACCACTGCAATAGACTTTCGAACCAACTCGCAATTATTTTCCATAGAAACTCACAGATTTGCTAAGAATCTTGTTTGCAAACATGATTGAACACCAAAAAAGAATAATCAAATAGATAACCTCAACTGTGGCATGTTGTGCAGAAGCACTGCACAGATTGGTGTTATCTATGCAGTGCTTCTGTTTTATAAGTGAAAGAAAAAGTTAAAATTAAGAAAAAAATTGTTGTGGGGTCCCACTCCCAAAAGCATAACTAACCCTGGGCCAATGAGCCCATTCTGGTACAGGAGAATTGATGGAAAATATAACCAGCACTGGGCTGAACCAGTCGGAGTGGTAATGCCAAAGCAGGAGGACACACAGCATGGGGTCCCACTGCCAAAGCATTGACCATCCCCAAACTGGGCAGCCTAAGGCTGGCAATCCTCGGAATGTGGGAGCCACAAAGATATGATCAACTAGCCCTGGTGGCGGTGGGTGCAGGGGTAATGTGTAAAATATAGAAATATTGTTCTTTACAGTGGGACTACAGGTCTCAGCAAACCTGCCCTGCTGGAACTTGTAGAACCACAAGTGTCAGCAGGCTGCTGGCACCTGTATCACCGCTGTGAAGAAAATATAAAAAAACAAAGTACACGGACACCAAATAATTTAACTCTTTATTATGCATTCACTCGCTCACTCACCCGCACTCACTCTACATATTTACCCCTACTCTTTCAGCAGTCGCTGTCATATGTCATATGCTGGTCTGTGCAGTACTTCTGCAGAACGCGCTGCCCACAGGCACTTCTATTGTTTTCAGCACAATATGACTGAATTTGCACACGATCCAAAACATTTGCATAGACCATCAAAAAGCAAATTTACCCCTGGGCCTCAAGCCTAGACAGACTACAGTCTAGAATCCTTTCAGCCAGTTTAAGACCTGAAAGCAGAGCAGTAGATAACGTAATCTGTGTCATCAAGAACGCAAAATTATGGGCACTTGCAAGAGGAAAAGTAACTCAGAAAATTAAAATAATTTAAAATAAAATAATAATAGTTGATTAGAGAATGTGTCATGGTTCAATTGGTTCATGTGCAAGTTGAAGAAAGTGAACATATAATATTAATGTTTGAAACAAATTAAATTGATAATTTGATACATGCAGGGAGAGAAGGATTTGAAAGGCACTACTTGAGAAAGAAAGTGTCTTGGGGGCATAGGAGGAGAGGAGTGGGGAAAGGTAAACTATAGTATAACATGGCTTTACCTAGGGAACCATATTTCCTTGCTACAGCACTTTCCACCACTCTATAGGGTATATTAACTAAAGTGCGGGATTCTAGCTATTATCTTCTAGAAGGTGCTAAATAAATGATAAGTAGAATCTGATTAGTTGCAATGGGCAACATCTCCACTTCTAAAAACCTGCACTTTAGTAAATATACCCCTATGGGTACTAGTAAGTGTACAAGTGCTATTTTCTGTTTTATGCGCCAAATCCCCATCTACAGTATGTTTCAGCCCTGTACTGAATGAGCTGCAGATGATTACCATTATTAGATGGAAGGCAGTGTAATGTGATAATCTATGGCTACAAAAGGGTGCTAAAGTACCCTAATGAGAGAACATTTTTTTTATTTATTTACTATTATTCATTTACATGAACATCATAATTAATTTTATTTGGCACGCCTGTTTTATTATTTAGGAATCATTATATATTATTTATATGGGCCAATAAGGTGTTTGCAGCACTGAACAGGGTTAACAAACAAGTTGTGCAACAATGAAAAGTGAAGGGAATGGAAGAAATGAGGTCAAGGGTAAAGCAACTCGTTATGATCCAAAAAGCAAGTAATGAAATGATGCTATGGGGTGGGGAGGGCAGTAGGAAGTAAATCATTCAATGATGACAACAAGTGGGAAGACACATAAATTCAGAGTCGCTGGTAGAGGATGGGTGACAGGAACTGGGGCACACAGGTGATAGGCATAGTGCTAAGTGTAGAGAATGAGAGTAGAGGGCCCTGCTTGTGAGGGCTTACAATATTGAAGGAGAGGTGTAACCAGTAAGGTGAACTTTGAAAGCGAATAGGTGGGAGGACAACAGGGTAGTGTCGTGTTATGAGAAGGACTGATAGGCTTTTACATAAAAGTGAGTCTTAAGAAATCATTTGGAGGTCTAAATACTGAAAAAGAATCTGATAGGAAGAGGTAGCAAGTTCCAAAACAGTAGTTCAGCACAGGAGAAAACTTGTATGTGGGATGTGAGAGAAGTTGAGGTGAGGCGGTGGTCAGTGTATGAGTGGAGAGTTGGAGTGAATGTAAACAGAAATTAGGTTGGAGGTGTAGAAAGAGTAGCATCAATGAGGACTTTATATGTGAGGTGTAATAGTTTGAATTGAACACTGAGGTGGATTTGAAGCCAGTGAAGTAGGTGGCAGAGGGGTGAGGCTGATACAGAATGGCAAGAAGGGTAAATGCAATGGGCAGCAGTATTAAGTTTAGACTGAAGTGGTTAAAGGCAGGTGAGAGAAAGGCCAGAAAGAAGAAGGCTACAATTTGGGGGATTGCAGCCAAGCAGCAAAATTTGGGGACAGGTGTGAAGGTGATATTTTCAACAGATAGAGAGAAAGGGAATACAGTGAGTTCAGATTACAAAAGTGCTGAGAAAGCAGAAAGACAAAAATATAAGCAATGACAAATGGAGAGAGGTCAGGGAAGGAGAAGTAAAGTAGAGTAGAGTCATCAGCATAGATGTAGAGTTGGAGGTCGAAGGACCTCTTGAGATCTCCAAGTGAGGAGGTGTAGAGAGAGAAGAGTAGGGAGCCAAGAACAGACCTTTGAGGAATACTGACAGGTAGAAGATGAGAGGATGAGGTGGAGGCAGAGGAAGCGATAGAGGAGACAGAGAAGGAGTGGTTAAAGTGGAGGTGGAGTGTTTCAAGTAGGAGATGATGGTCCACAGTATCAAAGGTGGCATTTAGGTCGAAGAGAATGAGTAGAGAGAAACTGTCCTTGGAATTAGCAGTGAGATCATTAGAGACTTTAGTGAGGGCAATTTCTGTGGTACTAAATATAGAGCACAAAAAATATATTGAAGTTCGTCTAGGAGAGAGTGGTTGGAGAGGAAAGTGGTGTGGTAGTGATAAACAAGCCCCACAAGTAACATGGATGCTAAATTGAGGGTAGAGATGTGTTGCTATTTAGAAAGAATCTTGGTGAAGAGATGACTTTTTTGAGGATGGGTATGCTTGAAAGAGAAGGGGCGAGTACCAGATGAGAGGGACTGACCCCTCTTTGAGTGTGTCTGTCCTTTTTCTTCACCCTTTTTGTGTGTCTGTCTTGCAACATGGAAACCTTCAAGATAATGCTTACATTGTAACTTTGTGTGAGAGTCTGCTTTGATACTCTATATGTGTGACAGTCTGATGTGAGAGCATGGGGTTAGTGTGACTCTGCATGTGTGGGATTCTGCCATGAGTGTGATTCTGTGAGGGTGATTTTTGTCTGCATCCATTGGCGGTCGTCCGTCTGCAACTTTATGCAAAAGCCGCTAAAAAGTACTTCCCTGGTGTACATCCATTCATCCGAATGTGCAAGTACTGAGTTACCACTGTCAGCACCCGTAGACATTGAAATACCAATTGGTGCACCTTTAGATGCACCATCAGTTACACCATCAAAACTACAGATGGCTTCGGTGAAACTGGTACTCGGATTCCTGGTCCGTCAGTGACTGGAGCAAGAAGGCACTGGCATAGAGGTTTGAGTCTTTATAAACTGATCTATTGCTCTCCTTCTCTCTGCTGTATTATTATAGTGATATCACTGTTTCATCAGGGGCTACAGCTCATGTTGTGAAAAATCCACAATGTGCTTTCTTGCCTGACCTAGCGCCTATTGGGTTTGCTCAGCTGTGATACTGGGCGATGTAGTGCATTGCTCCATCATGTCAATTATATTTACAGAAGCATGCATGGGAGAAGATAGTTTGATGAAGCTACATGGATGTCTTTGCCCTTACGGCCAATGCCAAGATGCAGCTCAGGATTGCTAAATCTAAGAAATGGTAATGAGAAAACAAGTTACAGACCTATGAGAACTGTCTGGCTTTTACGTATATTTGGCCTGCTATTTAGAGATACAGTACACATGGCTAAGGCTAATAACATTCTCTGGTACTTCCATATGATATATGGCATATTCTTGTAGTCCAGGGATGCATTATGGCATCTTTATGACAAGCAGTTCCAGCATAAGCAAGACTGCCTCCCTGTGATCAATTTTGGCTGCAAAGACATGGAGGTCTAGCTAGAAGTAACTCAGCCAAGTTGGTAGGCAACAATGGCCTTGTGGTTAGGTAGAGCTAGCCCCCTGCACCCAGGGCCCAGTATCTTTTCTGGAATTTTGGTGTTCCCATTGCATACAAGACTGAAGGACCTTCCACTGATTTAACCTATCTTGGGATTGAGATTGACACTGTTGCTAGTTGTTGCCTCTTGCCAGTTGTGAAGGTTTTTAAGATACCAATTGCTGCTTTTTGTGCGTCGTATTGGGTGTCTGTGCCAAATGTAGTCTCTTCTGGGTCTGCTCAATTTTGTGTGTAGGAATATATCCATGGGGCACATTTTCTGCAGTAAACTGGAGCCGGCTATGGCTGGTGTGGTCCGTCCTTACCATTGGACGAGCGGAGCTGCTGCAGGATTTAGGAGTGTGGAATTCCATTTAACGGGAATTCAATTGACTGGGTTTGTGGTCAGCTTCAGTTGTTCATGAATGCAGCTGGCTCGAAGAGTTTCGGTGTCTTTTTGGAAGGTAGACGGTGTGCTGCCCCTTGGCCAGCATCCTGTGGTTTACTATTTATTACTTGAACTCTACCCAATTGTTGTCACATTGGATTTATAGGGTACAATGCTGCATGATAAGGTGTGTTTTGGTGTGACAATTTGGGTGTGGTTCAAGAAATCAAATCAGCAGAAAGTTCCTGCTGTATGGCTGCTTGCAAGGCTATTCTTGCACTGCTTAACCCTTAACATTTCCTTCAAATCTAAGCATGTCCATAGTGTGGATGACTGTGTGGCTGACGCTCTGTCTCACAATGACTGACCGCAATTCCGTGTGCTTGCCCCCATGCTGTCCTCTATGGGGATTCATGTTCTTCTTTTATTTGACATCTTTTAGAGTCAGGCTAAAGGCCCTGGGGAGAAGGCATTGACCCCAGTTACACTGCGTTCCTACAGGGTGGCTTGGTGCAATTGGATGTCCTTTGAGGACTCCAGTTGGCACAGAGTGGGCATTGGACGATGCTCGCCTTTATGTGGTGGCTGCATGAATGTGGCAGTTCCCGCTCTGTGTAGATAAAGTGCTGGCTGGCTGGCGCAGCTTCATGGAGAACCCAACAAAACATGGCCCTTCTTAATTTGGAAGGCTCTCAAGGACTGGGCAAAAGTTCCCCCCTGTTGCTAGACAGGAAGTGGCCAATTGACATTGCCCTTCTGGCTGCATTAATGGAAGGTGTGGCAGCTGTGCCGGTTGTTGAATTTTAGTCCACTGTCTTCAGCCTGGCCTTTGCAATTGCTCATGCTGGGGCATTCTGCATTAGCAATTTGGGTGCGGCACTGTAGTTTATAGAGGGGGGTGGCTTGCTGCTGTGGAATGTTCTGGCAAGTCCAGATTTGTTGCTCTTTAAGCTTCAATGCTCCAATATGGATCAGTTTTGGGTCTCCTTCGCCATATATTTGGACAGCTGGGTTTGACCTGTACTCTGGGCTTCCAGTAATATGGCAGTCTGCCCTTCTATGGGGGTTGCACGGTTGGTGCATCAGGATTCTGCCCCTTTCACTAGGTTCCAGTCTGGAGTGATCTTGAAGCCATGGGTGGCAGAGGTGGGGCTATTTCGATAACCACTCCTTCAGCATCGGTGCAACAACACTTGTGGCAGAGGCTTGCTGCCCCATGGCTTCCCGACTGCATACCCTTTAAGGTTCCTCCAATATGTAGTAAAGAAAAGTTGGGGTGATGATCCTTGGTGGCCCTAACGCTTTCCCTGCCCCAAAATGCAGCTTTTTCAAAGGTATCTGAATAAATTGTATATTTTTTGATGTCTAGATGATTCCTATACCTTGTTTTTATCATTTTTATGTTCTAACATTTCTAGCGCTACTGGTTGTGCTTTTAGTTGGGGGCCCCGCGTCATTTTTTAAATTTTACACTTATAGAAGTTTTTTTTTTAACACAGAAGCTTACAATCTCACTGATCTGTGCATGCCTCTATGTAGCTCGCACCTTGTAATGAAAGTCTCATTGCAAGGTGCGAGTTTTCCCACAGTTTTAACTGGCATGCACTCGCATTGAAGTCAAGATGGGACCCTAAAACTTGCACCTTATTACTAGGGGTGTGCACCGGCCCCTTTTCGTGTTTTGTGTTTTGGTTTTGGATCTGGATCTTTCTTCGTGTTTTGGATCTGGATTGGTTTTGCCAAAACCACCCTTCCGTGTTTTGGGTTCTGGGTTTTGTGTTTTGGATCTGTATTTTTTTTTTAAAAAGCATAAAAACAGCTAAAATCACAGAATGTGTTGGTTTTTCTGCTCCTATGCTATTATTAACCTCAATAACCTTAATTTCCACTAATTTCCAGTCTATTCTGAACACCTCACACCTCACAATAGTGTTTTTATGTCCAAAAGGTTGCACCGAGGTAGCTGGATGACTATGCTAAGCGACACGAGTGGGCGGCACAAACACGTGACCCATCTAGGAGTGACACTGCAGTGGCAGACAGGATGGCAGTTTGAAAAACTAGGCCCCAAACTGTACATTATACAAAGAAAAAAAAGAGGTGCAAGATGGAATTGTCCTTGGGCCCTCCCACCCACCCTTATGTTGTATAAACAGGACATGCACACTTTAACAAAGCAATCATTTCAGCGCCAGGGTCTGCCACACGACTGTGGCTGAAATGATTGGTTCGTTTGGGCCCCCACAAAACAAGCTGGCAATTAATCAGTCCCTGCACAAACTGGCTCTACGGAGGCAAGATGTTGTCCTCATCCTCCTCATCCACCGATTCCTCACCCTCTTCAGTGTTGTGTACATCCTCATCCTCACATAGTATTAACTCGTCCCCACTGGAATCCACCACCACAGGTCCCTCTGTACGTTCTGGAGGCTGGTCTCCCTGGAAGAGTTGATAATTCATTTTGATGAACATCATCTTCTCCACACTTTGTGGAAGCAACCTCCTACGCCTTTCGCTGACAAGGTTCCCGGCTGCACTAAACACTCTTTCGGAGTACACACTGGAGGGGGGGCAACTCAGGTAAAATAGAGCCAGTTTGTACAGGGGCCTCCAAATTGCCTCTTTTTCCTGCCAGTACAGGTATGGACTGTCTGACATGCCTATTTGGATGCTGTCACTGATGTAATCCTCCACCATTCTGTCAATGGTGACAGTATCATATGTAGTGACAGTAGACATGTCAGAAATTGTTGCCAGGTCCTTCAGTCCGGACCAGATGTACAAACTTGGTCCTGCCTGCCCTGCATCACTGCCAGCGGGTTGCTTAGGATAGCTAAGTTTTTTCCTGGCAGCCCCAGTTGCGGGAGAAAATGAAGAAGGAGCTGTTGACGTGTCACGTTCTGCTTCAGCTGACAGTGTGTTCACCAGCAGGTCTTTGCACCTCTGCAGGCTTGTGTTGGCCGGAAAGAGAGACACCACATATGCTTTAAACCTAGGATCGAGCATGGTGGCCAAAATGTAGTGGTCTGATTTCAACAGCTTGACCACCCTGGAATCCTGGCAAAGCGAATGAAGGGCTTCATCCACAAGTCCCACATGCCGAGCGGAATCGCTCCGTCTTAGCTCCTCCTTCACTTTCTCCAGCTGCTTCTGCAAAAGCCTGATGAGGGGAATGACCTGACTAAAACTGGCAGTGTCTGAACTGACTTCACGTGTGGCAAGTCCGAAGGGCTGGAGAACCTTGCACAACACGGAAATCATTCTCCACTGTGCTTGAGTCAGGTGCATACCCCCTCCTTTGCCTATGTCATAGGTGGATGTATAGGCTTGTATGGCCTTTTGCTGCTCCTCCATCCTCTGAAACATATAGAGGGTTGAGTTCCACCGCGTCACAACCTCTTGCTTCAGGTGATGGCGGGGCAGGTTCAAGAGTGTTTGCTGGCGCTCCAGTCTTCGGCACACAGTCGCTGAATGACGAAAGTGGCCAGAAATTTTTCAGGCCACCCAAAGCGTCTCCTGCACGCCCCTGTCGCTTTTCAGAAAATTCTGCACCACCAAGTTTATTGTGTGAGCAAAACATGGGACGTGCTGGAATTTGCCCAGATGTAATGCCCGCACAGTATTGGTGGCGTGTCAGATATCACAAATCCCCAGGAGATTCTAAGTGGGGTAAGCCACTGGGCGATGATTTCCCTCAGTTTCTCTAAGAGGTTGTCGGCGCTGTGCCTCTTACTGAAACCGGTGATACACAGCGTAGCCTGCCTTGGAACGAGCTGGTATTTCTGAGATGCTGCTACTGGTGACGCTGCTGCTGTTGCTGCGTAAGGTGATACATCTACCCAGTGGGCTGTCACAGTCATATAGTCCTTAGTCTGCCCTGTTCCACTTGTCCACATGTCCGTGGTTAAGTGGACATTGGGTACAACCACATTTTTCAGTACACTGAGGACACTTTTTCTGACGTTTCTGTACAGTCTCGGTATCGCCTGCCTAGAGAAGTGGAATCTAGACGGGATTTGGAACCGGGGACACACTACCTCCATCAATTGTGTAAATCCCACTGCACTAATGACGGATACCGGACGCACGTCTAACACCAACATAGCAGTCAAGGCCTCAGTTATACGTTTTGCTTCAGGATGACTGCTGTCGTACTTCATCCTCCTCGCTAAGGACTGTTGGAGGGTCAATTGTTTAGTAAAAGTAGTGGTGTTCCTACTTCCTCTCTGTTATGATGAACGACTCCCAGCAGCAGCAACAGCAGCAGCGGCAGCAGGAGGTGTAGCAATGCAGGATCCTCCGGAGGAATCCCGGATAGGAGAGTCAGTCATGCCAGTGACATGGCCAGCAGGACTACTTCCGATCCTGACTAAGAAGGAAATTGACGAGGAGAGAGTTGACGGTGTGGTTTGCAGGCGCTTGGATACAACAGGACAACGGGATTTAGGTGTCCCTGGACTGCTTACGGTCTTAGCCAAAGTTTCTGAACTTGACAGTAACTTTTTATGAATGCGCTGCAGGTGCCGTATAAGGGAGGATGTTCCTAGGTGGTTAACATCCCTACCCCTACTTATTTCACCTTTACATATGGTACATATGGCAAGACAGTTGTTGTCCGGATTTGGATAGAAATATTGCCAGACCAAAGAGGTGGAATGTTTGGTCTTCTGCCCAGGCATGACCGTGATGGGCTTTTTCATCCCACGGACAACAACTGTCTCCCCCAGAGCCTGATTTAAACAAACCACATCACCATCAGAATCCTCCTCGCCAACTTCCTCCTCAGCGCCAGCTACACCAGTATCCTCATTCTGTTGTACTTCAACAGTGACATCTTCAATTTGCATATCAGCAAGTGGACTGTGGGTGCTCCTTTCAGCACTTGCAGGGGGCGTGCAAATGGTGGAAAGAGCCACATCTTCCCGTCCAGTGCTGGGAAGGTCAGGCATCGCAACCACCACCACACTTGGACTCTCCTTGGGGATTTGTGATATCTTCTTAGAACGCACAGTTCTTCAGTGTGCTTTTGCCAGCTTAACTCTTTTGATTTTTTTAGTGGGAGGAGGGCTTCCATCGTCATGTGAAGCTGAACCACTAGTCATGAACATAGGGAAAGACCTTAGCCATTCCTTGCCACTCCGTGTCGTAAATGGCATATTGGCAAGTTTACGTTTCTCTTCAGATGATTTAAATGTTTTTTTCAAGGTCATTTTCCTGAACTTTGCCATTTGGGATTGTATGTGCCCTCTACTATGACATTGGGCATCGGCCTTGGCAGACGACGTTGATGGCATGTTATCGTCTATGTCATGACTAGTGGCAGCAGCTTCAGCACTAGGAGGAAGTGGTTCTTGATCTTTCTCTATTTTATTTTTATCGGAGAAAGTTTGGTCCTCCATTTATGTTATATCGATTTGATATATACGTGCGGCTAAGGCGCACACAAACACAGAAAATATTTTTTTATTTTTGCTGGAGAGTATTGCACTTTGTGGGTTACACCACCCTTTAAGAAATGAGCCAGCCGGCTCTTTACTTATGGGACACAGGCGCACGCTTGGCGCTGCTCCTTTGTTGATGCACGTGTGGCTACTGCGCACACAATTCACAAACACAGAAAATATTTTTTTATTTGGTTTGGAGTGTACTTTGGGGGTTACAGCACCCTTTAACGGTCAAGCCAGCCGGCCCTTTACTTATGACACAGGCGCATGCTTGGCACTACTTTGTTGATGGACGTGCGGCTACTGCGCACACAATTCACAAACACAGAAAATATTTTTTTATTTGGTTTGGAGTGTACTTTGGGGGTTACAGCACCCTTTAACGGTCAAGCCAGCCGGCCTTTTACTTATGACACAGGCGCACGCTTGGCACTACTTTGTTGATGTACGTGCGGCTACTGCGCACACAATTCACAAACACAGAAAAAATATATTTTTTTTTAGCACTTGGGGGGAGCACCCCTGACGGACAGAGCACCCCTTGGACAACACTACAGCACCCCTTTAGGACTGGGACACTGCACAGGACTTTGGAGTGGACACAGCCCATATGGACAACTGACTGCACAACACAGTCCAGCCAGCCCCTATGGACTTTGAAGTAGTGGACACAGCCCCTATGGACAACAGCAGCACAGCACAGCACAACACTACTCTGCACTACACTACACTACACTACACAGCCCAGCCAGCCCTAACTCCCACCCTCCCTCTTCACTGTCCACAGCCGATTGAGAAAATGGCGCCGACGCGGGTACCTTATATAGGATCCAAAACCCGCGAGACCCGGGAGGCGGGATGATGACGTTTTCCCTCGATTTCAGATCCGAGTCAGGCGGGAAAAGTCGAGCCTGACTCGGATCGGCCTCGGATCGGGGGGGCTCGGGGGGGTTCGGATTTCAGAAATCCGAACCCGCTCACCCCTACTTATTTCATATGTGAGTTGCGGAATAAACTTGCACATTCAAAATGTGCGAGAATGTGCGGGTTTGCCTCCCACAAAAAACTTGCACCCTATATACATTTGGCCTCGTATATTTCCTTATTAGCAAAAAAAAAAAAATTAACCATAATTAAACACTATAGATAGAAACTAAATTTTAATTGACCATGACTTTAAAAAAGCCTTTTTGAGGGAACAAAATAATCTATTTAGAAAACAACAAACCTTACTATTTGATGCCAAATTTCTATACTTCTGTATGAACTGTCCCTTAGTAAATCACACCACAGAGAATTGCAATCTAGCCAGAATCTAGTGGCTGCTTCTTGCTATTTATATTTGTTATGTCTGTATGACATTATCACAAAATATTTTTTGTCATTTTAATAAATATCAAAATCATAGAAAACATAAAGCCACTCAACATAAAGTCATATCCCAGCATAGTTCCTCCTACATCTAAAAATGTAGTTACTCTAATAACAGAAAATGCTGTATGCTTGGTTCATCATTATCCCATTCTGGAGTGTCGCTCAAATGCTTCAACAGTTCATTGCTATACTCTATTCTCCCACTAAGGCAGATATTTTACAAACAAATCATGATGAGGGCCTTACTGTATCTCCAGCATGATGATTACACCACCAACATTACAGATTTTTCTTCATACATAAAGAGGTGCACAGGAAAATCTGTGATGTTCAGGCAATAACGATATACTCAGCCACACAGCGTCCTGGTTCCTGTGTTGTATGTTCTTGGCTTTGTTTCCTTCTACCGCTGCTGCAATTCCTGCTTCAAGTGCTGTATGTTCCTAGTTTGGACTCCTTATATAGCTGCTACTATTTCTGATTTTGTTTCTGACTTCAGACAACCACAAACCCTGGTTATGATCCCTGATTGGGCCTAGCTAGTATTGTGGTCCAACTACAGACTGGCTGGACATGCTGCTACATCCAGTCTGGCTTCCCAATCCTGACTGTACATTCCAGGCTCAGTTACAGATGCCCCGTATTGCAGTGTCTACAGAGTTATCACCTTCCCTTGCTACTCACTCCATTGGCTGACTTCCGGTGGAATATCCTACGGAACGCGACTTTGGTATTCAGCCAAATCCCCATTCAGTCCAGCTTCATCATAACCACTGTCTGCACAAATCCCAGCTCCACACAATCCACGTAGTGTAGTAAGCTCCATTTACCTGTTGTTAATGCCATTTGCCAGTTATGCAGTGGAGCTTTGGGCCTGTCTCAGTTCCTGGATTATACTGGACTCTGTTTATTACTGTTATTTAGCATGACCTGTTTTTCCATTCTGAATATTGACATTCCAGATTTATCTGTTTGTGTTGTATTTAGCATATCAATAAAACTGTAATTTTTATGGTAAACACCAGGAGCGTATTTATAATGGGTGCAGGGTGTGCGGTGCTCACAGACCCCTGGGTCCAGGGGTGCCAGCACTGCACACCCTGCACCAATACTTTTTGTTTTCTTACTTACCTCTATCCCACGGAGTAGAGCTGCTGAAAATGCCTGGAAAATACCCGCCACTGCACTTTTCCCAGTGTTTTGTGCATGTGCAGTAGGAAACACTGGGAAAATTGCTGCAGCGCCATTTCCTGGTGAACTGCGCATGCGCAGTGGCCTCTGTGTGCACTCTAGACAGTAGGGGGCCCCGGACAGTGAGTTAACACGAGCCCCCTCCTCTCTTAATATGCCCCTGGTAAACCTTGTGATTTCTGCTGCAAACCTAAACCTAATATGATGGCAGTGCTGGGCCATTACAGCATAAGGGGAAACCCATGAAAGGGAAATAAGACTATTATTTCTCTTTTCAATATTTAATAGTGACACACTGTTAAAAAAGTTATACTTCAAAAACTTTATTTAAAGAAGCACAACATCAATGCAATTTGAGTACAGTATGTTAGAGTGAACAGTAGCTGACCAATCATATGTTGCTGTTTGTTGAGAAATTAGCATTTAACATTTATTATAAATAGTTCAAGCATGCTGTTCTGTGGCATTTATAACTATCTTTGGAATGTATGCCTCAACAATAAAGTCGTCTCTAAAGCTTGACAAAGAAGATTGCCGTCAAATATTTTTTCTAGCAAAAGTAAGGCATGGCTCACAGGAATATTGTGAAAAAAATGAACTGTTATCAATCTACAGTGTCAGGAGTCATCAAAATACACAAAACACTCCTTTCTATGGACATCTTCCATGATTAGAAAGACCAAGTAAGATAGAGTGCTATGGCACAGACTGGCACCTCATGTCCACTGAATAGAAGAATAGAAAGCAAAGGCAAATATTGATGCCTGCACACATTCTCTCTGTAACTGTTTGCAAGCATTTGGTCTGAGAGGATGTAAAACAAGAAAAAAAAACTACTTCTGACAAAAAACCAAACAATGTGCCGACTAACCTGAGTCATGGATCATTCAACAGTGGAGAAAAATGATTTTCTCTGATGAAAGTAATTCTTGGCTCTTTGGATAGCAAGCCAACATGAAACATTTCCATGTCAGTAGTTAGTGTCGGTCATTTTCCTAGTGTCTATGGGATGATGAATGGGCAAAAATATTATCAGAAGCAGGATGCTGCCCTCAGCTAAAGATGTCTTTCTGAAATGTGAATTCATTTTTCAAAACAACCATGCTTAAGGTCTGATTCTGAGCTGGTCACATCGGCTGCGTTTGTGTCTTTGCCACAGTTGCACCTGCGACTATATGTTAATGCCGCTACAAAGCCCTTCCCTGGTGTACAGCCGTGCATTCAAATGTGCAAGGACTGAGGAGCTTATTCAGACCCGGTCGTTAGCTCTACGAGCTCGCAACCGGGTCAATGTTGCTCCAGTGCGCATGCACACGATGGAGCCGGCTCCGTCGTGCGCATGCGCGAGACCCGACTAACGAGGGTGATCCGTCGTTAGGGGTCTCGTAGCAGACGGGGCGAGCTGTCGATGTTGAATGACAGCTCGCTCAGTTTGCTGGATGGGCCGGGGGCGTGCCCGGCCAAACGGAGGCGTTCCAGTCAGAATGCTTGCCGTTTCGGGGCGGCCTCACTGACATCATCAGTGATGTCAGTGGGGAGCTTCCTGCTCAAAAAGAGCAGGAAGCTCCCTGGGGCTTAAGGTTGACGAGACCCTACCTTAGGGTCTCGTTGTAAGCCCCGATGGTCGCGATGGTCTTGACCATCACGACCATCACCCTTAGTGGTCGTTAGAGCTGTGGGTGTTAACCCACAGCCTAATGACTGACATGGAGGCGGCCGTTCAGGATGCAAGCGGCCACCCTGTTTCAGAACGACCGCTTGCATCCAACGACCGCCTCTGAATGAGGCCCTGAGACGCCACTTTGAACATCTTTGGACACTCAAATACCACTTGGTGCATTTATAGAGTAGACGCCACCATCGGTTGCGCCATGAAAACTTGTCCGATGCTAGGTGCAGATTCTCCATCTGAGTATGGCCTCTGATGTGAGTGATTAAGCTTCTGTGTACACAACCATGTTCATCGACATGCCTGTGATGCTACCATTACATGCCCATAAGCAAGGCCGTAGAGAGTGCGCCGGGCCCCGGTAAAGAGGGGGCGTGGCCTAATCATGGGAGGTGTGGCCACGCCGGGGAGGGGGCGCTGTGAGCCCTTTAGCCCGGTGCAAAGCCAGAGGGGTGTGATCGCTCCCCCCCTCAGGCAGAGGAGATTGGTGTGGATGCTGCTTAACAGCTGCTAGCAATCTCCCACTTGCTGGGCTGCTGCGAGGGAGGGAGGTGGGAAGAAGGGATGGGGGTCGGCGTTGGACACAGGCCCCCAGCCGGGCCCCTCTGGAAGCCCGGGCCCGGGTAAAGTGTACCCGCTCCCCCCCCCCTCTTGGTAGCCCTGCCCATAAGACACAGCAGGGTAAATGTAATAGCCTGTAGACTGCAGGCATCAGCGAGTCCCATGCGAGACTGCCCGATGTTTTAAAGTAGTAGTCACGGAAAACCAGGTTAATTTTGCATTTTAAATTACTGCTACTTTAGAATATTGGGCAGTCTTGCACGGGACTCACTGATGCCCGCAGTCTGCAGGTTATTACATTTACCCCAGCATCTTTGTGCATCTAAAAAAACCACTTCCCAGTCACTGCCCGGGAATGCCAATACATTTCTAATACTTTTCAAAGACTGTGCATCAGTACCAGCACTGTGACTCTCTTCAGACATGCAGTAATCGAGACATATGCACATTACAACTTAGAAGGAAAATATTGCTACACTGCACCCAACATCGTGTAATCAACTCTGAATTAGGCACTTAGGGCCTGATTCAGACCCACTCGCGAGTGCATAGTGCTCGCAAGTGGGTCGATGGTCGGCCAGTGCACACGCGCGGCATGCGCGAGCCCCAGAGCGAGTGAGAACTTCACTCGCTCTGGGGCTCGCTACAAAATGGGGCGGCTGTTGATGTTGCTCGACAGCACGCCCCATTTTGTAGGCGGGGAGGGGGATGGCTTTTTAAGAAAAGGGGCAGCGTGCGCCGTAGACGTGCACCGAAAAAAAGATACGTGGTCTTTAAAAAGGGGCGTGGTCACACAATAGTATTCCCAATTCAAATTACGCCACACAGTTACTCAATCTTGATTTATCCTTGATTCACAATACACCAGATAGTAGTGTCCCTTATTCCTGTATGACACACAGCAGTACCCCTTTTATTATTATTATTATTATCATTTATTTATATGGCGCCACAAGTGTTCCACAGCACCTTACAAAGTACATAAACAAATTGTTGACAAGTGACAAGGGAGGGGAAACATTTTACACAATGCCCACATTTGTGCCCCTTATACACAAAGGGCCTGATTCAGACCCGCTCGCGAGCACATAGAGCTCGCAAGCGGGTCGATGGTCGGCCAGTGCGCACGTGTGCAATGCGCGTGCGTGAGCCCCGAAGCGAGTGAGAACTTCACTCGCTCCAGGGCTTGCTACAAAACGGGGCGGCTGTCGATGTTGATCGACATCTTGCCCCATTTTGTAGGCGGGGAGGGGGGGTGGCTGGACAAACGGAGGCGTCCCCGAAGGAATGCCTGGCGTTTGTGGGCGGCCCTACTGACATAATTTGTGAGGTCAGTAGTGAACTTCCTGCTCTATTAGAGCAGGAAGTTCACTCAGGCTTGTGGGAACCGAGACCCTACCACAAGGATGTTGTCGCAAGCCCGATGGTCGCAATAATCGCGACTATCGCCAGGCCGCTCGCAAAAGCTGTGGGTGGTCAAAGCAACGTTCCTCTGGACCGTAACCTTTCCAGTCCAACAAATACTGAAGATGACCTCTGCGCAGACGAGAGTCCAAGATCTGGGTGACTTCGAACTCAACTCCTCTCTCCGTCTGGACTCGAGGAGAAGCAGGTAGAGCATTATGTAACTTATTCAGGACTAGGGGCTTTAATAAGGAAACATGGAAGGAATTGGGAATTTTTAGGTATGGGGTAACTGTAAACGGTAGGCCACTGGATTAATGACTTCTGTTATGGTGAAGGGACTGATGAAGCGGGGTGCGAATTTCATAGACGGAACTCTTAGACGAAGTTTCCGAGTAGACAACCAGACCTGGTTTCCTACTTGCATGCGTGGAACTATTCTACGCTTCTTATCGGCCTGGGTCTTATAGCGAGAGGATGCCTTCAACAAATCAGACCGTACTTGAGTCCAGATGGCAGCAAAATTCCGCACCGTGTCCTCCACGGCCAGAACATCGAAAACAGGCTGGCTTCGGAATTCGGGAACACGAGGATGAAGGCCATATACAACCTGAAATGGCATTTGGTTAGTTGACGAGTGGTAGGAAGCATTATGTGCAAACTCAGCCCACGGCAGCAAGGCAGCCCAATTGTCCTGGGAAGATGACATAAAAATTCTTAAGAAAGTCTCTAGATCTTGATTAACTCTCTCGGTGGAGCCTTTGCTTTGTGGATGGTAGGCCGTGGAAAAGTTTAACTTCACTTGAAGAACAGAACACAAAGCCCTCCAGAATTTTGCAGTAAACTGCACACCACGGTCAGAGACAATTTCAGCAGGAAGGCCATGTAGACGAAATATGTGTTGGACAAACAACTGTGCCAGGTCAGGGGCAGAAGGTAACTTCTTCAACGGTATATAGTGGACCATCTTAGAAAATCGGTCTATTACAACCCAGATAGTGTTGAAACCTTGAGAGACTGGCAGATCTGTGACGAAATCCATGGAGAGATGCGTCCATGGACGTGATGGAGTAGGTAATGGAAGCAATTCCCCAGCTGGAGCTTGTCGTGATGATTTATGCTGGGCACAGGAGGAGCAGGAAGAGATAAACTCCATTATATCTGCCTTCATAGAAGGCCACCAATAGTGTCTTTTCAGGAACTCCAAGGTCTTCCTGAATGCCCTGCGAAGCGAGAGGAATGTGCCCAGGTGAGAAGCTGCTTCCTTAATTCCGGGGCCACAAATGATTTTCCCGTAGGAGGCTGAAGTTGTAATGCGGCGAAAATTCTTGATTCCAAGACAGGGGTATTGCTTTGATTTTCAGATTGATCATCACAGAGGAGAGATCTCGATAGGGCATCAGCCTTCTGATTAAGTGCTCCAGACCGGAAGGTCAGGGTGAACTGAAACCTGGCAAAGAATATTGCCCAGCGGGCCAAACGAGGACTCACACATTGGAGGTTTTTGAGAAATAGGAGATTTCTATGGTCCGTAAATACAGTAAATGGAAACTTGGCGCCTTCTAGCAAATATCTCCATTCCTTCAACGCCAACTTTACAGCTAGTAGTTCTTGCTCACCTATGGCGTAGTTCCTTTCAGCAGGAGAGAATTTTTTAGAAAAGAACCCACACAGATGGACTCGGTTGTCCTCATAACGTTGAGACAAGACTGCTCCCACAACTTCAGATGATGCGTCTACTTCCAACAAAAAAGGCCTGTCCAGATTGGGTTGTCGAAGAACTGGTGCTGAGATAAAGGCCTGTTTTAGAAGATGAAAGGCAGACTCTGCCTCAGGTGACCATTGGGCAGGATTAGCACCTTTGCGGGTCAAGGCTGTAATGGGAGCCAGCAGTGTAGAAAATCCCTTAATGAAGCGTCTATAATAATTTGCAAAGCCCAACAATCTCTGGATGGCCTTCAGAGTCTGAGGTCGGGTCCAATCCAGAATTGCCTGTACCTTCTTGGGGTCCATTTCTAAACTGGAGCCAGATATTACATAGCCGAGAAAAGGTACACTGGGCACTCCAAAGACGCACTTCTCCAGTTTGCAGTAAAGGTGGTTTTCTCTCAAACGGGTCAAAACTTCTTTAACATGTTCTTGATGTTTAGCCACAGAGGGTGAAAAAATCAGTATGTCATCCAGATAGACAACAACCGAAACATATAACAGATCCCGGAAATTTTCATTAACGAAACTTTGAAAGACAGCAGGGGCGTTACACAATCCAAAAGGCATTACTAAATACTCAATGTCCATCTCTGGTATTAAAAGCGGTCTTCCATTCATCGCCAGCTCGGATACGAATGAGGTTGTAAGCCCCTCTTAGATCTAATTTCGAAAAAATTACAGAGCCCTTGACCCTATCAAACAACTCAGTAATCAGGGGAAGAGGGTATAGATTCTTTACAGTAATGTCATTAAGGCCTCGATAATCGATACATGGTCTTAGCCCACCATCCTTCTTGCCGACGAAGAAAAACCCAGCTCCGGCAGGTTAAGTAGAGGGGCGAATGAACCCCTTTGCCAGGTTGTCCAGGATGTATTCGGTCATGGCTTGAGTCTCAGGCAAGGACAGCGGATAGGTACGACCATGAGGTGGTATCTTATCAGGTATCAATTCAATTGGACAGTCCCATTCCCTATGAGGGGGTAAGATATTTGCTTGTTGTTCAGAGAAAACGTTGGCGAACATCTGATATTCCTTGGGAATGGCAGAAGAAACTAATGGAACTGTCTTTCTCACAGGTCGAACTTTTGGAAGACAGGATTTCTGACAGTCCATACCCCATGACAGAATCTGCATAGAACTCCAATCAATCCTGGGATTATGTTGACGTAACCAGGGTAGACCAAGAACAATTTCTTGAGAGGCCTCTGATATCACCAGGAATTTTAAGGACTCAGAATGAAGTGCCCCAATTCGGACCAATACTGGTTGAGTCTCTTTGGTGACTATCCCGTTAGTTAGAGGGCATCCGTCTATAGAGGTCAGAGAGATGGCATGGTTGAGAGTCAAACAAGGAATCTGAAATTTATCTATGAAACTAGACGTTATGAAATTTCCGGCTGCTCCCGAGTCGAGTAGAGCAGTAGCAAAGACAGGTTTGGGTTTAAGATCCAAGGCTAGGGTAATCGTCAAATCTTTAATTTTTGGAGACGGGTTCATAACTCCTAACTTGATGTCTCCAGGTTAAGTTAGGATTTGGCATTTCCCGGTTTACGGGGGCAGGAGATCAGCAGGTGACCGGACTCTCCGCAGTACAGACAGAGGTTCTTTTGCATTCTTCTCTGACGTTCTTCTTTAGAGAGGTGTGTATGATTCACCTGCATAGGCTCCTCCTCAGTAGGGGAAGGAATGGGACGGGTAGAAATGGAGGGGGTAAATGACCTTTGCCGGTCAGTTCTGTTTTTTTCAGCCTGACGTTCCCTGAAGCATAGGTCAACTTTGATACACAACGAAATCATGTCGTTCAGATTAGTAGGAAGCTCTCGAGTGACTAGATCATCCTTTAATCGGTCTGACAACCCATGCCAGAAGGTCGAGGTGAGGGCTTCCTCATTCCATTTGAGCTCTGATGCTAAAATTTGAAATTGCACGGCATATTGACTGACAGGATGGACCCCTTGCCTCAGTGTCATGATGTTTGATGATGCTGATACAGTACGCCCAGGTTCATCGAAAATCCTCCTGAAGGACGACACAAAGCCTGCGTAATTATCCAGCAGCGGATCTGAGCGCTCCCAGAGTGGGGAAGCCCATTCCGAGGCCTGGCCGGATAACAGAGAGACTATATAAGCCACTTTAGTTCTTGCAGTTAGAAAGTTGTCAGGCTGCAGGGTAAAATGTATGTCACACTGATTTAGGAAACCTCGGCAGAGTTTAGGATTGCCGTCAAATTTATTTGGTAAAGGAAGACTTAAGCGGGGAGATGATCTGCCTCCTGTATTCCCAGACGCTGATGCAGATGTAGATGCTGGTACTTCAGGGGTAGAAAAGGAAGTTTGCAAACTATCCTGTCGCTTGGACATCTCTTGCAAAAATTTAGCCATCTGATGCTGCATGTTTTCCAGATTTTCTAAATGACCAGAAATGCACCAGAACAAATCCACTCCTGACTCCTGATCCATGGCCGGCTCCATGGGGCCAGTGCAAACTGTTATGTTCTGGGTTGCTTGTGGACCCGGGGTGGTAGCAGGAGCGATCACAGAAGCAGATTTGAAAATAAAACTAGGATTTTTAATAAGTGCTTGAGTAGAGATATAATGGCAGTAAACAAAAGTCCAGGAAAATATAAATGTGCACAAGAGTTCTGTGGTGAGAGCAAAAGGGTTAATGTCCAGGTAGAAACAATTAGAGCAGTCCAGGTGTGCAGGTAGTGAAACTGAAAATAATCAAGCCAGGTTTGCAGGTAGTGAACTGAAAATAATCAAGCCAGGTTTGCAGATAGTGAACTGAAGCGCAGGATGTCAGCAGGCTCAGGCACTCACGTATGGGCAAGGGTGATGGAGGTAGCGGGGTAGTCCAGTGGGAACTAGGAGCTGACAGGCAGACTGGCAGACAGCGAATTCACAGGAACAGGAAAGCACAGAGAACTCCCTCTCAGCTAGGCTGAGATACACGTTGCACTGGCAAAGAAGGAAGGCACTGACCCTTCCTAAATACCCCATGCCGTGCTGTTACTGGCCGGAGGGAACATGTGACTCACCAGGATTGGCCAGCCTCATCACATGGCCAGAAGGCAAGATGGCGGCGCCCATGCCAAACGGAACAGAGACGCTGCCAGGCCTCACCAGCGCAGAGTGACAACAGGGCCGCACAACAATGCTCGCAGCCAAAGCCCCCCGCCAGACACCAGCTCCGCCACCAGACAGCCCACGCCACAACGACCTCACAGGTAACAACCGCCTAGCGCCATGCTGAAATGCCATGGCCGTGACACAGCAATGATAAGAAAGCTGATTAAAAATCTAATAGTTTCTGTGACATAGTCGGGGTAGGGGGTCCCTCTCCTGGGAAAGACGGACACCACCTTACACACAGCAGCAAGGAAATAGCACTCCAGTCGTGGGTTTTTGAACAAGCTGGTCGGCGCCAGTTTTTATTGTGCAATATCAAGAATCAAAGAAACAAAACACAAAATAAACCCTAACCCAGCTGGGCACTAACTAGACATCAAGTTCCCTCACTAATGGAACACTAAATAAATCTCCGTCCACAGTACCTTTTGGTTTGTAGCCAGCAGTGTCTCAGAGCAAGCTAACCTGCAGGCCTGCTCTCCCAGGTATGAGACACTCAGCCCTAACTAGACCCAGCATATATTAGCCACTTCCAGGTGCAAGCCCTGATGAGCCTGCTACAAGGCTGAAAGGCCCAAGACCTGGAGTGGCCTGTGGATGGAGCCCTCCCTCTCCTCACATCCACACCCCCAGGACCCATTCCAGCTTTTCACAGAAGCCGACATTACTAGTCTGCTTTTCTAACAGACTTCTCCTGGGGGTTTTAAAAGACATAAGACAGGAATCTGGGACAAATTTAGAAGCCATTCTACACTTCTCCAGTGCTTCTATCACACTTCATAGAATTGAATTGTCACCATCAATCTGCTGAGCACTCTGAGGGTGATTCAGAGGTGAATGCAGGAAAGCCATCAAGCACAGGTGGCTGGTGGTTTCCCTATGTGCATGCACTCGAGCCAAATTGCACATGCGTCCCAATGGTTACTGCACAGAGATGCAGAATGAAAATGTATGTAGACACATGAAACTGTGATGGGTGTTTCTGGGTGATAACTGGGGGGGGCTACCAGATGTGATCATGTCGCAGGCATGTCAGCGACTGCATCTAAAGACACAGTTGCACTGTCAACTTGGCCGTGTTCAGCCAGGCAGGAGCAATATCCAATGGTGTGGCCAAAGGTGTGCCGATAGTGCATCTTTGTATGCACATCGGTGGATTTGCACCACAGCTGGTGGGCATCTCAATAGGACACCCATTGGTTGCGGCATTAGAATAAAGATGCAATATGGGCTGCAACAAAATATTCAGCCGCTACTACAACAGCATCCTCCTCTGCATAACCCCCTCCATGCTAAAATACTGTGCAACAAGGTATCAAGGCTGAAGGGTGGCTAAGTAAATATTATAAGCTTTCATAGGGATGTAGTTGGCATCCCGGTGTGCGAGATGCTGATGGTCTGACTACCGGTGCCAGAATCCCAACAGATTGGGATCCTGGCACCAGTATCCCGTCCGTCGGCATCCTGAAAGTATCGGGGTGGTAGGGGGAGGTTAAGGTTAGGGTGCAGGGTTAGGCACTAGGAGGAGGGTTAGGGTAAGGCACTGGGGAGATGTTAGGTTTAGGGTGTGGGTAGGGGGAGGTTAGGTTGAGGCACTAGGGGGGAGGTTAGGTTTAGGCATCGGGGAGAGGGTGTTAGGTTTAGGGTGCGAGGAGGGGGAGGTTAGGCTTAGGGATAAGGGGGGGAGGTTAGGGTTAGGCACCGGCATGGTCGAACTGGCCCACACGGGTACAGGGAAAACCCCTGGTGGGCCCCACTGCCTGAGGGCCCACCCCCTCCTCTAGGGATCAGGTTCCAGACTGTGCACTTGTATTATATTGCACAGGACTTTGGTGTATTATATGGTACATTATTATGCATTCACTAGCAATATTTAACATATCTATATATTTTAAGGGGCCCAGACCCAATTTGGAGGCTGGCCACACCCCTAACTATGGGCCCCAATCACTGCATTCCCCTGGTGGGCCCTTCATGCCCCAGTACGACACTGGGCACCGGGGAGGGAGGGTTAGGTTAGGGGTTAGGAAAACAATTACATGTCTTCCCTATGGGTGTCTGACCAGTGGCATCCCACCTGCCGGGATTTCATACTAAAACCCTTTCATATGTATTTGCATTTCATTTGAATAAATACTCTTTGGTTTGTACAAATATTTTATGATTCTGCTATTCCATTGATACAATATATTTTCTTCTAACCTAATAAAGTTTGTTTTTTTTACCATAATTTTTATACTTTACATACTGTAGTAAATACAAACAAACTGAGAGGTAATTTACAAAGACAATGTAATATCATATGCTTAGGTATGACTTTAAAAAGCTATAGAAATTGCATTCAAGCACTTGTTAAGTGATGAAAGACTTTTTACCACTACTGTACTATAATTTACCTGTACATAGCCTGCAATCATGTAATAATTCTCCCTTGCCAACATTCTAAAATCATTTTCTTTAGTGCAAGTGCTACCTCCTTGCAAACTTAGGCATTGCCTAGGGAATAGGGCACTCAGGCAAAGCCCAAGGGGGAGGCGCTTAGCATGCTCAGACTGAATACACAGGCCTTGATTTCCTGGGATTCATATAGACGTCTATGGGAACAGCATTGACTTTTACATAATTTGAGAGAAAGTGTGAAAGCCCTGTCTGTGGTGAAAACACAAAGAAAGGGCTTTTCTCACCTTCATATATAGACGACCCCTAAACTGGTCTCTCTGTAGGGTCCTGGGAGTATTGGGAGGAACAAGCATGCCCCCTGCAATGACGTTGAACGCGTTGCCGTACCTCCTCCAGCAAACATTCCCCCCCAGCACACAATATCTCAGATGCCCTGCCTCTAATTCATTTAAAAAAGCAATTATCAAGTAATGTAGATAATGTACGGTTCTGCCAGTCCTGCCACAAGCAAAGAAGTGAATCTAAAGAAAGAAAAAGAGTCATACATTACAGTTATGTTTTTAAATACATAGAGATGAAAGAATGAAGCAAGTGACTATATTGTAGTTTGGGTAATCTTATTGCAGCCTCAGAGTTTGGTGTGTAGCTCTGTGCTGGTAAAAGAACAATTGTTCCCATGACACATGGATTTCAGCAAAATGGACAGAATATACAGCATTAACAAGTTAAGCTCTCTTCTTCTTTAGACCTGGTACATTTCCATTAACTGCTGACACCTTTATGTAAAATCCTCTCGGAAACTTCTCAGCTCATTCTGGAAAAAAAGAAAAAGAAAAATCCATAGAGTTTTGTTATTACATAATGTAGTTCATTCATTCCGAGCCTTGTCTACAGATCTCTGCCTTTATATACTGGTAAAATTATTCATGGTTGTTGTATATGAGCCTTAGTAAACCACAAAGGTCGGCTCATATTGATTGCTTGTACAAAACAGTCTGGTCCCAGATCAGCAGCAGTAAATATATGAAGAAGGGCATCAATGTGAACTTCACAACTCATGTACACACCGGCTCTTAATGAATAATTTCAGTGTTGGTCCCAGAAAAGGTTTCCCCAGATACAAAAGTATAGCTTTTCAACCCCGAAAATTATTAATTAAATATGAATATATAAAAAAAGGATTAATCCAATTGCTTTCAAATGTTCAACAGTACGTTTCTTATTGGACATTTGATTGACAGTAGAATATTTAATATTATTACAAAATAGTACAAAAAGCAAGAAAGTTTTTTTTAATTTGAAATGAATATATATCAAGGTCTATTACATGAAATATATTCATTGTCCTATTATACTTTTACACATACTTACCTACTCCAACTGAACTTCCGGGAGACATCAAAATTTCTGAGTCCTCACAGACACCCTCTCACATTCCACTCTCTGTCTAGTGAATTGTTGCGTTTCTCAACTATATGTGTCATCGTGGCCCCACCTCGCACTTCCCTGCATTGCGCCATGGGGGTGGAGCTATGATGATGTATTTTGGAGGGGAGGGCAGGAAAATTAACACTTTAGGTTTATTTTTACAACTGAGGTTAAAAGCTGTCAGATTATTTTTTGCCCACTTTGTATTTATGGTTTTGAATTAAAAAGGAAAATTAGTGATTTACAGTAAGCACTGTTTTCATAACAACTTTTCAAACTTGCTTTTCAGCCCTCAGATTTTCAAACTTGCAGAAATGTACATTGTGGATTGGTTTTTCTGTATCCAGCAATGTCACAATAACTGAAATGATTGCATTCTCAGACATTTTACCTGTAGATGATGTTGTAGGAGCTACAGCTTATTGCAATGCAGTTGGGTCGTAATGATCTTTAGCAGAGCTGAAGTGTAAAAACAACTAATCAATGTATTAGTTCATATCTGGAAATTAAAAATGTAGGGGTTACTGGTCCTTGACCTATACTTAAAAAAGTGTTTATTCTGCATATAATACATATGGGAAACATTAATATTTATAGTAAAGTGACTTATAAAATATTCTCAGTTTACAGTTTTAAAATGTATAACTTTTTTAAATTTACCTTTTTTTCTACAATTATTTTAATAATATATTTGATTGTAAGGTAGACATGTACAATAAGGAGGAGCCTGTCTGTTGTTTTCATGTTCACAAATATCCATGAGCAATCAGTTTTGAAAACCACATGTGTATTAATCAGTAAAAACTGTTTGATTAATTTGCCATGAATTTATCAGGACTTTCATTAAATGTGACTCTGAAAAAAAAAATATATATATATTATATATATATATATATATATATATATATATATATATATATATATACACACATACATACAGTCAGGTGCCTAAATATTGGGGCATTGACAGAATTTTCATATTTTGGCCTCTATTCACCACCACAATGGCTTTGAAATGAAACAAACAAGATGTGCTTTAACTGCAGACTTTCAGATTTAATTTGAGGGTATTTACATCCAAATCAAGTGAACAGTGTAGGAATTTCAACGGTTTCTATATGTGCCTCCCACTTTTTAAGGGGCCAAAAGTAATGGGACTATCAACTCAAAAGCTATTTCATGGACAAGTGTGGGCTATTCCCTCATTATTTCATTATCAATTAAGCAGGTAAAAGGTCTGGAGTTGATTCTAGGTGTGACATTCGCATTTGGAATCAGTTGCTGTCGACTCTCAATATGAGATCCAAAGAGCTGTCACGATCGGTGAAGCAAGCCATCATTAGGCTGAAAAATCAAAACAAACCCATCAGAGAGATAGCAAAAACATTAGGTGTGGCCAAATCAACTGTTTGGAACATTCTTAAAAAGAAAGAATGCACCGGAGAGCTCAGCAACACCAAAAGACCCGGAAGACCACGGAAAACAACTGTGGTGGATGACAGAATTATTTCCCTGGTGAAGAAAAACCCCTTCACAACAGTTGGCCAAATCAAGAACACTCTCCAGGAGGTAGGTGTATATGTATCAAAGTCAACAATCAAGAGAAGACTTCACAAGAGTGAATATAGAGGGGTCACCACAAGATGTAAACCATTGGTGAGCCACAAAAACAGGAAGACCATATTAGAGATTGCCAAACAACATCTAAAAAAGCCATTACAGTTCTGGAACAACATCCTATGGACAGATGAGACAAAGATCAACTTGTACCATAGTGATGGGAAGAGAAGAGTATGGAGAAGGAAAGGAACTGTTCATGATCCAAAAAATACCACCTCATCAGTGAAGCATGGTGGTGGTAGTGTCATGGCGTGGGCATGTATGGCTGCCAATGGAACTGGTTCCTTTGTATTTATTGATGATGTGACTGCTGACAAAAGCAGCAGAATGAATTCTGAAGTGTTTCGGGCAATATTATATGCTCATATTCAGTCAAATGCTTCAGAACTCATTGGATGGTGCTTCACAGTGCAGATGGACAATGACCCGAAGCATACTGCAAAAGCAGCCAAAGAGTTTTTTAAGGCTAAAAAGTGGAATGTTATGCAATGGCCAAGTCAATCCGCTGACCTGAATCCGATTGAGCATGCACTACACTTGACGAAGACAAAACTGAAGGGAAATTGCCCAAAGAACAAGCAGGAACTGAAGACATTTGCAGTAGAGGCCTGGCAGAGCATCACCAGGGATGAAACCCAGCATCTGGTGATATCTATGCGTTCCAGACTTCAGGCTGTAATTGCCTGCAAAGGATTTGCAACAAAGTATTAAAAAGTGAAAGTTAGATTTAGGATTGTTTAGTTTGTCCCATTACTTTTGGCCCCTTAAAAAGTGGGAGGCACATATAGAAACCATTGTAATTCCTACACCGTTCACCTGATTTGGATATAATTACCCCTAAAATTAAATCTGAAAGTCTGCAGTTACAGCACATCTTGTTTATATCTTTTCAAAGCCATTGTGGTGGTGAATAGAGGCCAAAATATGAAATTTCTATCAATGTCCCAATATTAATGCACCTGACTGTATATATACACAGGTTGAGTCTCCCATATCCAAATATTCCAAAATACGGAATATTCCGAAACACAGAATATTGTTAGAATGACTGAAATAGTGAAACCTTTGCTTTTTGCTGGTTCAGTGTACACAATCATTGTTTAAGGCACCAAATTATTCAAAATATAGTATAAAAAAAACTTCAAGCAGTTTGTTTAAGGTGTATATGAAGCATAAATTCATGTCATGAATTTGTTTGAACCACAAAATTATTAAAACTATTGTATAAAATTATCTGCAGACTGTGTGTATAAATGCATTCTGTGTCCACTCCTCCACAGTCCAAAGGGGCTGGCTGTGTTGTGCTGTGCTGCTGTTGTCCATAGGGACTGTGTCCACTCCTCCAAAGTCCATAGGGGCTGGCTGGACTGTGTTGTGTAATCAGTTGTCCATAGGGGCTGTGTCCACTCCAAAGTCCTGTGCAGTGTCCCAGTCCTAAAGGGGTGCTGTAGTGTTGTCCAGGGGGTGCTCTGTCCATCAGGGGTGCTTCCCCCAAGTGCAAAAAAGAAATAAATATTTTTTCTGTGTTTGTGAATTGTGTGCGCAGTAGCCACACGTGCATCAACAAAGTAGCGCCAAGCGTGCGCCTGTGTCATAAGTAAAGGGCCAGCTGGCTTGACCATTAAAGGGTGCTGTAACCCCCAAAGGGCACTCCAAAAAAAATAAAAATATATATTTTTTTGTGTTTGTGAATTGTGTGCGCAGTAGCCGCAGGTGCATCAACAAAGTAGCGACAAACGTGCGCCTGTGTCATAGGTAAAGGGCTGGCTGGCTTGACCGTTAAAGGGTGCTATAACCCCCAAAGTGCACTCCAAAAAAATAAAAATATATATTTTTTTGTGTCTGTGAATT
The DNA here is from genome assembly GCA_031769625.1 of Taudactylus pleione. Classification (NCBI taxonomy): domain Eukaryota; kingdom Metazoa; phylum Chordata; class Amphibia; order Anura; family Myobatrachidae; genus Taudactylus; species Taudactylus pleione. The sequence goes on from JAUIMM010000250.1 coordinate 398,564, forward strand.
GTGTGCGCAGTAGCCGCACGTGCATCAACAAAGTAGCGCCAAGCGTGCGCCTGTGTCATAGGTAAAGGGCCGGATGGCTTGACCGTTAAAGGGTGGTGTAACCCCCAAAGTGCACTCCAAACTAAATAAAAAAATATTTTCTGTGTTTGTGAATTGTGTGCACTGTGGCTGCACGTGCATCAACAAAGGAGCAGCGCCAAGTGTGCGCCTGTGTCCCATAAGTAAAGGGCCGGCTGGCTTGTCCGTTAAAGGGTGCTGTAACCCCCAAAGTGCACTCCAACAAAAATAAAACATTTTCATCTCTGTTTGTGAATTGTCTGCACTGTACGTGCATCCTCAAAGCAGCAGCGACAAGCGTGTGTCTGTCTGTTAAAGGGTGTTGTAACTCTCAAAGTGCGCTCAACAAAGAATAAAAAATTCTTCTTTTTTTTTCTGTCTTTGTGAATTGTGTGGGCTGTAGCTGCACGTGTATCAACAAAGAAGCAGCGCCAAGCGTGCACCTGTGTCCCATAAGTAAAGGGCCGGCTGGCTCATTTTTTAAAGGGTGGTGTAACCCACAAAGTGCACTAGTCTCCAACAAAAATAAAAAATTATTTTCTGTGTTTGTGTGTGCCTTAGCAGTACGTATATATCAATATATCAAAAATGGAGGACCAAACTTTCTCCGATAAAAATAAAATAGGGAAAGATCAAGAACCACTTCCTCCTAGTGCTGTTGCTGCTGCTGGGAGTTGTTCATCATCCCAGAGAAGAAGTAGGATCACCACTACTTTTACTAAACAATTGACCCTCCAACAGTCCTTAGCGAGGAGGATGAAGTTCGACAGCAGTCATCCTGAAGCAAAACGTATAACTGAGGCCTTGACTGCTATGTTGGTGTTAGACGTGCATCCGGTATCCGCCATTAGTGCAGTGGGATTTAGACAATTGATGGAGGTAGTGTGTCCCCGGTTCCAAATCCCGTCTAGATTCCACTTCACTAGGCAGGCGATACCGAGACTGTACAGAAACGTCAGAAAAAGTGTCCTCAGTGTACTGAAAAATGTGGTTGTACCCAATGTCCACTTAACCACGGACATGTGGACAAGTGGAACAGGGCAGACTAAGGACTATATGACTGTGACAGCCCACTGGGTAAATGTATCACCTTACGCAGCAACAACAGCAGCGTCACCAGTAGCAGCATCTCAGAAACGCCACCTCGTTCCAAGGCAGGCTACGCTGTGTATCACCGGTTTCAGTAAGAGGCACACCGCTGACAACCTCTTAGAGAAACTGAGGGAAATCATCGCCCAGTGGCTTACCCCACTTAGACTCTCCTGGGGATTTGTGATATCTGACAACGCCACCAATATTGTGTGGACATTACATCTGGGCAAATTCCAGCACATCCCATGTTTTGCTCACACAATAAACTTGGTGGTGCAGAATTTTCTAAAAAACGACAGGGGCGTGCAGGAGACGCTTTGGGAGGCCCGGAAAATTTCTGTCCACTTTCGCCATTCAGCAACTGCATGCACCTGTGACATAACTAAAGGGCCGGCGGGCTTGTCCGTTGAAGGGTGCTGTAACCCACAAAGTGCACTCCAAAAAAAAAAAAAAATTCTTCTTTTTTTTTCTGTCTTTGTGAAATGTGTGGGCTGTAGCCGCACCTGCATCCTCAAAGCAGCAGCGACAAGCGTGCATCTGTCTGTTAAAGGGTGGTGTAACCCTCAAAGTGTGCTCCACAAACAATAAAAAAATTCTTCTTTTTTTTCTGTCTTTGTGAATTGTGTGGGCTGTAGCCGCACCTGCATCCTCAAAATAGCAGCGACAAGCGTGCGTCTGTCTGTTAAATGGTGATGTAACCCCAGAGTGCACTCCACAAAAAATAAACAATTCTTTTTTTTCTGTGTTTGTGTGCGAAATGTATGCACAGTAGCCGCACCTGCATCCTCAAAACAGCAGCGACAAGCATGCGTTTGTCTGTTAAAGGATTACATCAGTGATAGCATCCAAGTAGGCATGTCAGACAGTCCGTACCTGTACTGGCAGGAAAAAGAGGCAATTTGGAGGCCCCTGTACAAACTGGCTCTATTTTACCTGAGTTGCCCCCCCTCCAGTGTGTACTCCGAAAGAGTGTTTAGTGCAGACGGGAACCTTGTCAGCGAAAGGCGTAGAAGGTTGCTTCCACAAAATGTGGAGAAGATGATGTTCATAAAAATGAATTATCAACTCTTCAAGGGAGACCATCCTCCAGAACGTACAGAGGGACCTGTGGTGGTGAATTCCAGCTGGGACAAAGTAATACTCTGTGAGGATGAGGATGTACACAACAGTGAAGAGGGTGAGGAATTGGTGAATGAGGAGGATGAGGATGACATCTTGCCTCCATAGAGCCAGTTTGTGCAGGGACAGATTAATTGCCAGCTTGTTTTGTGGGGGCCCAAACAAACCAATCATTTCAGCCACAGTTGTGTGGCAGACCCTGGCGCTGAAATGATTGGTTTGTTAAAGTGTGCATGTCCTGTTTATACAACATAAGGGTGGGTGGGAGGGCCCAAGGACAATTCCATCTTGCACCTCTTTTTTTCTTTGCATTATGTACTGTTTGCGGCCTAGTTTTTCAAACTGCCATCCTGTCTGCCACTACAGTGTCACTCCTAGATGGGCCACGTGTTTGTGCCGCCCACTCGTGTCACTTAGCATAGTCATCCAGCTACCTCGGTGCAACCTTTTGGACATAAAAACACTATTGTGAGGTGTGAGGTGTTCAGAATAGACTGGAAATGAGTGGAAATTAAGGTTTTTGAGGTTAATAATAGCATAGGAGCAGAAAAATCAACACATTCTGTGATCTTAGCTGTTTTTATGCTTTTTTAAAAAAAAATACAGATTGAAAACACAAAACCCAGAACCCAAAACACTGAAGGGTGGTTTTGGCAAAACCAATCCAGATCCAAAACACGAAGAAAGATCCAGATCCAAAACCAAAACACGAAAAGTGGCTGGTGCACACCCCTAATATATATATATATATATATATATATATATATATCAACAAATTCCAGGAGGTCTAGCTCTCCCTATTAATTACCCACGAGTGCCCACACGGTATAAACAAATACAATCCGCATAAATAAATGACACCTGTTACAGCATAACGTGTGGCAACGTTTTAATGCCCTTTATAAGTGGCACTTTCGTCAAAATTTACAAAAGTGTGACTTACAAAGGGCATAGAAACGTTGCCACACGTTTATTTACCTGGAGTGCTGCACCATGCGTATTGTGTGTATATATATATATATATATATATATATATATATAATAAATCCAGGGGTGCACTCACCAGTCTTCATATAAACAGATGTTTAATATACCCACATAGGCACATAGCAGCATCGTCGTTACGGTCCCATGTTTGGACCTTTGTCAAGATGTGTGTATCTGTACTATATATATATAAATATATATATATATATATATATATACAGTGCTTAAAGTGGTCCTAGAAAAGTGGAGGAACTCACCCCCCCCTCTGCATTTTTTTAAGAAAAGGGGCAGCGTGTGCCGTAGACGCGCACCGAAAAAAAGATACGTGGTCTTTAAAAAGGGGCGTGGTCACACAATAGTATTCCCAATTCGAATTACGCCACACAGTTACTCAATCTTGATTTATCCTTGATTCACAATACACCAGATAGTAGTGTCCCTTATTCCTGTATGACACACAGCAGTACCCCTTTTATTATTATTATTATCATTTATTTATATGGCGCCACAAGTGTTCCACAGCACCTTACAAAGTACATAAACAAATTGTTGACAAGTGACTTACAGAACAATATAATACAGGACCAGTACATGGATAATATATATTGCTACATTAGTGACCATAACACCCAGATAAGCAACAGAGCATAAGCAACCAAGTGTTAGGTGCCCTAGTGGTGAGTAAGAAGTAGATGAAACTAAAGTAGGGAGTAGCACAAGACAGTAGAGGGCTCTGCTCGTAAAATCGTACATTCTAAAAGGGAGGGGAAACATTTTACACAATGCCCACATTTGTGCCCCTTATACACAAAGGGCCTGATTCAGACCCGCTCGCGAGCACATAGAGCTCGCAAGCGGGTCGATGGTCGGCCAGTGCGCACATGTGTAATGCGCGTGCGTGAGCCCCGAAGCGAGTGAGAACTTCACTCGCTCCAGGGCTTGCTACAAAACGGGGTGGCTGTCGATATTGATCGACATCTCGCCCCGCTTTGTAGGCGGGGAAGGGGGGTGGCTGGACAAACGGAGGCGTCCCCGAAGGAACGCCTGCCATTTGTGGGCAGCCCTACTGACCTCATTTGTGATGTCAGTAGTGAACTTCCTGCTCTATTAGAGCAGGAAGTTCACTCGGGCTTGCGGCAACTGAGACCCTAACACAAGGGTCTCGTCGCAAGCCCGATGGTCGTGATAATCGTGATCATCGCCAGGCCACTCGCAAAAGCTGTGGGTGGTCACCCACAGCTATGCGAGTGGCCTGGAGGTGGACTTTTTTTTTTAAATCCGCCCTGATTCAGAGCGAGTGCTCGCAAATAGCGAGCGCCTATGAATCAGGCCCAATGCCTACAGTAGTAGTGCCCCTAATACACATAATGTCCACAGTAGCAGTGCCACTTATACAATGCCCACAGCAGTAGTGCCCCTCACACATAATGCCAAAAGCAGTAGTGCCCCTTATGCAATGCCCATTTAGTGGTGCCCATTATACAGTGCCTACAGTAGTGGTAGTGCCCCTTATTCAGTGCCCACAGTAGTGGTAGTGCCCCTTATGCAGTGACCCCACTAGTGATGCCCCTTATGCAGTGCCCCAGTAGTGGTGCCCCTTATACAGTTCCCCCAGTTGTGGTAGTGCTCCTAATGCAGTGCCCACAGTGGTAATGCCCCTTATGCAATGCCCCCAGTAGTGGTAGCATCCCTTATTCAGTGCCCACAGTAGTGGTAGTGCCCCTTATGCAGTGACCCCAGTAGTGGTACCCCTTATGCAGTGCCCCAGTAGTGGTGCCCCTTATGCAGTTCCCCAGTAGCGATAGTGCCCCTTATGCAGTGTCCACAGTGGTAATGCCCCTTATGCAGTGCCTCCAGTAGTGGTAGTGCCCCATATGCAGTGTCCACAGTAGTGATAGTGCCCATTATGCAGTGAACCCAGTATTGGTGCCCCTTATGCAGTTCCCCCAGTAGTGGAAGTGCCCCTTGTGCAGTGCCTGCAGTGGTAGTGTCCCTTTTTCAGTGCCCCCAGTAGTGGTGCCCCTTATTCAGTGCCCCCAGTTGAGGTTCCCCTTATGCAGTGCCCCCAGGAGTGGTCCCCCCTGTAGAAGTAATGCCCCTAGTAGTAATGCCTCCTGTAGTAGTGCCAGTAATAATGCCCCCAGTAGTAGTGCACCCAATTGTAATGCCCCTGAGTAAATGCCCCAGTTGTAGTTCCCCCAGTAGTAATGCCCCTGAGTAAATTCCCCAGTAGTAGAGCCCCCAGTTGCAATGCCCCCAAGCAGGGGCGTTTTAAGAGAGGAGGGGGCCCATGTGCAGCCTCCATTTGGGCCCCCTCCTCTCTGATGGAGGCTCAGCGCCACTGAGCGCTGTAGATTCTGGCTTCATGCCAGAATCTACAGCGCATGCGTGGGTCTCTGGGAAAATGGCTCCCGCGCCTACTTTTCCAGGGACATCTTTTCTGCGCATGCGCAGATCACTGGGAAAATGTCCGTCACAATTTTCCCAGTGAGTGTTTGCTGCTCTACAGTGCCGATCCAGTGCTGTGGAGCAGCACTTCGGGAATCGGCTTAGAGGTAAGTATAATTACTTATGGGTGCAGGGTGTGTTCCCCTGGACCCAGGGGCCCATGTGCCCTGCACACCCTGCACCTTTTATAGATACACCCCTGCCCCCAAGTAAATCCCCCCAATAGTAGTGCCCCCAGAAGTTATGACCCCAATATGAAGCCGCTTACACAAAAAAAAACAATACTTACCTTAAGCCCCACTCCAGAGTCCGCGTCCATCCGGCTGGCCGCCCCTCAGAACTATGGGAGAGACGTCATGATGCTGGCACTGCGGGGAGGGAGCCAGACCCCCGCACTGGTCTAAGGTGGGACGGAGGAGGCAGAACTGGTTCTGTCTCCAAATAAAAGTGACGGAACACGCAGTTCCGCCCTGTTCCGGCCCACTTTAACCCCATGTATATTGTGAAACCCATACATCGATGTGTCTGAACCTGCAGTTGGACTGCTGTAGTCTTCTTTGTTTGGTCATAGCGAGTGGAAGATCTTCTTACATTTTGTCAAGGCGAATGAGAAATCCGTGTCTGTGAGATTACATCAAAGATTTGTGATTTCATTTTCTGTTAAACTGTGGGAAAAGTAGAAATGAAACTCATGAAATGTTACGGCAAGCATATGGTGGTGAAACAATTAGCCGTGCTACAGTACTTCAGTGGTGGCAGTGCTTCAAAGAGGATAATGCGCGAGTACAGATGTCAACATTGCCAAAGCTGCGGTGATGTTGCAAAATGATAGAAGGTTAACTTTGCACTAACTTTCGGCTTCACTTGGCATCTCATTCGAACGGCTTCAGCATATTATGACAAAGGAACTGAAAATGCATTGTGTGTGTGTCAGGTGGGTACCCAGAAATCTCACAGAAGAGCAGAATCATGCAAGAATACCATTCGAATGTCGGAGAGAATACCCGATTTCCTGACATCGATTGTGATGTGTGATAAACAATCCAAACAACAGTCCAGTGTATGGAAATACGCAAATTCTCCCCTGCCAAAAAAATTCTGTGTGTTTCCTTCAGCGTGTAAAGTCATGCTTCTGCTGTTCTTTAATGTGCATGGTATGACCCTACAGCACTGGGTTCCCCATGGAGAGACAATTAATGGTGACTACGTTCTGAAAACCCATTTTCGTGGAGCCATGAGGAAGAAAAGACCACATTTGCTGAAGAAACAGTGGGCAATGCCCAACCACATGTTGCTCCTGTTGCAATGGCAGCACTGACTGAAGTTAATGGGACAGCACTGGAACACACTCCATATAGCCCAGATATAGCATCCTGTGATTTCTGGGCATTTCCAATCCTGAAAAAACAACTGTGAGGAAAGGAGTTCTCAACAGATGATGAAGTGAAAAATGCCACAGCTGCAACACTAAAAGTGATGTCACAAAACAGTCTACTGAATCGTTGTTGAAACGTTGCAAAAATGTACTGAATGTGAAGGATGCTTCTTTGAAAAAGAAATATGTTCAGATCCTGTGGAGTCATCTGATTCTAAATAAAAAAATAAATTTCAATACTTTTCAGTCAGCCCTCATATACCTCATAAATTGTCTGGGGAGCCATGCTCTGAACCCAGTGTGTCCCATCCCAAAAGCTATTTCCATATCTCCTTCCTCAGGGGACTGCTGTATTACACTACTGCAAGAACCGGCTTAAATCCCCCCACCAATTAACCCATTTGGTAACAACCGGACTCACCTGTGTACCCACATAATGCCAGTTGCAACAAAGAGCACCCACAAGATTCACATGACTCCACGCTGACAAGCGGAACCATCATGGTGGCTCCCATTCCTGAGGAGGACCCATTGGTTCCTAGGTACTGGAAGTGGCGTTGCTTCATGATAACGCAGCTTTACTTAACCAAGGAAAGAAAGCAAATAAACCACAAGCCTCCCATCGAATCACATACAATACCCGGCCATATTCTAATTATCGTTTTGGTCCCACTGCACACTCCAGTCCAATCATAACACCCTGGGGAGAGTGAGAGACAGCCTCCAACAAACCCATGAGGATGCCCCGATGCAGACACAGTAGCCAGGAAGGATAAAAGGGAGGCATAGCTATCAGGAATTAACAAAAAAAAACAACCATTGGGACACCATTGAATGATTTTCATTCGATGGTGGCAAACATCGGACTGCCACCATAAAATGGTTAAAACACTACCATTGAAACAAAAACTTTGATGGTTAGCAACCATCAGATTTTCCGATGTCCATCCCTACACTGAACCTGTAGGCAGATTCCTTCACTGTGAAGTTCTCCCTCTACAGCATGATGTTCCCAATCAGTCACATGCTCTCCATGAACAGGAGGCACCTCCCATGGAAGTCAGCAATTTTTTGGACAGGGGCACCATGGCTAGGAAGCTCAACAGGAAGCCCGGGAAATACAGGGTACATTGTGCAAAGAGGACATAGCTCATTGCCATGTTCAGTAGCCAGAGAGGGGTGCACATGGAGGCTGCAGAAATATGCACAGGTGCCCCAGCCCTGGGGACATGCTGCTGATAGTGCTTACGATACAAATTTCTTATCCATGATACTCCTGCCCTTCCCAGCACATCCCAGTTGCTGTGCCCCAGCCAGCTGCAGAGCAGCAGCAGGGGGATTCTGGTGACACTGGTGAGATGCAGGAGGCAGGAGTGAGAAGCAGAGGTTTGTGGTGAGATGCAGGTGGCTGTGGTAAGAAGCAGGAGTGTGATGCAAGGGGCTGTGGTAAGATGAAATTGTTCCCATGTGAAGCTGGGGTGGGTCGCTAGTATATATGTATTGTGGTTAGTGGGGTTTTCTCTCACCTGAATTGACCACATTCTGGTGGGATCAGCTCTCTCCAAGGGAGTCTAGAGTGAACCCTATCCAGTTTGCAGAAAGGGAGGTGTGGAACTTCATGTTTCACAGTTGCACAGACCCAGCTGCAACTCATCACTGAGCAGCAGAGGAAGAGTTTAAAACTCTCACACACATTTAAGTGTTGTAGTGCCAGGGTAAGGGCTATGTTGGGAGGACATGGCCAATTGTGGCTGCAAGCCACTGCTGACTACTAAGCACGAGGAGTGCTGGGAACTTTTGTGTTTATTCATTTATTTTCTGTTATGTACCTGTGTGTGTCTAGGCCTATGCTCATCTAAAGTGCAGTGTCTGCTGCCATTAAAAGACACTGCTTTACCGAGTACCTGCCTGTCTGGAGTCTTCATTTCTATACCGTCGGGATTTCGGCATCTGGTTAAAGATAGGCGTCAGTATTTAGACGCCTATCTTTAGTACAGAGTCGGGCTTCCAGCATCGGGATTCCGACATCCAGCATTCCTGACGCTGGTAAATGAACTGCATTCCATTCATGCTGTATATACATCCAATGCACTAGTAGGTACAACCAGGAAAATTGTAGGAAGTACCGTACAAAGGGCCTGATTCAGAGCCGAACGCTCTGACCAGAGTGCTCGCTCTGAATCAGTGCCTCCATGAAAATGGAGCAGCCTCCTGACCGCTCGCATAGCTGTGGGTGACCACCCACAGCATATGCGAGCGTCCATGATGATGGTCGCGATGGTCTAGACCATCGGGCTTGCGACGGAGACCCTGCGGTAGGGTCTCGCTGCCGCAAGCCCTGGAGTGATTTTGGCTCTATCAGAGCCAAAATAACTCCCACTGACATCACTAGTGATGTCAGTGGGGCTGGCTTCAGACGGTAGGCGTTCCCATGGGAACGCCTCCGTCTGGCAGGCACGCGCCCGGCACGCCCACCAAAGGGGGCGTGCTGTCAATCAACATCGACAGCACGCCCCCTTTGGTGCGAGACCCGGAGCGATGGAGAGCACGTCGCGCGCCGGGTCTTGCGCATGCGCACGACGGAGCTCCCTCCGTCGGGCGCATGCGCAGTGGGGGAACATCGACCCGCTTGCGAGCGTCTGAATGACCCCCAAAGTACAAACAGGACTCTAAGTTTTGCAAGGGATGTCCACATCTTTGCCCAACTCCATTCTGCTATGGACAAAAAAATCTGCCCAAAAGGACTAAAGAGAGTTTTCTGCTGCATCTTCATTGTATTGAGCTTTGCAAATGTGGTCTAGAGTTTTCAAAAATTTTTGCTCATACGGTATCATAAGCTGAATTACTTGTTTAACTATTTCGTTGATTCATTTTAGCTTTCTATTTGGTTGTTTATATTACACAAATAAATTATTTAATTTGTGTAAACATTTAATGGAAATTGCAAACTAATTTTGCTATGTTTGTGCTTCTTTCAAGAGCAACTGCAGCTTTAAAACAAATCCCTTGTTCTTTCAACTCAGCGCCTTTAAGATTTACTTTCTCACAATGATTTCCATGGAGACAGAACACTGCATATTGATGAAAAAAGACCTTGATGTTAGAGCAGAAAAAGAATTTTGAAATGTAGAAATTAAATCACCATCTATGTTGCTACACCAATGAGCTATTTTCTGTATCCATCATTATTGGGTTTTTTTCTAGTCCCTATCATTATGGTGATTCAAATCATATCTGGAAGTAAATTTGTGTGATTAGGAGACTGTCACAGCTTCCTGGAGGCAGGGAAAAGCAGAACATAAGAAAAAAATGATCCCATTTATTTTTATTTATCAAATGCAGCTGTACTGCCAATAGAGCTGCTCCGATTTCCAAAATATGCTAATCTTGTGACTCAGATTCATAAATGTAGAAGTCATATGGGTACGCAAATGCATAATAGCTTTCTGTAACTAGGTACCGAGCACTATGAAGAACATTTCATTAGGATTTGGTGAAGGATTTTTTGCTTCACCATACTACTTGCATTATGTTCGCACAACGCAGTTCAGAATCTGATACAGGATAGGCAACATTGTGGATTGCAGCATCTCCAATATATTAGCCACAAAGTTTAATAATGGCAACCATGCAAAAAATAATCTGTGGCCATTATAACTCACAAGCAACTACTGTAGCAATAGAAGGACAATAATTTGCCCTCTTATTATTGATAATAATTATCTGTTCTCCCTTAATTTAATTATTTTTTTTTGCACTTTACTACCTTATTATTATTATTATTATTATTATTATTATTATTATTATTATTATTATTATTTGGCCACCAGAATTTTCTGCAGTGTAGTGGGTACTACTTTTATTGTTTTTCTTATCTAGTTTAAAAGGTTAGAAAAAATAAATGGACTGGGCTACCAGAGGGGGTCAATCCTAAACATGTTAGGGACCCCTACCCAGAATGTTGGCAGTTTGCCTTAAACATCATGCTATGTAGGGGTTTGTAATTGCTGCCGATTTTGCTATTTCAGTCTGTAAGGGAATAATCACAGGTGATATGCAATGATTACAACCCTATGGGGAGAAAACACCTATTAATAAACATCCCTATAGCTTTTCTCTTTTTCCACATGGACCTCTAAAAATCATACCTCTCCTATTCCAAGACCCTCCTCAATGAAATTTATAGGCAGAATCTGATTGGTTACTATGGGCAACACCCCTTTTCATTTTTAGATACTTTAGTAATCTATCCCTGTTTCTGCAGTGTGACCAGGGCTGCCATCTGAATTGTGGGGCCCAGGGCTGACAAAATAGGCAGGGCCCCTGGGCTCCCCCTGCTCCCGCTAAGTCTCATTTATTATTACTTACCTTATCGCCTTGTGCTCCTTCCTTCTGGCTACTTCTCCATGGCTAGCTGGCTCTGCTCCTCACGTGCCGCAACTCATCTGACCTCTCCCTTCCAGTGGCTTGAAGTCACGCACGCCAACTCCAAAGGAAAAAAACATTTATTAAACAAGAGCAGGGGCAAGCGCAGGATTTTCTGAGGGGGAGGGGGGGTTCTAATAAAAAATATATGTGTGTGCGTGTGTTTTGTTAAACACACACACACACACATATATATATATATATATATATATATATATATATATAATATATACAGTATATAACAAACATGTATATATTATATATATATCACATATATACACACTAACACATACATACACATATATCCACACTAACATACGTACATACACATACAGTACATACACACTAAAACATGGAATCAGTATGAAATACCAATGGATGGGATGCCAGCGGCATCCCGAAGGTTCAAATCCCGAAAAGGGAAACGGTGAGTACTGTTCACCTGTCCCATTTACACCCTAACCCTCCTTTCCTGTACCCTAATACTAACCCTCCCTACCCCACACCCTAACCCCCCCGGTAATTGCCTAAACCTAACCCTCCCCCCTTAGTACCTAACCCTAAACCCCCCCAGTGGTGCCTGAACCTAATCCCCCTGCCCGGAGCCTAAGCCTAACCTCCCTCCTCCCGCAGCCTAATGCTAACACCCCCCGGGGTGCCTAAACCTAAGTTGTCCCCCTGCGGCTGATACTCACCTTTCAACAGTGTCCTTACGATCGGGATGGCGTCTGCCGGGATCCCGACGTCAGCATCCTGAGTCATGTCGGGACTTTGGCGCCGGTGTTGTGTCGGCGTTTGGGATTCCGATGCCGGAGTTCCGGCAGACGGCATCCCCCTTGTCAGGAAGCTCACCGCATCACCTAAAACATAGATACACATATATACACACTAACATACATACACATACATACACTCTAACACATACATGCACATATACACATGTTTACACACTAACACATACAGGCATATGCATACTGTATATACACACTAACAAATACATATATACACACTAACACATACATATCCATTTATACACACTAACACATACAGACATATACAACCACATTATTAGGCCCGGAATGACGCTATTTGCGGGTGTGCGGAGGCGGGGCTTGTCGATATGGCTCTGCCCCCATTACGTTCAGATGGACACCTTGCATTATTAGGCCCCGCCCCTCTGGAATGACGTGATTCGCTAGTGTGCGGGGGGCGGGGCTTGTCGATTTGGCTCTTCCCTCATTACGATCAGACCGAAGAGGGGAATCGGTCCATCAGGAAGGAAAGGGAGGTTTCTCAGGATGGAGCAGGTGACAGGTCCACCCAATAGCAGCACCTCACCCTGCGTTCTATGCTGCAGTTGTAGGAGCAGGCGCGGGCCCCCTCCTGTTCTGCCAGTGCCCGGGCCCGGGACTCGAGTACCGGCAGTCCCCCACTGATGGCGGCCCTGAGTGTGACTGTTATAATATGCAGTTGTCATATAGAGCATTCAGCGTGTGTAGTTGAGAGTGATTACATGCTTGGCTTGTTAGCATATTGATATTGTTTGCCCATGCACTTGGGGAATTTTGACAGCATAACTCTTTTTCAGACAAACTGTATCTTACACTATATGCTTAATTCAATTGCTGCAAGGATTTCGTGAATGCATATCATCGAGGCAACAGCCGAACTTTACGGAAGCTCGAACTCGCACAAAAGTGCTCGCAGCCCCAGAGGGCTCAGAGCAAAATTGTGCGAATTCGAGCTCGGAGCAGGCCACGAGCTCCCGCAAGCCCGAGTGGACTTCCTGCTCTAATAGAGCAGGAAGTCCACTACTGACCTCACTAGTGTCAGTAGGGCCGCCCACAAACGCCAGGCGTTCCCAAGGGAACGCCTGCGTTTGTGCACCCAGCCCCCCTCCCCGCCTACAAAACGGGGCGAGTTGTCACTCACCATCGACAGCCACCCCGTCTTGTAGCGAGACCTGTAGCGACTGAGCTGCAGTCGCTGGACGGGTCTCACGCGTGTGCATGCCGGAGGCGGCGCATGTGCAGTGGGGTAACATCGAACCACTTGTGAGCGGCTCTGAATCAGCCCCTGTGTTTGTTGTGTTTCGTAAATGAGGCCCATAGACAGCAATGCCAAGAGAGCCACCAACCATATGTCCAGTGAAAGCAACATTGTTTCTCCTTATGCAGCAAGAACTTTGAAGACATTCTTATAAAATCTTAAAATTCCTTTTCTACTAATAGGAACACTTTCTCTTATAGGCATTATTTTTGTCTAAAGACAGCATTTAAAAAGTCGACACTTGGGATAGTACCAAAGTACCTGTGCATGGAAAACAATTTGTTTGTAAATACTTTCTTATATTAAATCTGTTCATTTTCTTTCTATGTCCTCTTTATTGGCGTCTGTTTCAGTAATGTTAGCCACAAGGAAATGTTCATGTTAAACTGTACTATATTCCTTAACAGAAAGGAGAATAAAGATTCCCTTTGTGCGTGCTGCAGCATCCAAATGTCCAAATGTCAGAACAGATTGTTCACAAAGGTTAATGTGAGAAATGATAATCTTAAAGCTGGATGCAGAGACAACCAGCTAAAAATACAAGTCCTCTAAACTGAGTCTGACAGATACATGACAGATAAATTACAGTCTTCCCGGTCTGGCCCAAATTTTCTCAGTTTTTCCTATAACGATAGATAGATAGATAGATAGATAGATAGATAGATAGATAGATAGATAGATAGATAGATAGATAGATAGATAGATAGATAGATAGAGTAACTGTTGTTAAACTTTGTAGTGTTATTTTCGGCTGCTTATTTGTGCGCATAACAAATATAAATTCTAAAATAAATGTATAAAGTATTTATGCTCCATATTTAGGAGAATAGGATGGGTCTCGATAACTCTAATCACAGCTACTGGAATGAACAAAAACTTTGAGGGTTTTTTAATATTAGGATTGTTTATGAATAAGCTTTCACTTATCAGGCACTGATTGGATAATATAATGATATTGAATAGGGTTGCATAGGCAAACGCAGGGGGGGTTCCATCTGCCCGGAAACCCCCCTCCCCAGCACACTCCATGACTACAATAGAAATAGTAATATAATATAATTTTACAAGTGCTGCATGTTCTTCTCACTATCACAAATGAAACAATTAACACCACCTGTGGATCTTTTAACATATATCAGCTAATAATAAATAACCTGAGCATCAACTTGGATATCTGGAAAACATTCACTGTTAGGGATGTACTGCTATAGAGCCCAATATGTACATATATGTCCAGGGCAGTACTAGGTTGCTCCCAGGCTCACGGACTTGCTCTCATACTCTGGAATGGTGTGTCCACATCTAAAATAAAACATTCAGCTCTGGCAGGATGGTCCTACTGCCACATCTAATGGCTTACTGTGATCACTGGTCCTGTATATGCTGGAATTAATACACACAATACACTTTGTATGATGTATATTAAAGCTAGATAAGTGCTAATTCTACCTTCTTCATGGACTGGCCCACTCACTCTAAAATCAAGCATTTGGAAACCCCCCTCTAGAAATCCTGCATTTGCCACTGGGTTGGGTACGGGATGTCGGCGGTCAGGATCCTGGCAGTCAGAATCCTGATGCCGGCATCCTGACATGGTTAGGATACATACATCTGCCCATAAGTACGCTAATCCTACCCCTAAACCTAACCCTCCCTCCTGGGATGCTGGTGCCGGGATTCTGGCTGGTGCCGGGATTCTGACTGATGTCGGGATTCCGTTGCCGGTATTCTGAGTGCCAGCATCCCGACAGCCGGGATACTAACTACATCCCCATTGAATATCTTTGTATTGTAAATGTTTTAATTGTTATGAATCATGCAATGTATTAAGGCTTTCCTTGTCACTGGTTAATGATCTGTTTACACCTTTCCTCTCCACTGACGGTTTCTAAACCAAGCAATATAAAAGTACTGAATGCCTGTTTCATGTCTCAATAGCTGTCTTTCTTGATGTGGAACTACATATACCAGCATGGTATGTTACAGTATTTGCATGCCCTCATAGTAAAACTGTGGCAGACCATGCTGTGATGTGTAGTTCCACATCAGCTGGAGTGGATCTTATTGTCCAGCCCTGTGTTTTTTATATTAAAATACATTTATTTTTATTTTTTTTGGGGGGGGAGGGGTGTTTTGGGTTTTTGCTTTGTTCATCTCAAAAGTTGTGTTTTGAAAGTTTGACATACAGTATTTAATACTCATTATTTTTAAACCCCTGTTTTGCATGTCTGTAATTTTCATAGTCAAACACATGAATTTAGGCTTAAAAAGCGCATCACACTCCATTTGCTTTGTCCCTACACATCCCACTATGCCTTTATATAGTCTTGTAGTGCAAGCATTATTACATTTAGTTCACACATGCAGCGATATGTTATGGAACAATAGCTGAAGCTACAATTAATAGACATATCTCCTTTTAGATTGTTTTGGACTTATGGGAAGCTTCTGTGCTTCTGCTGTGTTTGCTATTGTTTGATCTTGGAATTTCATGTGTATTTTGAAAAATGGATTCAAACATACATTATTGTATTTAATTTTCTATTTTCGGCACAGTCAACTATTCTAATGTTCCTTTTTTATATGTTCATACATTGTAAAGGACGATTATTAAACAAAATGCTTTTTTTATTATAAAATGTTTTGCCATCAAGCAATAATATCAACCCTCGATATGAAATTACAAACAAACACTTATTAATGTTCATTTTGCATCAATCTTTCAACAGGCAAAACAAGTGGCACAAAAAAGAGAAAGCACGGGCAACAGGAGGATTCAGGTTTGGAAGAGGCCGGTAAATAATTGCCCAAAGTCTTTGCCCATTGCAGATAACAGTAAGAAGTCACATTGTAAAAGAGGTCATGCTTTGCTTTAAGGTCCATCCAGGCAACAGCAACTAGCATCAGGAAGAAGGCTACGTAGCCAAGTGTAGGCTCTGAGGATGATGCTGCAGGTAATTCATGTATAACATTGTTGACTGTGCATACAACAGTAAGAAGTACCAATGTTAAAAATGTAATGTTTTGCTATAAGGGCCATCCAGCCCAAAGAATCCAGCACTGTACATCAGCAAGTCCAGACAAGTGGAAGTTTCGGAATTGGACGATGAAGGTAAATAAATTTCAACAATAGTCTTCTCCCTGCATACAAGAAGAAACAGTACAATAGTCTTCTCCCTGCATACGAGAAGAAACAGTACAACATATATTTAATGTTATTTTTGCTTTTAGGCCCCTCCTTGGCTCAAGCACAAATGCAACCCACAACACATCCAGACCAAGGCACAGGTCAAACAATGTCCTCAATGAATATGGCTGCTGGTCCAAAATCTCCACTTCTGGAAGGTAAATCGTTGAAATCAGTTCACACACTTTTACATTCCACACAGGGCCAGCAACAGAAATATCGGGGCCCGGTACACTGATGTCTCTGGGGGCTCCACATACTCACCACGAACCCTGATCCCGCACATCCCTCCCCTGCATGTGTGATATGTGAAGCATGAGAATCTTAACTGAAAGATATGCCAAACTTTACATTAAGTAAAAATACACTATGACTTACCACACTGTCTCTCTGTGACAGATGATACAGGTTGTAGTTTTTGTCCTACGTCTCTTTCAAGGTCTTCTTGATGACCCTGCTGTGGATGCCTCAGGAGGGATGGTGTCTGTAGCCAGCAATTCACAGTACTCATAACCTTCCTCAAATTCAGCCTCTCATCACCATCCCCAGCCCAGAAGCACCATCACCTTCCTCTGTCCCCAGCCCTCATCACCTATTGTCCCAGCCCCATCACCTTCCTCTGCCGCCTTCACCTTCCTACGTCCCAAGCCTGCATCACCTTTCTCTGCCTCCAGCCCTTCCTCTACCCCCTTCACCTTTCTCCATCCCCTTCACATTCCTCTGCCCCCAGCCCGTGTCACCTTCTGTCCCATCACCTTCCGCTGCTCCTTCATCTTCCTCTATCCCCAGCCCCATCACCTTCTCTGTCCCCAGCCCCCATCACATCCTCTGCCCCCAGCCCCCATCACCTTCCTCTGCCCCCAGCCCCATCACCTTCCTCTGTCCCCAGCCCATCTCACCTTCCTCTGCCCCCAGTCTATCTCACCTTCCTCTGCCCCCAGCCCATATCACCTTCCTCTGTCCCCAGCCCCCATCACCTCCTCTGTCCCAAGCCCCATCACCTTCCTCTGCCCCCAGACCCCATCACCTTCCTCTGTCCCCAGCCCATCTCACCTTCCTCTGCCCCCAGTCCATCTTACCTTCCTCTGCCCCCAGCCCATCTCACCTTCATCTGCCCCCAGCCCATCTCACCTTTTGCCCCCAGGCCCCATCAGCTTCCTATGCCCCTTCATCTGTCTCTATCCCCAGCTCCCATTGCATTCCGCTGCCCCCAGCCTCTATCAGCTTCCTATGCCCCTTTAACTTCTTTCATCCCCAGCACCTCTCAGGCTCACCATGTGAGCCTCTCAGGCTCACATGGTGACCATGCTCACCACTTTCACTTCTATCCAGACACAGAAGGGGATCTAGCTCTTCCCATCTCCGCAGTCCGCAGTGGCACTGCCTGCCTGTCATGTGGCGACATGACTTCTGACGTCACGCTTCCACATTGTTCACCTACATGTCAGGCCCGGCCCGGGCCAGGCTAGGGGGGGCTGGGACCTGGCGGCTGTGGCCCGCCAGCTGGAACAGAAACCACCATCTGCGGCCCCATTTTGTGCAAGTGCCCGTCCCGTCCCCGTAGCCCCCCTGTCACCGCTGTAAAAATTAACATTGGTACACACTTAAAAATTAGATTTAATGGGTTGTACTTGAGTGTGGGCAGGGACAACATCTTAAGAAGTAATTTTTTTGGGGGGGGGGTTTCCACATCAGACACAAATCTAATGTTTTAAAATGAGGATTGTCACAGCTATTGCCTAATTAAATTTTGGTCAAGGAACATATTTGATTCTGTTATGAATTAAAAAAGCATTGAAGACAAAAAAAACATTTATGTACATCTGGCCTAGAGATATTAGCATGTAACCAACTGCTGGTAAGCCCATTTGGAAGTGATTGGATGACTTCATGAGGAGGTAGCAAATGTTAAAGAGTCTCGCAACAACAGCAAACATGAAGTCTTGCAACAACAGCAAACATGGCTAAATACATGTAGCTGCACTTGTTCTGACTTTTTAAGAAGAATTTCAGAAACAAAGACCAGCAAAATTAAACATCTTTGGACATGGGCTCATCCAAAAAGTGGTTTAATTACTAAAGTGTAGGTTTATAGAAGTGGAGATGTTGATCTTAGCTCAGAATCAGATTCTAGCTGTTAGCGTGTAGAAGGTGCTAGATCAAACTATAAGAAAGTACCAACACTTTGTACCTAAACCCCATTGAGTGGTTAAATGTTGTTGCTGGTGTTTTTAGAAGGTCAATGTTGTTCCACTTAATCCACACCCCTTGCCTCTAGATTTAGGTGTTTTTTTTTACACAAAATCAAGGCAGAAAAAAACATTGGCAGCACAGTGATGCATTCAATAAGATGAAACATTAAATTAAGATTTCCAGTGCCAAGTTAGGCGTAAAAGCATTGTGTATTATTCTTAATTATGTGTGATGCAAACAATACTTACCCAAATCTCTTTGTTAGGCTTGCATGGCACACCTGCGCTTCTGGTGGAAGACAGCAGCAATTTGGAACCTGCAGAGGCAGATGATGATGTGGTTACTCTGAGAATGGTATCTGTGACTCCATCCATGCAAACTCAGCAAACAGAACATCAGTCAACACCATGACTACAGGCAACCCATACTCCACCTTATCCTCCTCCTGGTCAGCCTGACCTGTCCTATTACCAAGGTATGTTAGAGTATCAGAAGCTGCAGCTCAATCTGCTTACCATCCAAGTAAGCCCAATTAATATGTTAAACAAACATTCACACAGGCGTAATAGGTCTCTGTCTGGACAAACAGTACAACACACACGAGTGGCCAACTGCTTGAGCAAATTAGTGATACAGGAAAACCAAGAAAGATATCATGAAGCTAACAACCGTTTTCATGCAACTTTCTTGCATTTGCTGGAGAACCAGAACAATGCTCTATGTGACATAAATGCCTCAATTATTAATTTTGGTACACAAATCTTAGGGCACTTACCTGACCCAAACATGAGCACTTCGGGGGTCAGCACATCCCAGACAAATACACTTGCAAGCACACCCCCAAGATGGACACCACGCATTAGAGGTAGAATGCAAGTGGGTCGTGGTGGTAAAGTTCCACCTAGGGGTAGGTGTTAAACAACAACAGTTATGGCCAAACCAAATACATTATTTTAGTGTGTGTAAGTCGGCCTTGTTGACTGTAATTTTTTAGACCACCTAACCATGTAAATGTGCACTTTTTGTGGCCTTGCAACTTGACTAAAAATGTTTGGTGTAAAAAAAAAATACGTATAAAGTCTGAACTATTCTAGCCTTCAAAATTATATGTGTTTTTTACATGTAGAGAATAACATATAAGTAATAGCCAAATTTCAAACACATTATTGTGTCTACATCTTCTGAGTGTATATGTATGTGTATCACAAGGGAACATGTTTTTTGGTTGCTCCTTTTGCAAACATACACTATTTTTTAGGCTATTAAATTAGACTTATGTGTACATCTGAACCACGTTATAGTGAGTGTACACCATGATGAGAGTATTTTTAGTTCATAAAAGGGTACATGTAGGTTTCTTATTCAACACACAACCTTTGTAATAACACATGTTACAATAAGTTTTCTTTAAACTTTCAAATTACAAATTGCAACTAAAGGCTTTTAGGGCACAGAACATCCAAAATATAGTGCAAACCAGTCCAAACTTACCTTGTTTTGCAAATCAGATTGCTGTGGGCAAGAGTGGTAAAAATGAAGTAAATATTAATAAGCACACATTTGGAAACTAATGACAATGATTAAGGGGTCTATTTACTAAGCAGTGTTAGGAGACAGAGTGAAAAGTGATAAGGTGCCAGCCAATCAGCTCCTAACTGTAATTTTTCAAACACAGCCTGTGAGATGGCAGTTAGGAGCTGATTGGTTGGAACCTTATCACTTTTCACTCTGTCTCCTAACACTCCTTAGTAAACAGATCCCTAAAACCTAAAGACAACCATTGTACTATGTCATAAATATGAGCAATATTGTCCCTTATACATTTGCACCACTTGATTACTAATTTATTATTTTTTATTGTATGTGAAACATTAAAAACTGGTAAAGTGTGACCCCAAACACATTTGCAATAAAGATAAATGACCAATTTGGGGTTTTGTTTTGCCTTAAGTTATTTTTACAATAGATATCTTGGGTACCACAATGCATATTAGTTAATCTAGCTATATTTCAGTGCCCACAAACCTAGTATCTAACTATGCTGCTATTTCCAAGAAAGTGTATTATCTTTGCAGGAGGCCTAGGCAAGTAAGCAACCCATCAAAAGTTAATGTTGTCACATTTAATGGGGCCGACATGGTGGACACATAACATTTCTGATGTATGTGATTGCCAAATACTAACGTGTACATTATTGCAAAACATTAATCCACAAGTACAAGGTGAAATTAAATTATTATGGCAAAAACAGGGTTAGGTTACAAGAGATGATACTTACTGCTGAAATGCTGAGTGATGAGCTGGAGCCTGATCTGCCTCCCACTCTCTGTGCTCAAATTGTCACCAGATACCCGAGTCCCCTGCCTGCTCACTGTCTAATGCATAATCAGCCGGAAGCTGCTGCTGCAAACACAAATTATGCAAAAGACAGCAGCTGAGCACAATGTCTGACACTTTTAAACAAAAATATAACAAATGGCCTCCAGATTTATCAAGACATCGGAAGCGAGATTTCAGCAGGCCAAATGTCCGCTCTATCACAGATCGATTGGACTTATGGGCATGATTATAATTATGCTCAGCAGAAGAATCTGGAAGTGACAACAGAGTCAGAAGCCAACTAAAAAACCCATACCCAGCATCACTTGAAAGAAAAAAACAGCAATATATATATATATATATATATATATATATATATATATATATATATTAGGGGTGAGCGGGTTCGGATTTCTGAAATCCGAACCCCCCCCGAGCCCCCATGATCCGAGGCCGATCCGAGTCAGGCTCGACTTTTCCCGCCTGACTCGGATCTGAAATCGAGGCAAAACGTCATCATCCCGCCTTCCGAGTCTCGCGGGTTTTGGATTCTATATAAGGTACCCACGTCGGCGCCATTTTCTCACTCGGCTGTGGACAGTGAAGAGGGAGGGTGGGAGTTAGGGCTGGCTGGGCTGTGTAGTGTAGTGTAGTGCAGTGTAGTGTTGTGCTGTGCTGTGCTGCGCTGTGCTGCTGTTATCCATAGAGACTGTGTGCACTCCTCCAAAGTCCATAGGGGCTGGCTGTGTTGTGCTTTGCTGCTGTTGTCCATAGGGGCTGTGTCCACTCCTCCACAGTCCATAGGGGCTGGCTGTGTTGTGCTGTGCTGCTATTGTCCATAGGGGCTGTGTCCACTCCTCCAAAGTCCATAGGGGCTGGCTGGACTGTGTTGTGCAGTGAGTTGTCCATAGGGGCTGTGTCCATTCCAAAGTCCTGTGCAGTGTCCCAGTCCTAAAGGGGTGCTGTAGTGTTGTCCAGGGGGTGCTCTGTCCATCAGGGGTGCTCCCCCCAAGTGCAAAAAAATAAATAAAAATTTCTGTGTTTGTGAATTGTGTGTGCAATAGCCGCACGTGCATCAACAAAGTAGCGTCAAGTGTGCACCTGTGTCATAAGAGCAAGGTCCGGCTGGCTTGACCGTTAAAGGGTGCTGTAACCCCCAAAGTGCACTCCAAACCAGATAAAAAAATATTTTCTGTGTTTGTGAATTGTGTGCACTATGGCTGCACGTGCATCAACAAAGGAGCAGCGCCAAGTGTGTGCCTGTGTCCCATAAGTAAAGGGCCAGCTGGCTTGTCCGTTAAAGGGTGCTGTAACCCCCAAAGTGCACTCCAAAAAAAATCAAAAAATATATATTTTTGTGTCTGTGAATTGTGTGCGCAGTAGCCGCACGTGCATCAACAAAGTAGCACCAAGCGTGCGCCTGTGTCATAAGTAAAGGGCCAGCTGGCTTGACCGTTAAAGGGTGCTGTAACCCCCAAAGTGCACTCCAAACCAAATAAAAAAATATTTTCTGTGTTTGTGAATTGTGTGCACTGTGGCTACACGTGCATCAACAAAGGAGCAGCGCCAAGCGTCCGCCTGTGTCCCATAAGTAAAGGGCCGGCTGGCTCATTTCGTAAAGGGTAGTGTAACCCACAAAGTGCACTAGTCTCCAAGAAAAATAAAAAATTAATTTCTGTGTTTGTGTGCGCCTTAGCCGCACGTATATATCAATATAACATAAATGGAGGACCAAACTTTCTCCGATAAAAATAAAATAGGGAAAGAACCACTTCCTCCTAGTGCTGTTGCTGCTGCTGGGAGTTGTTCATCATCCCAGAGGAAGTAGGAACACCACTACTTTTACTAAACAATTGACACTCCAACAGTCCTTAGCGAGGAGGATGAAGTACGACAGCAGTCATCCTGAAGCAAAACGTATAACTGAGGCCTTGACTGCTATGTTGGTGTTAGACGTGCGTCCAGTATCCGCCATTAGTGCAGTGGGATTTAGACAATTGATGGAGGTAGCGTGTCCCCGGTTCCAAATCCCGCCTAGATTCCACTTCACTAGGCAGGCGATACTGAGACTGTACAGAAACGTCAGAAAAAGTGTCCTGAAAAATGCGGTTGTACCCAATGTCCACTTAACCACGGACATGTGGACAAGTGGAACAGGGCAGACTAAGGACTTTATGACTGTGACAGCCAACTGGGTAAATGTATCACCTTACGCAGCAACAACATCAGCGTCACCAGTAGCAGCATCTCAGAAATGCCACCTCGTTCCAAGGCAGGCTATGCTGTGTATCACCGGTTTCAGTAAGAGGCACACCGCTGACAACCTCTTAGAGAAACTGAGGGAAATCATCGCCCAGTGGCTTACCCCACTTACACTCTCCTGGGGATTTGTGATATCTGACAACGCCACCAATATTGTGCGGGCATTACATCTGGGCAAATTCTAGCATGTCCCATATTTTGCTCACACAATAAACTTGGCGGTGCAGAATTTTCTGAAAAGCGTCAGGGGCGTGCAGGAGACGCTTTGGGTGGCCCGAAAAATTTCTGGCCACTTTTGCCATTCAGCAACTGCGTGCGCCTGTGTCATAAGTAAAGGGCTGGCTGGCTTGTCCGTTAAAGGGTGCTGTAACCCCCAAAGTGCACTCCAAACAATATAAAAAAATTCTTCTTTTTTTTCTGTCTTTGTGAAATGTGTGGGCTGTAGCCGCACCTGCATCCTCAAAGCAGCAGCGACAAGCGTGCGTCTGTCTGTTAAAGGGTGGTGTAACCCTCAAAGTGCGCTCCACAAACAATAAAAAAATTATTCTTTTTTTTCTGTCTTTGTGAATTGTGTGGGTTGTAGCCGCACCTGCATCCTCAAGCAGAAGCGTCAAACAGAAGCGACAAGCATGCGTCTGTCTGTTAAAGGGTTTTGTAACCCTCAAAGTGCGCTCCACAAACAATGAAAAAATTATTCTTTTTTTTTCTCTTTGTGAATTGTGTGGGCTCTAGCCGCACCTGCATCTTCAAAGCAGCAGTGACAAGCGTGCGTCTGTCTGTTAAAGGGTGGTGTAACCCTCAAAGTGCGCTCCACAAACAATAAAAAAATTCTTCTTTTTTTTCTGTCTTTGTGAAATGTGTGGGCTGTAGCCGCACATGCATCCTCGAAGCAGCAGCGACAAGCGTGCGTCTGTCTGTTAAAGGGTGGTGTAACCCCCAAAGTGCAGTCCACAAAAAATTAAAAAATTCTTATTTTTTTCTGTCTTTGTGAATTGTGTGGGGCTGTAGCCGCACCTGCATCCTCAAAGCAGCAGCGACAAGCGTGCGTCTGTCTGTTAAAGGATTATATCGCTGACAGCATCCAAGTAGGCATGTCAGACAGTCCGTACCTGTACTGGCAGGAAAAAGAGGCAATTTGGAGGCCCCTGTACAAACTGGCTCTCTTTTATCTGAGTTGCCCCATCTGCAGTGTCACTCCTAGATGAGCCACGTGTTTGTGCCGCCCACTCGTGTCGCTTAGCATAGTCATCCATCTACCTCGGTGCAACCTTTTGGACATAAAAACACTATTGTGAGGTGTGAGGTGTTTAGAATAGACTGGAAATGAGTGGAAATTAAGGTTTTTGAGGTTAATAATAGCATAGGAGCAGAAAAATCAACACATTCTGTGATTTTAGCTGTTTTTATGCTTTTTTTAAAAAAAAATACAGATCCAAAACACAAAACCCATAACCCAAAACACCGAAGGGTGGTTTTGGCAAAACCAATCCAGATCCAAAACACGAAGAAAGATCCAGATCCAAAACCAAAACACAAAACACGAAAAGTGGCCGGTGTACACCCCTAATATATATATATATATATACAGTCAGGTGCATAAATACTGGGACATTGACAGAATTTTAATATTTTGGCCTCTATTCACCAGCACAATGGCTTTGAAATGAAACAAACAAGATGTGCTTTAACTGCAGACTTTCAGATTTAATTTGAGGATAATTACATCCAAATCAGGTGAACGGTGTAGGAAATACAACGGTTTCTATATGTGCCTCACACTTTTGAAGGGGCCAAAAGTAATTGGACTATCAACTCAAAAGCTATTTCATGGACAGGTGTGGGCTTTTCCCTCGTTATTTCATTATCAATTAAGCAGGTAAAAGGTCTGGAGTTGATTCTAGGTATGACATTTGCATTTGGAATCAGTTGCTGTCGACTCTCAATATGAGATCCAAAGAGCTGTCACTATCAGTGAAGCAAGCCATCATTAGGCTGAAAAATCAGAACAAACCCATCAGAGAGATAGCAAAAACATTAGGTGTGGCCAAATCAACTGTTTGGAACATTCTTAAAAAGAAAGAACGCACCGGAGATCTCAGCAACACCAAAAGACCCGGAAGACCACGAAAAACAACTGTGCTGGATGACAGAAGAATTATTTCCCTGGTGAAGAAAAACCCCTTCACAACAGTTGGCCAAATCAAGAACACTCTCCAGGAGGTAGGTGTATATGTGTCAAAGTCAACAATCAAGAGAAGACTTCACAAGAGTGAATATAGAGGGTTCACCACAAGATGTAAACCATTGGGAACCTCAAAAACAGGAAGACCAGATTAGAGTTTGCTAAACAACATCTAAAAAAGCCATTATAGTTCTGGAGCAACATCCTATGGACAGATGAGACAAAGATCAACTTGTACCAGAGTGATGGGAAGAGAAGAGTATGGAGAAGGAAAGGAACTGCTCATGATCCAAAACATACCACCTCATCAGTGAAGCATGGTGGTGGTAGTGTCATGGCATGGGCATGTATGGCTGCCAATGGAACTGGTTCCTTTGTATTTATTGATGATGTGACTGCTGACAAAAGCAGCAGAATGAATTCTGAAGTGTTTCGGGCAATATTATATGCTCATATTCAGTCAAATGCTTCAGAACTCATTGGACGGCGCTTCACAGTGCAGATGGACAATGACCCGAAGCATACTGCAAAAGCAACCAAAGAGTCTTTTAAGGCTAAAAAGTGGAATGTTATGCAATGGGCAAGTCAATCCTCTGAAATGAATCCGATTGAGCATGCATTTCACTTGATGAAGACGAAACTGAAGGGAAAATGCACCAAGAACAAGCAGGAACTGAAGACATTTGCAGTAGAGGCCTGGCAGAACATCACCAGGGATGAAACCCAACGTCTGGTGATGTCTATGCATTCCAGACTTCTGGCTGTAATTGCTTGCAAAGGATTTGCAACAAAGTATTAAAAAGTGAAAGTTAGATTTAGGATTGTTTAGTTTGTCCCATTACTTTTGGCCCCTTAAAAAGTGGGAGGCACATATAGAAACCGTTGTAATTCCTACACTGTTCATCTGATTTGGTTGTAATTACCCTCAAATTAAATCTGAAAGTCTGCAGTTAAAGCACATCTTCTTTGTTTCATTTCAAAGCCATTGTGGTGGTGAATAGATGCCAAAATATTAAAATTCTGTCAATGTCCCAATATTTATGGACCTGACTGTATATATATATATATATATATATATATATATACATACATACATACATACATACATGTACAAAACAGAAAAGTGACACTGACAAAGGTACTGACCCAGCAACCATCCCTCCAGCATTTGCCCGGCCTCAAAACGTTCATGAAGGGATGATTGCCTGAGGATGAAGGCATCATGACATGAGCCAGGGTAGCCAACTACAACACTCATGATTTTCATTTTTGCATCACAAACCACTTGACAGAGGCCGAGATGAAATCACTGCACTGTAACGACAGCACATTCATGCACAGTGGGAGATGTGCCTTTATTGGATGATACGGAAGTGAATAATGAATCATTGATACGTACAGCTTAAGTCACATACTAGATAATTATAAACTATGACATATATATGCGGGAAGAAGATAAAATACCAGGCTTGATCTAAAAATCAACATACGAACATCAGAATAATAAATAATAAGATTTATTATCATTTACTCCGGAAAAAATATTACAATAAGAAGTCTCATTTAGTGGTATGAATGATTGATGTCTTCTTGCAACATCAGTTATAATAACATACACTATGATAATTTCAATTTGCAAGAAATGTATTAACAAATAGATACAATTATTCAAGATTGGAACAATTACATTTCTTATAAATGATTTAATAGAATACCACTCCTAAGGATTTATTATATCCAGAGATATCATTAGGATATTCATATACCCTTATGCAAATATATATTGACCACTAGAAAATATATTATCAACAGTGGAACATAGTGGAGTAATATCAATATAATTGATACACCTTTTATATATTTATTTTTCACATATATAAAATTCACTTTGCACTTTCATCACATAGTAAGATATTTAATATTTCGTGATGAGTATTTTTGTCTCAGAGAAGTTACCTTTTTTATGAGGTAGAAGTGTCCTTTTTTATGAGGTAAATGTGCGCCCGCCCTCTAGGTGGGCTCAGCTCAATGTGTGTGCAGTCAATAGCGCCCAAGACATTTGGCATGCCTGCCATGCTATAAAAAGCTACCCTGACAGCATGCCACTGTGTCTCGTGGCTAGGGAAGCAGATGCAGGAATCCATTAGTGGTTGAAATGCCACCAGTACCTGGGTTAGATATCTTGAAAATGTGGACTGGGATATACCAAGAACTCTACCAGTGACAGACTGAAAATTCCCAGTAGCCAGAAAGTGCAGCACAGCCAGAAGCTAATGCAGGCCTGAGACAGAGTGGGAATGTGCTGTGTCAGGGTCTAGGTCCTGTTTGACGAGTCATACAGATGGAATATGTTGTTACAGTTCAGCCGGAACATCTGTATGACCTCGACATCGGCCAATGCGTTCAGGTTCAAACGCCTCCAAAAAAAACGTGGACTGCGCAGCCTCTCTGGTACCTGCATTACCTCCTGAGCCTGCTCAGTTTCTTGCTCCTGGTTGTTTTCAGTCTTGTGGTAGAGTCTCTGAAAACCCAGCCACATTCAGTTGACAGCAGTGGAACAAAACTCTGCCATTTTAGCTGCACACAAAGCAATGCAGCAACCTTGGAACCTTTTATAGGCATCATCATTGTGTGGCCACTAATTGCAAATAGAAATACATGTGAACACTTGCAGACACATCCAAACTCACGCAAACACTCACCTCAGGAGGTCGTCTATTTCAAAAGTCTATTTTGGTGTGAGTTTGTCAATTTCCCTTGCGAGTTTCAAAACTCAAATCTTGGTAAATTTGCGAGTTGTGATACTTTCTATGGAAAGCACTTGCGAGTTTTGACGATGGTGTATTTGGTCGAGATTTGTAAACTCATGCGAGTTTTGATATCTGTTTACTGCAAGTTCACATGTGTTTGCCCTTAGTAAATTTGCGAGTCGGAAAAACAGGTTAAACTCGCGTGAGATTGCTAACTCGCCCAAACTCGATTCTTAGTAAATTTACCCCTATGTGTGTGTTATATACTATTTATATATATTGTGACACAGTCAGATTAGGGGTCCCTCTCCTGGGTAGAGATCTCCTTCCTTACATACACACACAGCAGCAGGGAAGCAGCACACCAGTCTGGATGCGAGTACAAGCTGGTCGGCGCCAGTCTTTATTGTACAATGTCAGAAATAACATAAAGAAAACATAAACATAAATCCTAGCCCTGTCGGGGCACTAACTTCACAGGTGGTTCCCTCACTACCAGAACCTGGCAGGGCCTAATGCCCTCACCAGCAACAACGGCACAGCACAACACTCACAGTTAGGTTTTCAAGTGTCTCTGAGCAAACTCCCTGCCTGCTCTCCCAGGTGAGACACTCAGCCCTAAACACACAAGGCTTATATTGGCCACTCTCAGGTGGGAACCCTAACAAGCCTGTTACCAGGCTGCGAGAACCAAAACCTGGAGTGGCCATGGGTGGAGCCCTCCCTCTCCTCTCACCCACAACCCCCAGGTCCCAAACCGGCTTTTCAAAAAGCTGAGACTCAAGCCTGCTACACTGCAGACTTTCTCCTGGGGGTTTAAAACACATAAGACAGGAATCTGGGACAAATGTACCTGCCACAGACCACTTTACCAGTGTTCCTATCACATATCCCCCCCCCTTTGTTTCGACCTGTGGGGCGGAACAACTGAAGCCCCCAAACAATGAACGCGTGACAACGCGTCTGCATTGGCCAGCTGCCTTCCTGGTCTGTGTTCCACTGAAAATTTAAAAGTTTGTAACGCCAAGAACCATCTCGTAATTCTCGCATTACTGTCCTTATTTTCAGACATCCACTTCAGAGGGGCATGGTCAGAGATCAATTTGAACTTTCTTCCGACCAAGTAGTACCTGAGAGCCTCTAATGGCCACTTTATGGCCAACGCCTCCTTCTCCACTGTGGCATAGTTTCTCTCATGTACATTCAACTTTCTGCTTAGATAGAAAATAGGGTGTTCCTCACCCTCCTTGTTCTGGGACTTGACCGCTCCTATACCTACTTCTGATGCATCGGTTTGTACTATGAATTCCCTTTCAAACTTAGGAGTCATCAGGACTGGTTGGGAACACAACGCTACTTTCAACTCCTGAAAAGCTTTCTCTGCCTCAGGACTCCATTCTACCATGACTTTTTGTTTGCCTTTGGTCAGGTCAGTCAGTGGGACTGCCATGGTGGCAAAGTTGGGTATAAACCTCCTGTAGTACCCCGTAATTCCCAAGAAGGCTCTCACCTGCTTCTTATTCAGAGGCCGTGGCCAGTTTTGTATGGCATCAACTTTATTGAGCTGAGGCTTTATCAGGCCTCTGCCAATGGTGTATCCCAGATATTTTACTTCCTCCATGCCTAGACAACACTTTTTTGGGTTGGCTGTCAAACCTGCCTTATAGATGGAGTCCAACACTGCTTGTACCCTGGGTAAGTGAGACTGCCAATCAGGACTATGAATGACCACGTCATCCAGATAAGCAGCCGTATACCATCTATGGGGCCTTAGAATCCTGTCCATCATTCTTTGGAAGGTAGCAGGTGCCCCATGTAGCCCGAAGGGCAACATCTTGTACTGAAACAAGCCCTCTGGCGCTGAAAAAGCTGTCTTTTGTTTGGCGCTCTCGGTTAACGGTACTTGCCAATACCCTTTGGTTAGGTCAAGAGTGGTTAAATACCTTGCCGTCCCTAGTCTCTCAATCAGTTCATCCACTCTTGGCATCGGGTAGGCTTCGAATTTTGAAACACTGTTCAACTTTCGGAAGTCATTGCAGAAATACACACTCCCGTCGGGCTTTGGAATCAACACAATGAGACTTGACCATTCACTATGTGATTCTTCAATAACCCCTAACTCTAGCATATTTTTAATTTCTTTCGACACCGATTCTCTTTGTGCTTCTGGTAACCTATAGGGCTTTAGATTAACTTTAACCCCTGGGTCAGTGATGATGTCATGTTTAATGACCGAGGTTTTCCCAGGTACGTCAGAGAACAGCACCCTATTTCTGATCAGAAACTCCTTGACCTCTTGTTGTTGAATTGCCAACAGGGTTTTTGCCACTGTCACTTCGGGAACTAAGGGCCCAGGATTTACTGGAGGGGCTCGGACGGCCGACAGTACCGTTCTATCTTTCCAGGGCTTTAATAGATTTATATGGTATATCTGTTCCGGCTTTCTTTTCCCCGGCTGGTAAACTTTGTAATTGACCTGCCCCACTCTTTCTAAGATTTCAAAGGGCCCTTGCCATTTAGCCAAAAGTTTATTTTCCACAGTGGGAACCAATACTAACACTCTGTCCCCAGGAGCAAAGCTGCGTAACTGAGCATTGCGGTTGTATACCCTCTGCTGTGCCTGTTGAGCTTGTTCCAGGTGCTCTCTCACTATCGGCACTACCACAGCAATTCTCTCCTGCATTTGAGAAACATACTCAATCACCGTTTTGTAAGGACTAGACTGCCCCTCCCATGTCTCTTTGGCAATGTCTAGTAACCCCCTTGGGTGTCTCCCATACAACAAGTCGAAGGGTGAAAACCCGGTGGAGGACTGGGGAACTTCTCTTATGGCCAACAATAAATACGGCAATAAGTAATCCCAATCCCTACCATCCTTGTCGACCACTTTCCTAAACATGTGTTTTAACATCTTGTTAAACCTCTCGACCAGCCCATCGGTTTGGGGGTGATAAACCAAAGTTCTTAACTGTTCAATTTTGAACAGGCGGCATAACTCTTTAATGACTTTTGACATAAACGGTGTACCCTGGTCAGTTAGTATCTCCTTAGGTATACCCAGCCTGCTAAAGACATGAACTAGCTCTCTGGCAATGGTCTTGGTTGATGTATTGCACAACGGGATTGCTTCCGGGTACCTGGTAGCGTAATCCATTATGACCAGAATATACTGGTGTCCCCTGGCAGACTTCATCAAGGGTCCAACCAAATCCATCGCTATTCTTTCAAACGGCACCTCTATAATAGGCAATGGAACTACTGGACCCTTAAAATGTGGCCTGGGAGCATGATACTGACACTCAGGGCAGGATGCGCAAAAGTCAGATACCTCTTTATGCAGCCCGGGCCAGAAAAACCTCTGCATTATTCGCTCAGTGGTTTTCTCTACCCCTAGATGGCCTGCTGTTATATGACCATGGGCCAGATCCAACACTGTTCTTCTGTAGGCTTTGGGAACTATTAGTTGTTCCACAACATCTTCCCCCTTCTTAGTCACCTGGTATAACAAATCTTGCCATATTGCCATGTGGGGATAGGACAAAGGACTATCAGGGTCTACAGGTTTACCATCAACTACTTTTACATTCTCCCTGGCTTTTACCAAAGTAGGGTCATTCAACTGCTCCACGGCAAAGACCTCTCTTCTGACCTCTAAATCAGGCAGACGATCAACTGGCCCAACAACACTTCCCACCTCAATGGGAGGCACATTCTCCGCATTCTCTAGTTCGCCAATCATAGTAGAAAAAGGGAATAACTCTGACTCAGAAGAAACTCCCTCCTAAAATACATCGACAACCTTCTCAAATGGATCGGGGTTGTTCACCTCTGGAACAAAACGGCTTTCCCACAACTTCCAGAAGTGAGCAAAGTCTCTCCCCAATATTGCATCGTACATAAGACCATGCACCAAACCCACAGAAACTATAGCAGAACCACCTAGTGTCTCAATGTTCACCTCGGCAGTAACATAATATCGAGTATCCCCATGTATACAGGTCACACCAACAGTTTTCCCCTCACGCCGCAAGGGGTTCACCAGCTCAGCTTTTATAAGTGTCACCAAGCTACCAGAGTCTAACAGTGCCTCTACTCGGTTGCCATCCACAGTGAGTACACACATGTGCTTATCAGTCTTAGCCTGCCGGTCAGCCGTACAGGCTATCTGTGCAAAGAAAGACCCCCTGCGGTAGACATGAGCAGTATCACATTGCATAGGTTCAGTTGTAAGTGAACAATTAGCAGCAATATGGCCAAAGCCACCACATCGGAAACACTGAGTCATATTAATGTCTAGTCGTTTACGGGGCAAGAACCTTCCCGGCCTGGCAGGCCTGTCTCCAGGTTCTACACCCTCAGTCTTAGGTACATTCCACCGCCCAGCACCCTTCTCCCCTGGAACAGTCTTACCAGTGTCTGTGGGAGTTCGCCGGTGCACCATCGGGGCTCGGTGGGGCATACTCATCAGCTCCTCAGCCGCCACGTACCTCTCCACCAGCTCGACCAACTGGTCCGCGGACTTAGGGTCTGCATGGCTCACCCACTTGCGCAGAGTCACAGGTAATGACCGCAGGTACCGGTCCATCATGACCCTTTCCACGATCTGTGGTCCCGTCAGCGTCTCGGGCTGTAGCCATTTTGAGGACAGATGGACGAGGTCATGCATCTGTGAACGTGGAGGCTTATCCATATAGAACTCCCAGCGGTGGACCCGTTGGGCACGAACAAAGGTGGTGACTCCCAAGCGAGTTAGGATCTCCTGTTTTAGTTTTTTATAGTCCTTGGCATCAGCCAGGCATAAGTCGAAATAGGCCTTTTGTGGCTCCCCCGACAGAAACGGTGCCACAAGACTTGCCCACTGCTCCTTGGGCCAACTCTCCCTTTCGGCCGTTCTTTCAAATGCGGTGAGGTAGGCCTCCACATCATCGCTCAAAGTCATCTTTTGGAGGAAGTGACTGGCTCGTATGGAGTGAGTGGTGGTGGGAGGACCAGTAGTAACATCTCTGGGCTGGGCGACCAGGTGCTGTACCACCTCTTTTATGGCCTGGCTGTTTTCCGCTAAGGCCCGGCTGTTTTCCGCCAAGGCCTGGCGGGTTTCCTCTGGGCTGTCTCCAAGGCCAACAGTTGCACCCTGGTGGATTCCTGCTGAACTCTGTTTGTCTCCTGCTGAGCTGCTGTAGCTTGGAGCAAGGCCTTAATAATGTCCTCCATTTTGTCCTGGGGTGTAGGTTGGAAGCTGAACCTTGCCTCTCTGAGCATTGGCTGACGCCTCCTCTATGGGACTCCAAGGACACAGTTTTATTTCCACACTCACCAATTGGGTGTCTGTCTCTTTAATTTTTAAACGGAAAATTTTCCTCTCGCTGCAATTTCAGTGTGCGTGGGTGCGCGCATTCTCCACCATATTGTGACACAGTCAGATTAGGGGTCCCTCTCCTGGGTAGAGGTCTCCTTCCTTACACACACACACAGCAGCAGGGAAGCAGCACACCAGTCTGGATGTGAGTTCAAGCTGGTCGGCGCCAGTCTTTATTGTACAATGTCAGAAATAACATAAAGAAAACATAAACATAAATCCTAGCCCTGTCGGGGCACTATCTTCACAGGTGGTTCCCTCACTACCAGAACCTGGCAGGGCCTAATGCCCTCACCAGCAACAACGGCACAGCACAGCACTCACAGTTAGGTTTTCAAGTGTCTCTGAGCAAACTCCCTGCCTGCTCTCCCAGGTGAGACACTCAGCCCTAAACACACAAGGCTTATATTGGCCACTCTCAGGTGGGAACCCTAACAAGCCTGTTACCAGGCTGCGAGAACCAAAACCTGGAGTGGCCGTGGGTGGAGCCCTCCCTCTCCTCTCACCCACAACCCCCAGGTCCCAAACCGGCTTTTCAAAATGCCGAGACTCAAGCCTGCTACACTGCAGACTTTCTCCTGGGGGTTTAAAACACATAAGACAGGAATCTGGGACAAATGTACCTGCCACAGACCACTTTACCAGTGATCCTATCACAATATATATATATATATATATATATATATATATACATATGATTGTCCGTCACTCAATTAAACTAATTATATATTACCCCGGTACCCACTCCAATGCGGTATGGCCGCAACATCTACAACAATGAGAAAAGTGACTTACCCCACCATACAAACAGGTGTCACCTGCCACATAATGAGTCCTTCTCCCTCCCCAGTGCTCTGGAGCTGCACCGCAGATTCATAAGTGCCTAGATAATCCTCCAGGGAGACCAATAGTGGCCGGCATTGACTCCCTGACAGCACACATTTCTGAATATGTGGAAATATTTCTGAGAAAATGCCACATGGCTCGAGGTTTCTCGCTCTGAATGAGAAGTGGAAGTGCTGAACAAATTACTGGTTGTCTCATGCTGATTGTGTTGTGGATTAATTCCACTATCTAAGGTACACCTCCATCACATAGGTGTATACTATTGGTGAAGGGTCTTGCAGTTGGTACGAGATTGCACTAGGAGGCGCTCTTTGTCCACTTTTTATCTCTATAGATTTCAACTGCCGGAACTGCAGTATTTGGGAGAAAGGAGCTGCCACCCTGAAGGACTGGGGAGTGCCTGTCTTTATTAAAGACTTGAAGTGACATTATACAAGGACTAGCGCCGTATACCACCTTTTTATCCATATATATATATATATATATATATATTAGGGGTGAGCGGGTTCGGTTTTACTCAGATCTTTTTATTGGCTATCGCCGAACACGTGTTTTGGATAGCGAATAAAATCGAGCCAAATTTGCGGTAAAGTGGCGATAAGAACCGAGTAAAACCGAACCCGCTCACCCCTAATATATATATATATATATATATATATATAATTCACTCTGGCAGCACTCCTCACTGATGCTTATTGAAAACAACGCAGGTGCCTTCCTCACATAAACCAAACACGTTGGAATATGATGTACAGCACGTAGATCAGGCGGCACTCGATGCAAACATATCACAGGACACAGGTGTTGCCAACGTTTCAATGTTTATGTAAACATTTTCGTCAGCCCTGACGAAAATGTTTACATAAACATTGAAACGTTGGCAACACCTGTGTCCTGTGATATGTTTGCATTGAGTGCCGCCTGCTCTACATGCTATTTATATATATATTATATATAAATAGGAGTGTAATATACAATATATATATATATATATATATATGTGTGTGCTTTGTATTTATATATATATATATACATACATATATACGTTTGTGTGTGTGTGTGTATACACACACATTATATACATACATGTATTCATACTAGGGGTGAGCGGGTTCGAATGAATGAAATCCAAACCCCCCCAAGCCCACCCGATCCGAGGCCGATCCGAGTCAGGCTCGACTTTTCCCGCCTGATTCGGATCTGAAATCGAGGCAAAACGTCATCATCCCGCCTTCCGGGTCTCGCGGGTGTTGGATCCTATATAAGGTACCCGCGTCGGCGCCATTTTCTCACTCGGCTGTGGACAGTGAAAAGGGAGGGTGGGAGTTAGGGCTGGCTGGGCTGTGTAGTGTAGTGTAGTGTAGTGTAGTGCAGTGTAGTGTTGTAGTGTAGTGTAGTGTTGTAGTGTAGTGTAGTGTAGTGTGCTGTGCTGTGCTGCGCTGTGCTGCTGTTGTCCATAGGGGCTGTGTCCACTACTTCAAAGTCCATAGGGGCTGGCTGGACTGTGTTGTGCAGTCTGTTGTCCATAGGGGCTGTGTCCACTCCAAAGTCCTGTGCAGTGTCCCAGTCCTAAAGGGGTGCTGTAGTGTTGTCCAGGGGGTGCTCTGTCCGTCAGGGGTGCTCCCCCCAAGTGCTAAAAAAAAATATTTTTCTGTGTTTGTGAATTGTGTGCACTGTGGCTGCACGTGCATCAACAAAGGAGCAGCGCCAAGCGTGCGCCTGTGTCCCATAAGTAAAAGGCCGGTTGGCTTGTCCGTTAAAGGGTGCTGTAACCCCCAAAGGGCACTCCAAACAAAATAAAAAAATATATATTTTTTTGTGTTTGTGAATTGTGTGCGCAGTAGCCACACGTGCATCAACAAAGTAGTGCCAAGCGTGCGCCTGTGTCATAAGTAATGGGCCGGCTGGCTTGTCCATTAAAGGGTGGTGAAACCCCCAAAGTACACTCCAAACAAAAGAAAAAAATATTTTCTGTGTTTGTGAATTGTGTGCGCAGTAGCCGCACGTGCATCAACAAAGTAGTGCCAAGCGTGCGCCTGTGTCCCATAAATAAAGGGCCAGCTGGATTGACCGCTAAAGGGTGCTGTAACCCCCAAAGGGCACTCCAAACAAAATAAAAAAAAAAATTCTGTGTTTGTGAATTGTGTGCACTGTGGCTGCACGTGCATCAACGAAGGAGCAGCGCCAAGCGTGCGCCTGTGTCCCATAAGTAAAAGGCCGGCTGGCTTGTCCATTAAAGGGTGCTGTAACCCCCAAAGGGCACTCCAAACAAAATAAAAAAATATATTTTTTTGTGTTTGTGAATTGTGTGCGCAGTAGCCGCACGTGCATCAACAAAGTAGTGCCAAGCGTGCGCCTGTGTCCCATAAATAAAGGGCCAGCTGGATTGACCACTAAAGGGTGCTGTAACCCCCAAAGGGCACTCCAAACAAAATAAAAAAAAAATTCTGTGTTTGTGAATTGTGTGCACTGTGGCTGCACGTGCATCAACAAAGGAGCAGCGCCAAGCATTCGCCTGTGTCCCATGAGCCGGCTGGCTCATTTCTTAAAGGGTGGTGTAACCCATGAAGTGCACTAGTCTCCAACAAAAATAAAAAATTATTTTCTGTGTTTGTGTGCGCCTTTAGCCGCACGTATATATCAATATAACAAACTTTCTCCGATAAAAATAAAATAGGGAAAGATCAAGAACCACTTCCTCCTAGTGCTGAAGCTGCTGCCACTAGTCATGACATAGACGATAAGATGCCATCAACGTCGTCTGCCAAGGCCGATGCCCAATGTCATAGTAGAGGGCACATACAATTCCAAATGACAAAGTTCAGGAAAATTACCTTAAAAAAAAACATTTAAATCATCTGAAGAGAAACGTAAACTTGCCAATATGCCATTTACGACAAGGAGTGGCAAGGAACGGCTAAGGTCTTTCCCTATGTTCATGACTAGTGGTTCAGCTTCACATGATGATGGAAGCCCTCCTCCCGCTAAAAAAATCAAATGAGTTAAGCTGGCAAAAGCACAGCGAAGAACTGTACTTTCTAAGAAGATATCACAAATCCCCAAGGAGAGTCCAAGTGTGGTGGCGGTTGCGATGCCTGACCTTCCCAGCACTGGACGGGAAGAGGTGGCTCTTTCCACCATTTGCACGCCCCCTGCAAGTGCTGAAAGGAGCACCCACAGTCCACTTGCTGATATGCAAATTGAAAATGTCACTGTTGAAGTACAACAGGATGAGGATACTGGTGTAGCTGGCACTGAGAAAGTTGGCGAGGAGGATTCTGATGGTGATGTGGTTTGTTTAAATCAGGCTCCGGGGGAGACAGTTGTTGTCCGTGGGATGAAAAAGCCCATCACGGTCATGCCTGGGCAGAAGACCAAACATTCCACCTCTTTGGTGTGCCAATATTTCTATCCAAATCCGGACAACAACTGTCTTGCCATATGTATCATATGTAAAGGTGAAATAAGTAGGGGTAGGGACGTTAACCACCTAGGAACATCCTCCCTTATACGGCACCTGCAGCGCGTTCATAAAAAGTTACTGTCAAGTTCAGAAACTTTGACTAAGACCGTAAGCAGTCCAGGGACACCTAAATCCCTTTTTCCTGTTTTATCCAAGGAATCGGTGGATGAGGAGGATGAGGACGACATCTTGCCTCCGTAGAGCCAGTTTGTGCAGGGACACATTAATTGCCAGCTTGTTTTGTGGGGGCCCAAACGAACCAATCATTTCAGCCACAGTCATGTGGCAGCCCCTGGCGCTGAAATGATTGGTTTGTTAAAGTGTGCATGTCCTGTTTATACAACATAAGGGTGGGTGGGAGGGCCCAAGGACAATTCCATCTTGCACCTCTTTTTTTTCTTTGCAGTATGTACTGTTTGGGGCCTAGTTTTTCAAACTGCCATCCTGTCTGCCACTGCAGTGTCACTCCTAGATGGGCCACGTGTTTGTGCCGCCCACTCGTGTCGCTTAGCATAGTTATCAGCTACCTCGGTGCAATCATTTGGCCATAAAAACAATATTGTGAGGTGTGAGGTGTTCAGAATAGACTGGAAATGAGTGGAAATGAAGTATATTGAGGTTAATAATTGCATAGGAGCAGAAAAACCCACAAATTCTGTGATTTAAGCTGTTTTTATGCTTTTTTCAAAAAAATACAGATCCAAAACACAAAACCCAGAACTCAAAACATGAAAGGGTGGTTTTGGCAAAACCAATCCAGATCCAAAACATGAAGAAAGATCCAGATCCAAAACCAAAACACGAAAAGTGGCCGGTGCACACCCCTAATTCATACATAGTGAATAAAGATATATATATATATATATATATATATATATATATATATATATATATATATATATAGGTTGAGTCTCCCACATCCAAAATACTTGCGACCAGGGGTATTTTGGATAATGGAATATTACGTATTTTGGAATATTTTCATATCATAATGAAACTTCTTGGGAATGGGACCCTAATATACACACAGAATGCATTTATGTGTTGTATACACCTTATACACACAGCCTGCAGGTAATTTTATACAATATTTTTAATAATTTTGTGGCGCAAGCAAAATTAGTGTACAGAAATGAAATTCATTTATGTGTCATATACACCTTATACACACAGCCTGAAGGTAATTGTATGCAATATTTTTAATAATTTGTGCCTTAGACAAAGTTTGTGTGCTTTGATCCATCAAAAATCAAAGGTTTCATTATCACAGTCATGCCAAAATTATTCCGTATTTCGGAATATGCCGTATTTTGGAATATTTGGATATGGAAGACACAACCTGTGTGTATATATATATATATATATATATATATATATATATATATTAAGGGTGAGCGGGTTCGGATTTCAGAAATCCGAACCCCCCCGAGCCCTCCCGATCCGAGGCAGATCTGAGTCAGGCTCGACTTTTCCCGCCTGACTCGGATCTGAAATCGAGGCAAAACGTCATCATCCCGCCTTCCGGGTCTCGCGGGTTTTGGATCCTATATAAGATACCCGTGTCGGCGCCATTTTCTCACTCGGCTGTGGACAGTGAAGAGGGAGGGTGGGAGTTAGGGCTGGCTGGGCTGTGTAGTGTAGTGTAGTGTAGTGCAGAGTAGTGTTGTGCTGTGCTGTGCTGCGCTGTGCTGCTGTTGTCCATAGGGGCTGTGTCCACTACTTCAAAGTCCATAGGGGCTGGCTGTGTTGTGCTGTGCTGCTGTTGTTAATAGGGGCTGTGTCCACTACTACAAAGTCCATAGAGGCTGGCTGGACTGTGTTGTGCAGTCAGTTCTCCATAGGGGCTGTGTCCACTCCAAAGTCCTGTGCAGTGTCCCAGTCCTAAAGGGGTGCTGTAGTGTTGTCCAGGGGGTGCTCTGTCCATCAGGGGTGCGCCCCCAAGTGCTAAAAAAATAATATTTTTTCTGTGTTTGTGAACGCACGTGCATCAACAAAGTAGTGCCAAGCGTGCGCCTGTGTCATAAGTAAAGGGCCGGCTGGCTTGACCGTTAAAGGGTGCTGTAACCTCCAAAGTACACTCCAGTCCAAACCAAAAAAAGAAATATTTTCTGTGTTTGTGAATTGTGTGAGCAGTAGCCGCACCTGCATCAACAAAGTAGTGCCAAGCGTGTGCCTGTGTCATAAGTAAAGGGCCGGCTGGCTTGACCATTAAAGGGTGCTGTAACCCCCAAAGTACACTCCAGTCCAAACCAAAAAAATATATATTTTCTGTGTTTGTGAATTGTG
Source organism: Taudactylus pleione (assembly GCA_031769625.1). NCBI lineage: Eukaryota > Metazoa > Chordata > Amphibia > Anura > Myobatrachidae > Taudactylus > Taudactylus pleione. The sequence goes on from JAUIMM010000250.1 coordinate 438,960, forward strand.
TGCGCACTAGCCGCACGTGCATCAACAAAGTAGTGCCAAGCGTGCGCCTGTGTCATAAGTAAAGGGCCGGCTGGCTTGACCGTTAAAGGGTGCTGTAACCCTCAAAGTACACTCCAGTCCAAACCAAAAAAATATATATATTTTCTGTGTTTGTGAATTGTGTGCGCAGTAGCCGCACATGCATCAACAAAGTAGTGCCAAGCGTGCGCCTGTGTCATAAGTAAAGGGCCGGCTGGCTTGACCGTTAAAGGGTGCTGTAACCCCCAAAGTACACTCCAAACCTAAAAAATATATATTTTTTCTGTGTTTGTGAATTGTGTGCGCAGTAGCCGCACGTGCATCAACAAAGTAGTGCCAAGCGTGCGCCTGTGTCATAAGTAAAGGGCCAGCTGGCTTGACCGTTAAAGGGTGCTGTAACCCCCAAAGTACACTCCAGTCCAAACCAAAAAAATATATTTTTTTTCTGTGTTTGTGAATTGTGTGCGCAGTAGCCGCACGTGCATCAACAAAGTAGTGCCAAGCGTGCGCCTGTGGCACAAGTAAAGGGCCGGCTGGCTTGACCGTTAAAGGGTGCTGTAACCCCCAAAGTACACTCCAGTCCAAACCAAAATAAAAAATATTTTCTGTGTTTGTGAATTGTGTGTGCAGTAGCCGCACATGCATCAACAAAGTAGTGCCAAGCGTGCGCCTGTGTCATAAGTAAAGGGCCGGCTGGCTTGACCGTTAAAGGGTGCTGTAACCCCCAAAGTACACTCCAGTCCAAACCCAAAAAATATATATTTTCTGTGTTTGTGAATTGTGTGCGCAGTAGCCGCACGTGCATCAACAAAGTAGTGCCAAGCGTGCGCCTGTGTCATAAGTAAAGGGCCAGCTGGCTTGACCGTTAAAGGGTGCTGTAACCCCCAAAGTACACTCCAGTCCAAACCAAAAAAATATATATTTTCTGTGTTTGTGAATTGTGTGCGCAGTAGCCGCACGTGCATCAACAAAGTAGTGCCAAGCGTGTGCCTGTGTCATAAGTAAAGGGCCGGCTGGCTTGACCGTTAAAGGGTGCTGTAACCCCCAAAGTACACTCCAAACCTAAAAAATATATTTTTTTTCTGTTTGTGAATTGTGTGCGCAGTAGCCACACGTGCATCAACAAAGTAGTGCCAAGCGTGCGCCTGTGTCATAAGTAAAGGGCCGGCTGGCTTGACCGTTAAAGGGTGCTGTAACCCCCAAAGTACACTCCAGTCCAAACCCAAAAAATATATATTTTCTGTGTTTGTGAATTGTGTGCGCAGTAGCCGCACGTGCATCAACAAAGTAGTGCCAAGCGTGCGCCTGTGTCATAAGTAAAGGGCCAGCTGGCTTGACCGTTAAAGGGTGCTGTAACCCCCAAAGTACACTCCAGTCCAAACCAAAAAAATATATATTTTCTGTGTTTGTGAATTGTGTGCGCAGTAGCCGCACGTGCATCAACAAAGTAGTGCCAAGCGTGTGCCTGTGTCATAAGTAAAGGGCCGGCTGGCTTGACCGTTAAAGGGTGCTGTAACCCCCAAAGTACACTCCAAACCTAAAAAATATATTTTTTTTCTGTTTGTGAATTGTGTGCGCAGTAGCCACACGTGCATCAACAAAGTAGTGCCAAGCGTGCGCCTGTGTCATAAGTAAAGGGCCGGCTGGCTTGACCGTTAAAGGGTGCTGTAACCCCCAAAGTACACTCCAGTCCTAACCAAAAAAATATATATTTTTTCTGTGTTTGTGAATTGTGTGCGCAGTAGCCGCACGTGCATCAACAAAGTAGTGCCAAGCGTGCGCCTGTGGCACAAGTAAAGGGCCGGCTGGCTTGACCGTTAAAGGGTGCTGTAACCCCCAAAGTACACTCCAGTTCAAAAAATATATATTTTCTGTGTTTGTGAATTGTGTGTGCAGTAGCCGCACATGCATCAACAAAGGAGCAGCGCCAAGCGTGCGCCTGTGTCATAAGTAAAGGGCCGGCTGGCTCATTTCTTAAAGGGTGGTGTAACCCACAAAGTGCACTACTCTCCAGCAAAAATAAAAAAATATTTTCTGTGTTTAGCCGCACGTATAAATCAAATCGATATAACATAAATGGAGGACCAAACTTTCTCCGATAAAAATAAAAAAGAGAAAGATCAAGAACCACTTCCTTTTTTGTGCTGAAGCTGCTGCCACTAGTCATGACATAGACAATAACATGCCATCAACGTCGTCTGCCAAGGCCGATGCCCAATGTCATAGTAGAGGGCACATACAATCCCAAATGACAAAGTTCAGGAAAATGACCTTGAAAAAAACATTTAAATCATCTGAAGAGAAACGTAAACTTGCCAATATGCCATTTACGACACGGAGTGGCAAGGAACGGCTAAGGTCGATCCCTAGTATGTTCTTGACTAGTAGTTCAGCTTCACATGACGATGGAAGCCCTCCTCCCACTAAAAAAATCAAAAGAGTTAAGCTGGCAAAAGCACAGCGAAGAACTGTGCTTTCTAAGAAGATATCACAAATCCCCAAGGAGAGTCCAAGTGTGGTGGTGGTTGCGATGCCTGACCTTCCCAGCACTGGACGGGAAGAGGTGGCTCTTTCCACCATTTGCACGCCCCCTGCAAGTGCTGTAGTGTAGTGCAGTGTAGTGTTGTAGTGTAGTGTAGTGTTGTAGTGTAGTGTAGTGTAGTGTGCTGTGCTGTGCTGCGCTGTGCTGCTGTTGTCCATAGGGGCTGTGTCCACTACTTCAAAGTCCATAGGGGCTGGCTGGACTGTGTTGTGCAGTCTGTTGTCCATAGGGGCTGTGTCCACTCCAAAGTCCTGTGCAGTGTCCCAGTCCTAAAGGGGTGCTGTAGTGTTGTCCAGGGGGTGCTCTGTCCATCAGGGGTGCTCCACCCAAGTGCTAAAAAAAATATATTTTTTCTGTGATTGTGAATTGTGTGCACTGTGGCTGCACGTGCATCAACAAAGGAGCAGCGCCAAGCGTGCGCCTGTGTCCCATAAGTAAAAGGCCAGTTGGCTTGTCCGTTAAAGGGTGCTGTAACCCCCAAAGGGCACTCCAAACAAAATAAAAATATATATTTTTTTGTGTTTGTGAATTGTGTGCGCAGTAGCCGCACGTGCATCAACAAAGTAGTGCCAAGCGTGCGCCTGTGTCATAAGTAATGGGCCGGCTGGCTTGTCCATTAAAGGGTGGTGAAACCCCCAAAGTACACTCCAAACAAAAGAATAAAATATTTTCTGTGTTTGTGAATTGTGTGCGCAGTAGCCGCACGTGCATCAACAAAGTAGTGCCAAGCATGCGCCTGTGTCCCATAAATAAAGGGCCAGCTGGATTGACCGCTAAAGGGTGCTGTAACCCCCACAGGGCACTCCAAACAAAATAAAAAAAAAAATTCTGTGTTTGTGAATTGTGTGCACTGTGGCTGCACGTGCATCAACGAAGGAGCAGCGCCAAGCGTGCGCCTGTGTCCCATAAGTAAAAGGCCGGCTGGCTTGTCCATTAAAGGGTGCTGTAACCCCCAAAGGGCACTCCAAACAAAATAAAAAAATATATTTTTTTGTGTTTGTGAATTGTGTGCGCAGTAGCCGCACGTGCATCAACAAAGTAGTGCCAAGCGTGTGCCTGTGTCCCATAAATAAAGGGCCAGTTGGATTGACCACTAAAGGGTGCTGTAACCCCCAAAGGGCACTCCAAACAAAATAAAAAAAAAATTCTGTGTTTGTGAATTGTGTGCACTGTGGCTGCACGTGCATCAACAAAGGAGCAGCGCCAAGCATTCGCCTGTGTCCCATGAGCCGGCTGGCTCATTTCTTAAAGGGTGGTGTAACCCATGAAGTGCACTAGTCTCCAACAAAAATAAAAAATTATTTTCTGTGTTTGTGTGCGCCTTTAGCCGCACGTATATATCAATATAACAAACTTTCTCCGATAAAAATAAAATAGGGAAAGATCAAGAACCACTTCCTCCTAGTGCTGAAGCTGCTGCCACTAGTCATGACATAGACGATAAGATGCCATCAACGTCGTCTGCCAAGGCCGATGCCCAATGTCATAGTAGAGGGCACATACAATTCCAAATGACAAAGTTCAGGAAAATTACCTTAAAAAAAAACATTTAAATCATCTGAAGAGAAACGTAAACTTGCCAATATGCCATTTACGACAAGGAGTGGCAAGGAACGGCTAAGGTCTTTCCCTATGTTCATGACTAGTGGTTCAGCTTCACATGACGATGGAAGCCCTCCTCCCGCTAAAAAAATCAAATGAGTTAAGCTGGCAAAAGCACAGCGAAGAACTGTACTTTCTAAGAAGATATCACAAATCCCCAAGGAGAGTCCAAGTGTGGTGGCGGTTGCGATGCCTGACCTTCCCAGCACTGGACGGGAAGAGGTGGCTCTTTCCACCATTTGCACGCCCCCTGCAAGTGCTGAAAGGAGCACCCACAGTCCACTTGCTGATATGCAAATTGAAAATGTCACTGTTGAAGTACAACAGGATGAGGATACTGGTGTAGCTGGCACTGAGAAAGTTGGCGAGGAGGATTCTGATGGTGATGTGGTTTGTTTAAATCAGGCTCCGGGGGAGACAGTTGTTGTCCGTGGGATGAAAAAGCCCATCACGGTCATGCCTGGGCAGAAGACCAAACATTCCACCTCTTTGGTCTGTCAATATTTCTATCCAAATCCGGACAACAACTGTCTTGCCATATGTACCATATGTAAAGGTGAAATAAGTAGGAGTAGGGATGTTAACCACCTAGGAACATCCTCCCTTATACGGCACCTGCAGCGCGTTCATAAAAAGTTACTGTCAAGTTCAGAAACTTTGACTAAGACCGTAAGCAGTCCAGGGACACCTAAATCCCTTTTTCCTGTTTTATCCAAGGAATCGGTGGATGAGGAGGATGAGGACAACATCTTGCCTCCGTAGAGCCAGTTTGTGCAGGGACACATTAATTGCCAGCTTGTTTTGTGGGGGCCCAAACGAATCAATCATTTCAGCCACAGTCATGTGGCAGCCCCTGGCGCTGAAATGATTGGTTTGTTAAAGTGTGCATGTCCTGTTTATACAACATAAGGGTGGGTGGGAGGGCCCAAGGACAATTCCATCTTGCACCTCTTTTTTTTCTTTGCAGTATGTACTGTTTGGGGCCTAGTTTTTCAAACTGCCATCCTGTCTGCCACTGCAGTGTCACTCCTAGATGGGCCACGTGTTTGTGCCGCCCACTCGTGTCTCTTAGCATAGTCATCAGCTACCTCGGTGCAATCTTTTGGCCATAAAAACAATATTGTGAGGTGTGAGGTGTTCAGAATAGACTGGAAATGAGTGGAAATGAAGGTTATTGAGGTTAATAATTGCATAGGAGCAGAAAAACCCACAAATTCTGTGATTTAAGCTGTTTTTATGCTTTTTTCAAAAAAATACAGATCCAAAACACAAAACCCAGAACCCAAAACATGAAAGGGTGGTTTTGGCAATACCAATCCAGATCCAAAACACGAAGAAAGATCCAGATCCAAAACCAAAACACGAAAAGTGGCCGGTGCACACCCCTAATTCATACATAGTGAATAAAGAGATATATATATATATATATATATATATATATATATATATATATATATAGGTTGAGTCTCCCATATCCAAAATACTTGCGACCAGGGGTATTTTGGATAATGGAATATTACGTATTTTGGAATATTTTCATATCATAATGAAACTTCTTGGGAATGGGACCCTAATATACACACAGAATGCATTTATGTGTTATATACACCTTATACACACAGCCTGCAGGTAATTTTATACAATATTTTTAATAATTTTGTGGCGCAAGCAAAATTAGTGTACAGAAATGAAATTCATTTATGTGTCATATACACCTTATACACACAGCCTGAAGGTAATTGTATGCAATATTTTTAATAATTTGTGCCTTAGACAAAGTTTGTGTGCTTTGATCCATCAAAAATCAAAGGTTTCATTATCACAGTCATGCCAAAATTATTCCGTATTTCGGAATATGCCGTATTTTGGAATATTTGGATATGGAAGACACAACCTGTGTGTATATATATATATATAAATATTAAGGGTGAGCGGGTTCGGATTTCTGAAATCCGAACCCCCCCGAGCCCTCCCGATCCGAGGCAGATCCGAGTCAGGCTCGACTTTTCCCGCCTGACTCGGATCTGAAATCGAGGCAAAACGTCATCATCCCGCCTTCCGGGTCTCGCGGGTTTTGGATCCTATATAAGATACCCGTGTCGGCGCCATTTTCTCACTCGGCTGTGGACAGTGAAGAGGGAGGGTGGGAGTTAGGGCTGGCTGGGCTGTGTAGTGTAGTGTAGTGTAGTGCAGAGTAGTGTTGTGCTGTGCTGTGCTGCGCTGTGCTGCTGTTGTCCATAGGGGCTGTGTCCACTACTTCAAAGTCCATAGGGGCTGGCTGTGTTGTGCTGTGCTGCTGTTGTTAATAGGGGCTGTGTCCACTACTTCAAAGTCCATAGAGGCTGGCTGGACTGTGTTGTGCAGTCAGTTCTCCATAGGGGCTGTGTCCACTCCAAAGTCCTGTGCAGTATCCCAGTCCTAAAGGGGTGCTGTAATGTTGTCCAGGGGGTGCTCTGTCCATCAGGGGTGCGCCCCCCAAGTGCTAAAAAAATAATATTTTTTCTGTGTTTGTGAATTGTGTGCGCAGTAGCCGCACGTGCATCAACAAAGTAGTGCCAAGAGTGCGCCTGTGTCATAAGTAAAGGGCCGGCTGGCTTGACCATTAAAGGGTGCTGTAACCCCCAAAGTACACTCCAGTCCAAACCAAAAAAAGAAATATTTTCTGTGTTTGTGAATTGTGTGAGCAGTAGCCGCACCTGCATTAACAAAGTAGTGCCAAGCGTGTGCCTGTGTCATAAGTAAAGGGCCGGCTGGCTTGACCATTAAAGGGTGCTGTAACCCCCAAAGTACACTCCAGTCCAAACCCAAAAAATATATATTTTCTGTGTTTGTGAATTGTGTGCGCAGTAGCCGCACGTGCATCAACAAAGTAGTGCCAAGCGTGCGCCTGTGTCATAAGTAAAGGGCCGGCTGGCTTGACCGTTAAAGGGTGCTGTAACCCTCAAAGTACACTCCAGTCCAAACCAAAAAAATATATATATTTTCTGTGTTTGTGAATTGTGTGCGCAGTAGCCGCACGTGCATCAACAAAGTAGTGCCAAGCGTGCGCCTGTGTCATAAGTAAAGGGCCGGCTGGCTTGACCGTTAAAGGGTGCTGTAACCCCCAAAGTACACTCCAAACCTAAAAAATATATTTTTTTTCTGTGTTTGTGAATTGTGTGCGCAGTAGCCGCACGTGCATCAACAAAGTAGTGCCAAGCGTGCGCCTGTGTCATAAGTAAAGGGCCGGCTGGCTTGACCGTTAAAGGGTGCTGTAACCCCCAAAGTACACTCCAGTCCAAACCAAAAAAATATATATTTTTTCTGTGTTTGTGAATTGTGTGCGCAGTAGCCGCACGTGCATCAACAAAGTAGTGCCAAGCGTGCGCCTGTGGCACAAGTAAAGGGCCGGCTGGCTTGACCGTTAAAGGGTGCTGTAACCCCCAAAGTACACTCCAGTCCAAACCAAAATAAAAAATATTTTCTGTGTTTGTGAATTGTGTGTGCAGTAGCCGCACATGCATCAACAAAGTAGTGCCAAGCGTGCGCCTGTGTCATAAGTAAAGGGCCGGCTGGCTTGACCGTTAAAGGGTGCTGTAACCCCCAAAGTACACTCCAGTCCAATCCAAAAAAATATATATTTTCTGTGTTTGTGAATTGTGTGCGCAGTAGCCGCACGTGCATCAACAAAGTAGTGCCAAGCGTGCGCCTGTGTCATAAGTAAAGGGCCAGCTGGCTTGACCGTTAAAGGGTGCTGTAACCCCCAAAGTACACTCCAGTCCAAACCAAAAAAATATATATTTTCTGTGTTTGTGAATTGTGTGCGCAGTAGCCGCACGTGCATCAACAAAGTAGTGCCAAGCGTGCGCCTGTGTCATAAGTAAAGGGCCAGCTGGCTTGACCGTTAAAGGGTGCTGTAACCCCCAAAGTACACTCCAGTCCAAACCAAAAAAATATATATTTTCTGTGTTTGTGAATTGTGTGCGCAGTAGCCGCACGTGCATCAACAAAGTAGTGCCAAGCGTGCGCCTGTGTCATAACAGTAAAAGGCCGGCTGGCTTGACCGTTAAAGGGTGCTGTAACCCCCAAAGTACACTCCAAACCAAAAAATATATATTTTCTGTGTTTGTGAATTGTGTGCGCAGTAGCCGCATGTGCATCAACAAAGGAGCAGCACCATGCGTGCGCCTGTGTCCCATAAGTAAAGAGCCGGCTGGCTCATTTCTTAAAGGGTGGTGTAACCCACAAAGTGCACTACTCTCCAGCAAAAATAAAAAAATATTTTCTGTGTTTAGCCGCACGTATATATCAAATCGATATAACATAAATGGAGGACCAAACTTTCTCCGATAAAAATAAAATAGAGAAAGTTCAAGAACCACTTCTTTTTTTGTGCTGAAGCTGCTGCCACTAGTCATGACATAGACAATAACATGCCATCAACGTCGTCTGCCAAGGCCGATGCCCAATGTCATAGTAGAGGGCACATACAATCCCAAATGACAAAGTTCAGGAAAATGACCTTGAAAAAAACATTTAAATCATCTGAAGAGAAACGTAAACTTGCCAATATGCCATTTACGACACGGAGTGGCAAGGAACGGCTAAGGTCGATCCCTAGTATGTTCTTGACTAGTAGTTCAGCTTCACATGACGATGAAGCCCTCCTCCCACTAAAAAAATCAAAAGAGTTAAGCTGGCAAAAGCACAGCGAAGAACTGTGCTTTCTAAGAAGATATCACAAATCCCCAAGGAGAGTCCAAGTGTGGTGGTGGTTGCGTTGCCTGACCTTCCCAGCACTGGACGGGAAGAGGTGGCTCTTTCCACCATGTGCACGCCCCCTGCAAGTGCTGTAGTGTAGTGCAGTGTAGTGTTGTAGTGTAGTGTAGTGTAGTGTAGTGTTGTAGTGTAGTGTAGTGTAGTGTGCTGTGCTGTGCTGTGCTGTGCTGCGCTGTGCTGCTGTTGTCCATAGGGGCTGTGTCCACTCCAAAGTCCTGTGCAGTGTCCCAGTCCTAAAGGGGTGCTGTAGTGTTGTCCAGGGGGTGCTCTGTCCGTCAGGGGTGCTCCCCCCAAGTGCTAAAAAAATATATTTTTTCTGTGTTTGTGAATTGTGTGCACTGTGGCTGCACGTGCATCAACAAAGGAGCAGCGCCAAGCATGCGCCTGTGTCCCATAAGTAAAAGGCCGGTTGGCTTGTCCGTTAAAGGGTGCTGTAACCCCCAAAGGGCACTCCAAACAAAATAAAAAAATATATATTTTTTTGTGTTTGTGAATTGTGTGCGCAGTAGCCGCACGTGCATCAACAAAGTAGTGCCAAGCGTGCGCCTGTGTCATAAGTAATGGGCCGGCTGGCTTGTCCATTAAAGGGTGGTGAAACCCCCAAAGTACACTCCAAACAAAAGAAAAAAATATTTTCTGTGTTTGTTAATTGTGTGCGCAGTAGCCGCACGTGCATCAACAAAGTAGTGCCAAGCGTGCGCCTGTGTCCCATAAATAAAGGGCCAGCTGGATTGACCGCTAAAGGGTGCTGTAACCCCCAAAGGGCACTCCAAACAAAATAAAAAAAAAAATTCTGTGTTTGTGAATTGTGTGCACTGTGGCTGCACGTGCATCAATGAAGGAGCAGCGCCAAGCGTGCGCCTGTGTCCCATAAGTAAAAGGCCGGCTGGCTTGTCCATTAAAGGGTGCTGTAACCCCCAAAGGGCACTCCAAACAAAATAAAAAAATATATTTTTTTGTGTTTGTGAATTGTGTGCGCAGTAGCCGCACGTGCATCAACAAAGTAGTGCCAAGCGTGCGCCTGTGTCCCATAAATAAAGGGCCAGCTGGATTGACCACTAAAGGGTGCTGTAACCCCCAAAGGGCACTCCAAACAAAATAAAAAAAAAATTCTGTGTTTGTGAATTGTGTGCACTGTGGCTGCACGTGCATCAACAAAGGAGCAGCGCCAAGCATTCGCCTGTGTCCCATGAGCCGGCTGGCTCATTTCTTAAAGGGTGGTGTAACCCACGAAGTGCACTAGTCTCCAACAAAAATAAAAAATTATTTTCTGTGTTTGTGTGCGCCTTTAGCCGCACGTATATATCAATATAACAAACTTTCTCCGATAAAAATAAAATAGGGAAAGATCAAGAACCACTTCCTCCTAGTGCTGAAGCTGCTGCCACTAGTCATGACATAGACGATAAGATGCCATCAACGTCGTCTGCCAAGGCCGATGCCCAATGTCATAGTAGAGGGCACATACAATTCCAAATGACAAAGTTCAGGAAAATTACCTTAAAAAAAAACATTTAAATCATCTGAAGAGAAACGTAAACTTGCCAATATGCCATTTACGACAAGGAGTGGCAAGGAACGGCTAAGGTCTTTCCCTATGTTCATGACTAGTGGTTCAGCTTCACATGACGATGGAAGCCCTCCTCCCGCTAAAAAAATCAAATGAGTTAAGCTGGCAAAAGCACAGCGAAGAACTGTACTTTCTAAGAAGATATCACAAATCCCCAAGGAGAGTCCAAGTGTGGTGGCGGTTGCGATGCCTGACCTTCCCAGCACTGGACGGGAAGAGGTGGCTCTTTCCACCATTTGCACGCCCCCTGCAAGTGCTGAAAGGAGCACCCACAGTCCACTTGCTGATATGCAAATTGAAAATGTCACTGTTGAAGTACAACAGGATGAGGATACTGGTGTAGCTGGCACTGAGAAAGTTGGCGAGGAGGATTCCGATGGTAATGTGGTTTGTTTAAATCAGGCTCCGGGGGAGACAGTTGTTGTCCGTGGGATGAAAAAGCCCATCACGGTCATGCCTGGGCAGAAGACCAAACATTCCACCTCTTTGGTCTGTCAATATTTCTATCCAAATCCGGACAACAACCATCTTGCCATATGTACCATATGTAAAGGTGAAATAAGGAGGGGTAGGGACGTTAACCACCTAGGAACATCCTCCCTTATACGGCACCTGCAGCGCGTTCATAAAAAGTTACTGTCAAGTTCAGAAACTTTGACTAAGACCGTAAGCAGTCCAGGGACACCTAAATCCCTTTTTCCTGTTTTATCCAAGGAATCGGTGGATGAGGAGGATGAGGACAACATCTTGCCTCCGTAGAGCCAGTTTGTGCAGGGACACATTAATTGCCAGCTTGTTTTGTGGGGGCCCAAACGAACCAATCATTTCAACCACAGTCATGTGGCAGCCCCTGGCGCTGAAATGATTGGTTTGTTAAAGTGTGCATGTCCTGTTTATACAACATAAGGGTGGGTGGGAGGGCCCAAGGACAATTCCATCTTGCACCTCTTTTTTTTCTTTGCAGTATGTACTGTTTGGGGCCTAGTTTTTCAAACTGCCATCCTGTCTGCCACTGCAGTGTCACTCCTAGATGGGCCACGTGTTTGTGCCGCCCACTCGTGTCGCTTAGCATAGTCATCAGCTACCTCGGTGCAATCTTTTGGCCATAAAAACAATATTGTGAGGTGTGAGGTGTTCAGAATAGACTGGAAATGAGTGGAAATGAAGGTTATTGAGGTTAATAATTGCATAGGAGCAGAAAAACCCACAAATTCTGTGATTTAAGCTGTTTTTATGCTTTTTTCAAAAAAATACAGATCCAAAACACAAAACCCAGAACCCAAAACATGAAAGGGTGGTTTTGGCAAAACCAATCCAGATCCAAAACACGAAGAAAGATCCAGATCCAAAACCAAAACACGAAAAGTGGCCGGTGCACACCCCTAATTCATACATAGTGAATAAAGATATATATATATATATATATATATATATATATATATATATATATAGGTTGAGTCTCCCATATCCAAAATACTTGCGACCAGGGGTATTTTGGATAATGGAATATTACGTATTTTGGAATATTTTCATATCATAATGAAACTTCTTGGGAATGGGACCCTAATATACACACAGAATGCATTTATGTGTTATATACACCTTATACACACAGCCTGCAGGTAATTTTATACAATATTTTTAATAATTTTGTGGCGCAAGCAAAATTAGTGTACAGAAATGAAATTCATTTATGTGTCATATACACCTTATACACACAGCCTGAAGGTAATTGTATGCAATATTTTTAATAATTTGTGCCTTAGACAAAGTTTGTGTGCTTTGATCCATCAAAAATCAAAGGTTTCATTATCACAGTCATGCCAAAATTATTCCGTATTTCGGAATATGCCGTATTTTGGAATATTTGGATATGGAAGACACAACCTGTGTGTGTATATATATATATATATATATATATATATATATATATATATTAAGGGTGAGCGGGTTCGGATTTCTGAAATCAGAACCCCCCCCGAGCCCTCCCGATCCGAGGCAGATCCGAGTCAGGCTCGACTTTTCCCGCCTGACTCGGATCTGAAATCGAGGCAAAACGTCATCATCCCGCCTTCCGGGTCTCGCGGGTTTTGGATCCTATATAAGATACCCGTGTCGGCGCCATTTTCTCACTCGGCTGTGGACAGTGAAGAGGGAGGGTGGGAGTTAGGGCTGGCTGGGCTGTGTAGTGTAGTGTAGTGTAGTGCAGAGTAGTGTTGTGCTGTGCTGTGCTGCGCTGTGCTGCTGTTGTCCATAGGGGCTGTGTCCACTACTTCAAAGTCCATAGGAGCTGGCTGTGTTGTGCTGTGCTGCTGTTGTTAATAGGGGCTGTGTCCACTACTTCAAAGTCCATAGAGGCTGGCTGGACTGTGTTGTGCAGTCAGTTCTCCATAGGGGCTGTGTCCACTCCAAAGTCCTGTGCAGTGTCCCAGTCCTAAAGGGGTGCTGTAATGTTGTCCAGGGGGTGCTCTGTCCATCAGGGGTGCGCCCCCCAAGTGCCAAAAAAATAATATTTTTTCTGTGTTTGTGAATTGTGTGCGCAGTAGCCGCACGTGCATCAACAAAGTAGTGCCAAGCGTGCGCCTGTGTCATAAGTAAAGGGCCGGCTGGCTTGACCGTTAAAGGGTGCTGTAACCTCCAAAGTACACTCCAGTCCAAACCAAAAAAAGAAATATTTTCTGTGTTTGTGAATTGTGTGAGCAGTAGCCGCACCTGCATCAACAAAGTAGTGCCAAGCGTGTGCCTGTGTCATAAGTAAAGGGCCGGCTGGCTTGACCATTAAAGGGTGCCGTAACCCCCAAAGTACACTCCAGTCCAAACCCAAAAAATATATATTTTCTGTGTTTGTGAATTGTGTGCGCACTAGCCGCACGTGCATCAACAAAGTAGTGCCAAGCGTGCGCCTGTGTCATAAGTAAAGGGCCGGCTGGCTTGACCGTTAAAGGGTGCTGTAACCCTCAAAGTACACTCCAGTCCAAACCAAAAAAATATATATATTTTCTGTGTTTGTGAATTGTGTGCGCAGTAGCCGCACGTGCATCAACAAAGTAGTGCCAAGCGTGCGCCTGTGTCATAAGTAAAAGGCCGGCTGGCTTGACCGTTAAAGGGTGCTGTAACCCCCAAAGTACACTCCAAACCTAAAAAATATATATTTTTTCTGTGTTTGTGAATTGTGTGCGCAGTAGCCGCACGTGCATCAACAAAGTAGTGCCAAGCGTGCGCCTGTGTCATAAGTAAAGGGTCGGCTGGCTTGACCGTTAAAGGGTGCTGTAACCCCCAAAGTACACTCCAGTCCAAACCAAAAAAAGAAATATTTTCTGTATTTGTGAATTGTGTGCGCAGTAGCCGCACGTGCATCTACAAAGTAGTGCCAAGCGTGCGCCTGTGTCATAAGTAAAGGGCCGGCTGGCTTGACCGTTAAAGGGTGCTGTAACCCCCAAAGTACACTCCAAACCAAAAAATATATATTTTCTGTGTTTGTGAATTGTGTGCGCAGTAGCCGCATGTGCATCAACAAAGGAGCAGCGCCAAGCGTGCGCCTGTGTCCCATAAGTAAAGAGCCGGCTGGCTCATTTCTTAAAGGGTGGTGTACCCCACAAAGTGCACTACTCTCCAGCAAAAATAAAAAAATATTTTCTGTGTTTAGCCGCACGTATATATCAAATCGATACAACATAAATGGAGGACCAAACTTTCTCCGATAAAAATAAAATAGAGAAAGATCAAGAACCACTTCCTTTTTTGTGCTGAAGCTGCTGCCACTAGTCATGACATAGACAATAAAATGCCATCAACGTCGTCTGCCAAGGCCGATGCCCAATGTCATAGTAGAGGGCACATACAATCCCAAATGACAAAGTTCAGGAAAATGACCTTGAAAAAAACATTTAAATCATCTGAAGAGAAACGTAAACTTGCCAATATGCCATTTACGACACGGAGTGGCAAGGAACGGCTAAGGTCGATCCCTAGTATGTTCTTGACTAGTAGTTCAGCTTCACATGACGATGGAAGCCCTCCTCTCACTAAAAAAATCAAAAGAGTTAAGCTGGCAAAAGCACAGCGAAGAACTGTGCTTTCTAAGAAGATATCACAAATCCCCAAGGAGAGTCCAAGTGTGGTGGTGGTTGCGATGCCTGACCTTCCCAGCACTGGACGGGAAGAGGTGGCTCTTTCCACCATTTGCACGCCCCCTGCAAGTGCTGAAAGGAGCACCCACAGTCCACTTGCTGATATGCAAATTGAAGATGTCACTGTTGAAGTACAACAGGATGAGGATACTGGTGTAGCTGGATCTGAGGAGGAAGTTGGCGAGGAGGATTCTGATGGTGATGTGGTTTGTTTAAATCAGGCTCCGGGGGAGACAGTAGTCCGTGGGATGAAAAAGCCCATCACGGTCATGCCTGGGCAGAAGACCAAACATTCCACCTCTTTGGTCTGGCAATATTTCTATCCAAATCCGGACAACAACTGTCTTGCCATATGTACCATATGTAAAGGTGAAATAAGTAGGGGTAGGGATGTCAACCACCTAGGAACATCCTCCCTTATACGGCACCTGCAGCGCGTTCATAAAAAGTTACTGTCAAGTTCAGAAACTTTGGCTAAGACCATAAGCAGTCCAGGGACACCTAAATCCCGTTGTCCTGTTGTATCCAAGTGCCTGCAAACCACACCGTCAACTCCCTCCTCATCAATTTCCTCCTTAGTCAGGATCGGAAGTAGTCCTGCAGGCCATGTCACTGGCATGACTGACTCTCCTATCCGGGATTCCTCTGGAGGATCCTGCATTGCTACGCCTACTGCTGCCGCTGCTGCTGTTGCTGCTGCTGGGAGTCGTTCATCATCCCAGAGAGGAAGTAGGAACACCACTACTTTTACTAAACAATTGACCCTCCAACAGTCCTTAGCGAGGAGGATGAAGTACGACAGCAGTCATCCTGAAGCAAAACGTATAACTGAGGCCTTGACTGCTATGTTGGTGTTAGACGTGCGTCCGGTATCCGCCATTAGTGCAGTGGGATTTAGACAATTGATGGAGGTAGTGTGTCCCCGGTTCCAAATCCCGTCTAGATTCCACTTCACTAGGCAGGCGATACCGAGACTGTACAGAAACGTCAGAAAAAGTGTCCTCAGTGTCCTGAAAAATGCCGTTGTACACAATGTCCACTTAACCACGGACATGTGGACAAGTGGAACAGGGCAGACTAAGGACTATATGACTGTGACAGCCCACTGGGTAGATGTATCACCTTACGCAGCAACAGCAGCAGAGTCACCAGTAGCAGCATCTCAGAAATGCCAGCTCGTTACAAGGCAGGCTACGCTGTGTATCACCGGTTTCAGTAAGAGGCACACCGCCGACAACCTCTTAGAGAAACTGAGGGAAATCATCGCCCAGTGGCTTACCCCACTTAGACTCTCATGGGGATTTGTGATATCTGACAACGCCACCAATATTGTGCGGGCATTACATCTGGGCAAATTCCAGCACGTCCCATGTTTTGCTCACACAATAAACTTGGTGGTGCAGAATCTTCTGAAAAGCGACAGGGGCGTGCAGGAGACGCTTTGGGTGGCCCGAAAAATTTCTGGCCACTTTCGCCATTCAGCGACTGCGTGCCGAAGACTGGAGCGCCAGCAAACTCTCTTGAACCTGCCCCGCCATCACCTGAAGCAAGAGGTTGTGATGCGGTGGAACTCAACCCTCTATATGCTTCAGAGGATGGAGGAGCAGCAAAAGGCCATACAAGCCTATACATCCACCTATGACATAGGCAAAGGAGGGGGTATGCACCTGACTCAAGCGCAGTGGAGAATGATTTCCGTGTTGTGCAAGGTTCTCCAGCCCTTCGAACTTGCCATACGTGAAGTCAGTTCAGACACTGCCAGCTTGAGTCAGGTCATTCCCCTCATCAGGCTTTTGCAGAAGCAGCTGGAGAAAGTGAAGGAGGAGCTAAGATGGAGCGATTCCGCTCAGCATGTGGGACTTGTGGATGAAGCCCTTCATTCGCTTTGCCAGGATTCCAGGGTGGTCAATCTGTTGAAATCAGACCACTACATTTTGGCCACCGTGCTCGATCCTAGGTTTAAAGCCTATGTGGTGTCTCTCTTTCTGGCCGACACAAGCCTGCAGAGGTGCAAAGACCTGCTGGTGAACACACTGTCAGCTGCAGCGGAACGTGACACGTCAACAGCTCCTTCTTCATTTTCTCCCGCAACTGGGGCTGCCAGGAAAAAACTTAGGTATCCTAAGCAACCCGCTGGCGGTGATGCAGGGCAGGCAGGACCAAGTTTGGACATCTGGTCCGGACTGAAGGACCTGGCAACAATTTCTGACATGTCTACTGTCACTGCATATGATACTGTCACCATTGACAGAATGGTGGAGGATTACATCGGTGACAGCATCCAAGTAGGCATGTCAGACAGTCCATACCTGTACTGGCAGGAAAAAGAGGCAATTTGGAGGCCCCTGTACAAACTGGCTCTATTTTACCTGAGTTGCCCCCCCTCCAGTGTGTACTCCGAAAGAGTGTTTAGTGCAGCCGGGAACCTTGTCAGCGAAAGGCGCAGGAGGTTGCTTCCACAAAATGTGGAGAAGATGATGTTCATCAAAATGAATTATCAACTCTTCCAGGGAGACCAGCCTCCAGAACGTACAGAGGGACCTGTGGTGGTGGATTCCAGTGGGGACGAGTTAATACTCTGTGAGGATGAGGATGTACACAACACTGAAGAGGGTGAGGAATCGGTGGATGAGGAGGATGAGGACGACATCTTGCCTCCGTAGAGCCAGTTTGTGCAGGGACAGATTAATTGCCAGCTTGTTTTGTGGGGGCCCAAACGAACCAATCATTTCAGCCACAGTCGTGTGGCAGACCCAGGCGCTGAAATGATTGCTTTGTTAAAGTGTGCATGTCCTGTTTATACAACATAAGGGTGGGAGGGCCCAAGGACAATTCCATCTTGCACCTCTTTTTTTTCTTTGCATTATGTACAGTTTGGGGCCTAGTTTTTCAAACTGCCATCCTGTCTGCCACTGCAGTGTCACTCCTAGATGGGTCACGTGTTTGTGCCGCCCACTCGTGTCGCTTAGCATAGTCATCCAGCTACCTCGGTGCAGCCTTTTGGACATAAAAACACTATTGTGAGGTGTTCAGAATAGACTGGAAATTAGTGGAAATTAAGGTTATTGAGGTTAATAATAGCATAGGAGCAGAAAAACCAACACATTCTGTGATTTTAGCTGTTTTTATGCTTTTTTTCAAAAAAATACAAATCCAAAACACAAAACCCAGAACCCAAAACACGGAAGGGTGGTTTTGGCAAAACCAATCCAGATCCAAAACACGGAGAAAGATCCAGATCCAAAACCAAAACACAAAACACGAAAAGTGGCCGGTGCACACCCCTAATATATATATATATATATATATATATATATATATGTCGCAGTTCACCTTACGTGTAAGCTGTAAGTGCCCTAAATGTCACCCACTAAAATAGTCACCATCAGACAAAAATAAACTAATGAAGCAATCCTGGGAACGCCCATTATTTTACCTTTACACACCACTGATTCACATTGTATAAACTGCTTATTGCCATAGTGAAAGGTATTCATCCTGGAGAACTCAGGTGCAAATGCACTGACAGAAAGCAGTAGTTGCTCTTTATATAGCAAAGACGACTGGTTTGCTGCAACCTAGGATTTATGTTGAGAACAAGAAAGGTTATTTTTGCCTGTGACTGATACAAAACATAATGTACTCCTACACGCCAATAACTTCCATACATACACTTCCATACTACATCATGATGAGCAGCTTGGAGCATTACTTCACAGCACAAACCATCATTTCCATCACTTTACAGTGATGCAAGCTTTGTACAGTAGCTTTAAAACAATTCATCCAAATTCACCTAGTCGGGCTAGTGCCATAGTTTAACTGGGATGCGGTCAGGATACCGGCGGGCGCTATCCCGCCCGCCGATATCCCGACACCCGCATCCGAACATTGGACTAAAGATAGGCGTCAAAATCCCGCCTCCTTTCATTGGCCCCACTACTAAATCCCGACTCCCGGTTTACCGAACGAACGTAAGCCGGGTGTCTTAGCGTGTAGCCGCGCGCGGGGGGGGTAGAGTAAGCTTTAGGGACCCCGGGGGGACTTAGGGCAAGGCACACCCCCGGGAGGGTTAGGGTAGGGAAAGGAGGGGTTAGAGTTAGTTACCACTAGGGGGGTGAGGGTCAGGCACCCACCCGGGAGGGTTAGGTTTAGGGTGCGGGGAGGGGGGTTAGGTTTAGGCACTAACGGGGAGAGGTTAGGGTAAGGCACTTGGGGGGAGGTTAGGGTTATGCACCACTAAGGGAGGATTAGTGGGGGAGAGGAAAGGGTTGGAGTACTTACCTTTAGCTGTCGGGATTTCAACCCGCCGGGCTGCTGCTGTCGGTATTTGATCCGATGACTAAACAGCGGCCAGCATAACATCGATTCCGTTTAACTATTGCTTTAGAAAAATGCATTATTTTTGCTAAATAAATTAACAGTGGCAGTTTGTTCACATCTACAAATTTAATTTACTTAACTGCTGTTGCTGAAGAAGAAAATATCATGATCTGTAGATTTATAAATATAACAGTAATTATTAAAATTGTACATAGAGTAATGGGACTTTTTACAAAATTAACTGTGAAGGTCTGGATGCTACAAGTTTGAGTTGATGTATGAGAATGCCATTTGAAAAGTAAAATTGCCCTTATTAAACTGAAATAGTAAGACAGTTCTTGTTTTTTCAAAGGAATTATGTATTCAACATTTAAATGTGTACGTTTAGTGGATAGTGTACATTGTCCAGCTGTGTTTGTCAGTGGATGATAAATCTGCCTCTCAGGATCAGTTGAAACATGAAGAAGTACTTTGAGATAAGAAAACATGATTAACACCTCTAATTACAAGGTAAGTATGTAAGTGCATGACTTGGTGATTTTATAACAGGTAAAATCTGCTCTGAAAAAGTAATGTAACAAAATGCACTTCTACAAGCAGAAAATCTTGGCCAACATTTGATACACATTGATCTTAACTGTTTACCTGGGAGAATTTGTAAATCCAAATTAGGGCACTCTTGCAGGTTTTTCTTGTATATTATTAACAAGCCATTGTCTCTGAAATATGTACATGAACAGAGATTGATGAGAATAGGTGTTAGCTAAATTTGGTAAATGTCAGCAATATTTCATGTTTCTGGGGATTTTAGCATTTAGTGATCTTTTAAGTTTTCTTTTAACACTTGTATAAGTATACTAGTGTGATGCCATAGGGCGGTTCTGCTGGGTTGGCCTGGGGGGGTCCCGTGCCCTGTATTTGTTCCATAGGAGTGTTAGGGACTTGCCTGATGGCGGTCACCTGGATATGGTGGGCAGGCCCATAATTGTGGCCATCATTATGATGCAATTTAGCAGTATTATTATTATTAGGTTCAGCATGGATAGAGTGTGCATTTGCATTTGTTTCTTTTTTCTGTTTGCAGCACTACAAGTCTCAGCAGGTAGCACCTCACAATGTGCTCAGGGTGTGCAATCTAGGGCCCCTCCTCCTATGTATTCTGTACTCTGTTTATGTATGTACATTGGAAGGATGAGACTCCTTCCACCTTGATTAGCACCCCTCCCACCTGTTCCTGGGTGTTTTTCATTAGCAAGGAGTCCTTGCACTCCAAGACTGCAAATCTAATAAGGCACACTGAGGGTAAGACCTATTATATATATGCTGTGTGTCAGTTGTGGGACTGGTATTGGGGTGCAGGGCTCTCTGGGCTGGTGTGGCTGGCCTGTTTCATGGTATCATAATGTACACTTTTTCACTTCTTTAGTTTGTTTTTTAGATATGTAGCACTTTATACACTTTTAATTATAACCTCCTACTTATGTAGGACTTAACACATAGGCGTTTCTTTATTATTCTTTAACCATCACTTTAAATCTCCCACTAGTGTGGTGCCATGGGGCAGTTCTGCTGGGTTGGTCTTGGGGGTCCCATGCCCTGTATTTGTTCCATAGGAGTGTTAGGGACCTGCCTGATGGAGGTCACCTGGATATGGTGGGTAGGCCCATTATGGCCATCATTATTCTAAGAACCTCTTTGATGCAATTTAGCAGTATTATTATTAGGTTCAGCATGGTTAGAGTGTGCACTTGCATTTGTTTCTTTTTTATGCTTGCAGCACTACAAGTCTCAGCAGGTAGCACCTCACATTGTGCTTTTGTATGCAATCTAGGGCCCCTCCCCCTATGTATTTTTTTGGATATTATTAACAAGCCATTGTCTCTGAAATATGTACATGGACAGCGATTGATAAGAATAGCTTTAGCTAAATTGGTAAATGTCAGCAACATTTCATGTTTCTGGGGATTTTAGCATTTAGTGATCTTTGAAGTTTTCTTTTAACACTTGTATAGGCAGGGGCGTTTTAAGAGAGGAGTGGGCCCGTGTGCAGCCTCCATTGGGGCCCACTGCTCTCTTACGGCGGCTCAGCGGCACTGAGTGCTGTAGATTCTGGCTTCATGCCAGAATTTACAGTGCATGCGCGGGTCTCCAGGACAATGGCGCCAGGCACCTACTTTCCCGGGGACATCATTTTTGCGCATGTGCAGATCACTGGGAAAATGGCCGCCGCCATTTTCCCATGAGTGTTTGCTGCTCTACAGCGCCGGTCCAGCGCTGCGGAGCAGCACTTCGGGAATCGGCAGAGAGGTAAGTATAATTACCTATGGGTGTGCGGTGTGGGCCCCCATGGACCCGGGGAACCGTGTGCCCTGCACACCCTGCATCCATTATAGATATGTCTATGTGTATAGGTATTTTTCTCCAGTTAAACTGGATATTTGTATGCAAATGAATGTTTTATTTTCCCCAGCAGGAGAACTACATTAGGATTTTATAACATTTTCATTATGCACATTTTTATGTGACCATCCAATCCCACTACAGTGCATCACAATTTTTTTGCAACACGAATAAAAGACAGTAAAAATAAACACAACCTGCATCTACATGTGATGAATGATAGGTAAATGACAGTGAGGGGTGAATGTACTAAGAATCGTGTCTGGTCTGACATTGACTGAGTTTAAACACTCACAGCATCGCTGAAACAAGTGAGGATTTAGGACATCTGAAACTCAAATTTACCAAGAATCACGTTTAGCTGAATCATGTATTTTAATGGTGTATGTGATCGTGTTTTATCCCCGTGTTGCCTGTGTTCCCCGTAGCCAAACACTCTCAAAAGTGCAGCCTGCATGTGTATATTGTCTAGCTACAAAAGGGTATACATTTAAAAAAAAAAAAAAAAAACCGCTTGCAGTTCCCCCCTCCTGAGCATAACAAGCCCAGCTCTCATTGAGCTGGCACTGGTTCACAAAATATGGGGGGGGGGGGAACGTATGGGTCCCCCGTATTTTGTGAACCAGCATTGGGCTCTTGGCCCTGATGCCCGTAGTAAAAATACAGGGAAAAAAATGGTGTGGGGTTCCACCGTATTTTTGCTGCCAGTACAGGACTCCACTAGCCGGGGTGTAATGCCACAGCTATGGGACCCTTTGATTGGGTCCCTCGGCCATTAACACCCCAAACTAGTCAGCCAAGGCTAGGGATCTCAGGGGAGGTTCCCCACCAATAAAGGGGTCCCCCAGGGGCATATTAAGAGAGGAGGGGTCCTGTGTGCATTCCCCATGCGGGGACCCCTCCTCACTCCTGACTGCAGCAGTATACTCTGGGCGCCCGTCTTTGCCCAAAGTCTGCAGGGAAACTGTGACGTGCTCATTGCTTATGTACAAAATGCCATAAAAATATCCATGATGGCCATAATCCAGGTGTTTTATGCAGGACTGTGACAGCCGATGCGGTACTTTGGAGAGGTGAGTATTGAAAAATATGGGTGCAGGGTGTGTGGTGTGGGCCTGTGCGCACCGCACACCATGCACCTATTCTAGATATGCCACTGGGTCCCCCCTCTCCTAAGCACCCCAGGCCTGGACTGAAGCCCGGGGCTCTTCCCTGTGTTGTGCGTGCAGGGGTAATAGTAATAATAATAGTGTAATATTGTTTTTTTACAGTGGCACTACAGGTCCCAGCATGCCTGCACTTTGGCACTTGTAGAACTACAAGTGCAAGCAGGTGGCTGGCACTGTTACTCACTGTAAAAATATTTAAGTAAAGACAGAGCACACTCTCCGAAGGTTGTATTCTTTTATTACACATGTACATACTCATTCGCTCACTAACTCACCTGCACTCACACTACATACTTACCTTGTCTCCAGTGCTGAGCTGTCATCTTCTCCAGTAGAATCCCACTATATGGTAAAAATAAAAAAAATTATGCTCAGCTAACCCTTGGCGCAGGTCAGTCTACTTTTGCAGTAGAGTCCCTGGCCATTAAAAATAAAAAAGCCATACCAGCTCTTTCCCACAAGTGACAGGACCCATGAGGTTTCCTGCACACGGAGGGCCACCAGCCAATCGGCTATCGCTACTATAGTAAGCGGCCGCTGATTGGCGGTAAGTGTTGATTGACAGCCAGGCCGCTGATTGAAAACACAATCAATACACATAAATCATGTTGTCTAGTAGTAAACCAGGTGCATACTATATGCTGCTCTGCATATATGTGGAAATACTAAATATATCCGTACATGTTTTCTTATTTAAGCACAGTATGTCCAATTACATCTAATTCTGCATCAGCTGCAATGATAATAACTAGCCAGGCTATGTACTGTGCTTATGCATTTTGTGTATATTTTATTTTTCTACATTTAATTTAGGCCTCTAGATACAGTACAGTTGTGTGTTTTTTGATAGCTATAAAATGTGTGTAGGGCATATAAGCAAGTTTTATTATGACTGCAAATACACTATTCCCAGGCCAGTTACATTTTCTCTTTGGAGTTGTGGTTGTAAACCAGTATGTAATAATGATTTCCTATTTACTAATCCATATGTCACAGTGGAGTTTAGTGTAAAATTCATACTGCTGATAGTGGTTGATGATTACCTACCATGTGTCCAATTCTCTTTATCAGACCCAGTCTGCCCAAGGAGATAAAAAATGAGCAGAAGTAGAAATGGAACATTCTTTTTATTGAGAGGTGGATCTATTCTATCAGGAGCTATTTCAGCATGATTGTTATCTAGCATCTGATAGGAAAGCCAACCAACTTGTGTCTGGATAATAAAGCATTTCAGTCACTAGATAAGAAGCTTTTCTAAAATGCCCACTTCTTAAAAATCATACAGAGTGATTTTATGAGCTAAAATTACAGGGAATGCCCCCCACTTTCTTACAAATTAGTAACAGAAATTGCGAGTGTATAGGTGCAAAAATAGCTTATCACTACTGTAGCATGATTTACAGTAGTATAACCCTTTAATGGTCAGAGACAATAGATATATACAGTGACCCATTTTCCTATGCTTAATTAATAAAGGTAGTGGATGCTTCCAAGTACATATACTGATCCATTTATTCCAAAATGTAATAATTGAGATTATATTTAGACTTTATAACACTTTAATGGCCTGAGATAGTATATACTTTTGTTAATGGACTATATTTTTCTACATTCCAGTTAAACCACTGTATACCATGAATAAGGATATAATAACTTTGTGAACCCAGGCATTTTCATATTGTTTTGCAAGATAAATAGAGCGGTTTGTTTTGGTAGCATTGTAAAATAAATATAATTTTAATTTAAATGCATTTTACAGTATAGAGTAGGGGTGAGCGGGTTCGGATTTCTGAAATCCGAACCCCCCGAGCCCCCCCGATCCGAGTCCGATCCGAGTCAGGCTCGACTTTTCCCGCCTGACTAGGATCTGAAATCGAGGCAAAACATCATCATCCCGCCTTCCGAGTCTCGCGGGTTTTGGATCCTATATAAGGTACCCGCGTCGGCGCCATTTTCTCACTCGGCTGTGGACAGTGAAGAGGGAGGGTGTGAGTTAGGGCAGTGTAGTGTAGTGTAGTGCTGCTGTTCCACTACTTCAAAGTCCATAGGGGCTGGCTGTGTTGTGCTGTGCTGCTGTTGTTAATAGGGGCTGTGTCCACTACTTCAAAGTCCATAGGGGCTGGCTGGACTGTGTTGTGCAGTCAGTTCTCCATAGGGGCTGTGTCCACTCCAAAGTCCTGTGCAGTGTCCCAGTCCTAAAGGGGTGCTGTAGTGTTGTCCAGGGGGTGCTCTGTCCATCAGGGGTGCTCCCCCCAAGTGCTAAAAAAATAATATATTTTCTGTGTTTGTGAATTGTGTGCGCAGTAGCCACACGTGCATCAACAAAGTAGTGCCAAGCGTGCGCCTGTGTCATAAGTAAAGGGCCGGCTGGCTTGACCGTTAAAGGGTGCTGTAACCCCCAAAGTACACTCCAGTCCAAACCAAAAAAAAAAATATTTTCTGTGTTTGTGAATTGTGTGCGCAGTAGCCGCACGTGCATCAACAAAGTAGTGCCAAGCGTACGCGCCTGTGTCATAAGTAAAGGGCCGGCTGGCTTGACCGTTAAGGGTGCTGTAACCCCCAAAGTACACTCCAGTCCAAACCAAAAAAAAAATTATTTTCTGTGTTTAGCCGCACGTATATATCAAATCGATATAACATAAATGGAGGACCAAACTTTCTTCGATAAAAATAAAATAGAGAAAGATCAAGAACCACTTCCTCCTAGTGCTGAAGCTGCTGCCACTAGTCATGACATAGACGATAACATGCCATCAACATCGTCTGCCAAGGCCGATGCCCAATGTCATAGTAGAGGGCACATACAATCCCAAATGGCAAAGTTCAGGAGAATGACCTTGAAAAAGACATTTAAATCAGCTGAAGAGAAACGTAAACTTGCCAATATGCCATTTACGACACGGAGTGGCAAGGAACGGCTAAGGTCGATCCCTAGTATGTTCATGACTAGTGGTTCAGCTTCACATGACGATGGAAGCCCTCCTCCCACTAAAAAAATCAAGAGTTAAGCTGGCAAAAGCACAGCGAAGAACTGTGCTTTCTAAGAAGATATCACAAATCCCCAAGGAGAGTCCAAGTGTGGTGGTGGTTGCGATGCCTGACCTTCCCAGCACTGGACGGGAAGCGGTGGCTCTTTCCACCATTTGCACGCCCCCTGCAAGTGCTGAAAGGAGCACCCACAGTCCACTTGCTGATATGCAAATTGAAGATGTCACTGTTGAAGTACAACAGGATGAGGATACTGGTGTAGCTGGCGCTGAGGAGGAAGTTGGCGAGGAGGATTCTGATGGTGATGTGGTTTGTTTAAATCAGGCTCCGGGGGAGACAGTTGTTGTCCGTGGGATGAAAAAGCCCATCACGGTCATGCCTGGGCAGAAGACCAAACATTCCACCTCTTTGGTCTGGCAATATTTCTATCCAAATCCGGACAACAACTGTCTTGCCATATGTACCATATGTAAAGGTGAAATAAGTAGGGGTAGGGACGTCAACCACCTAGGAACATCCTCCCTTATACGGCACCTGCAGCGCGTTCATAAAAAGTTACTGTCAAGTTCAGAAACTTTGGCTAAGACCGTAAGCAGTCCAGGGACACCTAAATCCCGTTGTCCTGTTGTATCCAAGCGCCTGCAAACCACACCGTCAACTCCCTCCTCGTCAATTTCCTCCTTAGTCAGGATCAGAAGTAGTCCTGCAGGCCATGTCACTGGCATGACTGACTCTCCTATCCGGGATTCCTCCAGAGGATCCTGCATTGCTACACCTCCTGCTGCCGCTGCTGCTGTTGCTGCTGCTGGGAGTCGTTCATCATCCCAGAGAGGAAGTAGGAACACCACTACTTTTACTAAACAATTGACCCTCCAACAGTCCTTAGCGAGGAGGATGAAGTACGACAGCAGTCATCCTGAAGCAAAACGTATAACTGAGGCCTTGACTGCTATGTTGGTGTTAGACGTGCGTCCGGTATCCGCCATTAGTGCAGTGGGATTTAGACAATTGATGGAGGTAGTGTGTCCCCGGTTCCAAATCCCGTCTAGATTCCACTTCACTAGGCAGGCGATACCGAGACTGTACAGAAACGTCAGAAAAAGTGTCCTCAGTGTCCTGAAAAATGCCGTTGTACACAATGTCCACTTAACCACGGACATGTGGACAAGTGGAACAGGGCAGACTAAGGACTATATGACTGTGACAGCCCACTGGGTAGATGTATCACCTTACGCAGCAACAGCAGCAGCGTCACCAGTAGCAGCATCTCAGAAACGCCAGCTCGTTACAAGGCAGGCTACGCTGTGTATCACCGGTTTCAGTAAGAGGCACACCGCCGACAACCTCTTAGAGAAACTGAGGGAAATCATTGCCCAGTGGCTTACCCCACTTAGACTCTCCTGGCGATTTGTGATATCTGACAACGCCACCAATATTGTGCGGGCATTACATCTGGGCAAATTCCAGCATGTCCCATGTTTTGCTCACACAATAAACTTGGTGGTGCAGAATTTTCTGAAAAGCGACAGGGGCGTGCAGGAGACTCTTTGGGTGGCCCGAAAAATTTCTGGCCACTTTCGCCATTCAGCGACTGCATGCCGAAGACTGGAGCGCCAGCAAACACTCTTGAACCTGCCCCGCCATCACCTGAAGCAAGAGGTTGTGACGCGGTGGAACTCAACCCTCTATATGCTTCAGAGGATGGAGGAGCAGCAAAAGGCCATACAAGCCTGTAAATCCTATGACATAGGCAAAGGAGGGGGTATGCACCTGACTCAAGCGCAGTGGAGAATGATTTCCGTGTTGTGCAAGGTTCTCCAGCCCTTCGAACTTGCCACACGTGAAGTCAGTTCAGACACTGCCAGCTTGAGTCAGGTCATTCCCCTCATCAGGCTTTTGCAGAAGCAGCTGGAGAAAGTGAAGGAGGAGCTAAGACGGAGCAATTCCGCTCGGCATGTGGGACTTGTGGATGAAGCCCTTCATTCCCTTTGCCA
Source organism: Taudactylus pleione (assembly GCA_031769625.1). Classification (NCBI taxonomy): domain Eukaryota; kingdom Metazoa; phylum Chordata; class Amphibia; order Anura; family Myobatrachidae; genus Taudactylus; species Taudactylus pleione. Next base: position 466,454 of record JAUIMM010000250.1, read on the forward strand.
GGATTCCAGGGTGGTCAATCTGTTGAAATCAGACCACTACATTTTGGCCACCGTGCTCGATCCTAGGTTTAAAGCCTATGTGGTGTCTCTCTTTCCGGCCGACACAAGCCTGCAGAGGTGCAAAGACCTGCTGGTGAACACACTGTCAGCTGAAGCGGAACGTGACACGTCAACGGCTCCTTCTTCATTTTCTCCCGCAACTGGGGCTGCCAGGAAAAAACTTGGGTATCCTAAGCAACCCGCTGGCGGTGATGCAGGGCAGGCATGACCAAGTTTGGACATCTGGTCCGGACTGAAGGACCTGGCAACAATTTCTGACATGTCTACTGTCACTGCATATGATACTGTCACCATTGACAGAATGGTGGAGGATTACATCGGTGACAGCATCCAAGTAGGCATGTCAGACAGTCCATACCTGTACTGGCAGGAAAAAGAGGCAATTTGGAGGCCCCTGTACAAACTGGCTCTATTTTACCTGAGTTGCCCCCCCTCCAGTGTGTACTCCGAAAGAGTGTTTAGTGCAGCCGGGAACCGTGTCAGCGAAAGGCGTAGGAGGTTGCTTCCACAGAATGTGGAGAAGATGATGTTCATCAAAATGAATTATCAGCTCTTCCAGGGAGACCAGCCTCCAGAAGGTACAGAGGGACCTGTGGTGGTGGATTCAAGTGGGGACGAGTTAATACTTTGTGAGGATGAGGATGTACACACTGAAGAGGGTGAGGAATCGGTGGATGAGGATGACATCTTGCCTCCGTAGAGCCAGTTTGTGCAGGGACACATTAATTGCCAGCTTGTTTTGTGGGGGCCCAAACGAACCAATCATTTCAGCCACAGTTGTGTGGCAGACCCTGGCGCTGAAATGATTGGTTTGTTAAAGTGTGCATGTCCTGTTTATACAACATAAGGGTGGGTGGGAGGGCCCAAGGACAATTCCATCTTGCACCTCTTTTTTTTCTTTGCCTTATGTACAGTTTGGGGCCTAGTTTTTCAAACTGCCATCCTGTCTGCCACTGCAGCGTCACTCCTAGATGGGTCACGTGTTTGTGCCGACCCACTCGTGTCGCTTAGCATAGTCATCCAGCTACCTCGGTGCAACCTTTTGGACATAAAAACACTATTGTGAGGTGTTCAGAATAGACTGGAAATGAGTGGAAATTAAGGTTATTGAGGTTAATAATAGCATAGGAGCAGAAAAACCTACAAATTCTGTGATTTTAGCTGTTTTTATGCTTTTTTAAAAAAAAATACAGATCCAAAACACAAAACCCAGAACCCAAAATACGGAAGGGTGGTTTTGGCAAAACCAATCCAGATCCAAAACACGAAGAAAGATCCAGATCCAAAACCAAAACACGAAAAGTGGCCGGTGCACACCCCTAGTTTAGAGCAAAATCTTTGTGGGAGAGGGAATTACTCAATTATTGCAACATTAATTGACCAGCTCCCGAGGGTATATATGTATACACATATGTGCCAAAAATGCAAGATTTGTCCTAGTTAGACATTTAGGGGTAAATTTACTAAGAATCGAGTTTGGTCTAGTTTTTTTTTTTTTTTTTTTAACTCTCTTTGACTCATGAGTTTCCCCTTTTGTCAACTCGCAAATTTACTAAGAAGTGAGTTTAGCTGAAAGTGAGTTTTCCGATGGTGAAGCAGAACAAGTTGCAAGTTTAGATGAGATTACTTACCCGAGATTGCAGTGTTTTCTCTCTGCAAAACTCACCTGAGCAAGCAGCCTGCACATATCAGTGAAATATGTGAATGCTGCTTGTGTGGTCTACCTGTAAAAAACGGGTTAAATGTTTTTTTTTTTAAATTACAAAGGGTCCCCCCCGTGGGAGCAGCCAATGAGCAGCCGCTTTACATGTAAAGCGGCCACTGATTGGCTCGCTCCCCGTGAGAAATTACAACTGACTTCGTTCATCTGTCATTTCGCGAGGTGTAAGTATATGCAACAGCATATACTTACATCTGTCCGGTCTGGTACGGGTATTTCGATTATTTGTTTTACCAAGACCCTGGATGCTACGGAGAGCAGCGCCAGGATCTACCGTAGGTGAGTATAGATTCTTTTTTGCAGGGCCAGGCACATGGATTCTACTTGAGAAGGGGACAGACACATCTGGAAGCAGGTAAGTATGTGTGAATGGGTAGGTGTATGAAATAAAGTTTACTAGGCACGGTGTGTGTGTTTTCTCTTTATTTAACTATTTATTTTACAGTGGGGGTACGGGTGCCGGCTGTCTGCTGGCACTTGTAGTTCCATAAGTGCTAAAGAGCAGGCATGCTGGCACCTGTAGTCCCACTGTAAAATACAATAGTTTCCTTATATTTCTCACTTTATTACCCCCATACCCAATGTTCCAGGGTTGCGGGGAAAAGCCCCATGCTTCAGACCAAGCCTGGGGTTTTGGGGGGAGGGACCCCTTCTTGGGGGGGTCCCCATCTCCCCTGAGATCCCCGGCTTGGCCTGACCGGCTTGGGCTGATGATGCTTTGGCCACGGAGCCCCGGTGAAAGGGTCTCTGCGCTGTGGCCGTTTTGGGTCCGGTGCTGGTTTAATTATAGGAGGACCCCTACGCAGTTTATTTCCCCCTATAATTAAAACCAGGACTGGCCCTGCAGCCAGGTTCTGGTTCCTAAATTACGGTGGAACCCTACTCATTTTATTCCCCATAGTTTTAGGCACTAGGACTGGCTGGCAAGTCTGGGGCTGGTTAGGCTTTTGGGGGGAGAGGGTCCTACGTAATTTTTTTTAATACAGCTCAGGAGGTGGTCTATTTGAAACATCAATTTATCAGTGAGTTTGCTACAAACTCACCCTAGATTGTAAACTTGATTCTTTGTAAATTTGCGAATTGCAACTTTTTCATGTAAAGTACTTCCTAGTTTGGCTGATGGTGAGTGTAGTCGAGTTTGCAAACTCACATGAGTTTTAAAAGTGAGAAGAGAAAACTCACTTCCAAACTCACACCTGTTTGGTCTTTGTAAATTTGTGAATTTGAAAAACAGGCTAAACTCGCATGATTTTGCAAACTCACCCAAACTCGATTCTTAGTAAATTTACCCCTTAGCATCAAATTTAGCATGAGTCAATTTAGGCCTGAGCCCAGGGACAGACAGCATAGGCTGAGAGACAACTCTTTTCCTGAGCAGAGCATAAGCCAAGCATAGCTGTATCTAGTAGCCCAGGGATATATAAAGAATGCAGTAGGAGTTAAGACACACAGTGGTCTATTTATTAACATTATTTTTACTAAAGTAAAATGAAAATGGATATTTTCACACCCTTTTCACATTATTTTAGTATCACATAAATTTACTAAGGTGCAATTGGAGTAGAATTCGTAAAATTCATCTCCAAACCCTAATTATCACATATTTTTAGTAAGCAGATCACATTTCCCATAATTGTAATGGGAAATGTGATCTGGACAGATTTACTAAGAATAAAATGTGAAAAAATACCGGGGGAAGCTCTGTGATAATAACGCCACCTGGAGATGGCATTATCCAGGGTTTCCCCTGTTTCCCGTCTCTTGCTCTGCAGTACCTGGCAGCAGCGCATTCGCAGACACATTCTCCCTGTATTTTTTCTGAAAAATACAGGTAGTAGTGTGCAGAGGGGATTCGCAGGGACAGAGTTTTATCACAAGCTCTGTCCCGGTGTCACAATTCCCCAAAGAGACCTCAGAACCAAACCCCCATACTTACCACTGCAGGTGCTTCTTTGCGGCTTTCTCTCACTCCAGCGGTGTGCTGCTGCAGCAGTTCCATCCTCTCCAGCGCGTCCCACTGCTGTCTCCTCCCCGCCGGTACATGTATTCCATCTGCTCTGGCAGATCCAGCGTTACACGTGCTCAGGCTACCGCGCTCTAGGGACTGCAACAAGCGCACCAGACCCAGATTCCATTCCGGGAAAACAAACTCAAATTCCTGAGACTGGGACACCCTGCATGGGATTTTTGATAAATTCCTGTGATATTTCCTAATTTCACAATGCGAAATATCACACTACCACCACATTTTAAATGTGGATTGTAGTAAATGGGGCCCACAGACCTGGCACTTGGGATCTCCAGTGAACCTGCAGCTGTGAATTAAGAAGAGATTGCCTAAGTTATTAACAGTGTAACAGTGTATTTTTACCCGCCACAGGAGCAAACACAGGATTCACAGGATTCCTTATATATATATTAGCTTTCCCACCCAAGGCATAAAGCAGCAATATGTATGTCTATCGTGAAGGACCAAAATGACTCAATTTTCATAGAAACATGTCATATTTGCGCCACCCCCTCCCTAAAGAACTGTGAATCCAAGCATACAGCGGCAAGGGCTCAGAGCTCCAATTGCAAATCATCCAAAAACATTTGGCCCACCAGGTGGGTTTTTGGGTATTCAGAAACCCCCCTGCATGTGCCACTGCTTCACCTGCTGGATGTGAAAAACAAGGAGCTGCAAGTTCCCATAGGTACTGTACATGATATTGTATTAGTAATAACATTTAATTTTCCCTTGTACATTTGTATGTAGCATCCTTTGTGTGTGGAAAGTTGACAAGCTTTTTGAAGCTGGGCAAGAGAGGTTATAGAAAGGTCTGTCTTCCTGAGTCAACCATAAACCTGTCACAATGTAGATGGCATAAAAAAATATGTCTCTGGAAATTATAGGACAGCTGGCCAGACCCTTGATAAAACAGTCATTAAGAGCCCTGTGTTTGGTTTGGGAACAGTGATCAAAAAATAGTTGTTTACATAGGGAGACACTCAGTCTGAGCAGGTGTGAATTTCTTCACCTAGTTGCTGGACATGTTTATGGACCCAGCCTGCTTCCCAAACTTCAAAGAGAGCTGAATGTGTAATTAAAGAACCCCTGCTCATGTGGCCAGGAATCCCTGAGATTCAGCCATCTGGACAATCCACTCTGAGCTGAAAAGGGTTAAAATCACGCTAGGGTGGGGGTGAGGGGGGTGCCTGGAAAAGCAGGCATAAATATGTGACTCAACCCAGGCCCACTGTTCATTCTCCATGAGGCTATCGAAGGATACAGATGATCCCTAATTCATTACTGGGAAGGTCTCATCCCAGAATCCAACGTGATCCGATGGATTGTTTCTCACTTTTATTATTTTATTTGCTTTTATGGAAATTGTAAGTAACAGTGTGATTCCTTTTAACATTATTATATTCTTTGTAACTTTTTGTACATAAGCTTTGAAGATATTCTTGAAACATTAATTCCTAGTTCTGGATCTGTATTTTTATGACCCAAGGCCTCATATGGCTCATGTTACCTATTTTTACGAAGTGTGCATAATTGTATGACAGGTAAGGGCAAAGGCTTACCACTAAAGTTCTCCTTTGCTGGTGGCAGTTACCAGGTTTAGTTAACCAAACGCGCTGAGGTAACCTGTAAAAGTCACGGCAGTGATTCTCAGATTGGCATATCTGGAGAGTCGGCCCGCAGGACCATAACAGGTGCATTGTTTGATCCTGATTGAGACATTTCAAGGAATTACCAATAATTCTAACTTTCTAATTTTAGTGGTTTAATTTGACTTAAAAAAAATCTCTAGCTGTCAGGCTTTAAATATTTTCTGTTACGCTTGTGCATGGGAGCTGGTGGTACAGCATCACTATGGGGGTGGCCATTGGAAACAGATGGCTGTTTCCAATGGCCACCCCCAACCAATGATGTGTAGAATTTAATAGAAATGTTTTTTCCATTCAATGGTAGGTTTGCATGGTTGCATGCTCATTTACAATGGCTGCCATGATGGCTGCGGATGTCACTACTTCAGGGAGGAGAAAATAATGTGTCCACATTATAGATCCATTGTGAATGAGCAAACTTAATCATTGCACTGTACATGCACAACATGGTACCATTGATGTAAAATGAATTGATTTGTTGCTAGGTGCCATGCGATGGCTACATGACAAGACATGTTGCAATGATTGCAGTGTCACCACTATGCAATCTTTGCCTTCCGATGGCCATCCTTACTTTAGCATGATTTACTCAGGAAGATGTCATTATGACCAATTGACCCGCCTTGGCCAATCAATGGAGGAGGTTCCCAAAAATCAACTTATATTTTTTTATCTTTGGGTTAGTTCACAGTGTACTTCTCGCCCACTGACAAATCAATTTAAGGGGCAGCAAACCCTTTTTAAAGGGTAATGGAGGGTGGTAGTGGAGGATTAATGAGGTACATGCTCAGGGTTGACACACGTGCTGGGAGTGGCACAGCAGGCCCATTCTGTATCAGAGCCATGCCAGCAAGTGATCATAAACAGGGCCGTAAAGAGAGCATAAGGTTCAGGGGACGTCATGCCTGCCATTATTTTCCACAGAAAAATCGCCTCCAGATATGGTCACTGTGCTACAAAACAAAAGTATTTGTTCTGCTCACAGACAGAGAGCCACAACATGAAGTTGCAACAGTGAACGGACTCAATATCCAGCTCCCTGGACACTAACTGATGTCATTGTGCTATCAGTCAGTGTAAAGGAGCAGCAGAGAGGTGCCGGGGCGCCACCAGCTCCAAATAGAAGAGGAAGTAGGTAAGAATATACTGTAAGAAGTTAAGGGGATCCTTAGATAAGTAAAATACAATATAGTACAGATGTACTAAAGAGAACAGGGAATGGGTAGATTTGGTTTTACCAAGATGCACAGTTACTTTCTCTTTCTTACTCTATTCCCAAATCTAAATCAGGCCCAGACCTTGATCTTTTGTGAGATCAAGTTGAGGATTATTAAAACTTGCGCAATTGGAACATACCAATAAGGAGAAGGTAGAGAAAAGAAGACTTTGTTGGAGGCACTCTTAAAGTAGTATAAATAGATTAAAACTTAACTTTTATTTTTTAAGGTTTTAGAAAATAAGGGGGAAGAGATTATTTTTCAACCTCCAATAATATTTAAATACTACCAATAATTACAAACAAACAGAGAAATCAATATAGTTGCTAGCAGAGAGACAATTGTTATTCATGTAGCTAGAAAAAATAAAAAATCCCTACAGATTTTGTTCGCTCAGTGGATAGAACACAGGGCCTGATTCAGAGTTGCTTGCTAGATGCGATCCAAAAAAAAAATGCAAATCCAAAACCAGTCACGGCAGTTTGGCAAATCCAAATCCAAACTTGGACAACGAATCAGAGCCAAATCCAAATCCAGCAAAACTGGTCCGGTGCACATCTCTAATAAATAAATAAATAAATATATATATATATATAAATATATATATATATATATATATATATATATATATTATGGCTAGGGGGGCTAGAGGAGGACAGGGGCTGCACTTGTCTATTGCCGACGGGCTGTATAGCTAGGTGGCGGGAAGTTGGGGTGCGAGAGGTGGACAGCGGGCTGTTACGTTTTTTTTTCCCGGCGGCTGCTCCATCTCTACAGCCACCGGGTGGGGTTGCATCAGTACTGGGCTGCCCGATCACTCTTTCCTAGCAGTGATCGGGACAGGGGGAGGACCAAAGGGTGCAGAGAGACCAGGAGGTCCCTCTGAGATGGGTGGCCTACTGGGCATTTTTGACTGGTCGCATCAGATGTGACCATGTTAGTGAAAACACAGCCCGGTGTCGTCGCATCTGATGCGACCATACCAGGCAAGTGGTTTAGGTCAGAGGTTCCCAAATGCGGTCCTCAAGGCTCTCCAACAGTTCAGGTTTTAGAGATTGACATGGTTGAGCACAGGTGGTTAAATCAAATTGACTGAGGTACTATTTAAGCCACCTGTGCTCAACCATGGATATCTCTAAAACCTGAACTGTTGGGGAGCCCTGAGGACCGCTTTTGGGAACCTCTGGTTTGGGTTATTATATAACTTTGCTTAGGGTGTTAAGCACCATTTTAGTTTGTTCATGTAGATTTGAATAATAGTCATAGTGTATTGGGTAATGTAAAAGTGTGTTGCAAGAATATTTACCTTTGCATAGCTGAATCAGTTTGGTGTTCTCCGGGTCAGACAAATGCAATTGGTGATAATCAGAGGAAGATCCTGCTGAATTCCAGTACAATAAATCATTATCTTGTCATGTTACTTACCTGGAGATGCTTATAAATGTACTTTCCTGTTGAACTATTGTAATTGTGAAATAACTGTCACTATTCCAACTTGTTAGAAGAATTAACTCTGTTAATAAATCTAAACTTTCTTTACAATAGTCGGACTAATTCATTGGGCCAAATGTAATCGGGTGAAAGTTTAGAAAATGTGAAAGTTTAGCAGTAACCTCTCACTTTGGTCGAGTTTTATCTTCAAAATGAAACATATATGAATGAGAATTTAAAACGTGAGAGGTTTTTTTTACAGTAAAAACATGCAAGGTTGCATGTTCTCAGACTCTATTACATTGGGCGAGTTTAAAAAGTGTGAGTTTACTGCTAAACCCTCACATTTTCTTAACTCTCACCCTATTACATTTGGCCCAATGAATTATTCCGACTATTGTTAAGAAAGTGAAGTTGATTTGACAAAAGGATACATATTTCTCTGGGCTTCGAGTGAATTAATAGCATTGTTTGACAAAGATTCTTGACATATATGGAAATATGTGAAGATTTTCTGAATGCAGGGTTTTAATCAGAGATGGATGGTATTGCGCAGCCACACAGAACTGTGGCCAGGAATGGCCCCCACCTGTCAATCAGGTTGTGGCTGGGAGACACTGCGAGTGGACTCAGAGATGGAGGGCTGCACATGCACAGTACTCAGCTTGCGCATGATCAGTCCTCCAACAATCGGAGATGTGCACTAACCATCGGAGATGTCGGAGATGTGCACTAACTATCAGGTTTAGCATACATCTCAGAATCAGGCCCAGTCAGCTTCATAAGGCCTTTAATTCTGTCTAATTAATCTCCAAATACAAGTCTTTTATTTTATGGCTTAGGTTATAGTATTTTTAAGATTTAAGTAGGGATGGACATCAGAAACTGATTGCTAGCAAGCATTGATGTTCCTGATTCAATGGAAGTACTTTTTCCATCTAATTGTGGGTATTCTCTAGTTGCCAGTCATTGGATGCAGCTTTTTGATGCCCATCCAATGGCTGGCTGTTCTTTTGCGTCTGCAGACACCTGGAAGTGGGGGAGCGTGGCCTGCACAGGGTGCCATAGCATCCAGTTACTGCATTGGCTTCTGTGCATGTGCATTGCTTAAACATCAACGGTTATACCATAGATTGGTTTACATGTGATTGCTACTAGTCATCGCATCACTTGATTTTATGTTGGAATCCCGGTAACCGTGCGATGCCGGGCTTCTGATGTCCATACCTACGTTTCGGGCATTTTTTCTCAAGGTACAGAAATTCTCAGCCAATAGGTAACTAATGAACATATATAAGAGGTTGAAACTATAACTTGTATATGTGTTACATTAGTTTCCAATTGGCTCTGGGCTGTGTTATTATTTAATTTGTAACAAGTTATGAGCCAGAATTATGATTTTAATGTGAGAATACACAGTCCTCTCACACCCATCCAACTTCTGCAGTTTTATGTATAATATGTGCTATGGTTTTTAAATGAATATATTGTATTTAGTATGAATGTAGTCAGGTTCATAACTAGGGTTGTGCAGCTGGTGCTGCCGCACAGAGCAGCTCAACATGCCCTGAGGTTGAAACCGGCCACCCGCCACAATCTCTATCGGCCGCCGGGCACCCGCTGCTATATATTAGTAGTGGTGCACCCGGCTACTTTCCTGTACAGCGCATCGGCAGCCCTGCCTGTCACTTTCAGTCTGCTCCGCCTCCTGACCAGTCTGTACTAGGAATTCCCGTAGGATCTACTGCAGTAGTCCAGAGGACAGGCAGCACAGCGTGACTGTTCTAGCATCTGGCTAGAATGATTGAATCTCTGTGGGAGGAAAGACGGGGTTTGCCAGCAGTGTCAAGCAGTTTGCCCTACTCCTGACATCCCTGCTGCCTGCCTCCCACCCGTGACATGCCCCCTGTGGAACAGGGGCAGGTTATAACGTCAGCTCTGCGAGAGATGACATGGAAGTCAGATCCAGCCCCCTAGGGTGGCGTCAGTGTGTCCCCAGGAGCTGTTCCCGGCTGACAGTCACGCTTGAGTGGGACATTTGGTCTGCATAGCACAAGGAATTCCCGATGCTATGGAGCCAGCTAAAGTTTTGGGGAGGAGTTTGGGGACTGTCGTCCATGCACCCTGAGTGCCTGGATGTGCTGGTAAGAGAGTGGTGTATCCCACCCCACAGATGCAAGCTGAAATGCTGCAGCACAGGATGTGCTCCACCAGTGTACATTGCCAGCATAGCACAGGACAACAGGTGCACACTGCATAGAGTACTGCAATACTGCCATGTTTGTCATGTAATATTGAGCTGCTATAGCAGAATAAATATTCCACACAAAGTGAAAGTGGTTCCCAAACTTCCTCTGATGGAGTCGACATAGAATCTAAGCAATTTTTTCACAGAGCTCCTAGGCCAAAAGTTACTCTACATACCATTTATGTGCACTTTAGACCTCTACATGCCCTAAGACTTCTCTATATGCCATTTATATGACCATCAGACCACCAAGTGTCCGGCAGTGCACTCGTCTCCTGCCTGCCCTTTCTGCTGCCTCCACTGGTGCTCAGTGTCTGATGTCCTAATGTGGACTCTCCTCCAGGACCAGCCACCAAGCTGCCTCCTTCTCTTCTTCTACTCATCCCCAATGCCAGGCCTGCCCCCTCCTTCCCCCGTATCTCACTAGTGACTGCTTCATTCTTTTCCTCTACTCTGGAGCTGCCTGTACGCAGATGATGTGCCAGGCAAGACAGAGAGATGCTCCTTAAAAATTAGTGCCTGTAGAGAGCACTAATTGATCTGTTCTAATATAGTCGGTAGGGGGGGAGGGGTTAGTGCAGTGATTTAGGGCCTGATTCAGAGCCGTTCGCTATTTGCGGTCGTTCGTTCCAAAAAAAGGGGTGGCTATTCCAATGAACCGTTCGCTGTTTGCAGTCTGTTCATGCCTCTAGGTCTGAACGAGCGAACAAAACTTGCGGTCGTTTCTTGGGAAACTACGCCCCCTGGCCGCTCGCATCCTACGTCATGTCCGCTATTTATTAGATTAATCGAGTACATCGACCAGGATATGAGCTGCTCGCTATTCTTGTGGTTGGTTTTTGCTACCACAATTTTGCGAGCAGTTCTGGCTATAAAATATCCCAGTGACGTGCTCAATGACGCTGCTGTTTTAATTATGCACACCCATAAAACGCCCGTTTTGACCTTTAAGCACGCCTGCGTTCTGATCTCCACTCCCCGTTTTCAAGCACCTTCCCCTGTTACCACCCACAAATGCTTCTTTCTGTCACTCAAATTATCAGGCATTCACTATTTTGCGAGCACATGAATTTCGACCGCACTGGTTCGCGCATGCGTATAACCATCTGTACGCATGCGCAGTGGGGCAAACATCACTCGGAGCGAACGAGCGGCCGCTTACGAGCGGCTCTGAATCAGGCCCTTAGTGTGGGAAGGTATTGTAGGGATGATGTAATATAGATATAGGGGCATATTTATCAATTATCAGGTTATAGATCTGATAATTATAATTTCTTAACAGTATTTGTGGCAATAAGAAAATATATACCTCCCAAATGTATTAAAATGCACACTCAGGGACAGGGGATCTGAAAGGAGCCCATCCCTGCGATGTGTTCGGAGTGAAGTGACCGCATAGTTACCTATCTCCTCTATCGGGAGCCCTGCAGTGCTACTGCACATACATGGACCTTCCATCAGTTAAGCAAGCACACACAATGGGAACAAATAATATTTACAATCAAGAGCCCCAGAACAACGCTAACACAGTATAATTTGCCATGGCCCCTCCAGTGTTGCAAACTGTCAGTAATATCAAGATATGACAATGGGGGAGGGGGGCGCTGATGCTCTTTCCCGCACAGGGCACCAAAATGTCTAGTTACAGCTCTGAATGTAGTTATGGTAAACCAAACATTCTTGTGGTCCATATGCTATATGGTTTAAGGTATAGTGATATTTATGTTATTGCAGATTTATGCTATTGCGGAATTTGATATTTCTACCATTTAGTGGATATCTTTGATAGTTTTATATATAATATTCATTGGTCTGTTTGTTATGCATTCAGACACCCATGCACCGATTGGATTGAAACCAACACGAGGTGGTCCAATTGCATCCTGGTCTGAGGTTAGGGTCTCGGTCGGACCTCTCGTTGGTGTATGCTGGGCAGAAGTTTGACCCGAGGAGCCTGTTCTGGGCCTTCCACTGGATGGATTTGGATGAAAACTTCACATAGGGGTGAAAATTGATCTGGGATGCCTAATGGAGTGGCTGAGGTCCCGGTAAGACTTCATTGCGGAGTGCGCCGGGCAGAAATTTGACCCAGGGAGCCTGTTCTGGGCCTTCCCCTGGATGGATTTGGATGAAAACTTCACAGAGGAGTGGCAATTGGATTAGGATGTATAATGGAGTGTTTGGGGTCCCGGTCTGACCTCATGGCGTAGTGTTCAGGTAGAACTTTGACCCAAGGAGCCTGTTCAGACCTGGGGAGCCTATTCTAGGCCTTCCCCTGGATGGATTTGGATGAAAACTTCACAGAGGAGTGGCAATTGGATTAGGATGCCTAATGGAGTGAAGGGGGTCCCAGTTTGACACATTGGCATAGTGCTCCAGGCAGAACTTTGACCCAGGGAGCCTGTTCTGGGCCTTCCACTGGATGGATTTGGATGAAAACTTCACATATGGGTGGCAATTGATCTGGGATGCCTAATGGAGTGGCTGGGGTCCCTGTAAGACTTGGATTTGGATAACAGCACATAATAAAACATAATACCTTGAAGATTTAAACCCGGGCAATGCCGGGTACTTCAGCTAGTTTTAAATACTGTAGCAGTAACTCCATATTTTGTATTTCTTTCTGTGATGGATCTTTAAGAGAACAGCAACTTACCCTTACCCTTAGGGACAGCAGCTGCAAAATAGTTCTTAATTCTGTTTAATTAATAATACTCAACACTGGAATCATGTTTTGCGGCGGCACAGAAAGAGCAGACCCTATAGTCACAGCAGGTGTGTGGCCACATCCCTCTTACACTTGGCCACAGCACCCCCACGATTATTGTGCCTCCTCTGTCATATAATTCTGGACCGTCACTGCACCAAAGTATTAAATACTAAGAGGGAAATGTACTAAGCTGTGGAGAGAGATAAAGTACCAACCAATCAGCTCCTCACTGTCACTTGACAGACTGTATTTGAAAAATGACAGGAGCTGATTCATTGGTACTTTATCTTTCTCCTCTTTATCACTCTAAAAGCATTAGTACATCTGCCCCAAATAAACATCCTTTGTTTTAGCTAGATCAAATGACTACAGTGTACTAGTTGTTATAACTTATTTAGGATCACTATGTTTGGTTTTATGGGAAATGTTCTAGTGTCTATCACCTAACAATAATACATTCATCTATAAAAGGGAAAGAAAATACATCACACCGCTATGTATAATTATTCCTGTAAATTGCATACAGCTGTCAAAAACTCATTCAAAGATAATGATTCAAAGGGTGGCATGTATTGTATATTAAAGTCCCACCTGCAATGATGTTGTGAAATGATGTGAACATAAATGAAATATAAAGATAACCCACTAAGAATGTATCATTGTAACCCTGCTATACTTAATCCACCCATTGTAAAGTGCTGTGAAAGATGTTGGCAATGGCACTTATTAATAAAAATGAATATTATACAGCTATACAGCCTAAAAGAAATGTAACAAGGTATTTGCCTACAAGAACATCCCCTCTACTTAGAAATAAGGCAGTGATTCAGTAGATACTGTACATGGGTTTTGCTGTCAGCCCCTGTAATTTTTCAACCACACCCTGTAAAGTTACAGTTAGAAGCTGATTGGTTGGCTCTTTATTACTCTCCACTTTATATCTCTCCCTCATCAGTATTTACTAGTGAACTGGCTATTTAGGTACTAGATTGGTAGATCTGTTACATAGAGTATTATGTGGGCAGTAACTGGAGAGTCAGATCAGTAGCCAGGATATGTGACAAGCGGTCCTGAAGAAATAAGACATTATGGGGCTGATGCAGATTTGAACTGACATTGGCTGTAATTACACACGGAATGCATGCACGGAGAACAAGGTGTATATATGCCAATATGCAGAGTTGATATTAGGCGTCATCATTATCATTGCACACTTGCAGCAATACTATAATCGGTGAAAAAGATGCATCTGAAAATAGGTGTTTCTACAGGTACGCACAGCTCTGCATCAACACATTTTCCCTAAATGTTATCTATGCGCCAATGCTGTTACCACCTAGTTACGTCCCTTCAGCCATAAGTAGAGATGCCACTCAGTTGCATGTGACTTGGAATCACACATAGTTGCGTGTACTCAGTTTCAGAGCAGAAGCATGCAAGATCTGCAAAACGGATGCATTCAAGTCTGCATCAGTCCCTATGACAATAAAGTAGGGATGTGCAGGCTCGGATAGGTTCGAGTTTGCACGCCGAGTTCGGATTTTTCCCCAAAAAAAACGGGACTCAGAAAGAGGCAAAACGTCTTCTTGCATGGACAAACATCATAATTCCTGGGCAAAAGTTCAGGAATGATGATGTTTGTCCATGCAAGATGACATTTTGCCTCTTTCTGAGTCCCGTTTTTTGGAGGGAAAAATCCAAACTCGGCGTGCAAACTCGAACCTATCCGAGCCTGCACTTCCCTACAATAAAGCACGTTTTTAAGACTACTCATCCATCCCAATAATTATCGCACATTTCTGATTTTATACACAGCTGATAGTCATCTGAAATTAGAGGAATGGATGCTGTGCAAAGAACATTTACATTGTACAGTATATAGAAAGTCCTGATGAATACAGTCAGCATTTCCAGCTTCACATGTTACTTTCCCAGCTATTTCACTTTATTTAGTAAATATGTTTGAGTTGCGACACTCTCTCCTATCGCCTCAAAAAAATCATATGGAAGCTGTATTTATCTGCTCATGCTATTTACCATAAGTGGGAAGTAACACTGGACACCGCTGTCCCCATTTCTGTATTGGGGCTGTGGTTTTTTCCAATATATCAAGGCCAAAAGAGTAATGTTTTCCATGGGCTACAATTTAGCATTTTTTTCTGGAGATGGATCTTTGGATCCCTCTCCGGTACACTATGCTTGAACTCCTTGCTGGCAGCTTTAGGGGAGGGGGAGAAACCCACTGTTAGCAGCAGGGATTTCACTGGGGTTCCAAGATGAGTTTCAGATTGAGAAATATATGAGAAAAAAAACATTCCAAAACTCTGTTATATGCAGTGATATAGGGGCCTATTCATTAACACTAAATTAACGTTTTTAAGGACATTTTCCTTAAATAACGTTATTTTAGTATTCATGAAGCCACTTAGCACAGGAGATATCACTGATATCTCCTTGCTAAGTCCCCCTGCGTTAATTTCCACCATACATTAGTATGGGGATGTGGAAATTATGGTATTCATCAAATTCCGAAAATTATGAATTTACCTGCTTCCAGCTGGACAGGTCCCCCGGCGTCTTCCTCCGGCGGTCTGGTGCGTCCTCTGGCTCCGGAGGCTGGTCGGACACTGTGTTCTCCCAGGAGAACACAGTAAAGATTACAAAAAAAAAAAATTTTTTTTTTTCTAATCTGTACTGTGGTCTGCTGGGAGACCATGTGACAAACCAGCAGGACGGAGCCGGAGGCTGCTGCGCGGACAGGTTAAGTGTTGAACGGGGGGGGGAGGTGAGCGGGGGCGAGGGGGGTTGGTGAGCGGAGGGGGGGGCACAAACTTACCGCATGTGTAGGCAGTGCTGCGCATGTGCTGGGTTAATGAATTTAACAGCGCATGCGCAGCACTGTTTCCAGCTAAGGTAAGTTAGTGTAGTGAAGGATAACTAAATATTTCCTGAAAAGTTGTCATCGCAAAATTGACAGCTTTTCGGAATAGATAGTTATAGGGAGGAGGAATGATGAATTCCTCTGGTAATTAGGTAGAACTCCATGCGAGTTCTAAACCTAATTACCTCCAGGGAAAGTTTAGTAATGATGAATAGACCCCATACATTCTCGTTGGTGAAACGCTAATCTTTATAAATAGACCACTAACGGCCTTATTTATCAACGAGTTTATCACTCAAAATGAGTGATGATTATCACTGTTTGTAATAAATGGTGCTGAAGCCAATCAACTCCTAACTGTCAGTTTTCTAATAGATAACAGTTGGGAGCTGATTGGCTGGAGCACCATTTATCACAAACAGTGATATTTTTCACTCATTTTGAGTGATAAACTCGTTGATAAATAAGGCCCTTATTAGTGAGATGGGCTGTACACTATAACGTACATTTAAAAAGTATACCAAAGTGTAAAAAGAGAATGAAACAACACCCTGCAGTCAGAATCGCTGCTGCAGTGACGCTCAGAGTGTCCTTTGGTCGCTCCAGACATGCACACTGCAGCTTGTACTGCCGTCTAGAGCGTCCTGAGGATGCTCTGAGCAGTGCTGTTCTTTCCGTTGCTGGAAGCCCCGCCCCTCTCAGAATAAAGCCTGTTATGGTGCTGCCACAGATCTACGGTACAATGACACCAGTGTAATTTTTCTGGTGATTTCTGTTGTGCTCAGAGTAGAGGTAAGTATAATCTATGGGTGCAGGGAGTGCAGTGTGGCCCCCCTGGATTCAGGGGCCCATGTGCACCGCATACCCTGCACCCATTATAGATATGACCTTGAGTACAACAGTAGTGACATATTAAGTAATTAGCAAAAAACTATATAATTATATTATGTTACCATATGAAAAAAAAACATATAAAAGTAAATTAACCTATGTTACCATATTAAAACGCACGTATATAAAAGTGAATGCTAATATTTATTTAATTCTGTTTAAGTTCATACAGCATTTTTATTATGTCAAAATACATTCATTTAGCATAAATTACCATATGAAAATGTACACATGAAATGATGATAAAAAAAATACTATAAAATTGACATTTATTCATCATATTAACAAAAATCAGCTATTACATGTCATGAGGTCAACATGCGCAGTGGGAGAGGGGAGTCCCCCAACGGTACCAACTGCCACTGCAGAGAAAGGACAAGTTTGATGCAGGGGGAAAGAGTAGAACATTTCATCACTGGCTCAGGGTATTACAGGAGCCCGGAGGAGAAATGGAGAACTTTAGTGAAACAGTTCGAAAACTACTGTATTATAAATAATTATTATATTTATTTAATGTTTTTCTCCAAAAAGGAATGAAAACTCTTTACATTTGCAGATAAAAATACATAATACAAAATAAACTTAAGTATTTACAGACTATAGAAAAAAGAGCTATAGTATAACTTTATTATTACATATTTCATGCATGAATTCACTGCTCTAGATGGAGACTTTGGTGCAATTTTTTCTGCTGAGAGAGCAGTTTCTTAATTTATTCAAACAGTATAGCTGCTCAAATAATCACAGAGTTTCAGCAACTGAACAGCGGCTGCAGGCCTTCTTTCAGAAGCACCCTAGCCTTTATTTTGTGTATTCAGAGGAGAGACAAGGCAATTAATGTTCTGCCTGGCATCTGTTGCAAGAGATTTCTGTTCAGTGCCCTCCCTACATACAGCACACAGTAGTGCGAGATTTGATCGCTAATGGATGTGACAGACCAGGACCTTTGATGTGCATGCCCCTGTATAATAACATCTTGCATCTGGTGCTATGAAAAAGTTAAATTGTTTTGTCTGTTCTCCACATCTAGAAAATAAGGGACGGGGCGATTCTGAAAGCAGGACTACAAGACTCCTCTGTTGTTGTGCTTGATTACTAGGCAGACAGTGTTATCATAGCATGCATTTCTATAGCAACTAAAGATGTGCACGGATCCCCATGTTTTGGTTTTGCCAAAACCACCCTGAAAGGTTTTGGTTTTGCCAAAACCACCCTGAAAGGTTTTGGTTTTGCCAAAACCACCCTGAAAGGTTTTGGTTTTGCCAAAACCACCCTCAAGTGTTTTGGTTTAGATTTATTACAAAAAATGATAAAAACATTTAAAATCATGAAACTTGGACCAGTTTTTCTTCATATACTATTATTATCATCAAAAACATTAATTTCCAGTCAATTTTGACAAGCTCAAAACACCTGAAACCACAATGGAGGGACATAAATGTAATCCAAAACACGCAAGATCCATTTTTTAAATTCAAGTTCCAAATAGCGAGATGACCTATCAGGAATCGGTTCTACTTTGAACCCCAAAATGATTCTGAATTGGGATTCGGTTCAACTTGGAACCCCTAAGTTCCAGTGTGTTCGGTTTTCTCAAAACCCGAACCACTCATCTCTAGTAACAACATGACCAATTAAGTCATACATGCTATAAGAACAAGCCAATCTGCTTCTGTGGAAGCTAAATCTGATGTATGTAATGCTACTAGACAGTGGCATAACTAGGAGGGTTGAGCGGGGCACGTGCCCTGGGCGTTGTCGCAGGCCCAGCAAAGGGAGTATCGCTGGTGAGGGCATTGTACCCACACTGCCTGCCCCCTGTCACTAGTGTGCCCGGACTGAAGACTTGTCACTCTAATAATGTAATGAGCAGGCAACTGTGCCTGCTGGTGCTGACTGTAGAGGGAGCTGCAGCAGAAGCGCTCAGCCCCTCCCAGGCAGTCATTCCCATCCTGAGAGCTGCTGGCTGACAGAGTGACTCTTCCTTCCCTGGTGCTGTCTCTGCTCTGAAGCCAGTTGTGTATCAGTTTTTTTTGCCGGGGGGAGGGAGGGGGAGTGGACTGCCGCTTTTGACTTTTAAAACAATTGATGCCGGCGATGTATTTATTTGGCTGGCTGCATATGTGTGAAAGAGGTGTGTGTGTCAGTGTGTGTGTCTGTGTCAGTGTATCTGTGTCAGTGTGTGTATATCTGTGTCAGTGTGTGTGTGTGTGTGTGTGTGTATCTGTGTCAGTATGTGTGTATCTGTGATGGTGTGCTGAGAGATGACATGGGGTAGGTGAAGGTGTGGCTGAGAGATGACACGGGGGGAGGCAATGGAGTGGCTGAGAGATGATGCAGGGAGGAGATGATGGTGTGCTGAGAGATGATGCAGGGGGAGGAGATGGTGTGGCTGAGAGACAACATGGGGGGAGGTAATGGTGTGGCTGAGAGATGATGCAGGGGGGAGGCAATGGTATGCTGAGAGATGACGCGGGGAGGGAGATGGTGTGGCTGAGAGATGACGCAAGAGGGGAAGGTGACGGTGTGCTGAGAGAAAATGTAGGGGGTGA
The DNA here is from genome assembly GCA_031769625.1 of Taudactylus pleione. Taxonomy (NCBI): domain Eukaryota; kingdom Metazoa; phylum Chordata; class Amphibia; order Anura; family Myobatrachidae; genus Taudactylus; species Taudactylus pleione. Next base: position 485,821 of record JAUIMM010000250.1, read on the forward strand.
GGCGATTGTGTGGCTGAGAGGTGACGCATGGGGGAGGTGATAGTGTGGCTGAGAGACAACGCAGGGGGAGATAATGGTGTGCTGAGAGATGACGCAGAGGGAGATTGTGTGGCTGAGAGACGCAGGGGGAAGGAAGTTACACACAGGGGGAACGAGTCTGGTTGAACTGCTTTTGTATGTGTCCCTACACAAACAGGCATCTTCCAGAACATGTGACAATGTGACCTACATAAATAGTGAATACCGACTGAAGACGCCGTCTTCAGGCACCTTCTACAAAAAGATCCTGTTTTATCCAAGCTTTTACCGGAAAAAACTAGTTTTATATATAGAAAGGCGAACAATCTTAAACAAAAATTGGTGAGAAGCGCACTGGACACAGAAAATACAAACCCAATTAGAAAGAAAGGGTTTCACTGGTGCAGCACATGTAATATGTGCAAGACAGTGGCACATAAAGAACAAAAATTTACAGTGAAAGAAAAAGAATACATGATAAAAGACTTCATCACATGCCATACTCACAATATTATATATCTTATTGAATGTGGATGCGGCCTTGTGTATATCGGACGTACATCCAGAGCCCTAAAAACAAGAATGATGGAACACTTAAGAAACATCAAAAGGGACTAGAAACACACTTGTTGTCAGATCACTTTAAAAAAACTCATGCGTGTTCAACAAACTTTATCACTAACTTTATGGGTATTGAATGTGTCAAAAATAATTGGAGGAACAGAGATAAGGACTCCAGATTAGCAAAAAAGGAAATGGAATGGATCTACAAATTGAAAACTCTGGCACCAGAAGGTCTAAACAAAGACTTTGAACTAAAATGGTTCCTCTAAAATCTATTTATCCTGCCGCATCAAGCACTTTAGAGTTTAGTCCTTCCATGTACTTTTAACAAGGATCTTTTCACAATACATGTAGATTATATTTTTTTATATATACCTTTTATGGATTCCTTTTACTTTTTATGGATTTTTTTTATCAATTTTATATATATATTCAATTTTATATGTATACTCATTTACTGATCAATGTGTTTTTAATAGAAACACCCAGCACTTTAATACAGTAAGCACCTTATTTATTTACACTAATGTTTGCACCTTCTCTATTTATATATGCCGTCGAGTGAAAACGCCCACAAAATGGAGTTCCCCAGCCCCAAACGCTAGAGCACCAATTGCTGCATGGAAAACACAAACCGGAAGTGAACGGACGCACTCGAAAGGAGTCCCCAGTCCCAAACACTACAGCACCAATTGGCGCGTGGCATACAAAAACCGGAAGTGAACAGACGCACACTTCCGGTTTCGTGGCAACTCCGATAAAGACCAGCTTGAAATCGAAACAAGTATTTCTCTGGCTACTAATGACGGAGATTACCTTATGGAAGCAAGAAGAGATGATTAAAACTAAAGGAACAGGAGGCTCGACCACGATGCTCGAACCGGAAGTCACAGTATGACGACTTCCAGTTACATGCAAAGACACACCAGCTATTCAGTATTTGAAGGGCTCCAATCTGACTGCACACAGATAGCCTTGAGGAAGAGCTTAACTACTCGAAATGCATCGGAGTTCTGTGTGCAGCCCTACTACAAATCCAGGATCTGTTAATGCATGTGAGTGTCCAGCACGGGGACATTCCGGATAACCCCTGGTGCAGAAATACTTTAGGATACTCACCACCACAGACCGGTAAACTGTTATAAACTTTGCTTTTACCTGACTGTGCTGCATTCACAGCTACATTCACAGCACATTTGCTTCATTTGGAAGCTAATCATTATTATTTATTTTTCATTGTTATTTGCTTAATTTGAAGCTAATTTATTATTGCTCATTGTTTGCCTAAATGTTTACATATTTTTTCTATATGATATATTTTTAAAATTCAAAGGAAGAAATAAATCTTCATTATACATTTTCATAGTTTGTTTTGTTCAGCGACTAGATCACTAAACAAGTTTTTAGTCCACTGCTTCATTTGGGGTACAGGCAAACCCTACTAATGACAAAAAGGCAACAGAACCTATCTATTTATTTTGCGCTAAATAGCCCACCAATCCAAATACTGTTATAGTTGCTGTGCAGCCTCTGCTTGACAGTGCTTGTTTTTCCATCCTTTGCTGAGTGACACTATATAACATTGCTTGGCAAGGTTATGCACTGGCTGATTCTAAGTGGCTTCTGGTAATGGCTAATTAAAGTGACATAACCATACAGCTCCAAGCAAGATAACCAGCTTATTGGTAACCAAAAGTTGGAGAAGGCCGCAGTGGTGAGTTGTAATATTGACACATAGTACTGCTTGTTTATTACAGGGTACTGTTACCATTTCATTCAGACATATTACTTCTGGTAGCATACCAGCATTCATTACTGTTACTACTGGCATATTACTGGGCACTGCTACTGTACTACAAGCATTTTACTATTTACTATTTGTGGGGTGGATTATTAATAGAAAATACTGTTAGTACTGTAATATTAAGTAGATAGTATTAATGAAAATTACGGCTATTGATATCTATATTACTGGATATTACCAATTCTGCTGGTATTTTATTGGACATTAACAGGTGGCTTATAATGTTCGCAGTACCACAAAAGATAGAACTTTGCTAGGCATTATGGGCCTGATGCTGAGTTGAGCATGCGTCCATTTGCGGAGCATATTTTGCATGTTTTCACAATGCACATGCTCTAGAATCGCGGCTATGCAAATGCAAATGATGCAGATCCGTACACATTTTAAGCATATCTACACTTAGTAAGAGGTTTAACTAGGCTGCATTGTGGCTTTCTCATGTAAGCAAAGTTCAAAAAGGGAGTAAATTGTATAAAGGTAGGTGTGGCAATTTGTTGCTGCCTGAGGATTCACTAGGGTAAAAGGATGAAAAATAAAAATATTTATCCATAAATTATGTAGTATTTCTCTGTCTTCTGTGTCATAAAATGTCAGGTTGGAATTTTCCTCATACAAACGTGGAAAAATAAAATAAAAGAGAATGTGTAGTAACGCACAGGTATATTGTTATAAGCAGTTATGGTTTGATGGAGGCATACCCAAGCTCACTGTATAGAGATGGGTAAGCTCCTTTATATAAATGACAACTTTCCTTATATAAAAAGCAATGAAGTAGGGCATACCCAGACTAACTATACAGAGGCTGGGAAGATTCCTCAAAAGGTATCTTTATAAACCCGTACTCTATGTGGGATTTAGGAAAGGTGTGTTTTTTCTCACGCACCTTACTCACCTAAAATGCAGTGAAAACACTCTTTTAAAGGCTACTCTGGACAAACGTACCGTGGCAGGCGGCTCCAATGAAGGGAAAAAAAAGAAAACAGTTCATCTTGGGGATTGGGGCTGGGGACAGTGTGTGGTGGCCCCCTATGTGTGGGGGCCCCGGGACTACCGCCCCTGTCGCCCTCCCTATAATCCGGCCCTGCCTATCAAGATATATTTTTATTCTTAAACAGACACCGCGTACCATTACCCACAAGCTCATCGGTGGGTTCACTTCCATAGGGGTTTCTTTACTCCCAGGTGGTCCTCTCAATCAAGGATGGAACAAATCGTCATAGTCATAAAATTTTAATAACATAATTTTTCTATATAAAAAACAACATATCTTTTTTTTTTTTTTTAAATAAGTTTAAGAACAAAAAGTGATTCTAGGGTGACCTGAATAGGAGTAGGTATGTCCTAATTGTGAACCAGGTCTGGTTTCTGTTACAATACCAAACAACCAAAAAGACCAAAAATACAAAAAAATAAAATGACAATATCTTCTATCAGTTTAAGGTGCAGGTTTCCCCTATAATTGTCCTTCTCTCTGGAAAATGCGTTTCAAGAAATCTATTCTCTTTATCAAGGCATGAGGGTGCTGGTCCGCAGGATGGATTTAAATAGTCTGTGTGAAAAAAAAGAAAAAAACATGGTGGCACTTCCGGTTCCGGTCTGCGGACCAGAAGTGTCCAATAGTTTGTATAGATTTAGTTCTTTGTTGTTCCTCTGCTTGTGGGGGCATTCATCCAAGGGTTCCTTCCTTTAGGGGGTTCCTATGAAATTAATACTGAAGGAGAAGAGTGAGAAACTCAAAGAAATATGTGAGAGAATTGATATATTAAAAACATTGAATGAACCCTTCGCTCAAATACCCATTTTTGCCACCTTAGAAAAGGAAATCTCAGAGAAGATATCAAGAAATACGTAATTTCTGATAAAGAAAAAGCAAGGAAAACTACAGAGGGACTATCATTTCTTTAAATTTGGTATAATTAAGGATAAAGAACCACATACAAATTGCAGAATAGAGAATTCTAAAGACATACCGAGAACCATCTATCAAAAACAAATAAATAGAACCACCTTTACAGAAAAAAGGAAGTAGGGTGAGATTCCCTCTAATTATCAGACAACGTAATATTTCTAAGGAGATAAGATATAACATAGTACACTCAAGAGATAACCACAGAAAACATCAGGACTATGATTCAAGACCATATAAATATAATCAGGGGGATACATACTATCATGGAGACCCAGGAGCTAGCCATGGAAGACATTAGGACTATTATCAGAGAGAACATCTAATAACTCCAGGGAGAAGGAGAAATTATGGGCCGTCATATACCTATAAAAGAATGGCCAAGAACGAGAAAGGGAGAACTCTATTCTAAAAATACACAGAAAGGGGATGCATATGGCCTTAAAAGAAAAAAATATAGAAAAGAACACAAAAGGCATGAACTGCATACCCTACATGTGATATGTAGATGGAACAATGAAAGAAAACAAGAAGAAAAATCAGACCTAATTAAGAAAACATGACAAGTAGTAAGATCACCAATATCCCCTTTTCTAGAAGAAAGGAGGACAGAAGAGGAACCTCGGAATCAGATGAGCCCCAGACTAAAGAAAAGAAGAAGATTACATTCAGAAGAAGAAAGAAAATAGTGAAAAAGATGAAACCAATCACCAAAAAGATAATAAAAATAAGAAAGAAATAGGTTGCAGATCAGGTATAAAGAAAAAAACACAGATGAGCAAAAAAGTAAAAAAGAATAGAAAAGGAAAAGAGAAAATCCCATCGGAAAGAAAAGAAGAAACCCACATTTTCAATCTCAGCAGTGAAGAAGAGAGAGTCATAAACAAAGGTTTTAAGTATGCACTCACATCACACATGGACAGTTTTGGCAAATATGTAGATATTCAAAAATGTATAAGAAGGATAACCTTAAAGAAATACTTTGCTGTGAAAGAAAAGAATAAGGTTGATGAAGGGATAGAAATTGAGATGATAGAATCCACTACAAGTCCTGATAAGAAGAAAAAGAAATCGACTTTTTACCCAACCTTTGTGAAGGGTAACTTTATAGATACCTTCAATAAGATAGTAGTGGACAAACAAGAAAAACTGAGAAAACCAAAGGGAAGATTCAACCTTATGAAAAAAGAAAGAGACATAGTAAAAAATCTCAGCCAAGACGAAAACATTGTGATCAAACCTTGTTAAAAAGGTTTAATACTCCTTAAAGAGGATTATGTGAAAGTTTACTGACAATTATCTGATACTACAACATATACAAAGTTGAAGAACGACCCTACAAATTGTATTAGAGAAAACTCACAAACTACTGGAATAACATCTCAGTACGGGTGGCATTAATAAAGAAGAACAAGATTTTGTAGATATAGAATCCCCCATTATCCCAACAATATACTGTACATTTGCCTAAGATTAACAAATATACCACAAATCCACCCAGAAGACCAATTATTGCTGGGACTGATAGTCTTACATCAAATTTTTCATCTTTGATTCATGGAATCCTACAACCTTTAATAATAAAGAATGCTTCTTACATAAAGGATATGGGAGACACACTTATGAAGTTTGAGGACTTCACTTGGACTAAAGATGCATGGGTAGCCTCAGCAGATGTACAATCGCTATACACCTGCATCGAGCATACAAAAGGTTTGGAGGGCACTGCGCTGTATCTAGACAAAACAGATCACTCTATTGAAAGAAAGAAATTTGTTCTAGATGCTATAAGATTTATTTTGGAGAATAACTACTACCTTTTCAATGGAGACTATTTTCTTCAACGTACCGGTACCGCTATGGGGACAAAATTTGCCCCAAGCTGCGCTAACCTATTCATGGGCTCCTGGGAAGAGACCCATGTATATAGGAGCATGACTTGGGGTACAGGTCTCATCATGTGGTACTGGTACATAGATGATGTCCTACTACTCTGGAAAAGTACAGAAAAACAACAGAAAGATTTATTCTCCGTTCTAAATAACAACACCATGAACATTCAATTTACATTCAAATTTAGCCAAGAAAAAATCCCTTTCTTGGACCTAACCATCTGTGTGGAAGAAGAGATTATACATACAAAAACTTATCGAAAACCCACAGACGTGAATACTTTTATCTCAATAGATCACCAACATCATGACCAGTGGCTTAGGGGGATACACAAAAGCCAATTTTGGCAGATAATAAGGAATTGTAGCAAGGATGAAACATGCAGGGTACAACTGCACCAGATGAAGAATGATTTCATCAAGAAAGACTACAACCCTGGAGGAAATGAATCAAGTAATATAAGAAACTATAAGTAAAAATAGATCTGAGATCACCAAATCAAAGAAAGAAAAAAGGGAAAATCTAAACGATGCAGGAATAGAAAAAAATTAATGGGCGCTAATTACCAATTATGATACACAATATAAGCAAGTGGAGAAGATATTTTCTAAACACTGGTATTTACTTATAAAAGACCCTGTCTTGAAGCATGGAACTTGAAAAACTTTTTAGTTAAAAGTACACTACCCACAACCTCAGAAAACTTGATATGCACATAAGGTTTCCATCGTTGTGGGATGTGTATCGGATGTAGGAACATCAAGGATGGACTAAATAAGTATACAGATGTTGAAGTCAATGGTGTACCCCTAAAGGACTTCATAACATGCAGTACTCCGAATGTAATATACCTCATTGAGTGCGCTTGCGGTCTTTCCTACATTGGACGAACAACTAGACCCTTAAAAACAAGAATTTCTAAACATCTAAGAAACAGAAAGAAGGGACTAACACCTGTCGAATCATTTTAAAACAGAACATAATTGTTCAATTGAACACATCCGTAGGTTTCTGGGAATTCAACAAGTGAAGAATACAGGGAGAGACAAAAATATTCAAAAGAATTTTAGCCAAGACCGATATGAAAATAATTTTCAAATTAGAAACCTTGTAACTCACTGGGCTTAAGTGGTTCTTAGAAATTTCTTTCTCTTTCATCATTTTTTTAGCTATATATATTGTCTCTCTCAAAATAGGAGTTTTATATTGCCATTTCTTAATTATATTTTTATAACAAGTTTGCTAAACATATTCTAACTCTGTATTTTTAACCTGTTAGGTATATTTATATTTACTACTGATGGGACACATATATATGATTGGACAATTACTAATTCCCAAACATAGAGAGGATAAGTTTCTGTTTACATATCTATGACATTAATATGAACACAGGAGACAACATCTCCCTTGGAGCATTGCAAAAATATTGTGACTTCCGGTTTCAAAGAGGATAAGTTCCCATGTCTACAGGAGAGTACATCTCCCATTGAGCATCGCGGGAGTATGACGACTTCCGGTCACGGCAAAAGCTTCTTCCAGTTGCGGCAGAACAGCCGCTTCCGGTGATATATATAGCAATCTACACGGGGAAGATAAGGAAACACTCTAAAGGAAGGAATCCTTGGTTGAAAACTTGCCCCCACAAGTGGAGGAACAACAAAGAACTACATCTATACAAACTATTGGACACTTCCGGTCTGTGGACCGGAACCGGGAAGTGCCACCATGGTTTTTTCTTTTTATTCACACAGACTATTTAAATCCAGCCTGCGGACCACCACCCTCATGCCTTGATAAAGAGAGTAGATTTCTAAAAATGGGTTTGCCTGGGGGAAGGACCATGCTAGGGGGATCTGCACCTTAGACTGATAGAAGGTACTGTCGTGTTTATTTTTTTGTATTTTTGGTCTTTTTGTTTTTTTGGTATTGTGACAGGAAGCGGACCTGGTTCACAATTAGGACACACGTACTCCTATCCAGGTGCCCCCCTAGAATCACTTTTTGTTCTTAAACTTACTTTTTTTTTTAAAGTGAGGGTCTCACTGAACGCCTGGAACTGAACCTTGTAGAAGAAAAAAAAAACGGTTGCGTAAGGAACAATTAAAAGTATTATTAATCTTGAGTGTGTTGTCTGAGATATGATCCTGAAGGGACCAATGAATCTAGGACCCAATTTCTGTGACCGTTGGAGAATGTTGATATTCTTCAAGGATAACCAGACCAGATCTCCAACCCTGAAGCTACATGGCTTACGGTGTTTATCAGCCCATGCCTTGGAGCTAAAAGACACCTTGAGAAAACACTTTGGACCTTCTTCCAAACCAAACAGAGTCTAGAAACTGATGTAGAGAATTAAATTCCATCTGACTTGGTTTCAAAAGAATTAACCCTAGGATGCACCCCAGAATTACAAAAAAAAAATAGAGAAATGGAGGAGGAAGAATGACAAGAGTTATTGAAAGCAAATTCTGCTAGTGGTAAATGGGAAATGCAATAATTCTGATATTTGGAAACAAAACACTGGAGATATTGCTCCAAAGACTGGTTGACCCATTCAGTCTGTCCATGTGATGGGGATGGTATACAGAAGACAAATCCTCCAAAAACATGCAACAAATTGAGTTCCATGATCACAAACAATGTCCACTGGTAATCCATGAAGCTGGAATACATGTTGAATAAATAAAGCAGACAGTTCTTTGGCAGAATGCAGTTTGGAGAGTGGAATGAAATGAGCCATTTTACTGAAATGGTCAACAATTGTCCAAATGACTGAGCAACGAGAGGAAGAGGGAAGATCAACAACAAAATCCATAGCAATATGAGTTCAAATCTTAAATGGGATAGGAAGAGGAAGAAGGAGACCAGAAGGAGCAGTACAAGGTGATTTATTCTGGGCACAGACATTACAGACCAACACAAATTCGCGAACATCTTGGAACATGGATTGCCACCAAACTGAGCGGGAGAGTAATTCAGCAGTTTTAGACATGTCCAGGTGACCAATAGCTTTAGAGAAATGGAAATCCAACAAAACTGTTTTACGAAACCTTTCAGGAATGAAGAGTCATACTGGTGGTTTCCCAGAAGTAGCTTCAGACTAACGGACACGAAGAGCATCCACTAAATTCCTAGTCAAGGCCAGATGGATATGAGAAGCTGGATAGATAGTCTCCTATAAAACTGTAGAAGGCTGGATGGGTTGGAACATTTTTGAAAGAGTTTCTGCCTTGAGGTTTTTGGTGCAGAGATGGAAAGAAATTATGTAATTGAAATGAGTAAAGAATAGGGCCCAGTGTGCTTCTCTAGCATATAATATTTTAGCGGTTTCAATGTAAGACAAGTTTTTATGATCAGTTAAGACAGTAATTACATGATTAGCTCCCTCCAGCCAGTGCCTCCAGTCTTCAAATGCCCACTTGATGGCCAATAATCCCAATTACCGACATCATAATTTCTCTCGGCAGCAGCAAATTTCCTTGAGAAGAAGGCAAATGGATGAAATTTATTATCACTGGGATGTTTTTGAGACAAAATGGAGCCACCACCAACTTTGGAAGCATCCATCTCAACAATAAATGGGAAATCCGGATTGGGATGATGAAGGACAGGAGCTGAGACAAAAGCTGATTTCAGAGAAATAAAGGCAGGCTCGAAGCATCTTTATGGGCCATCTGCTTCTTTTTTAGTAAGTTCTACAATAAGAGCCACAATGGAAGAAAAGTATTTAATAAATCTCCAATAATACTTTGCAAAACCTAGAAAACGTTGGATGGCCTTCAGAGTGGTGGGCTGAAACCAATCCAAAATCGCTTTAACTTTGTTTGGGTCCAAGGAAAAGCCTTGGGAGGAGATGACATATCCCAGGAAGGAGATCACTTTCACTTGGATTTCACACATCTCAAGTTTAGCATATAGATGGTTTTCTTGGAGTTTCTGTAACACCTGTCTAACGTGTTGACATGTCAGACTCGTGTTTGTTTGTGAACCCGGTGTCTGATATTCGTCTGTATGGGTGTCTGGAGATGTGTAACGAAAGCATGCAGACCTAAGGAGAACTCCTGGCATGAAATATAGAACACTTCCCTGACCAGGAATTGAACCTAGTTTTCGGCGGAGAGATGCCATATCGTACCCGCTAGACCACAAGGGATGTTGGTGTTGGAGACAAGTTGGTATGTGCAATCAGTGGAGAGTATGGCAGTAAATTGACCAGGCTGATACTGGGTTAATACTGTAGAAAGATAAAATAACACTCTTCTTACTGTAAACTGGAATGCTTGGAGTGGTAGATCTTGGCAACGTATTCACCAGACTGATATTGGGAAACTGGCACCCTCCTGCAGATAACACCATTCTTCAAAGGCTAGTTTGATGGCTAAAAGTTATTTCTCATCAATGGGATAGTTCTTTTCAGCAGGCAAGATTTTCTTAGAGAAAAAAACCACATGGGTGTAATTTCTCTTCAGATCGTTGTGAAAGCACCTACTCCTTCAGAGGATGTGTCCACTTCAAGGATAAAAGGTTGAGTGATGTCAGGTTGGCAGAGTACAGGAACTGAAATGAATGATTGTTTTAGTAGCTGGAAGGCCGACTTTGCTTCTGGGAACCACTGTGTTGGGTTGGCACCCTTACGGGTTAATGCAGAGATAGGAGCTGCCAGTGTAGAAAATCCTTTAATAAAGTTCCTATAGTAGTTAGCGAATCCCAGAAATCTTTGAATGGCTATTAAGAAATTGGGTTCAGACCAGGAAAGCACCACTTGAATTTTTTCAGGATCCATCTTGAGGCCAGTACCTGAAAAAATGTACCCTAAAAAAGGAATATCCAGTACTTCAAACACACATTTTTCAATTTTGCAATAGAGCTGGTTAGTACGAAGTCTTCCGAGGCCATCTTTCACTTGGTCACGATGAGTGACTAAATCATTGGAGAATATAAGGATATCATTCAAGTATACAATCACAGAGTGGTACAGAAGGTCACAAAATATTTTGTTCACGAAATGCTTAAATATGGCTGGGGTGTTGCTCAGACCAAAGGGCATGACAAGGTATTCATAGTGCCCATCTCTAGTATTGAACAACATCTTCCATTCATCACCCAGGCAAATATGGATCAACTGATATGCATCCCTTAAGTCCAATTTCGTGAAGACAGTGGACCCCTTCACTTTATCAAAAAGGTCTGTGAATAGTGGTAATGGATAACGATTTTTTACAGTGATTTCATTGAGCCCCCTATAATCAATACAGGGGCGAAGTCCGCCATCTTTTTTTAATGAAAAAAAACCCTGCGCCACCAGGAGAGGATGATGGACAAATAAAACCTTTGTCTACATTTTCTTGGATGTACTCAAACATAGATCTCATCTCTGGCATGGATAATGGATAGATTCGACCCCGGAGAGGTGTTTTTCCAGGAATCAGTTCTATCCGACAATCTCACTCCCTGTGAGGAGGCAAAGTGTCAGCCCCCTGTTTGCTGAAAATGTCTAGATAAGGATGGTATTGGGATGGTAGTTTCTCAGCCAGAGCATTATCAGAAACCCAGATGGGAACCACTTTCTCCAGACATGCTTTAGCATAGTTCTTACCCCAAGACAGGATATGCATGGTAGACCACTCAATCTGGAGGGTTGTGTTTCTGTAGCCAAGGAAGTCCAAGTACAATAGCATGGGTAGCTTTAGGAATAACAAAAAATTAAATCTCTTCAGAATGTAATGCTCCTATCTGGAGTTTAACAGTTGACATACAGTAAGTGATGGAACCATCAGACTGCCGTCCACAGCCGACAGTGATATTGGATGGGACAAAGTCACAGTGGGTATATGATGGTTGATGACATAGCATTGTGATATAAAGTTCTCAGCAGAACCAGAATCCAGGAGTGCAGAAATAGAATAACATTTATTGGCAAAAATAAGACTCACAGGAATCACAGAGTCAAGTGATTGAGAAGAGGGATGAAGTCCTCCTAATCTTTTCCCTCTCTGAGAGATTAGGAGCAATCGTTTATCGGTCATTTGATACAAGAAGAAATATGTCCAACTTAACCACAATATAAACATAAATTTAACTGATGCCGTTTCTGACGGTCTTCAGGCAAGAGATGGGACATACCGATTTGCATGGATTCTGTATCAGGCATAGAATTTTTAACAGGAGTAGATGAAAAAACTTGTTTTTATTTCTTATACAAGAATGTTCTTGGAAGCGTAAATCAATTTTGATGCCACTTTAGATGGAAGATTGCGGGTTGCCAATTCATCTTTTATTTTGTCAGAAACACCATTCCAGAATGTGGCTATGAGAGCTTCTTCATTCCATTGCAATTCTGATTCTAAAGTCTGAAATTGGATCACATATTGTCCCATGGTTTTATTGCCCTGGTGTAGCCGAAACATTTCTCTAGCTGCTGATGTAGATCTTCCAGGCTCATCAAATATCCTACAGAAGGTGGTAATAAAGTCAGTATAAGCAGACAGTAGTGGGTCAGATCGTTCCCATTAAGCTAGGAGTTGGTATGTGAAGTCTGGGTGCAGGAGTAGTAGTAGACCCAGGAGGGGTAGAATCTCCAGTTCCTGCTGTAGAATTTAGGATCATATCCTGATGAGTGGCGATGTCCTGAAGACATGGCACCAGCTGGCGACTTGTCACTTCCAGACCCTCCAGACATCCCGCAATATTGCTAAGGAGGTCCAGTGTTAGGTGAATTCTTTCAGCCAGATCCATGTGAACAGTACAAACTGTCAGACTCGTGTTTGTTTGTGAACCCGGTGTCTGATATTCATCTGTATGGGTGTCTGGAGATGTGTAACAAAAGCTGGCAGGCCTAAGGAGATCTCCTGGCATGAAATATAGAACACTTCCCTGACCAGGAATCAAACCTGGGTCTCGGCGGAGAGATGCCATATCGTACCCACTAGACCACCAGGGACGTCGGTATTGGAGACAAGTTGGTATGTGCAATCAGTGGAGAGTGTGGCAGTAAATTGACCAGGCTGATACTGGGTTAATACTGTAGAAAGATAAAATAACACTCTTCTTACTGTAAACTGGAATGCTTGGAGTGGTAGATCTTTGCAACATATTCACCAGGCTGGAACTGGGTTGTTGCTGTAGTCCAAGATCCAGGAGCACTCAGATGGTAGCAGGACTGGATGCAGACCAAACACTGGAATGGATAGTAGGTGATGATACCAGGAATGGATCAAATGAAGGAAGCTGGAACCAGGAACACTCACCATGCAGGGAGAATGGTATACACAAGCGAGTTCTGGGCTCGGATAACAGGAACAGAGGAAGGTTCTCTGTGAAGCCAGTGGGATAGCTGCCTCAGGCATAGACAGAACCGGATGCAGACCAGACACTGGAATGGATAGTGGGTGATGATACTAGGAACAGCACCAATGGAGCAGGAACACTCACCATGCAGTGAGAATGGTATACACAGGTCAGTTGCAGGTTCAGATATCAGGAACAGGTTGAGATTCTCTGTGCAGCTAGTGGATTAGCAGCCCCAGGTGTACATCACTTGCAAGAATTTGTATAGCAGAAGGAAGCAAAACTGCACAAACTGGATACAAGTAAGCAACAGGAGCTCAGTATAGCTCACTCAGTAGGAGCTGAGGTTACACTTTGTACTGGCAATTAGGTAGAGTCATCAGCTGGGATATATACACCTGGGTTACCTGGGATAGGCTAAGCAGAGACAGGTGGTACAGTGAGGCTCAATTTTGAAAAAAATGGATGCTTCACAAAGTTGGTCAAAGAGGACAGATATTATTGGTAAAGGGTAGGAATTCTGTATGGTTATTTGATTTAATCCCTGAAAATCAATACACGGCCAGAGCGAACCATCTTTTTTCTGCACAGAGAAGAAACCCGCCCCCACCAGAGATTTGGATGGGCAAATAAAATCCCTTCTCTAAAGCATACTGGATGTAGACTTGCATGGATTTGATCTCAGCTATGTACAAGGCATATAGTCTGCCTTTGGCAACCTTTGCTCCGGTCACCAAGTCAATCACACAGTCATTTGGGCAAAGTAGAAGATGAGTGTCTGCTCTTTTCTTAGAAAAGATTTTGGCAAAATCAGGATAGACAGCAGGAATAATGTTTGATGAATCAGTCCAAGTAGTGGCAGCAACTCGCACAGGAAGAGCTAAACATCATGAAGTATAGGTTGAACCCCATTGAAGAATCTCTCCTGAATTCCAGTCGATAACAGGGTGCCATGGCAATCCCAGAATTATAGGAGCCAGAGGACATTGAAACAGAAGAAATGTTATGTTTTCACAATGTAAGGCACGAACAGAAAGATGAATGGGAGGTGAGCGAAAATTGACTGCTGCCCTGGACAAATTATTTCCTTCTAAGCCAATAACTGAGACCGGTTGAGGTAAGGAGTCAGACACTAACCCTAGCATGTTAAAGAAAGAAATTTCCATGAAATTGTCGGCAGCTCAGCTGTCCAAGAAGGCAGAAATAGAAAACTCCCTACTTACTGTGGGATAAAGGGCTGAATTATTGGGAGAGACAGATGCAAGGCCCAGCTATATGTCCCCCTGTACATCTAGACCTTGCCTGTTCCCGACTTAACTGGGCAAACATAGGTGGTATGTCCTTTTCCTCCACAATATTAACACAAACCTAGTGCGCTTTTCTTCAGAGGAGAGGCAGAAAGCCCCAAACTGCATGGGCTCCTCATGATCAGGTGGTGTCATCCATATTGGAGATTGTGGGGTGGACATAGGCAGTTCTTTCTCCAGTCTACACTCCCAAAGCCAGGGCCAATACGAATTAAAAGGTGCATCAGACCATCCAAATTTTCTGGAGCAGTGTGTAGAACAAGAATGTCTTTAATTTTGTCAGAAAGACCTAAGCGAAATTGACTGCGGAGCGCGGGGTCGTTCCACCCACAGTCAACTGACCATTTGCGAAACTCAGTACAATAGTCTTCTGCTGCCTTCTGCCCCTGTCTTAAAGATCGAAGGTTAGATTCAGCCATAGCTGCCTTGTCAGGATCGTCATATAAGAGACCAAGGACAGAAAAGAAGGAGTCTACAGTTTGAAGTGCTGCATGGGCTGAAGGAAGTCCAAAGGCCCAGGTTTGTGGATCCCCCTTAAGCAGAGAAATAACTATACCCACTTGTTGAGCTTCAGGCCCAGATGATTTTGGCCGCAGTCTAAAATATGGTTTGCAACTCTCCTTAAAGTTCCAAAAATATTTTTGTTTACCAGTAAAGCGTTCGGGCAAATTAAATTTTAGTTCACAAAGCATGGCCTGAGCAGAAGTAACTTGAGTATACTCAACCAGAAGTGACAGCTCTTTAACTGTTTGGGTTAAGACTTGGATTTGCGCCGCAAGGACTTGGGCTGGATTTTGAGAGGGATCCATGATAGTGACTCGATGACTCTTCAGACGCCAATCTTAGTAGAAAAAATATAATTGGCTGGTGATAATGTTATGATCCTTGGACATGAGTCACTTCAGACCAAAAGCAATAGTGCTGAGGATTATTCAATGCGGTGGAGAACACTGAATTAATAGTACTAAATAGAGGTAGACCGAATGTCCCAGTTGCGGCCCTGAGGACCAATGAATACTTGACGGAGGTGCGGCCTAGGAACCGAGTTGCAGCCTTGTGGGCTGGTATATACTTGGCTATGGTGCAGCCTAGGGACCGAGTAGTAGCCTTGCGGACTGGTATATACTTGGCTATGGTGCGGTCTAGGGACAGAGTAGCAGCCTTGCGGGCTATTATATACCGGCTATGGTGCGATGTAGAGACCGAGTAGCAGCCTTACGGGATGGTATTTACTTGCCTAGGGTGCAGTCTAGGGACCGAGTAGCAGCCTTGCGGACAGGTATTTACTTGGCTATGATGTGGTCTAGGGACCGAGTAGCAGCCTTGCGGGCTGGTATATACCTGGCTATGGTGCGATCTAGAGACCAAATAGCAGCCTGACAGGATGGTATTTATTTGGCTAGGGTGCAGTCTAGGGACTGAGTAGCAGCCTTGCGGACTGGTATTTACTTGGCTATGGTGCAGTCTAGGGACCGAGTTCAAGCCTTGCAGGCTGGTATAGAAAGTCCACACAGGCACCTGTTTGCTGCTGAGACTTCTGGGATGTAATTTGCAAATGATGTACACAAACGCAGGAGTGTGGCTGAGAATGCTGAGATGTTATTTGATGGAGCTGAAATACACAGAGCAGGAGCATGGCAGATAGTGCTGGGATGTAACAGCCAGCAGGAACACAGCACAGGAGTACAGCTGAGAATACTGAAACAACAAAAACCTATGAGGAGACTTGAAACCAGGAACAGACATACACTTGAGCCAGAATCCCCACACAGGAACCATAAGCACGTACAGGACGCTATCACCATCATCATAGCAGAGGATCAGCTGGAGAGAAAAAGGAAGACGAGACCAATCCGAGCAGAGCGGAGATGACGGAGAAGCAGGTAAGCAGAGTTCACAGTGGGGTGTCCTGGCGGTCCTGTCTCCCAGCAACAACCCCACAAGAGCCATCTGGAGCAGAGCCATCCGACAAGGTGCAGTGGCGGACTGTAACACAGGTAAGCAGACTTTACAGCGGGGTTTCCTGGTGTCCCCGTCTCCCAGCAACAACCCCACGAGAGCCACCCGGAGCAGCGTCGTCTGACAAGATGCAGCAGTGGGCTGTAACAGTCAATCAGTGAGTGACAGACTACCAGGAGCCGGCCAGGGAGGATCCAGAGTGGCCCGGTTCAGGACCAGGTTTGCTGAGTGTGTGTGCCCCCAATGTGTGGGGGCCCATTGACGATCGCCTCGTCCGCCCCACCTATCATCCGGCCCTGCATATAGTATATTCTCCATACAGCTCTGAAATACATTCACCATATGAATTAGGAATCAAAATAATAAAAATCAACATACCCTGTATGTTGACATTATCTCTTAATTGTAGTCATAAATACTATTAATAATAGTGGGGTTTTTTTCTGTGTATAACTTGCAGCATGTGAAAATGTTTTAAAAAAATATAATATGGTTAAAAATCTATGACTGTGTAGCAACATATACTTAAAAAATCTGTTCTTAAAGTACAGGAATGCAGATACAGTAATTTATCTTAGTGCTGTACTGCTGTTGCCTTTTGGATTCTAATGTCTTAGCTACCTATTTCATCATGTTTTAATAATTTTGGTTCTAGATTATGATCTTTTGACAGTGCAGCAGTCTTCACGAAGGTCCAGTAACTTTACTAATGTTAATCCTGATCTGTAATAACAAGATAAGTTACTCCGTCATGCCACATAGCTATCTAAGGTTATCTCTGACAATAATCGCTCAACAGCAAACCTTAGAATAAATTGTGTGTTTTTCTGAAAAAATAATTGGTTTGCTTTTGCATGTGCGTAAGTAGATAAGTGACAATAATTCTTCATCAGCCATATGAAATGCTATTAACACACATCATAGATAAACAAATAAACAGTATGTACCTGAAGTGAACATCTGGAAAAGGCTTGGAGGAAACTAGGTATTCTATGGTTATAAGTAACTTACAAACTGTACAATTGTACTAATGTCTCTATTTAATCCATTCATGGAAATAGACAGTCTTAAAAATGAATTGTTACATGTAAAGTAATGATGATGGAAAATAATTACAGGTCAGGATTGCAAGATATTGTTTATACTTAAGGAACACAGGCTACACTCAAGAACAATCCATTGCTTGCTCCACGACAGATCCAGAGAAGTAATTACTAAACACAGGTTTGCAGGTGTCTTTGTGCACACTCACAGAATGGAAATTCTGGTTTTAGAAGGTGCTAGAATATATCATTTAAATTATGGGATTTGATTTATTCTAAAACAGTTTATTGGAGATAGTAAGACAGATGGAAGTTAGGGAAGCTTTTGTATTCAAATGTTTGATTTTGACCTCGATTAAAAGTGAAGGCACTTCACAAAGTTGGCATGGCTATTACCACTATAATCGGAGACTGCATTGTATTATTATGTGAGACATGTTGCCTGGCTTTCTTTGGAGAAGTTAGATTACAATCATGCTGAAACAGCCACTGTGCCCATAATGGAGATCCAGTGATATACAGTTCATGTAGTACTTTTAAATGGAAAATACTTGATTATTGTTCCAATTCATTGTACAGAAGCCTTTGTCTCATGAATCCAGCAGTATATAAAGAAGATAATTATGAACACTAGTCTGCTGGGCAACATTTACTTACTTATTGCAATATAAAAACCTGTATTTATTAAAACATAAAGAGGCACAAAGCCTCCTGGAATTGCTTAATTTGTCTATATGTTTGTTCTTTACGAGATATAATGAGGCTTTAGTTTAATGATGAAAACAATATATTTAGGGCTTCATTAGGAATAAAAATCAGACAGTTACCAATAATCGGAGCAGATGGTATCTTTCTAATTTCCTAGCTAAGATTTGCAACACAAAGTCTGCCAGAGACTTGTAGAACAAAATGTTTTTCTTTATTCTGAAAATATTCCGTGTTCTTTAACCATTGTATTGCATCTAGTGCTGTGTGTACAGTGATTGTGATCATATGATTAATATAAAGTAGAATATTAATTCTTTGGTGTTTAGCTAGTAAAACATTTCCACAGAGAATACATTTACATTTCTATTTATTTTTCTCCATGGAAGGTCAGTGAGGGAGATAAATATTATGGTTCTATGAAGGTTTCTAATATATCTCTACCACCGTCGCCACCCGCACCCCCCCTCCACCTATTCTCCTTCTCTGCTAACATGCCGACCTTCTTGTCCATAATGTCATTAAATAACTGGTGAACACTGGGGACGACTCTCAATGAGAACAGGGGCATGATTAAGATAGCAGCCCCATCTCCCCCATCGCATAAGAGAACTGTGGGTCTGAGTCAGAGATAACCCGATGGTTTGTGTATATATGTCTGATGTTTGTGGGTTCTGCTCATGTACAGAATGGGTCCTTAGCCGCAACATGATTGAAATGATGTGACGTTTGCAGGGCGGAGTGGGGGTGGTGACTGGAACCATTCACCAAAACAGGGGTGTGTCGCTCCCATTTTGGAGGTGTGTCGAGCACAGGGTCTGGGTCAGCGGATGCAGACTTCCAGGACTCGACTGTACATGTCTGCCAAATCAGTGATCATTGCGACTGAGGAGGTGTCTGTTTCCTACAGACACCTTCTGTTGAATTTGCATTTCAATTAGCCACGATAAATTGATGTTATCGCCGGCGATATTATTGCACTCATTGCCCGTGTTTGCGCAATATTATTGCCTATTCTGGCAATGCGCGCTTCCGTTTTTCACCAAGTCCTGTTGTAAAACAGGCGAAAATGCATACGTGAAATTATTTTTCATTGCGAAACAGGCGAAAATGTCTACATTTTTAGGGAAATCAGTCTGTATCCAAAAAAAAAAAGGCTAACTGACATAGGAAATCAATTTAGAAGTGCATTAATGGTCGTAATAAAAGTATTTTGGGTTCTTAAATTGGGTATATTGGCTGTTATCTGCGTATTTGCATAAGTGTTGAAAAATGATGAAAAGCAATATTTTTATGAAAATAACTGCTGGAGGTAAATTGGGGGTGCATTAAAATGGGTGTAAGTATATTTTTGTGTATATTTTTAAAAATACACCTACTGCAGCCACCTGCAATGTTTAAAACAGCTGTCACATCCATACAGCCCCCCAAAATACCTGACCCACTACTTTAAACCCATTTTCCACTACTTTTATTTTTTTTTTACTTAAAATTGATATGTCATTTTTGCACAAATGACGCTAAGTAATCGCAACTTTTGGCTAATTTATCATTAGGGGAGGTGTCCAAAGGGTTCTGAACCAAATCCTGAATTTTTAGCCAAAAATAGAGATTTTGCGTATTTATTAAACTGCTCTGATATGGTGAAAACTTATCGCCAGATTCCATCTATGCAATTATCTCACATGCGATAATTGAATTGCGCGATAATTTATGACGAAAACGGTGCTTATGGCGCCTAATTGAATCCGTGCCTATGTTGGATGGTATTGCACAGTTCCTGTGCAATACCATCCATCTCTAAATCAGGCTCTGTATCCGCTCTGGAATGACAGGTCGGTGGAGTTCATGATTCAAGTGGAGCCGATTATTAGCTGTGATGAATGGAAACATGATCGGCATTTATATATTTAGGCAAGTCATCTCACCTTTCCCTTACCCTCAGATCCTAACCAGACTATACTTAACATGACATAAGACACCTTTGTTCCATTCAGAAATATAATTTGAACAGAGGTATAAGGGAGCAACCTGAGTTACCTGTCCTCACCTGTGCACAGACTTCAATGCCTGTTTGTGCATCACTGCTGCTTTGGAAAGGACCATTATGTTATGGGAAGCTATTTTTTATATTCAATCTGGACTACATGCTGGTAGACAGTGTCTCTTCTCAGTGGTCTATTTTTTCTATAGAATTGAGCCATGGACTTGTATCTTGCACATTAATACATTATATTGAGTAGCAATTATAGCCTTGCATCATATTTTTATGGTGGTGTCCCTATTTGCATGGACTGCATTATCCTAGCAACAGCAATTATACCAGTTTGATGTGTAGGCTAAGTGTTGTTACACCTCCATGAGAGGACAGGTGACAACCGCCATCACAACTGCTGTCACTGCCGCTACCTGGAGGAAGTTCTCTCTCCTCTAGACCCTAGCACACACAAGGACAGGAGTTTCCTCAGGACTTGCAGGAGAGGCGTATTTATAATGGGTGCAGTTCACACGGGCCCCTGGGTCCGGGGGAGACCCGCAATGCACACCCTCCACCCATATTATACTTACCACTCCAGAGTCCCATGTCAGCACTGTAAAAAATGCCTGGAAAATGGCCATGGAAAAGACAGGGAAAGCAGCCATTTTCCCAGTGACCTGCGCATGTGCTGTAGACTCTGGACACACTCTAGTTCCCAGAGTCTATCAGTGCGGCGCTGCACTCGGACTGAGAAGAGGGGGCCTGGGACAGAGACTTCACATGGGCCTCCTCCTCTCTTGAAACGCCCCTGACTTGCAGAGATTCCAGATGCCCACTAGAGAACCACCACCAAGTGCAGAGCAAGGATATCCCAGCTTAGTGGTGGAAACAAATGGATTGAAGATACGGAGTGCACACACCAGGACAGATGCTGCAACATAATGGTAAACACATAGTGTGGGACGCTGTCACGAAATAAACACAAGGACATCCAAAACTCTGAAGACCACCTTCAGGGTGAGGGAGATGTGTAGTGTGCACAATTACTAATTAATTGATTCTCTTACATAACTTCTATTAACCACTTAACTGGCGGTGTCACATGTGATGCAACTGCAGCCAGCAGTGTTTCAGCTGGCAACATCGCATCATGTGACCACTCTGCCACGCTGCTTCGTCCGGATTTTGCAGAGGAGATCCATTCTGCACTTGTGCAGAACGGATCTCCTCTGACTCCCCGGACCCCTCGAAAGTGATGTGGCTGTCTGTGACCGCCGACATCACTTCCGGAATCGTGTTCCAGAATGCCATGTGATCGGCACACCAGGGTACATGTGCCATGGATCACAGTGCAAGGAGGGGAACTTAGTTGATCATCAGTTCCCCCTGACACTCGCTCCGCTGCGCTCTGCATATAAGGGAGGGGGAAGAGTGTATGCCCATGTTGGTAACCAAGGGGGAGGATCTAACAACAGTGGGGGTGAGCGGAAGCTAATAAAAAGTAAAATGACTTTGAAGGGGGGTAAAATATTAAAAAACAAATTATACTGGTCAAAGGGAAGGAGGTGGAGGGGGCAAAGAAAAATTGTCTTTTTACAGGGGGGGAGGGTTGGTTTAGAAAATAGGGATTTTTTTTACTATTAATGGGGTATTATTATTATTATGATTTATGACCCCTGGGAGGGTCTATTGCCTATAGGGCTTGGGCAGTTATTTTATAATGGGGTCCTATGAACACAGAGGGATGGGGGGGTTGCAAAAGACTCCCTAAACATATATTTTTTTAAATATTAAATAAAATAAATTGCTAAAAATAATTTTTATACTTTATTAAATAATAAAAAAATAAACATTTCTGAGCGGTTTTCTGGGAATTAAATCGTCAGGTAAGTGGTTAATAAATAATGAAATGCTTCCTTATTGCAGTGAAACAAATTATCTCTTATATTAATACAATTATCCATAGATTATATATTTTTTAATAAATAATAAAAAAATGTATTCACTTAAAATATTACAATATTGAACAATTATACCCCCCACATGTGAATTCCTGAAAGATTATACTCGCGCAATAAAAATATTTAAAAAATGGGAATAGAATTCTTCAGGAGACCCTCAATATGAATATAGGGCTATGTACTGGACCTACTGTACCAGGTTCAGATTGTAAGCTGTAGTAGAGTGAAAGATTGAAGAGCTGGAGGGGGCCTGAAATACAGTACCTGAAAGCTTATGGGCCCAACCATGGGTTAATATGGCCCTGCACATCAAGCTTTATTAATTTGCACTGAGACTTCTAGTTCCTGTGTAGAAACAACATGGAGGGTTATTGCTTAGCAGTGGAGTGTAACTGTGTTGCAGTAGCTAAACATAAAGTTCTTAACTCAGGCCATTGGTGACTGGATGGTGAACAGTCGAAGTGTTTAATTCCATTTCCTTTCATGAATCTCAGGAATTCAGCTGACATAAATTGCATACCATTTTCACTATAGTTCTGTTCTGGCAGCCAGTTCCTAGCAATGATTGTCCTAAGGACAGTTCTGTGATGTAATACTTCCTGGGAAAATTCCTCTGTTTTTGCAAAAGGACCCTAATGGATACATGTGAATACTTGAATTCTCTTCTGACTTATTTTGACAACCACATACTGTAGGTATTTTTCAAGGCGTCTTGACAAAGGCCCAGTTGTTGAAATGCATTGGTTGAGATCTGAGAGGTATTGATATCCAAATACGTTGTTGAGGATTCATATGCAAAATCAGAGGACTATTCCCATTACCTCACAGTATCAGTTGTAAATAGACTAAAGAGTTATTGAATTAAATCAACAAGCTGTTCACATTTTGTAATGCTGAGTACACACTGGATGATATACTGGCCGTTCTGCGTTCAACAAGGCAGTGGAGATCACTGAAGGAGGAACAAAGATGGCAACAGCAGTGACAGCTGAACTCTCCTTATGATTAACCATTCAATTTCAGTACAAAAGTGCATAGTCATTGAAGAATAAACATCTGTCATGATGCATTACCTTGTCCTGCATTTAGCAAGTGGTTGATACAGCTTCAGTACCTTTCACAATAGTGATCTCTTAAACAGTAAAATATTTCCTGTAAGTGATTCATTGCAGTTTCTACAAATGCTTCTAAGATCAATGAATGCAACACTAGCAGAAATGAAGCTATATGTGAGTTCATACCCTTACAGCAGAGATTTTCAACCTTTTTCAACTTCTGGCACACTCAACAAGATGCTAAAATTGTCTACACACACCATCATTTTTTTAAGGATAGATTTTATCTTTACAGTTCACATTATGCCGCACTGTGCCTCCAGTTCAGTGCCACACCCATCTGGTCTGCTGTCCACAGTCAGGCTCAGACTTCTTTGGTAGGCTCCTGCTGCAGCTTCTTTACACAGTCACACCACTCACATTCATGCTGTAAAAGTTGTGTGCACTGCTGCATGGGCTGTGTCTTTTCCGTAAAAGGAGGAATACTCCCAGAGGAAGGTTGCATAGGTCGATAAGCATTGGATCAACATCATTACCCCACACAGTGCTCTGCAATATCAAACTGAAGGCATGATTCCCAGACCACTGTCGGCTCTGCAGCAATTACACACAGCGTCAGGTGGAAGCCTCTGACTGAGGACCGATGTCAAACTCCCAAATCGCATATCACAGGAGGATCAGCAGCACCGTGACTTCCACACACAGGCTTACTCGGAAGATCCAGCCATTGTAGGATACTGCACAACTGTTACTTGTGACTTGTACATTGACTTTAGCCAGGGGATCTCTGTACACAGCTGTTCCACACAGAGGCCAGCATTTCCACTTGCTTTTTTTGTTCTCTTCATAGCACTGTGAGCTCTCACATACTGCATACTTCCCAACTGTCCCGATTTTGGTGGGACAGTACCACTTTTTGTACACTGTCCCACCATCCCACCTGCAGGCCGCAGTGTTTCGCAGTTGGTAAGAGGTTGAGAGGCCCACTCACATTTGCTGCTCTGCATCTAATTTATGGAGATGTACTGGGGTATCCTTAGTAGATCCCGGAGTGCTGGGCATGCCTCCAGCGTGATGACAATGGGGGGCATGGCTCGTAGAGAGAGCATTTCTCACGAGGTCACTCCCCCTGTGGTCACTCCCCCTGTCATGAGGCAGTCTGAAATGAGACTGAGGACTCCAACAGCCAGGACATTGTGGGCGGCCACAGTCTATAGAAGTGTAGGACTTTAGTAATAAGTATTTGTAGAAATCCGCACATTATCACACCTGTGCAAGGACCACATTGGCTACATTGTAGCCATAGAGAGACATATAGCAAAGACAACAGTCCGGTCTATATGAGTAGGTACTCCCTAATGGAGCCATCTCACATCCTTAGCAGGTACACAATTGACCCTAGTGCCTAACCCTAATGTCGACATTCTGACAATGTAAACGCGTTGCCTGTCAACTTTTTAAATGCCGGCCTATTGACTACATTCCATGCAGGAACAGGTTCAGTTTAAGTTAAGTTCTGTCTGCAATACTTTTAGATATGTACTTCACTGTCTTTACTGTCCTTTGAGAATGGAAAATCAGAGATCCTTATATTTATATTTACTTCTTTTCTGTCAGCATATATTTATTATGGCACATCCATGAATGTTATATCAGCTTCGTTATGAGCTGTATGTATGTTCTCCCTCCAAAATTTCAGTGGTACAAAATACAGAAGAAACTCGACAACTCTTTGGGAGGGGGGGATATAAACTTCAACTGAACATTTTTTCCTAACTTTTTCTTTAACTTGTTACAATTCCCAACTAGAAATGATTAGAAATGAGAAAGATAAAAATGGATGAGCACTTATCCCTGAACGAACAGAAGAAAGGAGATTATACCAAGACTGGCATTAGTACAATACCAGTTTTTTGCTTATGCTCCTTAAGATCTAAGTATAACTTAAAGTACTCTGCGCTCTAAACTGCCTGCTTGTTATCCTGACTGAATTACAGATGAACGTGATGAAAATATCCTAAGTGCTGCAAGATATAGGAGAAAAATGTATGTAAATGTGCCGGCATACTTACAGATAAAACTTTTGAATAGTTAACCTTAGGCTACTACTCATTAAGAAGCAGTATTCCAGGTGCTATGCTGGCCCTTTCTGTGAATGTTATTTTCTTAGTACCATCATTGCTGAGAACTAATGTTAAAATCAGTGGGCATACTAAATGTTTCTTAATAGTTAGTGATCATAACAAGTGTATTCTACAACTTAACAGATACTTGACCATCGACCTAACATGTTTCATATACTTTGCACAAAATTTAAAGGACAGCTAAGCCCTAGAAATGTCATTCTCACATTGGAAGCATCGCTGTTTGGACTTTCTAACACAGTGATTAGTTCCTAAAGTGCAGGCAAATAAAAGTGAGCCTAGACTCAGGTTTATCAAGCCATCTAAAAAGTGGACACATGAAAAAGTTGTCCATACTAACCAATCAGCTTATACCTATCATTTTATAGAATGTACTTTATAAATGCTACCTCAAAGCTGATTGGTTGTTATGGACAACTTATCTGCTTTGCCACTCTTTGTGCAAATTGAATTTCACATTGAACAGCCTGTGACACAAAGGTGCAAAGTTAGAGCTATAGGGACTGATTCTGAGTCACATGCAGAAGCACATGCAGCAGCATCTATTGGCAGTCACACATCCTCGACTTTATACAAATGCCGGTACAAATTACTTCCTTTGTGTACATCCGTGCATCCACTTTCAGCGGTTGTACACGCAGTAATATGGATTGGTGCATCATCAAAACCTGCACCAGCCCAACGGCAGGTGCAGTTTCTCCATCTGACTATGGCCTCCTATGCCTGCAGCTGTGCTTATGTGTACGTAGCCACTTTCACTGACACTCCCGTGACACTTGTCTTCCATTGAGGGTGCAGTTTTATTGTCAAACTTTGTTGTCTGAAATACAGCATCACCAAGACCTTCACCCCCCTTCCCACATGTAGTAAGCTTGATGTCAGTATTATTCACTTGACCTTGTTGAAGTTTTCTGGTGAGACTCTCTTTTATAAAGAGGTGATTAGGGCATGGTTCAAATAGGGATACACGACCATTTTTCAGCATGCTTGCTTCGAAGAAATTGACGTTCTCTGGTCAGCGCACCTTGTTAATACAAATGTCACCCACTATTACACAACCTAAGTTGAGTCTTTTGGGCATAGGGTGCATTGTGAAGGCCATTGTGTTGTTGACAAACTTTGTGTACCCTCAGTATCTATCTGCCAAGCAGAAGAAGAATTTGCACATCCAATGGTGGGATGTGATCAACAATAGCTCTCAAGTGGGGGTGATGACTTGCAACGTCAGGTGTAGGGATCTCACTCATGGTCTTTGACAAATGATCACACTCTAGTGTAGGAAGAGGAAGTTTTAGGCTTCCATCCACAGTATCTACTATGTATCCTCTTGCTCTTCTTCCTAATGTATCTTTCATCCCGGCACATGTGTTAAGTGTGTACGGAGTGGGGTTCGCCCCTATGTTGAATAGGTCAAAGAACTTTGACTCAGCTAAAGATTTATTACATTGATCATCCAAAATGGCGTACATTCTGACAGATGTCTCGGAATGTCCTTTAAGATACACCTTGACCAGGCATATTTTTGAAAAGGATCAACTGCTATTGCCTTCTTTGCACATCTAAGTACATGTAGATGTGACTAAAGTTTCCATCCTTTCACCCTCCTTCTCCCCGCCGTCCTTTGACATAGGGCCGAGGGTGTTGGCAGAATTTGGGTTAAAGGTGTTTGGGTGTAAATCAGTTGCAGTATATGTTTCTCACTGTCACACTCCAAACATTTAATTGTAGATTTACATTCTCTAGAGAGGTGATTTTTAGAATAACAGCATCGGAAACAGATTCCAAAGTAAATTCTTTCTCTCTTCTAAAGGTTTCTCTCTGAAAGTACGACATTTCTTAAGAAGGTGTGGTTTCTTGTGCAGAGGACATTGGGCCTGATTTATTACAGATCTCTATTGTGATCGCAGCTTCGATTATGCATGCAGTCTTACTGCGCAGATCACCCCCCGTCGCGACCCCCAAACCATAGGCAAACGCAGGGGGGGTTTCCGTCTACATGGAAACCCCCCCTCCCCATCCCACAATAGAAATAGTAATGTAATAGAATTTTACTAGTGCTGAATGTTCTTCTCAGTATCACAAATGAAATCATTAGTACCACCTGTGGATGTTTTAACATGTATCAGTCAGTAATAAATAACCTGTGCACCAACTAGGAAAAACATTCACTGTTAGGGATGTGCTGCTATAGAGCCCAATATGTAAATATATGTCCAGGGCAGTGCTAGGTTCTTCTGCTGCTCCCCCAGACTCCTGGACTTGCTCTAATACTCTGAAATGGTGCCCAAATCTAAAATAAAAACATTCAGCTCAGGCAGGATGGCCCTACTGCCACATTTAATGGCTTACTGTGATTGCTGGTCCTGTATATGCTGGAATTATGCAACACAATATACTTTGTATGACGCATATTAAAGCTGGTTAAGTGCTAATTCTACCCTCTTCATGGACTGGCCACACTCACTCTAAATTCAAGCATTTGGAAACCCCCCTCTAGAAATCCTGCGTTTGCCACTGCAAACGGTCACTTCCTGTCAATCACTCTGTGATGGGTCTAGGTAGTCATTGCGGTCGCAGGCCAATCACAGTGGAGCCTTAGCACACAGGCACTATACGCATGCACAGAACGCAACAATCTGCTGATTGCGTGCGTAATAGCAGTTACGATCAGTAATAAATAAGGCTCATTGTCTATCTGGATCCTCTACTATTTTATCCGTTGAGAAAGGAGAAGTAGCAAGTGTTTTAACCTATGACTTGTGTACTGAAATAGGTATTTTGGAGTTATCGTACCTTTTCGTACAGTAGTTCTTTCACCTTTTGGTTAACCTGAACTGGCTGTAGTTTGGTCGCTAAGGGCAAAATTTGGATAATTTCTTGTTTTTACTAAATTCCGAATGAACTTTGAAAAGAAAGAGAAGGGAGGAATTGCCATTTGATATTTTTTTTCTTTTTACTTTACCTTGAGCCTTGGATGGTCCATTTTTCTTGTATGCTATATGGAAGTTTCACAACAATGGGTTTTACCCCTTGAGCAGTATCTACATAGCCTGGTCCTGGTAAAAATGTATGAGTTTTAGCTGACTCTAAGTCTAGCAACAGATCTTCAAGTTCCCGTAATTTCTGATTATCTGTGTTTGAAATTTGGGCAAAGATTTTAGCTTTGTTGAGAAGGGCTTCTACAATACCTGCTAGGTTACCATAACACTCTTCAAGTCTTTCTCATACTAGTTTGAGTCCTATTGAGGGATTATTCACATTGACTGACCTGAGTGTTTTCACGTATTCTGAAGACTTGCTCCTCAACCATTTTTCTAAAAGATCAAGTTCTTCACTTGCGGTGATATTCAGGTCATTAATTGAGTTCTTAAAGCTGGACCTCCACGATCTGTAGTTCTCTGGATGGTCATCAAACTATGTAAATCCTTTGTTTTAACTAGTACACAGCGAACCATGTATTTAACAAAGTCTGTCTTCTTTTATTTAACAGCCTGTGTATGATTAGGTGTATTTAGGATGTTGTGATTCAATGTATCACTATGCTTATTTTGACTAATGAGTGGGGCAAGTTTCTGCTGATCAGGCATTTGTAGTATGTAAGAAGATTTTTGTTCTTGAAAGCAAAATAGTGTATGCTTTGGCTGATCTACACTTGGTATGTGAGCCTAATTAAGTGAATTTGCATGTGAGAAGGTTTGTAAATCACTGTAGAGACTGCCCATGTGCCTGTCGGATTGTATATTTAAAGGTTCAGCATTTACAACTGGTTCCTCATTGTCAGAGCAGGGTAAGCTGCTGTGCTTACTGGTATGACTTAGTACATATTCTCTGGTGCATTTATCAGGGTCTTCTGAGATAATTTGGATACTAAAGGAGGGAACACACCTGACAGATATATCTGCAGATGATGGTCACACTGAACGGCCATCATCTGCTTGTGCCCTAGGGTCCCAGCAACCTAGGGCGGGACCCAGCGGCCGGGGGGCGGGTTGGAAGCATGTCCCACCCCCTTCCTCGCGGCTGCCGCTGTGTGTGTACAGGCGGTGTAGCACAGCCAATGCGATACGTCGGTGAACGACGACGTTCACCGACATATCGCGGGTACACACTGGCCGACATGCAGCAGATATATTGGCCAATCAATTGATTGGCTAATGTATCTGGCAGTGTGTACCCAGCATTAGATTCTCTGTTATCTCGGTTTATGACTGCTTCCAGGGCCTCAGCCTGTGCCACAGTAGCAGCTGCTTCTTTCTCTTGACACAGAGCATCTAAACTGGCCTCCAGATGCGCTTTTCCTTAATTTTAATGCATTTCCTTTTTTGCATAAGAGGCTCATGCTTTTGCAGCATCAGCATCTGCACATGCTTTCTTTGCAGCAGCGCTTATTGTGGACATGGACATGGAATTCAAAGATCCTGATTTTTTTAATAATGGCTAAATGAACTAGAGCACTGGGACTGAACATCCTTCAAGTGGTCTAATCTAGTTTCAGCCTATGTGACTACATTACATATAAGACTGTCAAGTCCCTGATCAATGTCTCTTTGTATGTCATGTTCCTTCAAGCTTTCTTCCACATTTGTTTTGGCTAAAAAGGTGTAATATTTATCTGACTGCAATCTATAGGTCACATATCTGGACCTGAGGTGTTTCAAAGTATTTTGAATTTGTTCCTGCACACTACTTGCATTTGACACTTTAAGCATATCAGTTTCAGGGCTTGATTCAGACCCGTTCACTAGATGTGTTCGCATGATAGATGCTTATGCAAATTCTGCAAGGCAGGCGATCGCACGGCAAGACATTAGCACGCCCACTATGTCTTAATGTGCGATCACATTGTGTATGCAGACACCCAAAAAGCTTGTATTAAGATGCCTGCTTGCGCACATCATCTCCAGGCAGTGTATGCAACCCTCGGTAACATCAGTTACCATCGGATACATACACAGCACTTGTGGTTGACAACAAGCACTGCGAGCGGTTCAGTGTGATTTTCAATTATGTGATGTGTACTATGATGCTGCCTCTTAATTATGCACGCCTCTGAAATGGCGTTAAGACGCTCGGGAACACCTGCTTTCGCACCTCCACTCCCCCATTTCTAGTAGCCAGCCCGTTACCACTCCTGTCTCTCATGCAGCCGAGCTGTCGATGCGCAGCTAGCGAACGTTTCCCCATCGCTCGCACTGGTTCACGCTTGCGCATTGTGATGCATACACATGTGCAGAATGCAAACAATCGGCTGGCTGGTATTCATTTCTCTGATGTATTTATCCCAGGATTCAGTCAGGATACCGGCGGGTGCTATCCCGCCCAATGATATCCGACACTGACATCCTGACATGGGGCTAAAGATAGGCGTCAA
The DNA here is from genome assembly GCA_031769625.1 of Taudactylus pleione. Taxonomy (NCBI): domain Eukaryota; kingdom Metazoa; phylum Chordata; class Amphibia; order Anura; family Myobatrachidae; genus Taudactylus; species Taudactylus pleione. Next base: position 516,819 of record JAUIMM010000250.1, read on the forward strand.
AATCCCAACGCCTACCATTAGCCCCACTACAAAATCCCGACACCCGGCATACCTACGAAGGCAAGCCAGGTGTCTTAGCATTTAGCCACAGGGTGTGGAAGGTTTAGGGACCGACAGGGGGACTTAGACTTAGGCACCTCCTCGGGAGGGTTAGGTTAGGGAAATGGAAGGTTAGGGTTAGGCACCACTAGGGGGGTTAGGCACCCCCCTGGAGGGTTAGGGTTAGGCACTAGGGGAGAGGTTAGGGTTAGGCACTGCTAAGGGATGGTTAGAGTAGGGAGAGGAGAGGGTTAGGGTACTTACCTGCTGCAGTCGGGATTTCAATCTGTCGGGCTGCCGCTGTCAGTATTTGATCAGCCGGCATTACCTACCAATTCCATTTATCCCTGGCCTTTTGAGATAGCTATACTGTAAATATAGGCCTAGTGCCATCTTGGGCCAGCTGGGGCTGTGATGGGATTTCATCATCTGCATCAGCAGTTTCTAAATTAGAGTTATAGTCTGCCAGCTTTATGACTTATGATTATCAGGATATGCTCTGCGCTGCACACACTTACTTGAGTTCTGTGTGGTGAAACGGACTAGGACAACACACCTTAGATCCGAGATCAACTGCACTTGACGATGAGTCCAGAGGGTACTTGTAGGAAGTTCCAGCTGTTTGTAGTCACCAGATCGTGGATCTGTAATGGGTGAGATTACACCAGCCTGGCTGTAAGTCTGTAAAGCTTGAGCCCGAAGAAAGGTTATCTTCTTACTATTCTGACCCTCATTACATGTAAGCAGTGTGTAACTATTCAGATAGCTAAACCAAGTCTTAATCCACAGACAATTAGTTTTCTGGAACTTTCCACATTTTATTAATACAGATTGGAATGATTGAATGATTGTCTATATAATACAACTGTAGTTCTGCAGAGTAGATCACTGTACTTGTGGTAACAAATAAAATAAGATAGAGATAGAATGTGCGGTAAGAACATATAAGCATGTAGGGTAGTGGAGACTTAACACAGCTCCTGTCAGCAACTCATACACAAAATAAGGAAAGCTATATTTCCCCTTCAGTTTAGGCACCTGGAAGTGACTAGGAGTGAGGGCGGAAGTGCAGTTCTTGGCCCATACAGTCCACCAAAAAAAGAAACTTGGCCCCTTGCAGGCTCGCTTTGCTTGCCACACTTCAGTCTTGGTGGCTCGCTATGGTCGCCACAAGATTATATTCCCCCTCTATGCACTTCCCACAGAATAACTGCAGTAAAGTAAAATGGAGGATTCAACCCTTTGACCTGTCACATGCTAAAAGGTAGCTAGGCATAGGCAAACAAATGCAGATCTGTGTAGAACAGAGTAGACTTAACCAGCAGAGTGGAAAACATCTGTCACCTAAAATCACAATCAAGACTATATGATACAAAGAAGTGCTGTGAATAGAATACATTAGGCCTTTTCAAAGACAGCAATGACAGATGTGATACCTATACATTTATTATAGCAATATTTGTTTTTTGTGTTGTTGATCAAGTTTTGTAGCTTGTCTGGATCACAGGAAGATACAGTGACTTGTTCAAGATTAAGGTGATTCTGTGACTTACTGTATATGTAGATCTCTCAAGCAAAAAAAAAATATATATAAATATATATTCTCATTATTATGGACTCAGCAACATTAATAACTGGGAAACTCCTTTTCACCTTTTATGCTATTTGACAAAAACAAATTATATATTTTTCAAATGACAACTACAGTCATCTCTCTTTATGCCCTCATATTGAAACACAGGTCAAAACTGTTCTAACTGTGACAGTGAAATTGTAAAGGTTGAATATTATGAAATTAAATAATTTTATTGCACTTTTGCTAAAAAAATCTTCCTAGCAGCAAATAGCTGTTGAACCGGTGTACACTAGAGAAGTCGGCGGACCCCAGTGTATTGGTTTTGGCAAAAAACACTGTCAAAGGTTTTCGTTTTAGCAAAACCACCCTTAAGTGTTTTGGTTCAGTTTCAGTTTTGGTCTTTAAAAAAATTATAAAAACATCTAAAATCATGTAACTTGAACCTGTTTTTGTTCCTATAGTATTATTAACATCAATAATATTAATTTCCAGTAAATTTTGACCAATTTCTGCACCTGAAATCACGAGGGAGGGACTTGGATGCAATCAAAAACATGCAAGCTGGGACTCTGCTCTAATCAAAACCCCAAAAGTGAACCGTGTGACAAATGGGTTCAACTGGGGAACCCCAAAGTTTAAGTGTGTGGAGTTATCAGCAAAATCAAACCACTCATCTCTAGTGTACACTATACTTCCGACTTTGAATTTCTCCTTCCTGGGAGAAGACTGGGAGGAGAAGCATATTGTATTGGTCATATTAATTATTTTAATACACCATCTCTAATACTAAGATCACATTCTTCTTTCTTTTAATATTTCACAGACTGTAAAGAAATATGCATAATATTTTAAATATACTAATAAAAGTTACATTTTAATACTAACTGTGCATCTAAAAAGACAACTCTTTCTTTAGCTGTGTAGAAAGGAGAACATGCTAGAACTTCCTGCTGTGTCATTTCGAGGTTACAGAATTGCTCACATCTTCCAAACAAAATATATTATGAGCAAACTGCTCTGAAACTCATTCCAGCATTGGGATTGTTAATCCCGATCCCTGCACAACTGTGCAGTTTATACCAGCAGTAGTGTAGTACCGCTTTTATACCTAAATTCCGGGTCTGACCCGGAGGTTGGAACAGGGTTCCAAACCAGATCAGACCCGGAATTCAGCTGGTACCGACCCAGGATATTCCCGAGTCAGTGCCGTTCACACCGGAGCCGGGTCTGCAGTGACCCAGCTCTTCCGGCGTGGATGTGGACGCTTGGAGATGACGTCCAGGTCATCGTGACCAGGATTGCTCCTGTGATTAGCAGCAGTGTGATGGTATGGTACTGCACAAAAAAAATAGATTTTATTACATAGCATAACTCGAATGCAACATGAGCAAATTCTGCAGAAGCTCTCTGTTGTATTTAGTCTATTTAATTACCTGAGCCGGATATGAGTATTTAAAGCAAAATCTTGATATTTACAATATAATAATCTTAATAGTCTAATGGTTCTATGTTCCTGTTAATTTTATTAGTAAGTGGTAAATCAATTTAGAAAAAAGATTGAAATGATGCATATTTTGCCAGCATGGAGCCTCTGTGTCATTACATCCAGGTACTGAGCACAGCTCTTTCTGAATGCATCAATTAGTGGTTTCAGGTGATTTTCCAGCAGTAACAGAGGGATACATGAACTGAGGATTAATGAGGGGCTTCAAAGTCTGCAGCAATGTAATGAATCAGAGTTTAGTCAATTAAATCCACTAGATCTAAGCTGGTATGTTTTCTTTATTCTGAAAATCAGTACTTTGGAATTCCTGCAATCTGCTCTACATATAATTAGTGAGAAAAACCCCACCTGCCACACAATTGAATTCATTGGATGAGTGTGCATTAAGATTTATATACATTTCCATATAAACATATAGCAGCTTGTAACAATTTTTTTTCAGAAGTAATTTAAATATTAATAATATTAATTATGGTGAGTGAGCAAGTAAACACACTTGTGCAAATAGAATACAGTACATTTTCTATTTTGACCAATAATCCCATTTTTGCCACTGAGTTTATTTGCTCAAATGCAAATAGCTAGACATTTTCTTGCTGAAATTAAGTGAAAAGTGAAAATGTATAACTTGCAAATTAATAATACTAAAAATAAAAGTGGGCACTTTACAGTATATAAAAGGAGTTTTACATTTGTTATAACACACATGTGTAGCTTGATATTTAGTACCAATAAGACTAAATAAAGAAAAAACTTAATCTAGAAAATTTACAGTATTTTTTTTTCTATACTCCTAATCAATTAATTGAATCTAAACATTGACCTACTGTACTACTTGAATAAGTTTACAGTCACGTGACTTTTAGGGGTATTCAATATGGAACAAAAACTCTGTTTTTGCGATGTTTTCGCACTGATGACGTAATTTTCGGAGGTTTTGGTTTTACACCGTATTCAATTTCAAAGACTTTTCGCAGGTTTGAAAAGTCTTTGAAAAAAAACGGGGAAAAAACACCTGCTGCGTTTATTTAAATCCCCGACTTTCATTTGCATGCTAAAACGGGGGTACCCATAGTGATCCCCCATGTTTTTACAACTTTAGGGGGGTCCTACAATTTATTCCAGGAAAATTTAGTTTTTTTACGCAGATCCCACTTCGCACCTTCCCGTTTTCGTAGGTTTTATATTGAATACGGGGATAAAGCGGCTCCTTAGTCTGTAACAGGTATGTTTGTAGAAAGACATGAATGAGACATAGGGGTCTATTTACTAAGCAGTGTTAGGAGACAGAGTGAAAGGTGATAAGAAAGTGATAAGGTTCCAGCCAATCAGCTCCCAACTGTCATTTTTCAAAAACAGCCTGTTAGATGACAGTTGGAAGCTGATTGGCTGGCACCTTATCACTTTCTTATCACTTTTCACTCTGTCTCCTAACAGTGCTTAGTAAATAGACCCCATAAGCTCTGAAAAGCGATAAACTGGAGAGTGATAAACCATCAGCCAATCGGCTCCCAACTGTCATTTTTCAAACACAGCCTGTAACATGACAGTTGGGAGTTGAGTAGCTGGTCGTTTATCACTCTTCACTTTATAACTTTTCGGAGCGTAGTACATCTCCCCTAAGATGAGGACAGATTGTTCAAAAACACTACAGGCCTGATGCTGAGGTGTATGTGCGCCTGTTTGCAGAGCATATTTTCCATGTTGTTGCACTGTGCATGCTCTGGAACTATGCATATGCAAGTATGAGGGATGTATGCATTTCAAGCGCTTTTCTTCTTGTGACTGAAGGGATTATCTGGGCTGTAGCAGGGTATTTTCACATATACAAACTTCATAGAAAGCGTGCTGATGGAATTTTGGGCTCTATAGAGTTTTACGAAAGTGTAAATGTGCCTGTTTCCAGGTGTATCATTTGTCCAAGTATAGGCTAGTGCACCTATACTACTTGATGATGAGCAGCAAACTAAACACATTGCTAAAGGGCGATTCATACTTACCCCCTCTCCTGGAACATCAGGGAGATGCTCACATTTTTAGGTAGTCCCTGGAGCTCCTGGTAGAGTAAGTGGTTTTCTAGTGGATGGGGGTAATACTGTCTGTGTGGAAGAGAAATGGAAAATATTATAAGATTTTATGGTAATTGCTTAATTTTGGCCCTGCCCCCTCTTCATATATTCGCTACTTCTGGCATTTTGCCAAGAGGGAGCGGTGCCTAACTACACAAATAGTCTGGCCGAGCCCCCATCAGCTGTCACCAGGATTTACTCTCTGTGCTTTTCCCTGAGAGGAGAAAGGGGTATATTTACTAAAGTTACAGTTTTTAGAAGTGGAGTTGTTGCCCATAGCAACCAATCAGATTCTACTTAACATTTAACTAGCATCCAGAGCAGGCCCTAGGCATAGGCATTATAAGCAAATGTCTATGGGTGACTCAGAATGCTAGGAGCATTCCAGGGCTGAGCTCTGCCAGTCTGTCCGTGGCCGGTCACGTGACTCGGATCCGCATCCGCCCGGCCCTTAGTCAGAATGAGCTTCTGCATAGAAGCTCATTCTGACAGTCTACAGGACTGTAGTGGCAGATACAGGGGGGGCGATAAGGGTGATCACCCACTGTAATACATAGAACCAGCCCCGCCCACCCGCTGATCCTACAGGCAATGGCGCAGCGTCGGGAAGTGCAGAGGCTGAGGTGACTTGAGCTGTGGAGGAACCTCCCACCAGTCGCCACCACTGACATCCTCTCTTACTACTGCTGCCTGTGCTTGCCTCTCCGATGGACAGCCTGCTGCTGTTCAGAGGCTGAGAGAACTAAGGGGGCAGGCACAGGCAGCCGCGGACCGCGCATACACAGTCTGCCTGTCCTGACTCACAAGTCTGAGCCTTAGCATGGCTCTATGTGGAGGAGGGCAGAGGGCGGAGGGTGGCTGCGCTGTGGCAGTCAGTGAACGTGGCTACAATCAAGGAGCCATTCAGGGGATCCTGGCGGCGACTGCTCTGTGAGAGGAGAGGACTGTAACTGCTTCCTCTGAGTCTGCACTACACTCCAAGCAGACACATGGAGAATGCCACAGCAGCCCACCCCAAGCTCACAGTCTGAGGCTGACAGTAAGTGAGATATTGATTGAAAGATTTTATTTGATTTTTTTTAATGTGGCAGAATATGCTTTTTTCTTATGTGTTAGCTTATAGATGTGCGTTTCTATCTCATGTGGGGGCCTGTGTGTGTGTTTTTATCTCATGTGGGGGCCTGTGTGTGTTTTTTATCTCATGTGGGGGCCTGTGTGTGTGTTTTTCTCTCATGTGGGGGCCTGTGTGTGTGTTTTTATCTCACGTGGGGGCCTGTGTGTGTGTTATTATCTCATGTGGGGGCCTGTGTATGTGTTTTTATCTCATGTGGGGGCCTGTGTGTGTGTTGTTATCTCATGTGGGGGCCTGTGTGTGTGTTTTTATCTCATGTGGGGGCATGTGTGTGTGTGTTTTTCTTTCATGTGGGGGCCTGTGTGTGTGTTTTTATCTCATGTGGGGACCTGTGTGTGTGTTGTTATCTCATGTGGGGGCCTGTGTGTGTGTGTTTTTATCTCATGTGGGGGCCTGTGTGTGTGTTTTTATCTCATGTGGGGGCCTGTGTGTGTGTTTTATCTCATGTGGGGGCCTGTGTGCGTGTGTTTTTATCTCATGTGGGGGCCTGTGTGTGTGTTGTTATCTCATGTGCGGGCCTGTGTGTATGTTTTTATCTCATGTGGGGGCCTGTGTGTGTTTTTATCTCATGTGGGGGCCTGTGTGTGTGTTTTTCTCTCATGTGGGGGCCTGTGTGTGTGTTTTTCTCTCATGTGGGGGCCTGTGTGTGTGTTTAACTCATGTGGGGGCCTGTGTGTGTGTTTTTCTTTCATGTGGGCGCCTGTGTGTGGGTTTTTATCTCATGTGGGGGCTGTATGTGTGTTTTAATCTCATGTGGGGGCTTGTATGTGTGTTTTTATCTCATGTGGGGGCCTGTGTGTGTGTTTATCTCATGTGGGGGCCTGTGTGTGTGTTTTTATCTCATGTGAGGGCCTTCTTGCACCAGCCATGCACAAAGTCAGGGGGAGAAGAGCAGCAGACATGAACACAGTCAGCAAATGGGTGGGTAGGTGTATTGCTTTGCCCACATCCTTTACAGCTATTAAGATGGCCCTGGTCACATATATGGTGTTTATGTATGCCCCGTATGCAGGTGTGTTATCCAGCGGTAGTGAGGAGTGTGCCCTCAGATTGCTGGGGAAAGGGATGCATCGTGCACACATCTGTCATAGTGATCTGTGTCTCCAATGCAGCACTCCCACCCCGGCTCACTATGTTTGTGTGCTCAGTAACTTTGGTGAGAGCACAGGCTGATCTCTGATGTATCCTCACAAAGATAAAGATCACAGTAATTGTAAAGCATGCTCCCCAGGGTGATGGGCATAAACTATATTAGGACAAGGCATAATGACAAGGGAAGAAGAGTGTGAAATTTGAAATGAAAGGGGAAAAAGGGATAGAAGAAGCAAAAAGATAAATAGATAAAGAGAGGAATGGATACACAAAGCTATGTCGTAAGGTTATTGCCTCAAAAATGGGAGGAGCCAGGATTGGAGGTGAGAGGAGGAATTAGTAGAGAGGGGAGGAGTAATGATTCATTCTTAAACTGCCCCCCCTAAAAGAAAAGTCTAGATCCCCCACTGTACAGGAGGAGCAAAGATGGCCACGGGAGGGCATGCTGTGCATGCCCTGCCACTGCCACACCTCCCATGGGCCTTTGCGGAGCAGAGCCATGAGTAACAGCTCAATATATATGGATATATATATAATGTGTTATTTTTGGCGCCCGCGTATGAACAATAAGAATGGTGGTGGGATTATATGCTAGGGGGCACCAGTCCAAATTTTGCCTAGGGCACCAAAGTGGCTAGGACCGGCTCTGCTACCATCTTCTAGAAAAGTGGTGGGCAAAAAGCAGCCCTCCAGCTATATTTAAACTACAGATCCCAGCATGCCTTGCAACAGTTTTAGCATAGTCAAATAGAATCTGCTGCAATAATCTAGAAGATAATAGCTAGAATCTGATTGGGCAACATCTCCACTTCTAGAAACTCTCACTTTAGTAATTTTACCCTTAAGAGTTAGCAAGTATGGGGTGGGTGTACAGCACATGTGACTGTATACAGCTATGCAGGTGAGTACAGTAGACCGTATGCACTCTTAGGGCCTGATTCAGCAAAGATCCCAACTGCTAAAGCATATGCAGATGGGCAATTTTTGCGTACTGCGAATGCGTATGCATCGGAGTGTGTGTGCAGAAATGCCTCACTGCAATCGGGACTGCAATCGCAGTGAGTATGCAGACCCATTGCTGAGTGATTGACATAAAGTACCTTTTGGGGGGGTTACGGCGGGATGGTCGGAAAAACGCTACCGATGTTTTGGCTGGATTGCATGGTATTATGGATGTGCAAGAGGGGAAGTGGGCATCTGCATGTTGTCCATGCGAGTGCTTTGCGATTGCAACTATTAGCATATTTTTGCAGCAGAACTGCATGCGCGATTGCAGCCGCAATCGCATCAGCGATCCTTTCTGAATCAGGCCCTTATTTCCATGCATGTAATGTGGTAATAATTACTGATGACTTGCATTCTACTATTCCTGAATAAATAAATGTGAAATGTACTATCTTTATTACTCTTAGCATTGATGAGGAATGTCCTAACATGACCACTATAATGAAAGCTATTATTTGTTTATGTATTATGGTGAGTGATATTGGAGTTGTTCTTATTATTAGTAGTAGTAGTAGTAGTAGTAGTAGTAGTAGTAGTATTTATTTATATGGCACCACAAGTGTTCCGCAGCACCTTACAAAGTACATAAACATATAAGGGACCAGTGACCTAATACAATACAGTGCAGGACAAAGATATTGATAATATACATTGCTACATTAGTTACCATAAAACCCAAATAGCAACAGCATAAGCAACCAAGTGTTTGGCGGCCTAGTGGGGAGTAAGGAGTAGATTAAAATAAAGTAAGGAAAAGCACAAGAGGGTAGAGTTCCCTGCTCGTAAGAGCTTGCATTCTAAAGGGGAGGGGAAGACAAACAGGTGTGACACAGATGGGGTAGACAGGGATTAAGAAGCATGTAGCAGCAGGTTAGGATAAGAGCTTGAAGACTTTGATGAAGTAATGGGTCTTGAGAGCCCATTTGAAGGATTGTAGAGAGGTGGAGAGTCTGATGGGGAGAGAGAGAGTTCAAAAGGTGGGGAGCAGCATGGGCAAAATCTTGGAGGCGGGAGTGGGAGGAAGTAATCAGTTGGCATGAGAGGCAGCATGCATTTGTTGAACAAAGAGGGCGGCCAGGAGAGTGAAGGGAGATGAGGTCAGAGATGTAAATGGGAGAGGAATAGATGAGGGCTTTGTAAGTGAGTGTAAGAACCTTGAATTGGGTTCTGAAGGGGAAGGGGAGACAGAGGAGGGCTTGTAGGAGAGGGGAGGTGGATGTAGAATGTTTGGAGAGGAAGATGAGCTGAGCAGAAGCATTGAGAACAGACTGGAGAGGAGAGAGATAGGAGTTGGGATGGCCTGATAGGAGGAGGTTACACTAGTCCAATCTGGAGATGACCAGTGAGTGTATGAAGGTTTTTATAGCATCCTGGGTGAGAAAGGGTCTGATCTTGGAAATATTTTTGAGATGGAAATGATAGGACTGCGAGAGGTGCTGGATATGTGGTTTGAAGGAGAGGGAGGAGTCCGGGATAACTCCAAGACAGCGCATTTTAGGGCTAGAGGAGATAGTTATGCCATCAATTGATAAAGAAATAGTGGGACGTGAGGTTATGTGAGATGGTGGGAAGACAATCAGCTCAGTCTTACACATATTTAGTTTGAGAAATTGCTGGGACATCCAGGAAGAGATAGCAGAGAGACAATTGGAGATATGAGGGAGGAGAGAGGGGGAGTGGTCAGGGGAGGAAAGGTAGATCTGAGTATCATCAGCATAGAGATGATATTGGTCAAAAGAGCTGATGAGTTCACCTAGAGAGGACATACAGAGGGAGAATAGGAGAGGCCCAAGAATAGAACCTTGGGGGAACACCTACTATAAGAGAATGTGGGGGGGAAGAAGAGTCATGAGATGGAGATAGAGAAGGATCGGTCAGAGAGGTAGGAGGACAGCCAGGAGAGGGCAGTGTCATGTAGACCAATGGAATGAAGGATTTTGCAGCAGGAGAGGGTAGTCCACAGTGTCAAAAACAGCAGAGAGGTCGAGGAGAATGAGCAGAGAGCAGTGGCCCTTGGATTTGGCAGCAAGGAGGTCATTGCTGACTTTCGTGAGGGTAGTTTCAGTGGAGTGAATAGAATGAAAGCTAGACAGAAAAGGGTCAAGGAGGGTGTGGGAGGAAAGAAATGTGGTAAGCCAGTTGTAAACAATACGCTCAAGGAGTTTGGAGGCAAAAGGATGGAGAGAGATTGGTCGGTAGTTGGAGAGAGTGTCAAGGGTAGGTTTTTTAAGAATGAGAGAGGCAAGGGCATGTTTCAAATCAGAAGGGACAGAGGCCCTGATTCAGAGCCGTTCGCAATAAGCGAGCGCTCGCTCTGAATCAGGGCGGCCGCTTTTTTTTTTAAACCGGCCTCCTGGCCACTCTCTAAGCAGTGGGTGACCACCCACAGCTTTTGCGAGCGGCCAGGTGATGGTCACGATGGTCGCGACCATCGCAACCATCAAGCTTGTGACGAGACCCTTGTGGTAGGGTCTCATCTGCCGCAAGCCCCAGTGAGCTTCCGGCTCTAATAGAGCCAGATGCTCACTACTGACATCACTGGTGATGTCAGTAGGGCCGTCCACAAACTGCAGGCATTCCTTCAGGTACGCCTCCGTTTGCCCAGCCACCCCTCCAACTCGCCTACAAAACGGGGCGTGCTGTCGATCAACGTCAACAGCTGCCCCGTTTTGCTGCGAGCCCCGGAGTGAGTGATTTCTCGCTCACTCCGGGGCTCACACACGCACAATGCGCACGCCGCGCATGTGCACTGTCCGGCCATCGACCCGCTTGCAAGCGGGTCTGAATCAGACCCAGTGCCTGATGTGAGGTTGAGATTGAGGAGGTGGGCAAGATGGGAACAGGCACATGGAGACAGTTTGACAAAGTATATATTTTATATCTGATTAAACAAAGATTCCCACCACTCATGTACTATTTACACAATCACAAAAATACTGTCTAAAAACCTAAACAATAACTCAAGTTTGTCATCAAAATTGAAACTTTAGAATGTCATAGTTCTTTTATTATATCTACAGAGAAAACACAACAGAGCAATCTTAAGAAACAGATGCAAGAAAATTGCCAATAAATTGAAGACAGCTGTTAAGCAGAAAGCTAAAGGTTTAAGAAAAATATTAAATTATACAAAATTACGGTTTTTAGAAAAAGAATGTTATATCTTGTTTTATTTTGGTCAAAATCATTGATATGCTGTTCCCTAAGTGGAAATATCTGCTGATTTTCATCCATAGATACTGTTATTCCCACACAAGAGATAATACATAGGATTATCAACAAATGCTGCAGACTATTAAAATTGCAAATAAAAACATGAACATACAAGAGCAAGATAAAATGCAATTATTTTGTTTATTTTTATTGCCTATATATTGACTATGAAAGCAAACTGCCTGTGTCTGTTCAATTCACTCTAGGATGCCTCCCTAAATCAAATTTGGAATTCTAGAGAGAGAGCGAACACAAGAAATAAACAGCAAAGTGACGCTGCGGAAAATGTCTATTCTGGAACCATCATCAGTTGTGACAGGTAAAACAAGATGTTTGCAGCAGATATTGAATATGAGCTGCTTTTCCTGTTATTTAGCAATGCACCAACGTATTTATTTGACATCTGACTTTTTTTAAAGGTCATTTCTATATTCAATTATTTTTGCCAATGAAAATACCTGTCATTTTTAGCCCATGTAGCCACAATATCTAAGCTGTACAAAAATGTATGTCATATATTGTAGCACAAAAAGGATATGACTTGCAATGCATTTATGAGAGAAATTTTGATTGAGTACTATAGACTAAAGCTAAGTACACACATAAAAGATAAGAGGAACGATCCACAATTTTTTTTCTGACAACTGGAATGATCCAGAGAACATCCAATTTCCTGTATACACACTACACAATTATCATTCCTATATGAGCGATACATTTCTGTAAGATGGTGATCAGGGGCGCCAAGCAGGGAGAGTGCGGGTTCTAATTACTCAGGCCTGGCCTTTTTGAGGGGCCTGGCGAAGACCCTGGTCTGACACCGCTCACCCTCCCTCTTACCTGTCAGCAGCCCAGCACATGCTGTGGTGTGCTGGGCTGCAATAGGAGAGCAGGAAGACTGTTGCCGCTAAGCCTGTAGGGGGGGAGTGATCACACTGATCGTGTCCCCCCTGGATTTGTGCCGGGCTGAGGGACTCAAAGCACCCCCCTCACCAGCATGCAGCACTACAAATAGGTTTTTTCTTTTTTTTATCTAAGGCCCTGGTGGTGATGTTTCTACATGAAGTTTGTCAGACGTTGCCTGTACATAAACATTGTGCAGCACTTCTGATGTTGGAAGACGATCTATTGGGTTTGTGAATGACAGTTGTGCTCTGCTATGTACAAACTGTGCAATAATCAGACTGACCAGCCAAGAATTGGCTGGTCGGCCTGATTATCGCATAGTGTGTACCTAACATAACACTGGGCTCATTCACTACAATGTTAGTGTTTGATTGGCTAATGAATGCCAATATGAGAAGGACCCAGACATGCAGGTAACTCCTGGTTAAGAATATCATATTGTCTAATCTGGTTAATACAATATTGCTTTGTATTAAAACCTGGATAAAAAAAAAAATCAAAAACATTTAAAATTGCTAAAAGCAGGACAAAGACAAATAATTGAATGGAAAATATGGACCACTACTGGTCTTCTGGTATTAGCTGACATTTTAAGTTACTTATGAAATGACTAGCAGTTTATGGTTATAGCATGGTCAATTTAACATTAGTGAAAGGCACTGGTAGGCTACACAAATTTCATAGTGGTCAAATACCATTATCCGTACATCCTTCTGTTTCTGATGTAGATGAGAAAGTCCCTTCATTACTGTTGGGATAGCTTTGTCCCTGCTTGGATTGTTCTGTATATGAGAACAGTGGTAACCAAGGTCCTTTTAACGGACTTGAGTGGAACATGAGGTTGTCCAGCATGCCCTCGGCCTCACTCCTTCCTCCACTCTCTCTCTACTCTTCTCCACCTCTTGTGTGGCTTACTACACACAAACTTTCTGGCTCCTGGCAGAAGGAACAATATAGGTAGGGCCCCTTCTCTTCTCCTATACTTTTCTGGTTCCATTTCCCACCTCCATGTTTTTCCCATCCTTTGTATCTATCTCTGTCCCCCCTCCCCCCTCTACCTGTCATCCCCTTTGTGTTAGTCTATCTGTCTCTCTATATTTGACTCTTTTTTAAGAAATGCAGAAATTCAACACCACATAATTGAACCTAAGGATAACAGGTACAGTAGGCACAATGTTATTATTGTAAACATTTTTGCTGTCAATCTCAATAAGACTCTTTTGGCCAAGGGGTGCATGAAAAAAATTGCTAAGATAGTAAGGGTATCATGAACAGGGAATAACTGGTCTATGGTGTGTCTAACCAAACTGCCTCTATCTGTAATATTTATTTAAACATCTTAGTAAATAATATGCAATATTCTACTATAAAAATAATAGTCCTTTGAAATTAATCCCACCTACACAGTGAATAAAGCAGCTTGTTACGGGTGGCAGATTACAATTTTCATTTGCATGGTGGTGCATTGTGCTTGTAAAATATTCAAGCTTTGGGCACTTGATGCGTCCATATTGCAATTTACATCTGAAAAAAAAAAATGGAAATTTTTTTTAATAGGAATAGTTATTGTACAAACAGCAAAAATGAGTCTTAAAAGTTATTCCACTTATTCCATTTTACTAAAGTGTCTTTGGGTGGATTATAAATGAAAAATTTTAGAGTAGTCTATCACAAATGTTTGGCACAAAGAAAAACCAACTGATTTCATTCCCTTTCCCATCTAATATGTATTTTGGTTGAGCAGCTGAGAGCCTACTCTTACGCATAGTCTACAATGAAGAATTGCATTAAGAATCTATTATTTAGTGCAGCTCTACAGAATTGACCTTTAAGAGTCCACATTTTTATACCTCTTTATTACCAGATTGGTCACATTACAGGGATCTATGATCATTTCAGTTCCTTTCTGTTGGTTTGGTTTTTATTGTGTCGACATTTATTATTTTGACATGAGAATGTTGACATGGTCATAATGTTGCACTGCAGCATGTTGACATTGACCATATTGACATTCATGTTGACACTGATGAAATGTTTAAAATGTTGACAAAATGTGTGTCCCAGCGGCTTCACTTATCAGGTAGCAGCACCGGCGATAGTGTTGTGGTGTCTTCTGTGTCATCTGATCCAGCAAAGCTGAGTATGCTATTCCTCCGCAGCCTAACTCCAACCGATCCCCTAGTGCTTAACCCTGACCCTCCCCTCTCACAGCATAACCATAATGTTAGCATTCTGCAGATGTCAGCATGTTCCATGTCAACAATCCAACAATGTTGATATCATAACTGAATGTCAACATGGTGACTGCATACTCTTCCTTTCATATAGTCAACCACTAACTCAATTCTTATTGCCATGCAGCTTCTATATAATAAATAGCCTTTTGTTCAGTTACTGGGACACGATTGGCAGAAGATTCAGAAGAAGCAAATGTTTTGAGTATGTAAGTGGCTCTTGTGAAAGCAACATTCCAATTATTAGTCTGGGGTACAGCAAACTGGATGCAATGTGCTCCAAACTTCCAAAGTGTACTTTGTTGCTTATTTACATAACAGAATCTTGTTTTATTAGAGATTGTAATAAGTAATGTAGTAATGTTTATTGTTGTGTATTATATTTCTCTTTCCCCTAACTGTTACAGAATCTGCTGCAAGTTGGATGCATTGGCCAGAGTGGTGGGCTGCTCATAAACCACCATAGCAGATACTAAATGCAGATAATTAAAAATGTTATTGCAAACATAAAAGTGTGAAACCCATATACTATTATGAAGCAGAGAATAATAGTGTGAATATAGATTAGGTGATCACTGAATGGTTATTTGCCTAGGAGCATATTATCTATTATATAATCTCTGATATAATAGATTAAAACCTCTGTTCCTGACATACGCAGAGAGGAGCACACATTCTTATTCCCTCTCCAAGTGGCATCTCCTCCTTCTGTCAACCCATTTACTTGTGAATTTACCATTCATATGCAGGAGAGGAAGCAGCCGCTGCAAGCCCTGCACCCTACGGAGCATCTGGTGGGAGACTGGAATCTCAGATCACCCCTCAGTGCCAGGTACACAAGAGGAGCAGGGTAGAACCTCTGAGCTCACAGAGTGGCAGCATGAAGGCTACAGTGAGCATCAGCAGAACATGAACAGCTGTGCCCTGCAGAGCTGGCAACTGAAAGCCCAAGCCCCATTTAGCAAATGGTGACCAAGCACAAGAAGGCCACTGCCCAGGTACGTGAGGCTGTAAAAAAGTAGCAGTGAATGAACTGGGTGAGTGGCTTTATGGCTGTGACATGGGGAAGTGAGTCAACATGTCCCAGGGAAAAGAAGAGGCAAAAACAGAGGCAGGAAGAGACAGAGAGATGAGAGGGACTGCGATAGAGAGAGACACACAAAAAGAGAAGGGGAGAGAGACCCAAAAGTGGTATGGGGGTGAGACAGGAGCTAGGATAAGACAGGTGCTGAGAAAGAGAGGGAAGAGGGAAAGAAAATGGTAAGATGAGTGAAAAGAGAGAAATATAATCCCCTGCAATGCTGAGCACAGCAGCTAGTGACCTAGCGAATGATGAGTCCAAAATACTAGTTATGTACATTTACAAATGGTCATCAAAATACCATAGCATATGCTCCATGCAGATTATTCCCATTTCATTGGAGACAGAAAAGAAGGATTCTCATTTACTATAACGTTCAAAGTGGAGGGATAGGCACTAGGGGTAAACATAAAAAAGGAGTGGTAGATCAAACGTAATGAGGTTTTAGATCTATAAAATCATAAAGTATGTGCACTTTTAGCTGTCCTAATCCTTGACACTTGGCACTGGCAGTATTTTACAACTTAAAAAAAGGGCATGTGTTACCATTTTACATTCCAAAATGGCAGAAAGGATCTAACAATATCACTTGTTTTGCCAAATTCTAAAGAGTATGTTGAATTTCAAAGCTTGATAACCCTCACATGTAAAGCAGTAATGTAAAATACTTTGTACCACCTCACTCCATTGCAATCCATTAAAAACAGCGGAAGCTTCTCTCACGTCATTAAAAAGCTGAGAATAATAACTATATTACTGTGCATAGGCAAACGCAGGGGGGGTTTCCGTCTGCCTGGAAACCCCCCTCCCCAGCACACACATGACCACAGTAGAAATAGTAATATAATAGAATTTTGCTAGTGTTGCATGTTCTTCTCAGTATCACAAATGAAATAATTAGCACCACCTATGGATCTTTTAACATGTATCAGACAGTAATAAATTACCTGTGTGCCAACTAGGAGATCTGGAAAACATGCACTATTAGGGATGCACTGCTATAGAGCCCAATATGTACATATATGTCCAGGGCAGTGCTAGGTTCTTCTGCTGCTCCTCCAGACTCCCGGACTTGCTCCAATAGTCTGGAATGGTGCTCACAACTAAAATAAATACATTCAGCTCAGACAGGATGGCCCTACTGCCGCATCTAATGGCTTACTGTGATCACTGGTATATGCTGGAATTATGATACACAATACACTTTGTATGACGCATATTTAAAATTGGTTGAGTACTAATTCTGCCCTCTTCATGGACTGGCCACACTCACTCTAAAATCAAGCATTTGGACACCCCCCTCTAGAAATCCTGCATTTGCCACTGCTGTGGGCCTCATTCTATATATGAAGCAACCAGTCCACATAGTGAGTTTCTGTAAGTACAGTAAGTCTGATAAGCTGTCAGGCTCTGTGTCTGTTCAGTTAGAGCAGCATCTCCCTCCTAATAACACCAGAGGAGAGAAAGAGAGCATGGTGGATTTATTCAGCAAAACATAGACACTTTTATGTATATATATTTATGGGTAATGCACACCGCCTTTGCTATGTCTTATCGTCACAAACAGTGACTTTACTTGCTATATAAAGAATCATTTATTACATTCTACTTAACTGACAACCTTTGTAAGTAGAAACATACAATGTTTTTAACCACAGCATCTTATCTATTGTACCCTTGCAATGCCCTCCTCCTCACAAGTATATTTGTACCGATCTCATAAACTGTGTTCTCTTGAGAGCCCAAGAGACAGATTATGCAAATTAGTTATTTCCATCACCGGCAATAACAAATAGCATTTTGTAGGTGTAGATTTCAGTATTTAGGAACGGCTATTAAACATGGCGATTTGACTTAAGTAGTTGGAGCACTGTAAAGTGTATTGGTGAGTTACACTTGATAAAGTTATGGGCATGCTTAATTCTATTCTTTATGTAAATCTACATTAAAGATGCCGTTTACATATCTAGACTCCAAAGTATTCACTGGCTGAATAATATTAGCTGACTCAAAGACATGACAGATGAAAAGACTTACAATTTGTTTGCACATTTTCTTGCGAGCAAAAATCAAACAGCTCTTAAAACCCAATTGTTATCTGGTAACAACAGACACACACTGAGTTGACTACAGTTGAAATAAACAGCTTCCACATGCAAAAGGTTATTATACAATTTGCGTGGAAAAAAGTCATTTAAGTAATATTTGCCCATGAAGTCTGAGTCCGTTAATTTTTATGAGTAAACTTTAAACACAATGGTTTGATTACTTATACAAATTCTGAGTATGGGAAAAGAAAGGCTGCTTCATTGTAGTGCATAATATCTGTGATTCCAGGCACTGGTCCTTTGACCACAGAATCTTCACTGTTAAAAATAATTGTTTGTACGTTCTTGCAATTTCTAGAGTCTTAACTGTGTATACACTGCCATCTTGTGTTCAATTCAAACAAATAAGCCAATGAGAATGAAAAGTCTATGGAATGGTCCAGTTTGTGGTTACACTGAAATATAATTAATATTGTCTATTATTTTCTTCCATAAAAAGAAAGATTATCATAATAAATCCACTAACATTATAGACCCAAGTAGATTATTTTAAATGCAAATAGTGAATGTTTTCAACTACTGTAGTGTTCGTACCATCTAGCACTGTACAGTTTTTATTTGGCAGAATGTCACCCTATTTCTTGTACCATTATATTTCTGGATAATGTGTTGGTTAGAGTATGGGCCTGATTCAGATCCGATCGCAAGCACTGAGCACTCGCAACCAGGTCGATGGTGGCCCAGAGCGCTTGCGCACAACGGAGCCGGCTCCGTCGTGCGCATGAGCGAGACCCGGATAGCGACGGGCAATCCATCGCTCCGGGTCTCGCATCAAAGATGGCGTGCTGTCGATATTGAGTGACAGCATGCCCTCTTTGGTGGGTGGGTCGGGGGGGTGTCTGCCCAGACGGAGGCGTTCCGCCGACCACCCGCCCTCTCCAGCCCCAAATGGTTACATCAAGTCAATCACTATGAGATGGGACTGCGTGCTCACTGCGATCGCTTCCCGATTGCAGTGGCCTGTTCGTGCATGTGCACTGCAATGCATACGCATGCGCAGAGTGCAAACATCGACTAGCTGCGTGCGAACGCAGCCTTGCAAACCATCCTGAATAAGGCCCACAATTAGAAATAAAAAATTTTCATATCAGATATCAGTTGATTTATTGAACTATTTGATGGACAAAATAAAAAACAAAAGCGGAAACACTACCCCTATCTCCCATCCAGTGGCACCTGCGGCCACAATGATCAGTCAGCGGAGGCGACCACAGGGCAGAATGGAGGCAGAGCAGCACTGAGGGGCGTCTCATCATGACACACAAATTGTGACATCACCTTCACTGTGCTCTGTCCCATTTGGGATTCCTGGATGCCACCTGTCCATGATAAGGCAGCCTACCGAAAAGGTGGCAACC
This sequence comes from Taudactylus pleione, assembly GCA_031769625.1. Lineage (NCBI taxonomy): Eukaryota > Metazoa > Chordata > Amphibia > Anura > Myobatrachidae > Taudactylus > Taudactylus pleione. The sequence continues at coordinate 536,136 of JAUIMM010000250.1, forward strand.
CTAGGTGCCAAAGCTGCCTATGGGGGAGACAGAGTTTAATGACCCCAGCACCCGCCACTGCAAAAGGCACTGTTTTTCCAATTTGTCAGTAAGGGGAGCAGTCTCTGCTCTCAATCTAGTCCTCCATCCTAAATTGTTCCTTCCACAATTATATCCACAGGCAATCCCTTCATAAGAGAGATATGTCATATGTCATAGCAGTGGAAGCAGTAATTGCTCAACTTTGGAACCTAGTGTTCCCCCTCAAAAGCAGCTATCTAAAATTCAGAGAATTATTGAGATGGAGGCTATAGGCTGTGAATATTCCACCTCTGCCTCTTCACTACTCATCAAATTGTTCAAGTGGCACGAATACAGTATGAATGAGGCGAAATGGGCTAATCAGCTTCAACAAAGGAAACTATCATCTTGAAATGTACTGCACTACTGTATTTTGCTAGTATATCCTGATTCTCTTATAATAATGCTATTTCTTAGATGCATATATACTGTCTCTATCAATATTAGATGTCTGCTGGAAAGCCCTTTTTTATGAAAAATGTAAGCTATATTTTGGAAATATTATTATGTATTGTGTATATTCTGTCTTTAATATGATCTGTCTATAACCACAGTATGCCTGGATAACAGGCAGACTGTTGTTCAGACAAATATGGTTCTATGCTTAGAGCCACTGATACAGCCAAGGAGCCTGGGTACTGAAGGGGGCATGGTCATATTTCAGAAGGCATGGCCACACCCCCTCCAGAGAAAAAAAGCAAAATACTATTCACGCATTGGAAGCGGGGGATGTTTGTCACCCTCAGCAACTGGCCCCTGCTGGGTCCCTCCAACAAAGCTGGGTCCAGGTAATTAGTACCAAGCCCCCCCTTTCCCCCTTAGCGTGTCTACCTATTCTTACCCTTTTTTTGTCTGTATCCCATTAATGTTTAAATATATGATAAATACTAAAAATATATAAGTAAGTAATAGACATTGATGATATTTAGAGATGTTCCTGGTCTTACTGGGGGAGTAAAAGGCATACTTTTTGACTAACAAAATAAAACGTCCCTCCATTTCTATAATTAAAAGCTTCACACATACAGATAAAAATGTTTCAACTGTGCCATTACAATAATTACTTCATTAAACCATAAATAAGGCTAATCTGAGTTGTGAGGAAATAGAAAATGTATTTATTTAGAAAGTTTGCTACTAAATGTGCAGGAGGTTGATCTTTGCTATGACATTTGCACAGTTTACTTCTGAAGTTTTTGTGCCTTCCCGTACATTGAGGTGCACTCTTACTTCCTGGAGACTGTTTCCGAGTGTGAAAAGGAGAAAAGCACCTTGCTTTGCACTGGCCCGACCATCCGGTAACAGCAGTGCAAAAGCAAGGGATTAATCAGCGTACTTCATAAATCGTTTTCAGTGTCTGTAGGCATCTGGCAAGGACTCGTGAGTTATAATCAAGTGAATACAAGCGAATCACAGCTGCATGCAGATTTTCTGGGTCTTCATAAATTCGTAGTGCGTTAACCTTGTCTTCACAAATTTTTAGCTTATTTAATATTTAAAATGAGAGTCACTTGCTAATTTACTTACTATTGTTACTATTGTTCATGCGGTGCAAGCCAGACAATGTTGAATAGACAATAAGAACAGCTCCAGGTATTGGTAATTGGTCATTGCAATTATTATAGCCTAAAGTAATAAGGGACATAATATATAAATGGATCATGCCTCCTCCCAAAGATACTGTATGTGTTAATTTTGATAACTGGGCCAGATTCAGAGATAGACAGTATTGCACAGACACACAGAAGAGGCTGTGCAATACCGTTAAACAAAATGCAAATGCAGCAAAAGGTGTATTTAGGAAATAGACACCTCCTGCGTTGCATTTGGGATCTGAGTGCAGCATCCGTAAACACTGCCTCGGATGACTATCTCAACAATTGTAATCGATGGTCGCGACGGTTGCTCCTTTGGCCAGGCTGCATAAACCAAAGCTTACCTCACTCTGGTCAGTGCCTGGCCACTTGTGAGGCAAAAAATCTGCATCCATTACGCAGACCGCCTCGTCCCTCCTGGAAAACGGGGGCGAAAGCCCCTGTTTCTGTGAACGGTGGCCAGCCACGCCCCCATTCTGCCACCCAAATGCTGCAGTGTGTCAATCATGCTGCAGCTAGGGGAAATTGTGAGTGAGATCACAGGACCCGTTTTGCAAATGCACAGAATGGGGCCAGCTCCTGCGCAGACCCATAAAACATCGGAGATGAACTCTAACCATCGGGTTAGCATACATTTCTGAATCAGGCCCAGTGTTTGCATCAAACCACCTTTTGTAAGTAATAATGGTTAATGGATATTGATGTATAACACCTACTGTACAGTATTTTGTGTTACTTAGCCTGAGTGTTTATACAGATATGCTTGTATTATTGTATGCGTTTTATCACCCAGCTCCATAAATCTTTAAAAGATTAGGACAATCCTAAGGCTGGAAATGCAGGTATGTTTCCTGTCAGTAAAATAATTTAAAATAATACTTTCATAAACCATGTTTGTGTAAATCTTTATACAAATTTGTAATTTTGTTATCAGTGAAATCGGCCAAATAAAATATGTCTTTAATAGATATGAGTCCCATATGGAAGCTATAGAGATAATATATCTTCTCAAAGAATTCGTAAAATATAGTCATATTTCCTAAGCATATACGTAGACAATCATAACCTGTTTATTGATTATTTACTATGTTCTAGGAAAAATTACTCACTCTTTACTAGATGTTTTTGAAATAAAATTCAACAAAACAATCCTAACACACTTATTTTAGTGACCTCACAGAGAAAAGGAAAAGTGTTTAAAAATTATAAAATCATTCTAGAAATTGCAATGTCCTTGGGCTCAGTCATACTTTATAGTAGTGGCTCCCAAACTTTCTTACATCACGACACCCTGGAGTATCAGCATTTTTTTCATGGCACCCTTAGGCCAAAAGTTTCTTATACCCCTTTCAGAAATACAACCTGGGAAATTTCCTGCTCAGACCCGGGAATTTCTCCTGTGCAAATTCCAGGGTATTTGGTCAAGACCCACCTTTCACACTACAGTGTCTACCCGGGAAATTCCCAGGTAGACCCCTTTCAGACAAGAGCAGGGTTTTTCTCCTTACCTGCCTCTTCTCTGCCGTCTGCTCCTCCCAGCCAAAAGCCGGCCAATCGTAATGCAGTTTTTTTTTTTTATTATAATTTTTTTAACATTTATTTTAATTCACTGGTGGCCCAGCGGGAGTGCGGGTGGCCCGCTGTGGCACAGCTGGCCATTGCTGGGGGTGGTGAGCAGTAGCGCTGAGTGTCCTATAAGACGCTCTGCACTGTCAGCTCAAACAAAGCAGCAGCGCTAAGCATCCTACAGGACGCTCTGCGCTGTCAGCTCAAAGCAGCAGCGCTGAGCGTCCTACGGGACGCTCTGCGCTGTCAGCTCAAAGCAGCAGCGCTGAGCGTCCTATGGGATGCTCTGCGCTGTCAGCCCAAAGCAGCAGCGCTGTCAGCTACATGTCAAAGCTGCTTGGTGCTGCCTGGGAGTAGTAAATTCCCGGGTAGCACCATTCAGACAGAAGCAGGGTAATTTCCCGGGACTTAAGTCCCGGGAAAAACCCTGGTCGATTGCAGGGGCGGCTACCTGGGAACGTGTTCCTGTGTAGGTACCTTTCACACAGACATGAGACCTGGGAATTTTGGCCAAGGCAGGCCAAAATCCCGGGAATCTCAGTATGTCTGAAAGGGGTATAATTGAGAAATTCAGAAAAATTATTAAATTAAATAAATTGTGCTTAATTGTTATCCTTAGGTTCACAATTGTGGTGGTGGACACGGTTGCGCTTCAGTTTGTCCACATATTTTATGATTTGCAATCATCAGCACTGGTTTTGCCTATCACATTTACCATAAACAATTTGATTTGGTCCTGGGTTTAATGGGAGTTCAGAAAATGGTTACTAAAAGCCATAATGTGCATAGTGATTTTATAAATGTAGAAGGCAATAGATGATGGTCAAACATTGCATAAAGTGTAAAGTTCTCCATGGCCGGACATATCTAATCCTGAGTCAACATAGTCTAACCTTCCATTAATCTAAGCAAACACCATAAATGTCTCTGAGATGTCCAACATTCATAATTGAGGCAACAGTGCCCCTACTGTCTATTTTTTATTTTATTTATATTTCCAAACATGACCTTTATACTTGTTAAATGCTTATGCATGAGTTTTTCTCATATATAAAGCAGCCTAAAGACTAAGCCTATGCTCGATGTACGAGATCCCAGCTTCAAGGCTCCTGGGAATTAAACCATTTATGTTCTGAGCAGATGATCTGACAAACAAGTTAAGTGTTTATTATTACTTTACCCTCTTTCTTTTATTTTGTAATAAATGCATTTTTAAACTGATATGTGTTTGTTTGGCTTGATTAAAGTCTTTGTATGCAAAGAATCTTATCTCATTCCACCGAGAATAATAATGGTGTCAGAAGTGGGATACAAAGGGTTAATAGCCATAACTCTGCTTAGAATGTGTAGTGGATGGTTTAGGGTTGTGCAAACCCAGAGTTGAATTATGCAAACTCATTGTAAATTGCCTTCATGGTTCAGAGTTGTCCTGAAGGAATGTTCCTCTGTCCCATTTTAATGAGGGAGGTGTGACCTGATATAGTCACAGAGCATATACTGTATGTCACAGTATATCTGCATGTTGTCTGTTTACTGTCTTTGTGTTACTGAACAAACAAGGAAAAATGCATTTTAAGAATTTTAAGAAATATGTAAATATGCTAAAACAGAAATTGGAAATTCAGCTGGCTGATTTCCAGAGAAAGCTTAATGTTGGATTTTCCCTGCCTGTTGATGAGAGTAAAAATAGTGACATTTTATGTAGCCCCATATATGTTGTGAAGGAAAGAGGGAGTGTAAAATCTATGCAGAATCCAGCAGTGATAAGAACACTTATCTCACAGACAGAGAGAGTAAACCTGAATCTACATTGTCCCATGAATTCACAAGGGAGGGGCAGTGAGGGGATTCATTATTTAGCAGCTACTGAGGGAGAAAAATCAGATGCAGCTGCCTTTGAGAAAAAAAGTTTTCAGATAGAAACTTTGAATGAATCTGAAGATTCCTGTGATATTACAGAAGCTCTTGATAGTCACACATTTTTAGAACAAGAGTTCGATTCTGAATTAAATGGAAACAAATGTGTGCAAGATGTAGTAGAAACTGAGGTTTCTGATAACATATTGGTTTGTGAGTTGAATGATGGTACACCTGAATTACCATATACTGCCCAATTTGCTGTGTCAGGAAGTGCCTGAGTACCCATTAGAAAATATTGGGCTAAGTGATGATGGAGGAGTGGTTATGATGCCCAGTGAGGAATGGGAATTACCAAGAGCCAGGGGGTGGAAGACAGGCAGGATTGCAGTTAATGTACATATTCCTGAGACAGAAGTCTGCCCCCATGATGATATTTCTTCCCAGTAAGTTACTGTGAAGTTTCACAATGATGAAAATGCATGCTTTCCAAATGACGATTATGGGTTATCAGTTATTGATGAGACAGTAGTGGTGGGAAACACACTGATACTGATAACCAGTTAGCCATCACATATGGCAATGCACAACAGTTTTGCACCCACAACATACCAACTGATTGAGGATATTCTGTTTGATAACAGAGAACAATAGAGACAAATTTGGATTGTAAACACTGTGTTTTGTATTGCAGAAAAGCTGATTGTGAGTAGTAAGAAAGATCAGACCCCATTGTATTTCCTGATAAGACCCTATCAGTCAATTGTTTTAAATCAGCTGAAAGATGCACAGTCACCAACAGCGATTACCAGAACTGATATGTCGATTGTTGAGGAGTTCAAAGCAGAGGAATGGATTGTGCAAAGACTTGTGAAGCTATGAAGAAGCTGATGTCACATTCAGCAAGCCTTATTTCAAGCCATGGAACAAGACAATGCATAAAACTGTCACGTTTGACAAAGACAAATATTTTTGAGACATTGAAAAGCTTTAAACAAACACAGCACAGAGTACACTGGAGGGTAATTTGTATTTCTTACTATCCACAAAACTGCCAGTGTGAATGTGTGAATGTTTTCTTTAGAAAACTGAAACGTTCTATGTCGTATATATCTGATAATTATAGTATAGCAGCTGATTAAAGGAGATAATTATTCTGTTAGTTTAATAAGATTTAACAAGGGGTAACGTGTAGATTTTGCTGTTAGGCAAATACACTGAGGCATTTAAGTAGAAAATTATATCTATAGGACTGATGTATTATATTGTATTGGATATTGAGACTCACCATTTTACCTTCTTTCAGGATGTGTTATCAAGAAAGATGATGTCCCTCATATTTATTCCAGGATTGCGATACCAGAGCTTTCTTGTGATACTACTGTATATCAGAGACTGCTATTGATACCCAATTGTCGCTAATTAGTGCTACCAGTTGCTTAAGAAATAATTGCTTTCCAGTCCAATCGTGTGGTTCCAAACCACAAAAAGTTATATTATTCAAGGAAAAAGTATAATGCCTTCTTATCTAAACAATTAGCGCAAAAAGCAAGTAAATACAAAGTACAAGCCGATACATATGCGTGCGCACTGGTCCCAGTATACAGTCATCTATTTAGAAGCCTGTAGTCATCCAAGGAGAATGGCTGTATACTATAATTAGTACTCAGGTTATATACCTTACAATGTTCAGCTCTAACAAAGAAACTAGTTGACAGATTTCCATTGGTTCGTGCTCCTGGACATTCTGGTACGATGCAGGTCATAGGTCAGTTCATACAGTGTCACTAGGGATATGTCCCAGTTCCTCAGACATTTCTTTGTGTGGTTTTCCCGCCGAAGAACTGGTTTAAACTAGCCAAAGACACTACATACAGAGGTATACATTCTAATCACTAATTCCCTATAATTCATAACTTGCGGACTCATGATGCGATCTCCTTGCCAATAGAACCGGAGATCTGTGAATAAAAAGGGATTTAGAATGGTACCAAATATGACTTGTCAACTAGTTTCTGCACCTTAAATATCATATACATTACATTTCACAACATAAACATTTGCTAATAAAACCTCTAATATCAAGCTTAATGTGAGGGAACCTATTTATAAGTGCATGCATGTGTAAGTGTGAGAATATTATGTACTTTTGCTAGTATGCGTTGTGCGTCTATGTGTTTTGTGCTTATCTGTAGTCTTTGATGTACAGCGCAAATGTGCATTGTGCGTCTTGTATATTTTATATGTATTATCTAATGTGCGTATAGGTTTTGTTTGGACTTTCAACAATATGCAGTAGCAAAACAGACTTACGACGCTAATAACCAAGTATAGTGTCGTAACACAATGGTATCGTGCTGACGATGCAAAATGGCATCGTTAGAGGTGATGAAAATTGGCGTTGCCAGATATTAATCTAAAAGATTTGGTCTCAGCCAATCATCCGGCTTCGACACTGCATTACAGTGCCTCATGACAACAGGGGAAAGACTGTTAAATTGCATGGGATCTCCCACAGTGCAAGAGTGGGGAGATATTGACTTTTACAACAATTGGAATGTGGTGTGATCTCACACAGGACAGATACCATCAAGATCTCAATATGTCCAAGTGTTAGATGATTGTGTTTGTACATGTTTGTTTACCTGATAATGTGTATTACCTTAGTGATAGAAAGGTGATGAATGAATGCCTTCTACATCATAAAACCAAGGGTGGATTGTAATGAGAGTTCAGAAAATGGTTGCTAAAAGCCATATTGTGCATAGTGATTTTATAAATGTAGAAGGCAATAGATGATGGTCAAATATTGCATAAAGTGTAAAGTTCTCTGTGGCCAGACATATCTAATTCTGAGTCAACATGGTCTAACCTTCCATTAATCTAAGCAAACACCATAAGTGTCTCTGAGATGTCCAACATTCATAATTGAGGCAACAGTGCCTCCTACTGTCTATACTTTCTTTTACTTACTGTATATTTCCAAACATGACCTTTATACTTGTTAAATGCTTATGCATGAGTTTTTCTCATATATAAAGCTGTAATTTGTAAGTATACAAGCAACCTAAAGACTAAGCCTATGCTCGATGTACAAGATCCCAGCTTCAAGGCTCCTGGGAATGAAACCATTTATGTTCTCAGCAGATGATCTGACAAGCAAGTTAAGTGTTTATTATTACTTTACCCTCTTTCTTTTACTTTGTAATAAATGTCTTTTTAAACTGATATTTGTTTGTTTGGCTTGATTAACACCTTTGAATCCAAATAATCCTATCCCGTTCCACTGAGAATACTGGGCCACCAACCTGTGGCACCCCTGCAAGTGCACCCAGTTATGCTCTTATAGCCTTCCCCAGTTAATAGGAAACATGAGAGTGCTAATATCATTTCTGTTTTAGTTTTATTTTATTTTGCAAAACTTTATATTTTCTGTATGCCAATTTGTTATGACCAAATATTAAATGAGCATTGTACATTATGTCATATTGAAGTCCATTCAATCATGTTCTGTCTTTGTGTTCTCAAAGAAGTAATGTTCTAGATAGACTTGGTGTTTATAACTCTACATTTAAGACAGGGAATTGTTTTATTTACAGAAACTTAACTTTATAAAGTTTATATTGTGTTTCCAGTTTGGGATCACAGCGTAATTGAATACTTACTAAGAATGTCCGCTCTTGAATTAAACCTTAATAGTGGTAGGCCCTTATGATTAGTAGTGAGCATAAGGTATAATTTTGGATAATTTTAGATATTTATAAACAGTGAAGGAGGTTTTCTTTCGATTAGCGCTTCAACACCCACATGTCACTTGACAAGCAGCATTTAATTGACCTAGGGTAGTTTTAAAATAAAGGCAAATATGTTACTTGTGCTTGGTATCCAACTAGGATTTTACTAGGATTTGACCATATTTTAGCAAAAATTCTATATATATCTCATCTGAAGTTTGTTGGACTGTATTATACAGAGGGGTTGATGTATAGTGGTGAACATAGCAGACATTTGCTAATTTATTTTTATTTGGATTAGATTTGTAACATATAGTTTAGTCTTTATTTATGTACATTATATTAATTCTTTTAATGTCTGAAAAATAAGTATGTAATGATGAAATTCCAATCATGCTCTTTTGGGATTGTCAAGTAATTGTACAATAGTTTCCCAAATATTACATTTTTTACTGGTTTATTTAGAGTTCCTTATGTGGAAATGGGATTGCAGTTAATAATATGAAGTCTATCTTAGCTGCAGATATCTAAAATTTTAAAATAGTATTTAAAATGTATTAATTCATTTCTAGTTTGAGTCATATTACGAGAAAATGACAATATAAACGTTGTCGTTGTTGTTGTTATTAATACTTTCTACACTTTGAATATTAATTTTACTTTTATTTCAAGCATTGCACATCCAGGTCTGAGCTTGAATTGTAATTGTGAGGGAAATGCACTAGGCCTTGGAAAGTGATAAAGGGGAGATTGATAAAGTACCAACCAATCAGCTCCTAACTGTCATTTTTCAAACACAGCCTGAAAAGTCACATTTAGGAGCTGATTGGTTGGTACCACTTGATCACTCTCCAAGGCTTGGTGCATCTCCGAGTATGTTTTTATAATTTATTCGTTTGGTGTGTTTTCCAGCTTGCTGTCATTTATCTCTCTAATACATGAGTGATGTTCCTTAGTGGTGAAATGCTGAGCTCCTCTAAGTAGCTCTATATGTAGCATAGTATGCATGTGTCATCCTGCTGCTTGTGATTGACAGACAGAGTGGAAGTCTGATAAACAACATTTTAATTTTTTCTGTCCTCTCCAGTTGCAAATAAGAGCTAATACTGCGAGAGTGTGCCTAGAGCACAGTAATTTATGCTGGCAGTACGAAGTGTGTACAAATAATACCACTGAATGCAGTAATATAAATCACGAAGGATCTGTTTATTATGGTTTGCAAATATTCTATTAAAGAGACACCCACGTAAAAATATAGGATAATGTCCCAATACATAATTTTTTTTTTGCTTTATTGATCTACTGTGTATTTTCTACAGCTTCCCTAATAGGTGCCATATTTATTGTATTTACCGACTGCACAGGCTCTCTATGTGATAACCAACACCGTGCATTTAAAAATTAGAACAAAGACACAGATTGCATTATAGCTTCATAATTTGTGGACATTAATTCCATAAATAATGATTGAGGCCCATGGGCTAAAAAAAAAATAACAACTAAAACTGTAGTTTATTAGCAAAAAAAACTTCTATGTGGTGGTGTGCAAGTGTGTGTGTTCTAATTCTTAAGTTTTATAAAAAAAAAAATGTAAGTATATGAAAAAAAAGCTAAATTTCAGTAGTGTACTTGTATTATGACCCCGGGAATATAAGAAAAAAAAAATTCACTTCTTTAAAGTGAGTGGAATTTGCAAATATTTTCATATGGACTTACTATAGGGCTCAAGGCCGTAACTAGGGGTACGTGAGTGGTGCAGCCGCACAGAGCACAGTGCTCTGTGGGCAGCACTGCCGCTCACCCACAGCTCCTGTATCTGGCTAGCAGGGTGCCTGTCAGAATCTCTGCAGCAGTGCCACCTGGAACGTCCTTAGGACACTCCAGACAATCACCACGCTGCCCTAACAGCATTGCTGTAATCACCCGCTCCTGGTGCCTGGTACAGGCCACGCCCCCTCCACGTGATGTCATACGGAGGGGCGTGGTTTGTACTGGGCACCGGGATTGCTAACTATGGCACTGATAGGGCTCATGCAGAGTTGAACATCCCTGTATATATTGAGTTCTTTTACACTGCGCACGCTCGGGCAATGTAGTCTCACACATTCCAAGCATATCACCAATTACAACTCAGTAAGGTAAAGTTCATTAAGGGAGTGTCGACGGAACTGTGGGCCATAGAGAGCTGGGCATAAGCATGGCTATGCCTGTTTCCAAATATCTTTTGCCACTAATATAGGCAGGTGCAGAGGTGCCACTGATGATGATGATGATCAGGAGTAGCAAGCCAAGCATAAAGATAGTGGGCAGGTGCACCACTAGATGTATATAACTCTGCATGCAGGCAAATGTACACATGTATAGATTTATTTTGCGTGAGCACATACTATATGGCCAATTTCCATCCAACTATACATCTGATCTTATAACTCCATTCGTTAAGTTGTGAGCATTCTTCTCTTTCACAGTACTGCCAGAAGTCTCCCTTCTGTCCTGCTAGTTGGCTGTGCAACCACAACACACATTGTTAATGCAAATTATATAAGGATTCTGCTGAGAGTAAATCTAGGACTGCTTGTTTTGATTACATTCAAAACATGGGTCTCTGTAATAAATAAGGACAGGAACATTAACTACCGCAATCGTATATGTCCCGCAATGCCTTAACTGTCTCCTTGAACCTGCCAGCAGAGGTCTTTATTTGATGTGATAAAGCAAGAATGAAGCCATCTAGCAAAAAAAGACATCTTTGTGCTGTTTTCCATCCTATAGGACCAGCAATACAGCATTAATTGGAGTGCTTAATGTCAAGAATGAGTAGTTAAAACATTAATATCACTAATTCTCACATAACATAATTTAAGAGGTGGGGAAACAAAATTAAATATACAAAATGTCCAACAATGGTACAGAAATAATATTTGGTGAAAGGAAAGTGGCTCCAGTAAGATGCGATTATGTACATAAAATATGTTAAAATAGTACATATTGTTTTTGTACTTAGTTTCAATGCAATTAATAACATTTCAATTAAACAAATCATTTTGTCTTAAGTTGGAAGTTGACAACATGTATCACCATATTATAAACATAAGTTGTATGGGGCTAATTTAGAGTTGAACATAAGTTAATTTTTTGGCGTAAGATGCACATTTCCACATTATACTATATATTTGCACCAAAATGTGTATGCAGGCATCTGTGTATATACATTTTTGTGTATCAATGATTCCATCTTCCTACAACTAAACAGACAAATCTCAGGTGCACAACTCCAAATTATTAATAATATATATAAATGCAATAAAATTTTGCAATCAATAGAGGTTTTTAACATAATCATGGCCAAGCTTATGGGCCTACCCACCATATCCAGGTAACCTCTTTCGGGTAGGTCCCTAACATACTAGGGTTCAAATCCAGAGCGCAGGACCCCAAAAAAAAACGCCCCAGCCAAGCCGCCCCAGGGCACCAGCATAGTAAGAAAAGTGCAGTGTAAAGAGATAGTTAGGAGCAGCTGCAGCTGCATATAAAGTATGAAAATAAAAAAGTGAAGTACATATATATTAAACACACAGTGAAGGGTTCTCCCTACACCTGTAGAGACAGAACAGAGGGCCTGATTCAGAGCCGAACGCTCTGACCAGAGTGCTCGCTCTGAATCAGGGCCCTCCTCCATGAAAATGGAGCGTCCATGATGATGGTCGCGATGGTCAAGACCATCGCGACAATCGGGCTTGCGACGGATGACCTTGCGGTAGGGTCTCGCTGCCGCAAGCCCTGGAGTGATTTTGGCTCTAGCAGAGCCAAAATCACTCCCACTGACATCACTAGTGATGTCAGTGGGGCTGGCTTCAGACAGCCACTCCCCGGCACGCCCACCAAAGGGGGCGTGCTGTCAATCAACATCGACAGCACGCCCCCTTTGGTGCGAGACCCGGAGCGACGGAGAGCCCGTCGCTATCCGGGTCTCGCGCATGCGCACGACGGAGCTCCCTCCATCGTGCGCATGCGCAGTGGGGCAACATCGACCCACTTGCGAGCATCTGGGCATTTCCAGATGGTGATGTTTTAATTATCATACTAGGGTAACACGGTGTGTGGAACATTTAGATCTCGTCACTACTACTAGTTTTTAATATGAAATTCTAACACTTGTGTTTATTTATCTCTTTCCCTCCTGTATTTTTATTTATAAGAGAAATACAGTGAGCGCCGAATGTGGGTTGTTACCTACAGTATTTTTCTTGTTAGTTTATTTCATTGAGTGTGACATGTGACACACTTGTAATAACACCATACTGCAGCTCCTGGAGTGCACTGTGATATTTTATAATTGTTTTTAGTTGTGATTTAAATAAAACACCTCTAAGGATTTCCATGCTTGAGCCCAGATGGTTAAATCAAATTGACTGAGGTACTAATTAAGTCATCTGTGCTCAAGCTTTGATATCCTTAAAAACGTGCAGTGTAATGGTGGTTTGGGAACCTATGGGTGAAAATATAAGTAGCGGGGTTATGGGGAGGGTTAGGTTTAGGGCAGGGATGGGGAATTTCAGGCCCGGGGGCCGTATAAGGGCCCCGGAATCATTTGGTCTGGCCCTCTGACCTTTTTTTCTGCTAGCCTCAACTGGCATGAAGGGTGCCTAGAATGGCACCCTTCACCCAGAATCTATGCAACAGTGTCACCTGGAGCGTCCCTTAGGACACTTCAGACGGTCACACTGCTGCCCTTACAGTTCCCTGGAGCATCCTCAGGATGCTCTGGGCATTGCTGTAATCACTGGCGATTGTGCCCCCGCCCCGTGTGATGTCACACAGAGGGGGCGTGGCCTGCACCAGGCCTGCAAATAATATTATATATATCAAAATGGCCCTCGGCAGAAAAAATGGTTCCCCACCCCTGGTTTAGGGTGTGTGGAGGGGAAGGTTAGGTTTAGGGTGCGGGGAGGGGGAGGTTAGGTTTAGGCACTAGGGGGGAGGTTAGGTTCAGGCACTTGGGAGGGAGGGTTAGGGTAAGGAGAAGGGGAGGGTTAGGATACCAATCGACTTGTGTCGGTATCCTAACCCTGTCAGGATGCCGGCGTCTGGATTTTGAATGCTGGGATCCCGAATGCCGGCATTCCGTACCAACCCCCTATTAATCTACAATGTGTTTTGAACGAAAGTTTGTTTGTTTTTCACCAAAGCTATAAAGCTAAAAAAAAAAAAAAACATAATTCAAAAATAAGTTTATCATATAAATACCTTTGTTACAGCTACAACTTAAATCAATAATATATCACAGACTTACCTCCCTGGTGGTACCATTTATCTGTTAGTAACATGGAAAAATGTATGTATATGTTTGCTGATATTATACTGTACATCTTATTATTGTAGATACTGTAAGTAACAGGGGTTTCAACATTAAATATTCATTTTATTGCATTCTTTCCTTTGCTTTTAACAGTTTTTAGACAGGTATCCATTCCATAGAAGCCCACCTGTCATTACATTAAGCAGAGTATGGTATACACACATAGCTGGGACCTCTGCCACTTGGCTCTGGCTGCTGTTTCCTTCTCTGCAGAGCAGAGGAGATCCAATGCTGCAGCCATAAATGAAAGCCGACTGCTGATTATAGGGTTGGATGATTTATTTGTCAACACTACTACTTATGTATTACAATGACTAATGCACCTACTACTGTGAAATATAACCATATGAGAAGTCACCTCGGAGTTTCATGACCCACAGCCTTTTGCTTTTTATATGATCACAGAACTTTCAATTCTAATATCATTATGTCACAGTATGCGTTGCATTTTCCTATATATTATTCCATACAATATTTATAGTTTTAACTGTATTATTATTATTATTATTATTATTATTATTATTATCATAGTCTGTTAAAACCTGTTTTAGTGAGGATCTTAAATTGGATATTCATGCAAGAGCAAGCTGGATGACATATTAATGTTCTAGTGAACATTTTCACTCTGGATTGATACAAATGTAATCACGGAAAGATTATGTAGCCAGTGTTGATTACAAGGAAGAATTGAATGCACAGTGAAGTGGCAGTGAAGAGGTTGGTGGACACAAATAAGGGAATCTATATGTAAATTCAATTTTTCATTTTTCTATCAAATATGCACTTGTTTTGAATGAAGTTCTTAAATGTTATTATCACAGGGCACACCAAGATTAATCTTCAGTCCCCATCATGGTAAATTAATCTAAGAAGCTGTAAAGAACATTTGTTTTCCCAAAAACCCACACAATAAAACTGCACAATTCAGTTACAATATAATGTTTCAAATAATTGTGCAAATAGGTTCCAAAACCTCTTTCATACATGCACACACTCCTTGCTCCAGACATAGAAAAACAAAGGTCGACATGTATATTGAAAGGTATGCACAGATTTCTCATCTGGATTGGTAAATGCCCAGATATACTGTACTGTTATATAAAGGAAGACTCTTAAAATAAGAATTCATTGATATATCCATAAAAAGCCTCATGTGGGAATAGTTACCAGTAATAAATACATACATTATAGAATGCACATACATATTTATTTATACATATGAAAATGCTTTAATTGGATTGTATAAAAATGGATCCCATCATAATATGAAACATATAGGGCTCAATCCAATTAGCAGCAAAGGTGGTGAGTTGCCCTTGCAACGCCATAGAAACACTAGCAACGGCACCGCAACCCCCCCAACCCCTATACTCCCCCTTTGGCAGCCTGATCTCACCCTAGACTGGCACATTCTTGTACGCTAGTCTGGAAGTACCGTAACTGCAGAATACCACCATACTTACTCGCGCTGCAAGGGAACTTGCTTGTGCCTGATTGGATTGAGCCCATAATACAAAATATACAAAGAGTATTAAAAAACCCTGCTGTGACAACCTCACTCATATTATAAAGAGTGTCTTTAAATTGCAGTCTGTTTTACCAGGCTACCATGGTGTGTGCTAACAGTAAAGAGGCATTACAGTTTAGCTTAATACAAAGTTGTACATTGAAATAGAAAATTTGCTTTACTGTATATGACAAGAAAAGTTATATTTTGTGCATGTACTAGCACACACTATACATCGCCATGTCCAGCACATAAAGTTCCAGTGCCCACCATATACAGTTACATGGCCAGTATAACAATTTATTACACAGCTACATGTATTATGTCCCTAAATAACCCTATTACACTATTATATAACCTTATAATGGTGCCCTGTAGCCTGATCATGCATCCACATACACCTTGTTATGCTTCCATATAGTACTATCCCAGAATGCACAACTCTAGATCCCTACAGTGCAATTGCTTCTGCTTTGAGAAAGGTGCTGAACTAACTAGCAAATCCGTAGACTTAGCAGCTGCAAGCCCCACTGCATCATTTGTGACAGTGAAAAGTCAGTAGAAGATCAAACAGTACAATTTATCATGATACTTCTGATCTGGAAATGTAGATTTATGCATCCCATTATTAAGGGGACTATAAGCAGTGTTAGGAGACAAAGTGAAATGAGATAAGGTACCAGCCAATCAGCTCCTAACTGCCATGTCACAGGCTGTGTTTGAAAAAATGACATTTGGGAGCTGATTGGCTGGTACCTTATCTCATTTCACTTTGTCTCCTAACGCTGCTTAGTAAATAGACCCCTAAATGTTTTATTTTCATTATAGCACTTTTTTGTTTTCCTGGTATTAAATGTACCTGTGAAGATTTTGGTATCTAATTCTCTATTAGTTTTTTTTTTATTTCAGACTAATATTTTGCATCTTTGTGTGGCCTGATATTTTAGTTTTGGCCTTCCGAAAATGGCAATGTTCAATATAAATAAAACAACAGATTTGTTCCAATACATTCCTTGGGTGGAAAGTAATTTGAATTCTTAACGTTAATATAACAATTTCTCATAAAATTAGAACACAGTGGTACTGTAAATGAAGCCATAAATCTGGTTTATCATCTGTATCTATCTGGCAGTATCGCACATCATAAAATGACACACCGTCTTGTTTTACAAAGACTAGCAACTGTTGATATAACAAACATAATATGTTTCATACCAACACTAACAGGCTGAATGTTGCATGGCAGAGCAGTTTCAGCATCATAACCTATTATTTCCAATGAAAGCTGACACCTGAAAATGTAAAGGGGTCATAAATATTTACAGATAGCCTGAGAAATTGTCCCTTTTGGCATGTTTAGAGACTTCAAAACTAGCACATAATGGGTATATGATATTAAATAAAGCACTTTACAGACACTTATAATGGATAGTTAAAGATATATTGCCAGCTGGAGCCTGCCATTTTATTTCCTCATAATTGTATGCACTTTGCTTACTCAAAGCTGGGTAAAAGTGAAAAGAATAACTTCATTATTGTTAAGTAGAGGTGAGTGAGGTTTCCAATACTGTACCACAAATTATTTGCTTATTCTGCATTTGACCACAACATTGCTGACAGAACTGACCCTTAGGGGTTCCTTGTCTTACCACATTGCAATGAATAATGAACTGACCCCTATACTGCAAACTCTATTCATAGGCTATAAACTCTATAAAAGTTAAAGGAGGAATGCTGAAGATTGTGGAGTTTGTGGAGAAGAAATTGATGAAATTTGCACTGTGAATTCTCACAAAGAGAACTGGAGAGGTAGAACAAGGGATGGAAGCTAGTGGTCTGACATAGGCCAAGTATAGAGGGAGATTTCTCAAAGCTTGCAGATAATAAAGTGGAGAGAGATAATGTACCACCAATCAGCTTCTGTCATTTTTCAAACACAGCCTGTAAAGTGACAGTTAGAAGCTGATTGGTTACTACTTAATCTCTCTCCATTATCTCTCTCAAGCTGCTCAAATGCGGCTCATGCAGACCTGCAGAAACATGCCTACAGTATATAGAGGGAGTATATTTTGCACCTGCCAGAAGGTGGTTTCAACTACACAGTGATAATGATGAATTGGTGTAAATCAGGTGTACACCTCAGCATATGAGCAGAAATATCTTATTTTTGTTTGCCTTTTTTGTTACAGTAATGTGCCCCATTTTGCCAACAACCTTGCATCAGCCCCTATATCTCCAGAACTTTACCCCTCTGCTAAATGTCTTGTTCCTATTGGCTTTACTGCTGCAGAGTAGTAGTTTTCTTTAGCTATTATAAGCATCCATAATTGTAAACTTCTCTCATTTGCTTTTTTATGGAAAAACATAATCTCTTTCCAAGCTGCTGCTGAAATTTGGCAATTTTAAGTTTAAGTTTTAAGTTTCATATATACAATATGCACATGTATATATGAAACTTAAAACTTAAACTTAAAATTGCTGGTAAGCACTTAATTGGCAATTTTTTTTTATTTTTTTTTTTACGAAATGGGCCTCAAAATTTTTTTTTTATTATGTAAATTACGTAAAAAAAACATTTTCAAAAATGAATAAAAATTATTAGGGACTCTCTTGCACCAACCCATGTCCACAGGCCCCCATTGTAAGATTATCTCCCGTCTCCTTTGCCAATAGACACTCCCAGAGGCAATAGCTTTCCATTAGCATTACCCCTCGCCTCTCTAGTGGTAATAGATCTCCAGGTGTAATATAAAATGTTTGGCATAACCCCCCCCCCCCTCCTCCCCCACACTCCTCAGTGACCGATGTAATTTTTAACTATATGGAAATCTCGCTATGCCCCATTGTTATTTTTTAAAAATGGAGCATTGCACCTCCACCGCCCAGTGCCAATAGAGCCCCCAATTTGTGTTACCCACCCAAACACCTCCTTTACCCTTCTTCCTCTCCCACATGATGAGTTCAGAGAGTGTGGGTTTGGGGGGAACTGATGATCAGCCTCCCCTACTACAGCTGATCTCTGCATTTGCAGAGATACCACTTAGTGCTTCTTTAGAAGCTCCATCAGTCGCACCATTAAAACTTGTAACGGCCCTATTGCAAGTACAGTATGGCCTCCGCTTTGCACAACATACCTGCGACACTTCCATAAGACGCAACATATCCGTGCATCTTTTAAGCCACCCCCTGTTACTTCACAGTCACCGTCCATGAGCACCCCTTACACATAATGCATCTAAATTTGCTCTGGAACTCTGTACGAACAAAATAAAGACACGTGCAGTGTAACTCAGATGGATGCACAGACAAAAATACTTTGACCATTTGCGTGTATATGGGCATAGTGCCTGACTCAGGCCCTTAGTGTGATGTTCACTGAAATGCTTAATGCAGCATCAGCTCAATATACAGCATTACATGTACCCATTATTGTCTCTGTCTACAGGCCCTGAGAAGAGATGTAGCCCTGCATTATACAATGTAAGATGATTACACTAGATGTATAGGCAAGTGCAGTTTGCAGAAGAGCTGTTAGGGGGAGATTTATCAAATTTGGAGAGAGATAAAGAGGATAAGTTGCTCAGAGCAACCAATCAGCTTCTAACTGTAATTTTTCTAGCAAACCTGGTAAAATTACAGTTATAGGTTGATTCAATTGCATGCGAGGGTGGTAAGTTGTCATTGCAAAGGCACAGAAACACACGACAATGGCAGCTGAACTCGCTCCCCTCCTGGCGAGATCTCATCCCAGACTTGGGGATTTTTGCATGCCCTTTGGGGTTGCAAACAAAATCTGTGAGTCTGCAGGACCGTAAGAGCAGCATGCTCATATGTCATGCCTATTTGAATTTACCCCTTAAAAACTAATTAGTTGATACTTTATCCTTCTCCAATTTGATAAATCTCCCCTTAGTCTCAAGAAATAAAGATTACCTCATCTTGCAAATATATTACCAGTCTGCCTGCAACGAGGAGGAGCTCACTACTGTCTTGCACCCTCTAGACCGGTATCAGCCACAAAACTGTCTGGGCCAGTTGCGGCTCCAGAGGTGGGACTGCAGTGAAGCCCAAGATTTAAATAGGGGAGACACACCAACTGCCAGTGAGTCCCGGCTGGCGATTTTTGGCAGCATTTGGAAGGGCAGTTGGAGTGGCTCCCGTATTTGAATTTCGGACTACGCTGCAGCCCCACCTCTGTAGCCACCACTGGTCTGGGCAGTCGAGCAACCATCATCCCCGACACTTTGACCTCCAACGGATGTACAGTATAATATAACTAAAGTGACAAAAAAACATAATTACATAAAACATTAAAATCTGGGGGACCCATGTAGTGCCCCAGAACATGATATATGTGTATGGATACCTTTAAATAAATGATCATGCAAGTTCAGAAGCACTTAACACAAGAGTTCTCCTGCCCCTGCTGCTCACTGGTTTATGCAGCTGTCAGTCAAGGAGTGATAGGCTGAGAGAGACTTGTCAGCTGAAATCTTGCGAGATCTGGAGATAACTCCCACGAAGCTTTGCTGAGAGGAGCACGTGTAAAGATGAGAGAGACATTTTGTGTTGGACGCAGGAGCTGTTTCTGAGGAACAGACAAGCAGGAGGCTAGTGGGGAACTCCAGAGCAGTGTGCTGAAAAATTTCCCTTGGGAATAAGGCAGAAACTGAGGTGTTAGCTGCACAGTGGCACCTGTGGTGAGTATAATTACTATATCATAGAAGTTGTCTGAGCTCATGCAGCAGTGTGGCACTACAAGCCCCAGCCAGCATCAGGACATAATAGCACAGGATGATTGAAGTGTGTAGCACCAGTATGAAGATATCTTTGTTCCAGAACTGTAATTAAGACTGCACCAGACAATAAGGGAGTGTTGTTGTTAACCCTAGCCATTTGGAGACAGTGAAGGTAAGATCAAGGATCAGTCATTTTGTTTGATGCAGATACTATCTGTCAGAACCTTACTGTGATTTGACGAATAGCAGCATTCAGACTGTATTAAAGTGACATTTAATAGTAATAGCAATAGTAATAGCAGTAATAGTGTGCATAAGCAGTATACAACCTTCTTCCTGCAAACCAAAAAGAGTCCAGCAAATACATTCTGCCAAGCAGAAACTCAGCTAAGCAAACTTTGAGACTGTTAAATGCTGTCAATTCTGTGGAACCACAGATCCCATAACGTACAGAATGTCATTTGTTTTAACACCAGAGTATTAAACCACAACACTATTGCTATCACATAGAGGGCTCTATTTATTAACATTATTTTTACTAAAATAAAGTGAAAAAGGGTGTTTTCTCACCCTTTTCACATTATTTTAGTTTCACCTGTAGTTATTACAGGGCAATTGGAGTAGAATTAGTAAAATTCTACTCCAACCCCCAGTATCACTTATTTTTAGTAAAGCAGATCGCATTTCCCATAATTGTAATGGGAAATGTGATCCGACCACAGTTACTAAAAATAAATTGTAAAAGAATACCGGGGGAAGCCCTGTGATAATAACGCCACCTGGAGGTGGCGTTATCCAGGGTCTCCCCCAGTTACCGGGCTCCCACTCTGCTCTAACGGGGAGAGCAGAGGCGGGAGCCGGTACCAGTAATCAGCTATGTGGTCTAAGCAGACCGCAAGCTGATTGCTGTAAAAAAAAGAAAAAAAAAATTAAAATTTTTTTTTTTACTTACCTGAATCCAGGGACCGGTGATCGGGCCTCCGGTGATGGCTCCTCTCCGGTCAGCTGGTCTCCCATAGTACACTGGGGCCCGGTCATCAGGTGATCGGGCCCCAGTGCGGTATGGGAGATCACCTGATCGGGAAGCCCGGAGAAGATCACCGGAGGCCAGGAGGATGCAGGTAAGTGTAATGAAGGGTGGGGGGGTCGCAGGGGTCCGCAATCACGGGGGGCGGGGCTTAGCATCGGTGGGGGGTAGTAGCGGTGGTCGGTTGGCACATGCACGGGCTCTTAGTCACGGTATTTTTTCCGAAAATACCGCGACTAGAGTGCGGATGGGATCCGCAGGGACAGAGCTTTATCGCAAGATCTGTCCCTGCAAGGGATTTATAGTAAATCCCTGTGATATTGCCTGAATTCGCAATGCGAATTCACTCGGTAATATCACACTACAATCCGCATTCAATATGTGGATTGTAGTAAATAGAGCCCAGAGAGTGTTAATCAGTGCAACCATTGTGCCGATATAGGAACATCATTTTTAGGAGCAATACATTTTCTGTGGGATCTGCTTTATTTCACCTGTTTATTTAAGGAAATAGTGTCTGTCATCACTTAACCTTAACTTCCAGTAAGAGACTGAGATATTGTGTGGGATACACCACAGTGACTTCAAATTCCTAGAGGGTATTGTACCTCTGCGATACAAGACTATTTGCTCACCAGGATACATTTTTACCTCATTGCTATTGTGTTCGGGGTTTAACTAAGCCACATCTGTGCTAGAAAGTAGTTCTGGGACCTGAATGAGACACCATTGTGAGTTATCAGAAGGAAGTTTGCCTCTATATAATTTAATTGCTAGGTTAGTCGTTTATTGAAGTGACTAGGTACTTGTATGTTGAAATGTATATTTTCGTTGTCCATTGAAGTGTCTATTTAATTGCCAACAAACAATTTATTGAATTGTCCAAAGAAATTTAGTTGTCCATATATGTGTTATTGAATCTGTTATTTCCAGGTTGTCTTTAGCCATCTTAACCTCTTTGATCCAGAAAATAAAGGGTTAAAGGATCTGGATGTCGGTTATTGAGTTGGGAGTAAGCAAGCTTTGCCAGGACCATTGCCTCTCTGTCACTCATATTCAGTCGCATATCAGCTGAATCTACATTGCGAGGGAGGAGGAAGAACCATGTTGAAGAACGGAAGTAAGTCTTGGCATTGTAGTCACTCCCTTCCTCCAGAGTGTTACACCCATTAACCCAGCGGCTGATATGTAAACGTTCCAGTGACACCTATAGCTAATCCTCCTCAGAATGTTTTCATCTAAATAAGTTTAATTTAAAAAAAAAAAGAAAAAAGGAACAATGTAATATAAATAATATATTACATTTTAAATATTCAGCATCTGAAAGACCATTTCTTCATAGTAATGTCTTTTTTTCTTCTCTCTTCTGCCTTCTGTGTTCTCTTTTCTGTCTCACATTGTTTTCCTTGGGCATGCATCTAGCCAGATAGATAATATCAGTCACATCTGTCACCATCACAATATTAGTCCTCAAATACACCCATAGGTTACACTTGAGAAAGCTTATTGGACCAATGTGTCAATGAAAGAAGTGGTCACATTGGCTTTGCATAGACGTCCCACCCCATGTCCAATATTCAATAGGGTTTTGTCCCCTACACCTGTCCCAGCCACACCTTCATTTACTGGTACTCAACAAAATATAAAATAGTTCCAAAATAAAGTGCTTTTTTAAATTATATTTTAAAAATTCCTATATTATGTATGATCAAATTAAATTAGATTTTATTTATTGTCAAGAAGTATCATTATAATTTAGAAATGTATTTAACTTATAAATAGGTTTGGGAATTTCAAACTAATCAGCATATTCCAGAGGTTCCCAAACACGTTCCTCAAGGCTCCCTAACAGTTCAGGTTTTAGAGATATCCATAGTTGAGCACAGGTGGTTAAATCACATTGACTGAGGTTCTAATTAATCTGTGGTCGAGCATGGATAGCCTCAAAACCTGGGACTGTTAGGATGCCTTGAGGACCAAGTTTGGGAAACTCTGGCATATTCCCAATTTATCAATATGTAATATTGCACTCTATGACAAGTGTTCACTGCACTTTGCATCGAAGCTGCCTTTGGCATTCAGTAGCGTTAACATGCAGTAAAATGCAATATAGGTTTATAGAATGCTCATTAAATACATAGTACAAAATGCTGCAGGAAAACATAAAGGTTTTGTTTATGCTATTAACTAGCCTTGTTTTTCAAGTAGTAATAGTGCATATGAGTGCTTATACCCTGCCTGAAATAAATATACCTAGAACTGAAGTATAACACTACATTAGTACGAATATGCTGCTTCCAGACAGTACTGCAGTCTGCTGTGGAGGTGCTCACTTTGGATATGTATCCTGGCCTCAGCTACTTATAATCACTCAATGTCATCTTGAACAAATCACTTTGTCTCCCTGTACATCAGTTTAGCCAACTATAATTGGGTTTCAATTATATCATTGCAATGCAGACCACAGCTCTGTGAAAGTGCTGATGGTAGGTTTTTTTTAATGCCCCTGAAGTATAAGTGAAGCTGGAAATGAAAACTGTTGTATGAAATGATATGCCGCTTTGACTACAGTAGGTTCTCATAAAGCATGCACAAGTCTTGTGATTAATAATTGTGACATTTATCTATTAGCAGCCATAAGGTACAGCCACGCTAATGTCAATTACAAAAGGAACAAAGTAAGTTAACTGTATTCTCTCTCTGACCATATTCTAAGATTATGACTTCTTTTTATAGCAAATCACAGTTAAATTCCAGGACTTGGGAGATTGCTATATTCTGTATGCAGGGCCAGCGCTACCACTAGGCAAGATTAGGCAGCTACCTAGGAGCGCCAGCCACTAGAGGGCGCTTCTGTGTCCGCCTAACTTCGGAGGGTGCAGGTGGTACGGTTGCTATGGGGCCCTGCGACTTAAGAGGCCCGCCAGTCCAGCGATTGCACCTCCTGCACCCTCCATTTGCCGGGCGTCCGCTGAGATTGTGTTACCAGCAGGCGCCCGCTGAGATTGTGTTACCAGCGGGCGCCTGGCTCATTTTCTCCTTCCCCCCAGTGGCAGCCGGAGGACGGAGCTCGCTCCTGAGCTCCGGTTTCCGGGTCCCGTAGTGCACTATGGGAGTGACGTCATAACGTCACTCCCATAGTTCCGAGGAGCGGACGCCGGGGACGGACGGCAGCAGGCACTGGAGCAGGGTATAAGGTAAGTATTTTTTTTGTGTGTATGTGTGTGCACGGGGGGGCTTACTGCAGGGGGCACTACAGGGGCCTTACTACTGGGGGCATCATATGGGGGCACTATTGGGAACACTGCAGCTGGGGTACTACAAGGGCCCTTACTACTGGGGGCACTTCAAGGGGCATTACTACTGGGAGTACTGCAGGGAGCATTACTATTGGGGGCACTGCAAGGGCATTACTACTGGGGGCATTGCAGGGAGCATTACTAACTCAGGGCACTGCAGGGAGCATTACTACTGGGTGCACTACAAGGGCATTTCAACTGGGGCCACTACAGGGGCCCTTACTACTGGGGGCACTGCAGGGGAATCATCCCTTTAATTTGGCTCATGTGAATATTATTAGGGTGCTGTGTATGTGTCTGTGAGCTGGACGGAGGATTTGGGGGAAAACAGGGAACCTTTGCCTAGGGCGCCCTGAAACCTTGCACCGGCCCTGACTGTATGGGCCTAAATCAGAGTAGTTGGGAATAGTGTAAAATATAGCTAGTAACTGTGTACCTGGACAAACCATGTTGCAAAGCAAGGGGTGCAATTACATAAAAAAAATTCATGTTGGGTAAATACTAATACTGGCTGCTTTTGCCTGTAGCCCACACATGCTGGACAGCTTTATTTTTACTCTGCAATTTAGATGTCAATTTGGACTAGAGATGTGCAGGTTCGGTTTTACTTGGCTTTACTCGGATCTCAAAAATGGCATTTTATTGGCTATCGGCTATCACGTGTTTTGGATAGCCAAAAAAATAAATCCGAACTAATCCGAACTTGCGATAATTTTGGTGTAAAGAACTGAGTAAATCCGAGTAAAACCAAACCCGCTCATCTCCAGTTTGGACACGCCCCTCCCAAATCTACATTTCTCTGCACATTTTATATCTGTGCCACCTGCAGTGCAGCATGGTTTTACCAAGATGCACAGTTACTTGTTATATCTTGCTCTATTTCCAACTCTGAATCAGGCCCTATGTTTCCTCTTTTAGTTAGCGATTCATAGAAAATAATTTTGGGGCTGATTCAGGGATTGTTACAAGTCGCGGGCACGACTTGTCCTTCTCTAGCATTTTACCTCCTTCTGACGCCGTTGTTCCTGTTCCATCAGTTGCTAGGTGATCTGGATGCTGCAGGACGTCATGTGTTGTCTATTGCACGGAATGATTGGCTTCCTCTCCTATTTGTGCACGTTGGTCTTTTGCCATCTCGCCGACTATAGAGTTCCTTTTGGCTCTCTTGGCTCTGCTGCATGGTCAGCATTCTGTGCCTTCTCACTACACTGTATCCTGGTTCTCCAGCTGTATTGCCTAGCCACCGTTTATCGGCTTCTTAGCCACACCAGCAGCTTCCATGCTATCATCAGCTCCCACACCACTCCGTCGGCTTCCCAGCCATACCAGCAGCTTTTGTGCTGCTATCAGCTCCCAAGCCACACCATCGGCTCTCAAAGCCACTCCAACAGTTCATCAACTTCTGCTACCGGCTCTCAAGCTACACCATCGGCTCTCAAATCTGTTTCAGCAGTTCATCAACTTCTGCTACCTGTTCTAAGCCACACCATCAGGTCTCCAAGCCGCATCTTCAGTTGATCAACTTGTGTACTGACTCCCAAGTCACACCATTGGCCTTTAAGCTGCACCATTGGCTCTCAAAGCCGCTCCAGTAGCTCATTAACTTCTGCTACCGGCTCCTAAGCCGCACCATCGGCTCCTTTTGCCCTGCTATTGACTTTTTGCTTCCTGTTCCTCCTATCACCACTGGATCCCATTGGTTATTTGTGCAAACTGCTACTACCTCGAGTATTAAGACCAGGCGGCAATCTAAGTACCGGTGAACATGCCTAGTTCTATGGGAACAATGGGTGGCTGTTAGTGGCAGAAGACCTCACTAGCCTGGATTCTAGGGGGTTTGCACAAAGCAGCCCTTGGGACTTATAACATTATAGTCGGTCAATAAAAAAGATAACATGGAACAGGTGCAGAATCCTGCCCAGGTGCTTGCTGCACAAATCCAAATGTTTACTCAGAAGGTCCAAGAGCTCTCCTTGCGTGTTGAGGAGTTCTGGCCTTCTGTTGCTCCAGTTCCTCTTAAAGAGCTAAAATGAAGCTGCCAGATCGATTTTCTGGGGATTGCCGACAGTTCATTCTGGGAAAGTTGTAAGCTGTACTTCAGGTTAAGTCCTGTTTCCTCAGGGACAGAATCACAATGAGTGGGACTGGTTATTTCCCTTCTCCATGGGGTATCCTCAGATCTGGACCTTTGGGTTGCCCTCAACCCATGCCTCACTTCAATCCATCAATGCCTTCTATACAGCCATGGGGTTATTATATGATGACCAAGACAGAACTGCTCTTGCCGAGTCTAAATTGCTTTTCCTCAGACAAGGGCAGAAGGCAGTGGAGAATTACTCTTCAGAATTCCACAGGTGGGCAACCAATTCTGGTTGGAATGACCCAACCTTGCGCAGTCAATTCCGTCTTGGTCTCTTTAAGGCCATATCCTCATTCAACATCCTCCTCGAGAGTCCTTGGATGACCTCATGCATAAGGCAATCAGGATTGACCGACATCTCCGGGAACATAGACTGGAACAGAATCCTCCCACCAAGTCACCTCGCTCTCCTATTTGGGTTCCACTTTCTGATCCGGAGGAGCCAATGCAAATTGGTGCATCTCAGTTATCATCTGAAAAGAGACACAGGAGACAATACCTAGGCCCCTGCATGTATTGTAGTGACAATGGGCATAGAGTGAACAACTGTCCACTCAGGCCAGTAAAAGGCAGGGCCTAAATGTCCAGGAGAAATGGCACCTATTTCCTCCAAGAACTCAGTAGTAGTCCCTGCAGCCATTCAACTTGTCTAACCACTTTGGCATTAATTTTCTTTTCTTTAAGTCACTGGGTGTCCCCGCCATTACATTGGATCAAGAAATCCCTATCTGGATGGGGGATTGGTTTCCAGTGGTCGCATTAAATTTAAAACACATCCTCTCTGTATGTCAGTCAGAATCCTGAATTCAGAGACTATTTCTTTCTATCTTCTCTAGTGTCCTTTAGCACCAATCGTCCTCGGTCTCCCTTGGCTCAGGGATCATAATCCCGCCATTGATTGGTCCTTCGGGGAAATAGTAAAGTCGAGCCATGCCTGTCAAACTTGCTGTCTTGCAGTACCAATTCGGGCAGTTCAACCTGCGGTTGCCGAAATTCCTCCCGCCATTCCAGTCCAGTACCATGATTATGCCGATGTCTTCTCCAAATAGCTGGATCCTTCCATACTACTGTGCCATCAATTTAGTTCAAGGTGCCAAACTACCTAAGGGCCGGTTGTATTCTCTGTCCATTCCAGAGGACAAGTCGATGAAGGAATACATAGAGGATGCGTTGGCGAAAGGATTTATCTGCCCCTCTAAGTCACCAGTTGGGGCTGGTGTTTTCTTCATCGAGAAGAAAGATGAATCCATCCAACCCTGCATTGATTATAGGGATCTTAATAACATCACCGTGAAAAACTCCTACCCGCTACCTCTCATCTCAGTACTTTTCAGTCAGCTGTGCCAAGCCAGCATCTTCTCTAAGATCGACCTGCGAGGAGCGTACAATCTGATCCATATTCAGAGTGGGGACGAGTGGAAGAGGTCTTCACTATCCACTCAGGACATTATGAGTACCTAGTCATGCCGTTCGGGCTATCCTATGCTCCAGTGGTCTTCCAGGATCTCATTAATTATGTCCTTCGAGAATTCCTGGGAAATTTTGTCGCTGTTTATCTTGATGATATACTAATTTTTTCCCAGTCAGTGGATCAACATCATCAGCATGTACGCCTAGTTCTGCAGAAATTATGCGAAAGTCATCTTTATGCTAAACTGGAGAAATGTAAATTTTGACATCACCCAAATGTCTTTCCTAGGCTATATCATTTCCTCCCAGGGATTCTCCATGAAATCTAGTAAAGGCGATGCCATACTGAAGTGGGTTCAACCTACTACCCTCAAAGCAGTTTAAAGCTTCCTCGGCTTGTCTAATTATTACCGTAGGTATATTTGGTCTTTCTCTACCATCGTGGCACCTATTGTGGGATTAACCAAGAAGGGAGTTGATGCCTCAAATTGGTCATCTAAAGCTGTTTAGGAATTTGAAGCTCTTGAGATCACTTTCACTCATGCTCCAGTGCTTTGGCACCAGAATCCGGATCTCCCATTTATATTAGAAGTGGACACCTCCGAGTAGGAGCGGGAGGATCTGGTTGATAATAAATTGCACCCTTGTGCATTTTTCTCTTGTAAATTCACCTCGGCAGAACGCAACTATGACGTGGGAAATAGGGAATTGCTCGCGATGGGCTTTGAGAACTGGAGGCACTGGCTAGAAGAAGCCAAACACTGTATCACAGTTCTTACTGACCATAAGAATTTATCTTACATTCAGTCTGCTAAAAGGTTGAACTCACGACAGGCATGCTGGCACTGTTTTTTACCTGGATCAACTTCCTCATCTCATTTTTATCCTGGTTCGAAAATTATCAAGGCTGTTGCTGTCTCCAGGAGCTTTGTTCCAGTGCAACAGACCTCCAGTTCAGATGAGCCTATTATACCTGACTCTTTCTTTCACTGTGCTATCAGCAGGAATTTAGCAGAGCTCATTCAGCCCCATCAGTCGGAATCACCTCCAGAAAATAATTTCGGTATTATATTTGTTCCAGAAAGATTCAGGAGTTCAATCTTAATGGACTTTCAGCTCGTCGAGCTTTTGGTCACCCAGGCATCAGTAAGACCTTAGAGTTACTCTCCCGCTTGGTCTGGTGGCCTTCCTTAACCAAGGATGTTCGTGAATTTGTCCTGGCATGTGAGGTCTGTGCCCGAAATTAGACACCTCAGACAGCTCCTTCAGGACTATTACTTTCTCTCTACATACCTAAAAGACCCTGGACTCACATCGCCATGGATTTTATTATCGATCTCCCTGTATCTGTTCGATGCTCCGTGGTCTGGACTGTGGTGGACCGATTTAGCATAATGGCACACTTTATACTTTTGCCTAAGCTACCCTCTGCCAACAAACTCTCTAGCTTGTTCCTCCAACATATCTTCTGTCTGCATGGCTTGCTGATGGATATTGTGTCAGATCGAGGAATTCAATTTTTCTGGAGAGCCTTCTGTTCTACCTTGGGCATTGGCCTCAACCTTTCATAAGGGTACCATCCACAATCTAATGGGCCAACTGAGCATGTTAACCAGTCTCTAGAGCAATATTTATGCTGTTATGTTTCCAAGTGTCATAACGACTGGGTGTCCCATCTGCCGCTTGCTGAATTCACTTTTAACAACTCGTGCATTCAGCATCTTCAGTGTCTCCTTTCTCTTGTGTCACTGGTCAGCATCCCAGAGCAAATTCGTTTAATTCCAGTTTGCATGGTTCACCCTCTGTCTCTTGCCTCCGTCGCATTTGAAGCAAGGTTCATCAAAGCCTTTGGAAGGTCTCTCTCTGCTCCAAGGAGTCTGCTGATAGACATCGGAGACCGTGTGTATTTAAGAAGGGCAATCTGGTGTGGCTCTCCATGAAGAACATTAAGCTTCACCAACCTACTCAGAAGTTGGGTCTGAGGTTCATTGGCCCGTTCCGCATGATTGCTCAGGTGAATACGGTAGCCTTCAAGCTTCAATTTTCCAAGTCTCTCCATATCAACAACACCTTCCACTGTTCATTATTCAAACCAGTCTTTAGTACTGCTAAATTCAAGTCCAAGGTTATGTCCAGACATGCTTCAGTTGTGGTCCACGGTCAATGCAAATTTTTTGTCGAGAAGATCTTGGACTCTCAGGGGTCAGTTGCAGTTCCTGGTTTACAGGAAGGGCTATGGCCCAGAGGAATGTTCCTGGGTCCCTGATAGTGCCTTACATGCTCCTAGACTAAAGACACTTTTTTTCAGAGATTTTCATGATAAACCGGGTTCTGGGGGTTTTTCAAAGCACAACTTGTTCTTCTCTAGCATTTTACCTCCTTCTGACACTGTTATTCCTGTTCCGTCAGTTGCTTGGCGATCTTAACACTGCAGGATGTCACATGTTGTAGGATGTTGTCCATTGCATGACTTCCTCTCCAATTTGTGCATGCTGGCCTTTTGCTGCCTTGCCGACCATAGCGTTCCTTTTGGTTCACTCGGCTCTGCTGCATGGTCAGCATTCTGTGCCTTCTCACTATACTGTATCCTGGTTCTCCAGCTGTATTGCCTAGCCACCGTTTATCGGCTTCTTAGCTGCACCAGCAGCTTCTGTGCTGCTACCAGCTCCCACGCCACTCCGTTGGCTTCCCAGCTGCACCAGCAGCTTCCGTGCTGCCACCGGCTCTCAAGCCACTCCATCGGTTTCTCAGCCGCACCAGCAGCTACCATGCTGCCATCGGCTCCAAGCCACACCATCGACTCTCAAAGCTGCTCCAGCTGTTCATCAACTTCCGCTACTGGCTCTCAAGCTGCACCATTGGCTCTCAAAGCCACTCCAGCAACTCATCAACTTCTGCTACTGGCTCTCAAGCCACACCATTGGTTCTTAAGCCACACCATCTGCTCTCAAAGCCGCTCCAGCAACTCATCAACTTCTGCTACCAGCTCTAAGCTGTACCATCGGCTCTCAAAGCCGCATCACCAGTTCATTAACTTCTGCTACCGGCTCTAAGCCACACCATCGGCATATAGGAAGAATTGCCGGATATTCAGAGGTGAGCATACATAGAGATCCATCTGATTTTAGAAAGCCATCTTGGACCAAGGCTAGGGAGCACTGGAAGTGATGATAAAGAGGGGATCACAGCACTAATGATAAGGATGCAATTTGTTAAAATAATCATAATGATGTTCCAAGTATTAAATGTACTGATAAGGAAAGTAAGTAAAAGATTCTTAATAAATACTTAATAGTGACATAATCAGACCTGTAGAACTGGCTTGCACTGTCAAGAGTGAACAGCAGGTAGTATTAGATATTTAAGTTGTAACATAACACTGCAGCAGTCCACACAGATGGTAATACTACTAGTGCTAAAAAGCATAGGTGACAATTTGTATCCATGACAATGTCTCCACAGCATTGACTGATCAAATAAACAAATCTTTAAAACAATAATATTGAATCTCCAAAGTATATGAAGCAGATATATTAACAGGCACAAGTATAAAAATTGTTCTTGCAGTGAAAAACAGAGTAAAAACTAATACCAGCAGCTAATGCAAATTAATAATGGGACTAAAAACCCCTCCGATGGTAATAATACCTTTAAAAATGTAAACCAGTCAAATGTAATATGGCACAACAGAACGTCCCTCCTATAATAACTCCAAATAATCAATCAAGTACAATACTGCTATGTCTCTCCATAGTAAAATGGTGTGAGCAATTTAAAATGAGATCAGCATGAGATTGACAGAATCTATTATTATTAATAATTTAAATAACAATTACTTATATAGCGCTAGCATGTTCCTTTGCGCTTTACAATTGAGAACAGAGTATTAGAAAAGTAATAAAATAAGACTGGGTAACGACATACAGATATATAGGTAAGAGGGCCCTGCTGACAAACTACAATTTATAGGTACAGTAAAATAAATGTATATTGGTAAATTTTCATCACCCTTGATTCAAAGTACCAATTGTAGGGGTGGATCCTGTTGGAATAGCAATAAAATCACTATGGGCACAAGGTACTCACGCCTCCTGTGCATTACTTATCCAAGCTGATTTGTCCATCGCAGCATCGGATAATCTCTGTGACATCGGCCGGCTGCAAACACCCATAGGGTCTCGCAGCCGGCCACTTCAGTTAAGAGGAAGAGGCCAGGAAATCTTCGTCAGCTGACGGACATCCTGGCCTCTTTCCTCCCCTCCAACGGCGGCGACATGCCAACATTTCAGGAAACGGAGGCAATCACCGCCCCTCCCTGTCCACAAATGGCAGCAGACTGGCAATCACTGAAGGTCTGCTGCCAGTCTGCGAGCAGGATCGCATACTCATTCTGCACATGTGCAGAACGGTTCATGCGCCTGCACAGATTCCCGAATATTGGGAATCTGCGTTCAGCAGTGCACTAGCGTGTACTGCTGAATCAGGCCCACTGTCCGGCCCTTCCTGTATGCAGTGGGAAGACATACATATAGGGAGCCCGATATGCCTGCTCCTCACTGAACATGCCCTGGTGTCCGAGAGCAGCGGGTCAGGTCAGACCTGCTGCAATGGTCGCTGGGAAAAAGGGGTGGAGCCAGCGCCGGGTTCCGGGCAGACAACAGGGAAGTATTCAACTTCCCTGCGCTATTCGGCTTGCGGTATAGATAGCGCCGTCCTCAGATGGCGAATCTGTACCGCAGGTTCCTTTATGAATCACACTCACAATACAAAAGTATGATTATGCGATGCAGGCATGGAGCAGGTGTACCGCTGGAGAAGTAATACACTTTTCCACAGTAAACTTGCTCCATGAATAGCACAAAGCAGAGAAGAGCCCTGATTTCATCGAAACAGGGCTCTTCTCAGCTTCATAAATAGACCACTAATTCAAACAAGGGGCGGGATGCTGTAAACGAAAAATTGTGTAAACTCTCCGTTTATCGCATTTTTTGTATGCATCATTCTGCTAGCCGCCGGGCTCCGGCGCGGAGGGGCGTTACCCTATAGAAGCCTATGGGCTTCTGCCATATCGCGCTGCTATGAGGGATCCGAGTGGATCCCTCCCAGCATGCCCCGCGGCCGCCGCCTCAGTCTGCACATGCGCAGATGGACTCCCGGGGTCATAAACCCGGAAGTCCACTGTGCAGGAGAGATTGCAAAGGACAGCTCTTATCGGAAGAGCTGTCCTTTGCTGTACAGATCGCATATGTTAGTGCATATGCGCTCTGTACATTTGCGATGTCCGGCAGTAAGTATTAGTGCATCCCACCCCAGGCATGTACAACTAGGAGTTTGTATTTTTTGCTAAGGACTCCACCAGGAGTTTGAAGGTGGGGCACTTTACTTAAGGTGGGTACACACCTGACAGCTATATCTGCCGATCGAGTGATCTGCAGATATATCGGCAGATGATGGTCGTTCGTAAACACTGAACAACCATTATCTGCATGCTGCAGCGGGTCCCGGCAGCCGGGGGTGGGTAGGGGGCGTGACCTATTCACGGAAGGCGTGGCCACACACCCTTTGAAAAAAACATTTGCGGTGCTAGGGAGCGGGGCTCTGGGCCTGATTCAGAGCCGGACGCTATTAGATTAATCGAGTACATTGAAAGGCGTCTGAACTGCTCGCAGTGCTTGTGGTAGGTTTTACTTCCCGCAATAACTGCGAGCAGTTCAGGCTAAAAGACAACCAAGTGACGTGGCCGATGACGCTCCTTTACTAATTATGCACTCCCATTAAACGCCTGTTCTGACCGTTTGGCACGCCTGTGTTCGGATCTCCACTCCCCGTTTTCAAGCACCTTCCCCTGTTACCACCCACAAACGTCTCATTCTGTCACTCAAATTAGCAGGCCCTCGCTGTTTTGCAAACACACGATTTCCGACCGCAATGACTGGTTGGCGCATGCGCATTACGACCCATACGCATGCGCAGATGTGCGAACATCGCTCGGAGCGAACGAGCGGCCGCTTACGAGCGGCTCTGAATCAGGCCCTCTGTGCGGCATAGGAGACTGCTCGGGCTGCTGAATGACGTTGTTCACAGACATATCGTCTGTACACACTGGCCGACGGGGGCACGATATATTGGCCGATCAATTGATTGGCCAATATATCGGCCAGTGTGTACCCAGCTTTAAAGGGTAAACTGGTAAAGAGATTTGGTTAATCAGAAAACTGATTTAAATAACATATTTATACAATCACAAATGTAATGACTATGCCATGGTTTTGGTTAATTTCAATAGTTGAATTATTCAAGACTGTGGCTAACTTAATTCACATAGTACTAAAGATAATATGTTCCTGCAGGTCTTATAAACAGTTGCTTTTTTTCCTATAAACTAGGGATGAGCGGGTTCGGTTCCCTGAGAACCGAACCCACCCGAACTTCGGGGATCCGGGGCGATCCGAGCCCAAGCTCGGATCTCCCTGTCTGCCCCGGATCCCTCTCCCGAGGCAAAACCTCGAGATCTGCTGTCGGATCTCGAGGTTTTGCCTCGAGCGGCCATTTAAAAAAAAATGCCTTTGCCTTTAATGGGCAAAGTGCTGATTGGCTGACAGAGCCGTCTGTCACGGCTCTCAGCCAATCAGCATTATGGTGCTCATTTGCATGTAGCACGGACTCGTGAGATCCGTGCTACATGCATCTGTGTGATTGACAGTGACACAGAGCACAGATGGGTCAGTGAGACCCGTCTGTGCTGCTGTGTATTTCAATGACACAGATGCACGCACGGACCAGGAGATCCGTGCTACTTGCATCTGTGTCATTGACACAGAGCACTAACGGGTCCGTGAGACCCGTCTGTGCTGCTGTGGTAAATAAAAAAAAAAAAACCTGTGTAAAAAGAGAAAAAAATGGCGTCCTCCCCCCCAAAAAAAGAGCAACCAGCCCCGGGCATTAGTGACCCAGTGCTGGGTGTGCTTAAATACAGGGGACAAACGACATAGGGGTCCCCTGTACTTAAACACAACCAGCACCGGGCTAGTCAGAACCAGAGCTGGTTGCCAAAATACGGGGGACAAACGACGTAGGGGTCCCCCGTATTCTGCGCAACCAGCTCTGGGCTCTGATCCGGTCCTGGTTCTGGAAATACAGGGGAAAAAAATGAGTAGGGTTCCCCTGTATGTTCCAGAACCAGCACTGGACTTTTTCTAGCGGGGGGCTGATGCCACAGCCAGGGGAGCCCTTTCACCGGGCCCCCCAGCCGCAGCATCAGCCCTGACCGCTAGTCAGCCCAGGCCGGGGATCCCTGGAGAGCTGGGGACCCCCCCAATAAAGGGGTCACCCTCTCCAGGGCACCCCAGGCCCAGGCTGATAGCCCGGGGCTATCCCCGCCACCCCTGGTGGCGGTGGGTGGCGGGTTGATTGTGTGGTGTGGTGTAAATAAAGAATATCAAACATTGTCTTTACAAGTAGAACTGCAAGTCCCAGCAAGCCTGCCCCGCATGCTGGTACTTGGAGAACCACAAGTACCAGCATGCAGGGCATTAAGGGCCCACTAGTACCTGTAGTTCACCTGTAAAAAAATGTTTAAAAAAAACACAGGACACACACACCGTGACAGTATAAGTTTATTAAACATACATACACACACACACATGTACACATACTCACCTATGTAACCCTGTAGCATCGGTCCACTTGTCCGGTAAAGTATCCATAGGGGACCTGTGAAAAAAAACATACTCACCATCTCCTATGCGAGGTTCTGTCCTCTTCGTTCCAAAGTAGGCATCCCCGGACTTGGCAAAAAAAAAAAACGAAAACGCGATCCACGAACTTAGTACCGTTCTATAGAACGGTACTTCCCGAATGAGAGCTTAGCGGCGGGGTATCACCATGGAAACCCCGCTGCTAAGCGTTCATTGGCTGAGAGAGGCCATCTCCCGTCTCTCTCAGCCAATGAACGGCTCCCTCCATTGTAGTCAATGCTGGGAGCCGCAAGGTTATTAAAGTTTACCCTGCGGTTCCCACCATTGACTACAATGGAGGGAGCCGTTCATTGGCTGAGAGACGGGAGATGACCTCTCTCAGCCAATGAACGCTTAGCAGCGGGGTTTCCATGGTGATACCCCGCCGCTAAGCTCTCATTCGGGAAGTACCGTTCTATAGAACGGTACTAAGTTCGTGGATCGCGTTTTCGTTTTTTTTTTTTGCCAAGTCCGGGGATGCCTACTTTGGAACGAAGAGGACAGAACCTCGCATAGGAGATGGTGAGTATGTTTTTTTTCACAGGTCCCCTAGGGATACTTTACCGGACAAGTGGACCGATGCTACAGGTTACATAGGTGAGTATGTGTACATGTGTGTGTGTGTATGTATGTTTAATAAACTTATACTGTCACGGTGTGTGTGTCCTGTGTTTTTTTAAACATTTTTTTTACAGGTGAACTACAGGTACTAGTGGGCCCTTAATGCCCTGCATGCTGGTACTTGTGGTTCTCCAAGTACCAGCATGCGGGGCAGGCTAGCTGGGACTTGCAGTTCTACTTGTAAAGACAATGTTTGATATTCTTTATTTACACCACACCACACAATCAACCCGCCACCCACCGCCACCAGGGGTGGCGGGGATAGCCCCGGGCTATCAGCCTGGGCCTGGGGTGCCCTGGAGAGGGTGACCCCTTTATTGGGGGGGTCCCCAGCTCTCCAGGGATCCCCGGCCTGGGCTGACTAGCGGTCAGGGTTGATGCTGCGGCTGGGGGGCCCGGTGAAAGGGCTCCCCTGGCTGTGGCATCAGCCCCCCGCTAGAAAAAGTCCAGTGCTGGTTCTGGAACATACAGGGGAACCCTACTCATTTTTTGTCCCCTATATTTCCAGAACCAGGACCGGATCAGAGCCCAGAGCTGATTGCGCAGAATACAGGGGACCCCTACGTCGTTTGTCCCCCGTATTTTGGCAACCAGCGCTGGTTCTGACTAGCCCGGTGCTGGTTGTGCTTAAGTACAGGGGACCCCTACGTCGTTTGTCCCCTGTATTTAAGCACACCCAGCACTGGGTTACTAATGCCCGGGGCTGGTTGCTCTTTTTTGGGGGGGTGCACGCCATTTTTTTCTTTTTTTACACAGGTTTTTTTTTTTTTTTTTTACCACAGCAGCACAGACGGGTCTCACGGACCTGTCATTGCTCTGTGCCAATCACACAGATGCATGTAGCACGGATCTCCCGGGTTCGTGCTACATGCAAATGGGCACCATAACGCTGATTGGCTTCCTGTCTGCCACTGCAGTGCCACTCCTAGATGGGCCACGTGTTTGTGCCGCCCCCTTGTGTCGCTTAGCATAGTCATCCAGCTTCCTCGGTACAACCTTTTGGCCTAAAAACAATATTGTGAGGTGTGAGGTGTTCAGAATAGAGTGGAAATGAGTGGAAATTAATGTTATTGGGGTTATTAATAGCGTAGGAACAAAAAAAGGCCCATTTATGTGATTTTAGCGGGGTTTTTTTATTTTTTAAGAAAAAATCCAGATCCAAAACACAAAACCCAGAACCCAAAACACGGAAGGGTGGTTTTGGCAAAACCAATCCAGATCCAAAACACGAAGAAAGATCCAGATCCAAAACCAAAACACAAAACACGAAAAGTGTCCGGTGCACACCCCTACTATAAACCTACTGTAATGAGCAGTTACTACAGGTTGAGTCTCCGATATCCAAAATGCTTGGGACCAGGGGTATTTTGGATAACGGAATATTCCGTATTTTGGAATATATGCATATCATAATGAGATATCTTGGGAATAGGCCCCCAATATACACACAGAATGCATTTATGTGTTAGATACACCTTATACACACAGCCTGCAGGTCATTTTATACAAGATTTTCAATAATTTGTGGCTCAAACAAAGTTTGTGTACATACATGAAATTCAGTTATGTTTCATATACACCTTATACACACAGCCTGTAGGTAATTTTATACAATATTTGTAATAATTTGTGCCCTAGACAAAGTTTGTGTACATTGGACCATCAAAAATCAAAGGTTTAATTTTCTTAGTCAAGCCAAAAAAATTCCGTATTTCGGAATATTTGGATATGGGAGACTCAACCTGTATATTACCTACATACCTACTAACAGCTACTGAAATAACTCTATTACATTGTGAAAATACATTCCTAATCAACTAAATGAAGGCTCATGTACCTAAAAATGTCCAGGTCAGTATGTGATGACTCAGTTCTCCTAAATGGCTTGAATGTTTGCAAAGCTGGCTTGCATCAAGGTCTTTGTGTGCAGAGTTGTGGACCTTAAAGTGTTTGTTGCAGCACTGTTATGTAAAAACAATTAATTATAGCAATGTCTCTTGTACCAGTGTATGTGTGAGTGAATGATGTACAGTACTGTATGTGTTATATATGACAAGCCTCAGGTGTGTGTGTGTGTGTGTAGGGCCATTACTAGGGGTATGCAAGTGGTGCCATTGCACTGGGTGCAGGCTCCTGCTCCATGGCACCTGTATGTGGCTTGCAGCTGCTTGAAATGGTATCCTGCAGCCAGTAACACTACTGCAGAGCTGCCCAGGGCATACCTTAGATGCTCCAGGCAGTGCTCTACTTCCCAGTGGCCCTGCCTGCTAGATGTGACATATTGATGTGATGGGTTTAGAGGCAGGGCCGGCACAGGGCACTCTGGGTGTATGTGTGTGTGTTTGTCTCTAGTCCCAGGTCAGTGAGTGTGTCAATGTACATTATGGATGTATGTTTATGTGATGTATGGACAGTCCCACCTCTGTTTTTGTGTGTGATGCATATTTGTATGTGTGATATATGGATAGTTCCAGATCAATGTGTGTGTGCTGAATGTATGTATATATCAAGTATGGGTAGTCCTAGTTCAGGTTACTTCTATGTGAGACGTACACTGAATTGGGCCCCATTCCCATAGAAGCCCGTACATACTGTGATAAAGTCATATAGTGTGTACTGTACAGTGCTCGCAGGCAGCTGACAGGGGGGTCACGCTGAGGACACATTGCTCGGCTGATCGGGAGAGTTTAACCTGATCAGCAGCTGATCAAAAAGCTGTGTACCCAGCTTAAGTCTTCCATCTTCACAGCCTGTGGGCAATTTGCTAAAAGTATGCAACCCAAATTGGCTTGCCATGTTCTCAAAGTAGCACACAAGAATAGGTAAAGTGCACTGGCAAGTCATTAATCAGAGCATACAACACAGGGCCGTAATTACTAGGGTAGTGCGACCAGTGCCATGGCACAGGACACCGCAGGGCAGGGGGCACAGTTTGGGCCTGTAAATTTTCCTGTTTATTATCATTTTCACTTGTAGCTTCCTCTTCTTTTATCCCCAGCATCTCCTGGCCTCCCCTATATCTTCCCTGGCCCTTCCCCATGAGGACATGGCCCTTTTTCAGGTGCACTCTTAAGTCCCTATTTAAAAAAATGTAATTCATGCTTGCCAATTAATCGCTGTATTCTGTAATCAACCATTGACTTTTGTAAGACTGTTTTTGACCTTGACCCTTTTAGATGCAGGGCAAGATCATTCCTCAATTTGTATTGACACGGAAAACACAGTGTTAATGTTGTTAAATTGTTAAATTCCAAGTCAAATGTCCTTGACTATTTTATGCATTATGTGCTTCATTTACGTACAATAAAAAATGTGTAAGGGAGATGAGGGTGACAAATATATGCTCAGCACAAGATCTGCATCTCTCATCCCCACACATTACTTGCTCGCATTCACGGTTACAGGACATTCTTCGGGCTGCACCCACTCTATGGAATGCCTTACCACGCACAATAAGACTTACCTCTAGTCTTCAATCCTTCAAACGTTCCCTGAAAACTCACCTCTTCAGACAAGCTTATCAGATTCCAGAACCAACCACATAACCTTCATAGCTTCCATGTCTTATTACATCCCCTCGCACAGTCCACACATAACCTCACACATTGTCTTTCTTTCACATACTCCTGACATTTGGCCAACATTCCCGTGTGACTGGATTATGCAGCCCACCAAGAAACTCTGCATTCTGGCTGGACCAAAATGCAATATATAGCACCTATCCTTGTGTATCAATGCCTATTTCCTTATAGATTGTAAGCTTGCAAGCAGGGCCCTCTTACCTCTGTCTGTTATTACCCTGTTTTGTTCTATAAATGTTTCCAATTGTAAAGCACAAAAGAATATGCTGCCCTATATAAGAAACTGTTAATAAATAAATAAGTAAATAATGTGGAGAAATAAGGTTATGCAGGATATGCACGTAACTTGTACATTGGAATAAAACTAATATATTGTACAGACTGCAAAGGTTATTTACTTACATCCATCACATGTGCTGATGTACAGTAATTGGTAGCTAGGCAATTGGAAGCAAAAGTGTAAGTGGTTGCTATTGTGTAGTGCTTATTTTACCATATAGCAGTGTTAGTAAATGACCATGCAAATCATGTAACTACAGTAAAACATGGAATGGTTGACACACTTAATTTGTATAGACCAATTCAAATGTATACATCACTGTCCTGATTTATCATTATAAATATATACAGTATATATATATTATTTATATATAAAACCTTTTGTTTCCACTTCCCCCGAGTTTCAATCTAATTTTATAGTGTGCTGAAACAATATTGTATTGACTATTGAGTCATACACATGATTGCTTGTTACTCAGCAGCACTAAATGAAAAAGTAATCTAATAAAAGTGAAAGGAGCTTTTAATAGTA
Organism: Taudactylus pleione; assembly: GCA_031769625.1. NCBI lineage: Eukaryota > Metazoa > Chordata > Amphibia > Anura > Myobatrachidae > Taudactylus > Taudactylus pleione. The sequence continues at coordinate 577,178 of JAUIMM010000250.1, forward strand.
TGGCCACTGGCACAAGATAGATTATATACAGTAAGAGACAATGTACAAATTCTTTATCTAAATCCCAGGGATATACCTTGGAAAGCTTCTTATTTCAAAAGTATTTTTAAACAATGTAATTTCTAATACTCTATAGTATACTATGGAAAATTAAATAACAGTACAATGTATCTCAATTTACAAAATAATGCATTATTAAAAATAAAGATATTCTTTTCTTGCAGTGCTTTTCTTTTTTGATTCATTGGCAGCCTGTAGTCATTATTCCTGCGATAAGACTGTCACTGACTAAAATATTTCCTGTCAGTGTTGTATAGTGAGACTATTATCAGCGTAAGCTCTAATAGATGCTGGCCATCACACCACAAAGAGCAAGCACAGTATAGGACTACAGACACACTGACAGTGTCAGTCACAGATTGACTTGTCAACCAGCAAATGCAGCTACAATGGAATCATGTAGTATCTGTATTGATAGAACAGTATCATAACGTTTTTCCAACATATCTTGTTTGTTATTTCTGTACGTACAGGGAGTACAGAGAAAAATAGTATCACCCTCATTGATTAATGATAATCACCCTTTGCAATACTAATACTGAAACATTTTGGAATGTAATATAATATGTGATAAGTAAACATATGACTCAGTGCTAGTAGAGCCCAGGGAAATTGCATTGAAATGCAGAGTGAATCGAGTTTTGCAGCACAACAGACTTTTTTGCAGAGGTACTGCATTCTGGCAATATAATCTTTCAGTTACACTTTTGTTTTGCACTCCACACTGTAAATATAAATTTGCAATACCCATTTTGAGGGCGATACAAGTATGGGCGATATGCTGTAAATAGCGTTCCAAAGTGACACATTGTGATCCACCAACAGGGCCAATATTGCCCTGTATCCATAGAGGTGCTCAGGAAAATCTGCGATGTTGTAGCTACCGTAACTGGCTGGTATGTCTGCACAAAACATTGCGGTGATGTTTGGGGGCACATCGCCTGTAATTGCATTTACCCCTTCAAATCTTTGTAGTGTGATAGGGGAATAATAAGGGAGAGATCCAGGCAGAGCATAATTAATAGGGGAATTCTGCATTGAACATTTAAGCAGCAAAACATGAGCACATTTGAAGTTAAATGTAGTCTATGTATTAGCAAGCCAGCAAAGTAGCCTAATTTTAGGAAAGGCCATATTGATGAATAAAAAGAAAAAAGTACCAGGGGATTCTTACAAAACAATATAACTTTACTTTTGTGTGATATCTTATAATAATTGGTTGCAGCATTAAGTGTGCCTGAGCCCAATTGTGAATGCTAGAGCTCAATATATTCATTTGACAGCTGCAGTCCCTGTGCAGGTCTCTCTCTAAGAAATGTCTCCCAGCCAGGGAATTTATGACAAATCTAAGTCTCATGTAGCCTATGCGTAAAGGGAGTATCTGACTCTTGAGTACTTGTCTTTGCCGTCCACCCTGATGCTGCTGTGATATTTTCACACTAGTTTATTATAAAGGCGTCTCCTTCCCAAAACAAAGTCTGATTGTGGGAGTGCTTCCTATCCTGCCATTACGTTAACAGAAAGACCTCACTCATCACTTTACCAGAGCATAGACGCTTGAGCTATGAGTACAATCATTTTTACTGTGCCTGGGGAGTCAGACTAAGATGGTGTCTCAAAGTTCCCTCACTAGAGGAAAGTGTAATAAATGAGCTTCCCCAATAGGGCAAGAGATACAGAAAAATGGATCCTCCTTTCTAAATTCCAAATAGGCAGTAATTTGGGCTGTTTTGATTCTTTATAGATTACACTGTATCTATTAAGGTATTGTATATAAACTTTTAATTTTAGTCTGCAGATTTATATGAACAAATAGAGAGAGAGAGAGAGAGATGATACAGCACACATTATTCACTTGTTACCATGTCAAGCACAGAGAACCTGATTCTAGTGATCTTTAGAAAACTGCATCTTTGTGAACTTCTCTGCTGGCACTGAATGGGAAGTTCTGGGTGGCAAATGGGTAGCAACAATGGGATGCATGCAATTAAACTGCTTGTGGCTGTGTCATGGGTGTGTAACCAGAATTGCTATTCTGAATCATACATATCTCTTGCACCTATCATATTGTAGGTGTAAGTTCCAATGATAGTAATGATGGCTGGTCTCATGTGGGGTGGCACTACAACTCAATACGAGCATATAGTCACGACAGGGCCGTATTAAGGTCTGTGGGGGCCCCTGGGCAACAAACATATGGGGGCCCCCATCAATAAGTTATATATATAAATAAATATATAATATATATATATATATATATATATATATATATATATATACACACACATATACACACACCGGTCTATCTGCCTGATGTCCAATGCCCCCTGTAGTTGTGCCCCTGCCCCCTGTAGTTGTGCCCCTTCTGCAATGCCCCCCAGCAGTTGTGCCCCTTCTGCAATGCCCCCTGTAGTTGTGTCCCTTCAATGCCCCCTGTAGTTGTGCCCCTTCTTTAATGCCCCCTGTAATTTTGCCCCTTCTGCAATGCCCCAAGTATTTGTGCCTTTCCTCCAATGCCCCCAGTATTTTTGCCCCTTCTTTTATGCCCTTTGTAGTTGAGCACCTACTCCAACGCTTCCAGTAGTTGTGCCCCCTGCAATGCCCCCAGTAGTTGTGCCCCTTTCAATGCCCCCAGTAGTTGTGCCTCTTCTTAAATACCCCCAGTAGTTGTGCTCCTTCCAATGCCCCCAGTAGTTGTGCCTCTTCTTGAATACCCCCAGTAGTTGTGCCTCTTCTTAAATGCCCCCAGTAGTTGTGCCCTTTGCAATGCCCCCAGTAGTTGTGCCTCTTCTTAAATACCCCCAGTAGTTGTGCCCCTTCCAATGCCCCCAGTAGTTGCGCCTCTTCTTAAATACCCCCAGTAGTTGTGCCCCTTCCAATGCCCCCAGTAGTTGTGCCTCTTCTTAAATGCCCCCAGTAGTTGTGCCCCTTGCAATGCCCCCAGTAGTTGTGCCTCTTCTTAAATGCCCCCTGTAGATGTGCCCTGTAAAGTAGTGCCCCCAGTAGCTCTCCCTCCCCTCCCACACCCCTGTTAAAAAAAACTTACCTGTCTTCGCTCCACGCTGTCACGGCTCCCGAGTCCCGCCATCACTGCTACTGCGGCTGCCGCTGTCTGCTGGATCTAACTGGATCCAGTAGAGGCGCGCAGGCTCCTCTCCTCTGCAGTGCGCGGGTGACGTCATGACGTCACCCGCGCAATGCATCACTGGGAACGATGGTATCTGATCAGTATTCAGAGGCCAACGTTCCCACTTACCTTAATTGATCGCGATCTACGGGCGGGAGCTCCGCGAGCTTCCAGTAGATCGCGATCAACCTTTTCGCCGGGCATGTGGCCAGGGGTCGGGGACAGTGTGTGGGGGCCCCCGGACAACCGCCCCTGACGCCCTGCCCTTAATCCGGCCCTGAGTCACGGTAACTGTGGGCCTCCGGAATTGCATTTGTATTACATTTGACTCAGAATGAGGACAGGTATTTTGTATTTGCTTGCCTCTATGATAAAAGCTATATGCTGATCAAATACACACACAGCACTCACCAGATGTACCAATCATCAAAGGAAATATATTAGGAAATAACAGACATCTTGATGTTGAGCTTGCTTTTAAAATATATTTTAGTTATTAAGTATGTGAGTGCTGTCTCTCCTGTATGTTGCATAGTACTAGCAGCCTGGCACCTATGTGTGCCCTGGTCTACGGTCTTACACTATACAAATAGCAGGTGTTGATATCTGCCCTTTCATAGTGTAACAATCTGCATGTGGATGTAACCTTAAGTTTTATTGAGCACAGATGTCTTCTGTGCAATGTGTTCAATATCATTATAGAGTCAAACAAGTAATGCACATTTAGCTACTTAATAGCCCAACTAGACATGAAATAATAGGCTTTTTTAGCAGTATGGTGGTTAATGAACTATTCAATCATCTATGAATGTGCATGAACAGAATCACAGATTAATAATAAAGTATTTCTTTAAATGCTACAACAGATGCCTGATAGCAGGTAAATCACTTACATACAGTATGAATGTGCATTGATTTGATACCTATATGTATTACACTCTTGGTTTTCTTTTCTCAAAGGTCTGATCTCTATACTGAAGGAAAGTTTGTCAAAATAAAAGCACTCATGCTAGATGAGGTTATATATATCAAATTCAGTCATGGTGGCTGTAGGACTTCTTTTTACCCATTCATCACCGTACCATTTTTCACATTTACTAGTATGTAATGTGTTATAAATGTTTTTATTACTAAGGACCAGATTCAGCAAGAATTGCAACTGCGAATACACACTCAGTCGGACGATTGTTACGCACTGCTCATGCGTACGCAAACACTCCACTGTGATCAGGACTGTGATTGCAGTGGCTACGCAGACCCATCGCAGAGTGATTGACAAGAAGTGCAGTTTATGGGAGGTGACAGGGGAGTGGTCTGCGAAATGCAGGCTTCCCATTGCTTTTGAGCCGCAGGGGTATGCATAAATTAGCCACTGCGACGTCATACGCAGATTGAGGACTCATAGCGTGCGTGGAAGTTAGCAATATCTGAGTAAGATTAGGACTTCTGCAAGTGTGTGTTAGGCTGCGATGGTACTCGATTGAACAGATGGTTTCACAGTCTAAACTTTACGGATGTGTGTTAAGTAAAGTGGGCGTCCTTGTGTAGTGCTGTGATGGGATAGCGATCGCAACGAATTAGCATACTATTGCAGTTGAACTGCATGTGTAATCGCGATTGCAAGTTCACCCAAATTAATATAATACTATTTTTGCAAGACAGATAGGACTTTCTAATGCCAGCTATAGGAATACTGTACTGTAAATTTCTTTTTATTTTTTGCAAATATATTTAAAAGTGTAAAACAAAATGTAACTTAGTCATAATTGTACCCACTGTTATTCCAGCTGATATGGTCACTCACAAATATACACCTACATGTCTTCTGTGGCCTTGAATATTTAGAGGCATATTTATAAAAAAAAAAAAAAAAACATTGCAGGAAATCCTCACAAAACAGAGGAATCTGCTGTGGTTCCCATTTGCGATTGCAATAACAGCCCCCTTTAATATTAAGGGGGGCTGCTATATTGTGAAATTGACCAAGCTCCAGAATGTAAAGCTTGCACACAGTTCACAATATACCAGTCAGAGTCCCCATGCTGACCACAAAAGCGCCTACAATGGGCACATGAGCATCAGAACTAGACCATGGAGCAATGGAAGAAGATGGCCTGGTCTGATAAATCACTTTTGCTTTTACATCCTGTGTATGATGGGTGTGCGTGCATCATTTACCTGGGAAAGAGATGGCACCAGGATGCACTTTGGGAAGAAGGCAAACTGGCGGAAGCAGTGGGAAGTTTGATGCCCTGGGCAATGTTCTGCTGGGAAATGTTGGGTCCTGGCATTCAAATTGAAGTTAATTTGACAAGTACCACCTACCTAGACATTGTTGAAAACCAAGTACACCTCTTCGTGGCACCAGTATTCCTTGGTGGTAGTGACCTATTTCAGAAGGATAATGCGCCCTGCCAAACTGCAAAAAATGTTCAGGAATGGTTTGAAAAACATGACAAAGAGTTCAAGGTGTTAATTTGGCCTCCAAATTCCCCAGATCTCAATCCAAGTGAGCATCTGTGGACTCTTCTGGAAAATAAGTCTGAGGCTCCACCAAGCAACTTACAGGAGCTAAAGGATCTGCTGCTAACATCTTGGTGCCAGATGTCGTAGGACACCTAAAGAGATTTTATGGAGACCATGCCTTGATGAGTCACAGACTGTGTAATGGGCATCACAGACGGTGTAATGGTTAGCCTTACTGCCTCACAGCACGAGGTCGTTGGTTCGATACCCACTACGGCCCTAACTGTGTGGAGTTTGTATATTCTCCCTGTACTTGCGTGGGTTTTCCCCGGGTACTCCGGTTTCCTCCCACACTCCAAAAATATACTGGTAGGTTAATTGGCTCCTAACAAAAATTACCCCTAGTGTGTATGTGTGTGGGCATGTGGTAGGGAATATAGATTGTAAGCTCCACTGGGGCAGGGACTGATGTGAATGGTCGAATATTCTCTGTAAAGCGCTGCGGAATATGTGTGCGCTATATAAATAACTGGTAATAAATAAATAAAATAAATAAATGAGTCAGAGCTGTTGTGGTGGAACAAGGTGGACCTACACAATAGTAGGCAGGTGATTTTAATGTTATGGATTATTGGTGTACATACAGATGTCATGATGATGATGATAAAGTTAAAAAATAAAAAAAGGTAGCTAGTGGGTGTGTTTATCCAGACTCTGACATAGAAGAATGTGTTATTCTTTCCTTTTCACCATAGTGAAAGCAACATGTTAAGTTTGCAGCATTTGTCTGTTCCTCTTAATAAATAAATAAGGTGCTCTTGTTTGATTATATGTTCTGCTGCTCCTATATTGCATATCTGCTAACAGGTTATGGGTCCAGGACTGCAGAAATAAAATAAATAAAAGTTATAAAACTCAGAACACGGGGCCTGATTCAGACCCACTCGCAAGCGGCTGTCCGCTCGCAAGTGGGTCGATGTTGTGCACTGCGCATGCGCACGACGGCGGGAGCTCCGTCGTGAGCATGCGCCAGACGCGTCGAGCGAAGGACTTTCCTTCGCTCGTTGTGTCTGATCAAAGGGGGCGTGCTGTTGATGTTGATTGACAGCACGCCCCCTTTGGTGGGCGTGCCAGGGGCGTGCCTCCCTGATGGGGGCGTTCCCAAGGGAACACCTACCATCAGAAGCCGGCCCACTGACATCACTAGTGATGTCAGTGGGAGTGATTTTGGCTCTGATAGAGCCAAAATCACTCCGGGCCTTGCGGTTGAAAAACTCAACCGCAGGTTCCGGCTCGCAGTGGCGATGGTCGCGATGGTCAAGACCATTGCGGCCATCAACCTGCACGCTCGTACAGGCTGTGGGTGGTGACCCACAGCTATACGAGCATCCAGGAGGACGCTCCATAATTTATGGAGGACTGCCCTCATTCAGAGCGTGCGCTCTGCTCAGAGCGTACGGCTCTGAATGAGGGCCATAGATCCTAGCGGAAATGGCTGCTGCTACCAATGCTTCAACCAAATTCACAGTGATGAGTCTGACTAACCAGAACTATAAGACATTGAAATTCTAAGTAAAGATGCTGCTCATAAGAAAGGTATTTTATAATGTGCACAAGAGGCTAAACCTAATCCAGTCACAAAGAAATGGTCTGAGAAAGAACAGAAATTCCAGAGTACAATATCTTTTAGTATAGATAATAATCAGGATGTGCATATATGTAACTTTGACACTGCAAGAGAAATGTTGGATGCGCTGCAGAAAGTGCATGAGAGAGCTAATTAAGCAATAAACTGTATTTAATAAGAAAGTTGTACCAGACTAAACTACTTAAAGGCCAGCACATGCAGGATTATATAAGATGTACTCTCAAAATGGTAGAGTGCCTGCTCTGCACAGAAGAAGAAATAAACGCCATTCATATTGCAAACCTTCTACTCAGTGGTCTCCCAGGCAGCTATAAAAAACACTTTTAACAGCACTTGATGCTAAACCAGATGATGAATTGACATTAGAGTATGTTAAAGAGAAGCTTGTGAATGAATTTAATCGCAAGACAAAAAGTGCAAATAAGCATCGAAAGTTCAAGTCTGTATTATTAAAAGCACTAGTCAGAGACCAGAAACATGTGACTGTTGTGTTTACAAGAAAACTATAAAACTTATACAGTTCCCCCAGTAGTGTTCCCACCTTATGCAATGCCCCCAGAAGTGACCCCCTATGCAGCGTCCCCAGTAGTGGTCTGTCTTATGCAGGCCCCCAGTAGTGCCCCTTATACAGTGGCCGCAGTAGTGTGGCTGCAGTAGTGTTCCCCCCTATGCAGTGTCCCTTATACAGTGCCCCCAGTAGAGATCCCCCTTATGCAGTGCCCCCAGTAGTGCCCCCATATGCAGTGCCCCCCAGTAGTGGTCTGTCTTATGCAGGCCCCCAGTAGTGCCACTTATACAGTGCCCCAAGTAGTGGTCCCCCCATGAAGTGACACTTATACAGTTCTCCCAGTAGTGGTCCCCCCTTTACAGTGCCCCCGGTAGTGATACAGTGCCCCCAGCAGTGGTCCCCCCTATGCAGGGCCCCCAGTAGTGATACAGTGCCACTATACAGTGCCCCCTGCAGGAGTGCCCCATACATATATAACACACCAAATATACACACACTCCTGCTGCACCTGCCGCTGTCCACTCCTCTGTCCTTCCGCTCCGTATTATGGGAGAGACGCCATGACATCTCTCCCATCACCAACTGTAGGAGCCGGAAGGTGGAGCTTATGAGTGAGCTCCAGCCTGGCTCCAACAGTGGGCACAGCAGCCAATGAGAGTATGTCCGACTCTCATTGGCTGCTGAAGCACACACACCACCGCCGGGTAGTACAAGTGTACTACCCAGCGCCTCCGGCGGTGTGTGTTACTGTGTAGCTCAGACCATACTCAAGGCCTGCTTCAGAGATGGACAGAATTTCACAGCTGCACACAAGCAGCTGTGCAATTCTGTCCATCTAAAATGCAAATGTAAAAGGAAGTGTCACAACTTGCTGCCTTTGCTTGCAAGGCCAGAAAGTCTACGTGCAACCACACAGACCTTGACCTCGTCCCTCCTGGAAAACGGGTGCACATGCCACCATTTCCAACAATGCTGCCAGTGAAATGCCCCGCTCTGCCTCCCGAATGCCGCAGCCTGTCAATCATGCTGCGGCTTGGACACACTGCTCTCAGCACACTGATATGTGCTATTGCTATTATATAGAGGAGAGGGGACCATACAGTGATACATGAGGAGGATTAACATAGCTCCCAGCACATGCTGGGGTCTATTCATGATGTTAATTATCGGGAACCCTAAATATTAACATTCTAACTTGCCGCGGTGATGAATAGCGCTGGCATGGAGACAGCTGATCCGAAAATCTGCTGTCCCCACAAACTATTTCAATGCTCCTTTCGGAGCAGGGAGTGCATTTGTGTGACCTACTGGCATGAGAGCTCAGACGTCTGGCAGAAGGAGCTGGACAGGGGAGGAGGGATCCTTTGGGAAGGAGTCCCGGGTTTGCGAGCCCGGAGCAGGAGCAAACACCATCTGAAAATGGTGAATACTCCCGCACTCAAACTCCGAAAATATTGTATTTTAGGAGCTTGAGTAAATCTGTCCCCATACTAGTGTATGGGGACCTCGGGTCATTCCGCGAGAGGAAGGTAAGCAGGAGATATCTGTGATATTTCCTACTTTACCTTTTTAATAAATTATCTGAATACAATTGCAGATAAAAATGTTAATTTTCACCTGCTTTTGTAGAAATTAAGTGATGATGAATAGACCCCACTATGTTATATTATTATTACTATGTCGAAACTAGATTATTGGCTGAGACAAGATCAGTTTAAAATTGAATCGCAACGACACCATCTTGCGACTGGCCGCAAGACACCATTTTGCGAAATGGCCGCCTAAGCGCCATTTTAGATAAACTCGCACTTTAGTACATGTGGCGATAATACTATTAGCATCATGCGAATGCATCTGTGACCATCGCCATAAGTTACGGCGATTCACCAGAAGCCTATTTCATTACTTTACGTATTATAAAGGATATATATTTCAGAAATGGCTTTACAGTATGCCAAAATTGATTGCATTAGCTGAATAAAGCAAATGGCTATGTGACAATTAGCTTGTGTAGATAAGCTTCCTGGACAGTGTCTGCCCTCACTACAGGTGGTCTGGCTCGAATACACACCTACATTAGCAGGCTTCCTGCAAGGCCATGATTTCAAAGACTAGAGTGTCATCTTAGGTCTGTCTCTTGTAGCTGGGCTATTTGCATTTCACACAAGAGACTGGGAGAATAAAGAGTTTTTCTTTTGAAGCCTGGGACAGGTGGGGGGACTGCTGACAGAGTGGGCATGTGGAACTGTCTGGCTCAGCATGTCACACTGCTAAGATGTTCACTTAGTGAGAGTTAAGTGCACCCTTCCTCATACACACATTAATACGTCTTTATATCAAACCCCGAATACTCACACATTACATATTCACACATAAGGTTTAATAAGCTTTAAAGTATATGATTTAAGTTGGTTCAGTTAGTTTAAATGCTGAGAAATAAAGATATTTGATAACTAAGGTTTTATACATGCTAAACAAGTTGTGTTTGGTTTCGTACTGATGCGTACTCTTTTTACAGTATTCCGGTGTTATCGGTGGGGAGATCACATCATGCATTCTCGAGTTATGGATCGCAGAGGCTACAAGCAACAAAATTAATATTTTATGAACAACTGTTAGGATGTTACAGGGGGCAGGAAGGGAAAGACCCCCAGCTGTTAGAGGCAGGGAGAGTCTATTTGAACCAGCCTGTTAAATGCTCTGTAACAGATGCTTCTCCCCTGGGAACCAATGACATCAGCAACAAACTTCTCTATTGTCCTGTCTATTCTGGGGGGTATAAATATGTGTGCTCAAATGCTGGGTTCTTAGTCTTCGTGCTGAATGCTGAATGATGGAAGCGCTGCGTATGTATACTGTACTTGGGTCTGTATAATTCCTTTTGCACCTAAATTGTGTCTGGATCAATTGCGTGTAACTGTCTGAACTTTTATATGAATAACACTTCGGAACCACAGATTCCAGGTCTAAGTCTTTATTTACTGTATGACTGCGTACGCAAATTAGCGTCATTCTTAGAGGTTTATAGGAAGGATTTTAGAAGGTACAGGCAGGGGTATATATAGGTTCATTTTAATATCGTTAACTATATTGAGGTGAAGGCACTATACAGTGATATGAGGGAGAAAAAAAACAACCACAGCACACACTGATATGTGGCATTATTAGGGGACTGTACATTGATAAATGATTAGGAAAAAAACAGCTGTCATTTCTCTCTTGTCTCTTTTTCTCTCCCTTCCATCTCTTTCTGCTGTTTCTTGCTCACCTCCTTCCAATTAGGGCTGCTGCAGAAATTTCCCAGGTGAGTTTTCCATCCGAATCCGTCTCTGATCCCTTCCCTCCTATATAATAAATGATATAATATATACAGAACACATTACCTGGCTCCGACTGTGTCAGGAATGTCTACCATAAAATGGCAGCTAAAGCCCCTGTGGCCCCACCTCCTATGCTCTGTGACTGGGAGACTATAAGATATGGCCGCCGGTCACTGTACATGAGGACACCATTAGATTATGCTACTGTTACTCTAGTGATGAAGCTGAGAGCAGCAGGTGCAGGTAGCTTCTAGTTAGAGGACATCCTCCATACTTTGTGCCACTTGATTGGTAGCAGCGAGTAGCCAATCAGATGGCACAAAGTGCAGAGGACATTCTACCAATTAAAAATTGGTAGCAGCAAGTAGCCAATCAGGTGGCACAAAATATGGAGGATGTCCAGTAACTAGCAGTCACCTGCACCTGCCGCTCACAGATCACTACACTGAGAGAAATGAGAGGAGGGCGGTCAGTGTGACGGACGGGGTGGGCAGGTAAGCTGCCTGGCCAGCGGCACCCCCTCTGCTGGGCCTGCCACGACACCAAGGGCACGTGCCATGCTCTCCCTGTCCTAGTTATGCCACTGTTCAGAAGTGAGGAACATCCAAATGGATCATATACCAGCAGGCCTGTAGAGAGCTGGGGTGGGTCCCGGTACTTTTCAGGGGCATGGCCTAATAGTAGGAGGTGTAGCCATGTTCCACTTAGAAAAGCAAAGAATAAAAGTATTTGCAGCGCCATGAAGCAGCGGAGCACTGTGAGTCAAGAGGGGGGGGTGATCAGTGTGATCACAGGCAAAAGAGACTACTCCCTGACCCCACTGCATCCCAGCACTCGGCAGCGTGTGCTGGGCTGGAGAGAAAGGCTGCTGCTGCTGACAGATAAGATAAAGGGGGGGAGGGGGCAGTTGGCCTGCCAGGCCCCTCCAAGTTTGGATATTTAAAGATGTGGGGAAAATGCAGAATAAATAAATATGTGGGTGAAATGTATCAAAGCTAAAAATGCGTTCAAATCCCCAAAAATGCAATTTTTTTGCAAATTTACTGCATTTCTCATATGCTCCAAGCTTTGGTAAGCAAAGCTTTCCACAATTTGGACCTAGTGTGCAATACCATCTTCAGATGGCGTTGCCCAACAGAAGCATAGAGGCTTCTTATCGCATGTAATATTCAATTCTTCCTAGAAACATTAATGAATCTGAAGCCAAGCTTGTTGCCCTTCATAAGCCGAGATTTAAATATTTCGGTTCACTGCACTTTTCTATTAATCAGTCATCTTCATAATGTTAATGTATAAAATCGGTAAGTAAGTCAATGGCTATCATCAGGCCAAGGTTTATTGCTGAGGCAGGGAGTATACTGTCATCTCTCACTGAATGAAGTTGGTGAAATGTGCTACCTTGCTCTTTATCCTGATGTTGTAGATATGATTACAGACAGGCTGTCATTCTGGAGATAATTGATGCTCATTTGCTCAGCAAGCGTAGCAATTACACACAATACCGTGCTGAAAGCGCATAGCTCCAGGCAGCCCACAAAATTCTTCACATCTTATACTACACAAGAAACTACTACGAGTTCTCTGTTGCCATTGGTAGATTTTGCGGTTACAATTCTAATGTAGTAAAGATTAATAATGCACATTAGACATAGTTTAAGTATTTCACAAATAAAATGACAACTCTTTTTACCCTTTGATAGTGTAAACTAGAAATATTAAAATGAGATTCATAATTGTTTAGCAAGAATTAATTCCTAAATGTATAGTTTCTAATATGACAACTTAAGTTAGTCAGTAGCTCCAACTTTACTACATAGGTGCTGAAATTATGTCTACTTTTGTGTGAATTAAATAACAGTACAGCATATCTATTACAAGGGGACATATAGACTCATGCCAAGTTGGGTATACGTTCATTTATTTTATGTAAAATACTCAAATTTGTTCTTTGCAAGCATACGCCTATGTCGGTAAGCTGATTTGGTTCTTGCTCCTCCTTACGCTTACAGAGGCCTAACAGGGAATGGAAGATACCTGAGAGCTATTGCTAATACACACTGATGATGAATTGATGATGAGGGTTGGTTAACTAGGGGTCTATTTACTAAGCAGTGTTAGGAGACAGAGTGAAAAGTGATAAGAAAGTGATAAGGTGCCAGCCAATCAGCTCCCAACTGTCATCTCACAGGCTGTGCTTGAAAAATGACAGTTAGTAGCTGATTGGATGGCACCTTATCACTTTCTTATCACTTTTCACTCTGTCTCCTAACACTGCTTAGTAAATAGACCCCTTAGTCACTGCTGGTTTACTGAATGTGAATTCAGCTCTGAATCTGATAGGTGTCCCCTGCATTGCTTATGCATATATGATTTTTGTGGGTGTATATTGTAGTTATGTTTGTTTGTGTCATTCATACCTGAGTACAAACATTATATTTGCTGTATTATGGAGGGTAGTTCTTAAAACTCCTCAAAGCTATTCATGAATGAATTTTTGGGTGTAAGTACATCTCAAGTAAAATTGGTGCACATGTAACTGGTGCAGAGATGGCTGCTTCTTGAGATGTATCCGAAACACATTAGGTTGTAAATTCACTACTTTTATGTGCAACTTTTTAGAGCTTCTCTTTTTGATGTATACTGTATGAATCAAACTCAGCATTAGCCCCAAAGTTATTTTGTTTATATCAATATTATGTATAGTGCATAGTACTTAGACAAATGCTTTGAGCATGGCTGTGAGAGTTATGCCGCGTACACACTAGCAGATATTTTGAACGATATCGTTATCGTTCAGTCATTCAAAATATCAGCTAGTGTGTATGCGAAAAACGACCCGCAATGTGCTCTACCGCTGGTCGTTTACGATAACCCCAATCGGCTGTACATGCAGCCAATATGGGAATATCGTGAGTGATGCCATGTTGCTGAATGCAGCATGGCCCTGCTCCCCGACCCCCCCCCCCCCCGTCATCCATCGCTGGTCGGCATCGGCAAGTGACACCCCCGCCGGGCCCGCCGATGACTATATCACTGCATACACCCATCGTGTAGTGTGTATGCGGCTTTAGGCTACAGGTCTTTTGAGAACTTAACACAGCCTCAGTGAATTGGTGTAAAACTTTAACTGTTTTGCTGCTGAGGCTTTTCTCACTCCTGTGCTGAACTCATTTTTCCATGTTTGCACTTGTCACATTCCAACATCAATATCAGTATTTTGTATGCAGCCCTAATGTGGGCAGAACAGGAATTGCAGCGATCAATTGCACATGTATGGACCCCTTAACAGTTAACCAAATTGGACAATTTCTTGAAAGCGGAAGAAAGCAAACTAAAAACAAATGTGTACAACAGTTAGTATGGGGTCACATGGGGATGATAGAGCACATATAGAGTCCTCAATCTATTGAAAAACATGTGATTTCTGTATCCAGTCTTAGACTGCAGAGGGACTACATTATTTTAAAGATAGGGAACCCTTCTCTTTCACATATGGGTGCCCCAGAATTAATGGGAGTCACGATGGGGAGTTCTTTCCCCATTCTTGGATTCCATGATTTTCCTGCAGTGTAGGTGTTATTGTATGGTGATCCCACTGATTATAGCAAATAACTTCAATGAGGTCCTTCCTTCCTTCCTTCCTTCCCCTAACAAGTCATACTCCAAAACAAGCTTTCAATAAAGCTTGTTTTGGAGTCAGCGCGCGTGGTGTCACGGCGCAATTCTGAAGGGCAAGGTCAACGTCGGAGGAGCCGCGGATCAAGAGGAGCTATGGACTGTGGAGGAAGGAGCCACCGCCGGAGTCTTCTTATCATAAAGGTAAGTGGGGAAATGGCGCACCGCGCACAGACTGCATTCAACTGGGAGATGATTAAAACAAAAAGGCAGGAGCCGGGGGGCCTGGGGGGGGGAAGGAGGGGCAAAGTCTGCATTCAACAACGGGGGGGAGGCACAGTCTGCATTCAACAGCGTCAATGATAATTAAAATAAGCCCTACCCCGAAAATAAGCCCTATGGAGTTTTTTTGAGCAAAAAAAAAAAAAGACAGTGTCTTATTATTGGGGAAACATGGTAGAAGTTGTTTTTTTTTCCGTAATAATCCCTGCAGTATTTACAAGAAGCAACAGACAGGAAAAATTATTTGTTGTTACTGAAATATCATTTTTTCCTGATATGTTATTTGTAGCTTACTAGTCTACATTACCATTCACTGCCTGGGAAAGTTACTGACTTCTTAGCAAAGCCGCTAGTACAATACAATTCATTACAAAATACAGACACATAAGCAACAGTAAAAAAAAGAAATGTCATGCCCAGTTGTTTTGTTAGCAGGCACTGAAAGTTAACCCTATATCTTGCCAGAACTTCAGTTGCAATTGGTACATACAGACCAGTGTAACTGTGTAAGGGTTAATGCTGAAGAAATAATATGGAACTGAAACCATGGCGACATCAAGAATGGCTCTGATGAGCACTAATGTCCCCATCTGTCATAGCTCCCCTTCTCCATTATCATATGAAAACACAACTTGCATGTGACTCATTTTAGGCATGCAAATTTACTGCATAATAAGAAGTTAGGTAAGGCCCCTAATACATTTTCTATAACTTATGCTCTCCACCAATAAGACATATTTGGCAGTTTAGCCGGCTAACGGAAAATAAATTGCTGAAACTGTCTATCACATTGCTGCAGGACCAAAACTGAAATGGCCTTTAAAAACAAGAATAAAAAACACGGTGGTCATTTCAATATGTGCAGGAACAATAACAAAGAAAGAAGCTGGATTTCAACAATTAATTGCTTTGGCACCAGCAGACAATACACACAACTGCTTCTCAAAGCTTAAAGGTTTTACTTCAGGTTATATCAGATGTGAATTAACACTGATATATTTTTGACATAGTTTTTATTGCTGCTTAGTAACAAACAGCTCAATTACCTCAAGCACCTAGATCTTTACTATCTAACTTACAAAGTTTTGTTTAGCCTACCCATAGCAATTATAGGGACTGGATTCGCAATGACTCATCCTGTCTGCAATATTCAGAATAAAACATGCCTCTTTCCTGACTGCATAAAAACGTTAGTGATTTTCCTTTCTTTTGTAATTTTCTACCCACAATCCTTTTTTCCTTCTCAAAAACCTGTCTATATTATTAAAGCCATTAAGATGATCTCTTTTTCAGTGGCTACTATATTAAGTGGCTGCAGGCTACAAAGAAAATCTTCAAATGTTTTTATGTCCCTATTCTGACTGTGGATAAAGTTTTGTATGGAAGGGAAAACATTCTCTCATGAAATCCACATATTTTATGTTCTCAGCTAAAAGCAATTATATCAGCATATCTCCATTAAACAGAAATTGAAACCTATGTAAAATGTCCTCATCTCGGTAGCCAGGGAATATCTGTCTCTGTTAGATATTATGCCTGTGATTGTTATGAGAGTGTTTACAAGTCTCAAAGAGGAATTCTAAGGATTGGAAACTACAAGATGATTCTGAGCAATTGTCAGACAATCCATTTCAAAATTCATTTCCTTTATTATTAGAAGTGCACTTTACTTTGAGGGGCTCAATTTATCTTTGTCAGAGTTTTGTTCATACCCAAATAATAAAGTAATGTTTTTATTTTTATCTAGTTATGTATCTGTGCTCAGTGCTGGATCAGTGAGTCGTTTATAAGCCTCAAGGCAGAGTTAATAACATTACCATTACATGAATGTGAGACTGATTATTTATCAAATGGGTGGGTATGCTATCTAATTGAGGGGTCAATTTATTAAGCAGTGTTAGGAGACAGAGTGAAAAGTGATAAGGTGCCAGCCAATCAGCTCCCAACTGTCATTTTTCAAACACAGCCCGTGAGATTACAGTTGGGAGCTGATTGGCTGGCACCTTATCACTTTCTTATCACTTTTCACTCTGTCTCTTAACACTGCTTAGTAAATAGACCCCTAAGTATTGTTAGATATGTGATAATGCAGTACTTGACTGGTTGATGGATCTTTCCTCCCAAGGATCTTGGAGACAAAGTCCAAGTGGCATGGGAGATGAAGGGGAGAGGGGTGCAGCCCAATGATTTGAAATCACCATGGCCCCACTGTGCAATGCTGTGAATATTGTCATTGTGTAATGGTGGCAAAGCCATGTTAATAAAACTTGCTACATCAAGCCCCTGCTGATCCATCCTCTTCATTAAGGAAATTGGTGAGTGCAGGGATTGGGAACGTGATCCCGGCACTGATATGCAGGCGGTTAGAATCCCGGGAGTGTAATCCTGAAGGTGGAAATCCCGACGCATACAGGTAAGTATACTAACCCTTCCCCTAACCCAACCCCTATTCCTAAACCACCTTTCCCGAAACTTAACCCAAACCCTCCCCTTCTGCAGCTTAAAACTCCCGTCCCACAGCCTAACCCTCCTTTCCCGCAGCCTAACCCTCCCCTCACATAGCCTAACCCTAACCACCCCACTAGTGCCTAACCCTAACCCTAATATTCACCTTTGGGATCACAGCCATCCAAATTCTGAAGCCGTGATTCTGACTGCTGTCGATATTCCAGCGCTGGGATTCTGACCACCGGTATTGTGTGTCCCGGGATGCCGACTACATCCCAAATGCAGTGTACAGACTAATCACCATGGAGTTCAAAGGGACTCTTCAAAAATGTGGGTTCTCCTGGACATTCTGGCATTGTAGGTAAGTCAGGATAATACACTCCCTAACAAAAATGATATGACTATTAGAAGTCACCTAGGTTGTAGGCCAAGTTCTTTTGTACGGGTCATCTAAAACCAAGGTGGCTTCTAACAGCTGAAAGTTCATTATTCCCCATAATGAAGATTGAACTAATGATGGGGTGGCAGTTGGTGTGGCTTCCTTATTTGAATTTTGGACTGTGCTGTAGCCCCACCTCTGGAGCAGCCACTGATCAGAACTTACCAACTATATATGCTAATATAAGACGTCTGTCAAAGCACATAGGTTTGCAGGGTAAGGTGGCAGCATTTGCAGTAGAGCAGAAGATTGGACTGACATATAGCAAGCATTCTGGAGAGGAAGGACACAATATTATCAAAATGTCATATGGAGAAAAAGAGGGCTCATTTCATTATCATTATCCAAAAAATACTCACTTGTGGCCATGTTTTGGCAAATATAGAGATTCAAACATATAATAGGTGTTATACACACAGGCCTGATATCCCATCACTTTCTTGACTAATGAAGCCATCAATGAGGTTAAACTAAGCAGTATTTTAGAAGATCTTTTTTAAGGTTTATTTACTGAAAGGCAAAGCTGTAATAGGTCTAGAAATGTTGGCATTTTATCTGACATTTACTTTTTTGCACAGTGCACCAAGATTTGTAATTGTCACTGTAAACCTAGGCACTCTTCTAGTTTGTGAAGAGCAAGAGCAGGGAATAGGTGTGCACCTTGAAGTGTGCTGAGCGATTTATCTAGATGCATTGGCGTAAAGCCAAGGTATTCAATGCATTTCATAAATTAGTTCCATTGTTTTTACAGTTATTATGTGCAGGGATCTATAATTAATTACCAGCTTTATCAGCAGGTTCCTCGATGTGGTGTCATTTTTTCAACAAAACATAACTTTATTGTACCAATCATTAACTTCTTAAATTTTCCCTCTGTGGTAACCAGAAACATTGGATTGTATGAAATGGTTGACAAGTAAAACCATTTATATATACCGTACATCAGGGCAAGGGAGCTTATGAAGGTGATACAATAGGAGAGATGCATGCACATGCCACAACTAACATGAAAATGGCATCTTCTGCATTAGGCCCTATTTGTATTTGGGGTGTAATATGAAAAGGTGACATTCAGAAGGTTGACAAATACCGAATGTCGACAGTTAGAATGTCAACATGGCCTTTAGGTCGGCATTTAAATAATGTGGACATGGTTAAAATGTCGATATCTTCATAAAGTTATAAACCTAACGAGTTAGCATAAAACGCATGTCAACATTCTGGTGTCGACTTGTTTATATCAACATTATGAACCTATTAACATTTTAATCATGTCAAAATATTGGTTGTCGTCACTGTCGATATTCAGAACCTGTCGACATTCCAGTGTTGACATTCTGACCGGATACCTTTTGATTGAACTTTTACAAAACCCTGAAATACAGAAAATAAAATAAATGACTACCAAAACTATACCTGTAAACAATATAACTAGATCTGATTGGTGTATGTCCCATGTTCACTACAAATGTAAAGATTTTCTATTCATAACATAGAGATCAGGGAGTAAATAGATAAGAACTTTACTATTTTATAAACTATATTTAATCAGAAACTGTATCCGGCATATGCAGCTGATTCTGCTTCACCTCTTTGTGAAGAATATCTTCCAGAATGCTCAACATTTAAGGGAAAGCAATGGAAGTAAAATCTGACCATTATTTTATATATATTGTACTTAAAATATGCAGTACTTAACTTAAATAGTTAATAAATACTTGAAGTAAAGTACCAAATTGGAAAACAGAACACTTTTTTAAAATTATTGTAATTCTACCACATAGACCACAGCAATTTTAATATTGAAAACGGTGTCATATCAAGATCTGTTAATATATTATCAATACACTATTATCACTATTCACTGCAAAACTATGAAATATACGCTGTATTTACTAACCACAGCATAATGATTTTATGTTTGATATTATACAGGAGCAGGGAAGAGCAACCATTTAATCTTAGACATTTAATCGTTTTCTAACTCGGACAACAAAATAATTGAGTGAATATATCTGCATTGAAAATCCATAAAGGAAACCTGCCACTAAAATGATTTAAAAAAGCTGTGGTTTATCCGCCCAAACTGATTCCAGCACAGGTCTAATCCAAAGACACAGAATGTTATTTGATAACACATCCCCAGGTTGTTCCCTCAAGGGATATACTGAATAATTCACCAAACACTCAACTCCAATTCACTGTGTCATTTAATAAGCATGAAAAATCATCTCCTAATAGACATGACAATGTCTCAGACAATACACCTTGAGACAAAATGACCTTCATCAGTTCCTAATATCCACAGTGTAAAAGACCCACATGCGTTATGTCTCACAGGACTTTGCTTCCTTTACATCCACATTCAGGGACTCAAATCATCACAGAATAAATATGTGATTATAGAGCTAGAACTATAAAAGAATAAGATTGCATTACAAGACAGAAAATGGAAATAAAGAGCAGAATAAACAATTTTGTAAGTGGAAAATGGAAAAGAAAACTCCTTGCTGAAGAATCTAATCAAGTAAATAATGGCTTGGAGAAGTGTGTTCTAGATATGAGATTGTCAAGTGTTTATTTTTCACAATTTAAGAATTTATCAATTAAAGTTGTGATTTTCCTGATACTTTGAAGTAGCAGTCAGTCCACTATTACTGTAGGTAATGCTGTTGTAATAAAGGGGCAAAAGCTTTTTTTTAGCATATAAGTAAAGGAAATTAAAGTGCTTGCGGTGACATTGCTGGAGGGACTAAAATCATTTTAAAACAGAAATCCAGGACCCCATGTTACATTAAGTATAGTCCTTTACAGCTGCTACCCTTTGCTTCACTTTAATAGTATGCAGTCGGGAAGCCGGCAGACCTAATCCCGACAGCCGGCTTCCCGACTGCTTAATCCCGGAGAGGGTTAAATGACCGGCGTCTACATCTAGACGCTTGTCATTTTACCGACGCCGGGAGACCGGCGCCCGGCATCCCGATCGAAGTGATGCCGGGCGCCGCTGTGGACAGCCGCGGGGGGGGGAGGGTTAGGTTTAGGGCTCCCGGGGGGGATTTAGGGTTAGGCACCCTCCTGAAAGGTTAGGGATATGCTAGGGGAAGGGGGGGTTAGGTTTAGGCACCCCCTGGGGGACTTAGGTTTAGGCGGCTGGGAAGGGGGGGTTCGGTTTAGGCACTTAGAGGGGGGATTAGGGTTAGGCATTGGTGGGTAAGGTTAGGGTTAGGCACCCTAAAGGAGGGCTAGGATTAGGGTGGGGGAATAGGTTAGTGAATACTTACCTGGGGACGATTGGGATTTTCATCCTGTTCGGACAGCCGCTGTAGGGATTTTAACCGCCAGCCAGGGGTCCAGCGGTAAATCATACCGATTCCCACTTTAAGTGCCATCTTTAATTAAAATACATTTTAGGAGCCTATTTTAAAAAATTATAATATACATCAGTGATCTGATCACTTAAAACAGTATATGCTCCGGGAAAACAAAGGCATAGTGGAGCCTGTATGTACCATTAACTTTGCCTGTGTTTGAATCCACCAACCTGAAGAGCATTTCTGTTACCTAGGATACACCAAACCAATCATCCATCTGCAAATAATATATTTATGGATACTGTTATTGCATGAGATTACTATTATAATGCAACTACATGTAATCTTCTCTGCTATTATCATGCAAGAAAGAGGGCGAACATCTGTATGAGAACTCCCTTTATATGGTTACTCGTATTTCATGTCTGACAGGAGACTAATGGTGCATACACACGGTCAGACTTGCTAGATCAACATTGAAGGATGAACGATTTGAACGATTTGACCAACGATCTCATGAATGATGAACGATTTCTGACAGTATTTAAATGAATGATATCGTCCACATCTGACTGCATACACAGTTGATTTCAGATATCATTATCTGACATGCGGGCACGTGCATTGTTCGTCGATGCATGCCAAACATATCAATGTTGTGAACGATGTAACGATTTTTACAATCGTTATCGTTCATATCTTCCAGAACATCTGACCATGTGTACCCTCCATTACTGTACCATGTGCTACATCTTAGTTGGCTGAAGACTTCCTTAATATCATAACTATTATATACACTTTGTCTCTCATGTTACAGTCTCATCATTCTCAGCATAACCCATGTTCCACTTCAAACATATTTACACAT
The DNA here is from genome assembly GCA_031769625.1 of Taudactylus pleione. Taxonomy (NCBI): domain Eukaryota; kingdom Metazoa; phylum Chordata; class Amphibia; order Anura; family Myobatrachidae; genus Taudactylus; species Taudactylus pleione. The sequence goes on from JAUIMM010000250.1 coordinate 599,270, forward strand.
AACATCAGTTGATAAGATGATGTCACCTTATTTTTTCTACTTATCACAGTTAAATATTATGGCAAATTAATCTACATTTCCAAACTCATTGCAGTCTACTCTCCCTCTTGCCCTTCCCGCTCTTTCTCTGTCCCTCACCTTTCCTCTGCGCTTATTACCTCCTCTCACTCCCACATCTAAGACATTTCCCGCTCTGGAACTCACTTCACACTCCACCACCATGTACAGTTAAGACTCTATTATACCAGCCTGCAGAGCTTCAGACATGCTCTGATATCGCACCTGTTCATCAAAGCCACAGTCTTAATTCATGTCCCTGTCTATCCTCCGTATCTCTTGTCATGTCCCAGTTTTTCCCCACTTCACTTCCTTATCACGGGCAGTGCCCTCCGCCCACTTGTTCTCACTGTGCACAATCCATGTCTTATGTACGCCCCACTCAATCAGCAGCTCTGATCCCGTCTGTATGCTTTCACAGGGTCACTGACTGCTATTGTCACTATCTGTCATTCAGTTGTATAGATATGGTTTTTCCCTCTGTAATGTGACTTCTTTTCCTTTTACATCTTACTGAGATATTTTCTTATTTTGTGCCTTTGTTGCCTACGCCATACACTAGTACAATCAAAAGCAATACATCTGATTTGTTACTAAAGCCAATTGTAAGAAGTCACTTATTAACGCAGAACAGCAGAGCAGTTGCAAAAGCAATAAGCACCTGCCGATTAATGGAATGAATAATATTGTTGAAAAATCACTACCTCACTATCTCAGTCTTCTCTTTGTTGGTTATAATCGATCACATATTGTTGCCTTTCCTTTCTCTAACTGTCTCCTATTGCATTGGCTGCCTCCTGTTTGACTAAAAGTTCCTTTTATGCATTGAGCTATTTTGCATTAAAACCATGCAGGGATCTAAGACAGTCCAGTGCTGTCTAACACTACAAGACTTTTGTTGCTGGGTTTACGCTCTCTGAACAGTGCTATTCTGCTTTATAATTTGTTCTGATGTTTGCACAAAGCGAGATGTGAAACTGCACTGCTATTGTATGTAATAATTCTGTATTACTTTTGGGATTTTTTCTGCCTTTTCAAAATCTAGTCAGAAGGTAACAAACAAAAGACATCACATATATCTTAGAGGATTCACCGTATTCTTATGGATGCTCACAAAGGAAGATAACAATGAATTGCAACAGCAATTTGAAGGATGAAGTAATCAAAACACAATTACAAAGCTAGACATCCAAAATCACACTGGCAGTGATGGTAAGACATCATTTTTCATGTATAATTCTATAAAATAGGTGAATCATTTAATAAAAGGGGAATGTATAACGGAGGAGAGTTTGATAGCAAAACTGATTTTTTTTTTGTTTTGTTTTTTGTTTTTTTTTAACAATGACTGTTAACAGTTTAATTTATAAGTAAAATAACATTTGTATTGAAAAAAAAGTTCTTCCACTAAAGACTAACTTTAAAGAAAACCTGTAATAATATATTTCATAATTCTGAATGTAATCTTATAATATTTTAGATTTTATGTAAAATGAAATACTCTATACATTTATAATAATATATAATAATATTTTATTTGTCATTGTTTATTTTTGGAAATACATGTTTTCATGCCTAAGCCAACTTGTCTTTTGGTGCCGTTGTGACGGGGTCAGCCTCAACGCCCACCATATGCTCCCATCCTCAGGTGCTGTCCATGGGGACTACTGGAGAAAAGGAAGCAGTGGGGGATGGAGGAGAAGCATGGATATGCAGTGCAATACATTGGGGCCAGCCACCATGAGTCAGGCAATAGAGTCCAGAGGTTCCAGATCACCTGCACATAGAAACTTAGCGCCTTGATGGTTGCAGTGGACGGGCCCTAGGTGGGGGCCTAGGGGCCTATTTACTAAGCCTTCGATGGAGATAAAGTGAACGAAGATAAAGTACCAGCCAATCAGCTAATATCTTCCATGTCTCAGGCTTTGTTTGAAAAATGACAATTAGGAGCTGTTTGGCTGGTACCTTATCTCCGTCGGCTTTATCGCCATCCAATGCTTCGTTAATAGACCTCCAAGTGAGTATTTCGTCCCTAGTTTATGATACTAATTACATACATTAGATGGAACCGAATGTAAAAATTGACCCACCAAAATGAGCTTACAGTGTAAGAGGTGTTGGGAAGACTTGATCCAGTAATAATAATTGTTAGAACAATAAAACAAATAGCAATTTTAGCCGCTAGAGTTGGTATAGTATAAGTAGAGTGATTATGGTGAAAAGGGAAAGTATTGGCTACTTTGCAGAAATTCGAAAATTTAAGGATTACTTCAATAAGTTGAGGGATGAGGAGAGTCATAGAAGTAGATTTACTAAATATCAATTTCAATGCATTTTAAATAATTAAAAATCGATCTAAATCAATCAACATCGATGTGTGATTTAGCTCCTAAAACACAACATCAATGTTGAATGGTTTTTAATTGATTAAAATCGACCTTTAGTAAATTTACCCCATAGGGTGGGTGGGGTACACAAATTCATTCATTTTTTTTCCAGAGCATGCTGAGCTCCTGAAAAGAAATGCCCAATACCTTACCTGTCAGCAGCCCAGCACATGCTGCTTTGTCCTGGGCTGCAGTGGGACCAGGGAGACCCGGCAGACAGGGGGAAAGGGCTCACAGTGCTGAGGCAAATACTTTTTATATTTCATTTAAAGGGGGCGTGGCCATGTCTCTTGTGATTAGGCCATGCCTCCGATAAGTGTCAGCATCGGGGCTAATTGAATTACCTCGGTTGGATCAATTAGCTGGCTGTAACGTACCGGGGCTAATTGAATTCCCCCGTACATTTTTAAATTATTTTGAAATCATTTGTATTTTTAATTATTCCTCTAACCATTGTTGTCTACAACAGTGAAAATAATTTTGTTATATTTAAATTTTGTTTATCCATGACTTAGTAAGTTGTATTAGGATGCTATTAATCTAACTAAAAAAATCATTTGATTAATGATTGAATTGCAGCCCATATTTCATGTTTGGGTAATAGAGTAATATATGTTAAGTGCTGACATTATTTTAAACAGGCATATATTGATTCCTTTTATGGAGAGTAAGAGACTATTACATAGCGTAAGTATCACATTGAAGCTTGAACACTAAAGTATCCTTCTCTGCGTCAGAAACACTTTAATGTTTTAAATTCTGCACAGATCAGCAACGGAGAGTTTGGGTTAAGATACTGTAAGGGAGGGTTAGAGTTAGGCATCGGGGGAGGAAAAGGCTATGGAAGGGGAAGTTAGGCTATGGCAGTGGCAGACTAGGGCCCAATGGGGGAATATAGTGGCCAGGGCCCATTCTCAAGGGGTGTGGCCAGCCACCTTAGGGGGTGTGGCCAGCCACCACCGAGAGTTTGATAACCATTAGAGAGAGCATGGTCTGGGACCCTTTATAAATATATATAGTAAATACTATAGTGCATGCATGATAATATACTAGAGTGATAAGAGCAATGCATAGTATAATAGTCCTGTTTTGGCAATGCATTATAATGTAGAATAATTAATTACATGATGGTGATCCTGTTAATATATACCACATTAATGTACTGTACATGTGACAGGAGACCCTGGTACTGACCAGCCAGAGGCTAAAACTAAATGAGAACTGTATTAGGTATAATAATACCACTGGAATGACTAAATTGTAAGTTAGTGAATGAATTCAGAGCTACAGTGCAATTCCTATCACTGGCAAGAACTGTATTCATTATGTTAAAGCCTACAGTAAACAAAAGGAGGGGACAGGAGTGAGCTGAGACCATTGATTGTCAGGAGGGTGAATCTTGGTGTACACAGGTTCATCACTGGTCCTGCTCCACCAGGTACTGACCCCCTAATAGAGTAACAATGTATAATTTGAGTACACCATCTGGAACCTGACCCTAGAGTAGGGAATGGGCACTCAGACAGAGGTAGCCATTGGGGATTACCCCTGTAACCCTGTGGGCTAGTCCAATCCTGGGCTATGGGAGAGGAGGTTAGAGCTAGACACTAGTGTAGTGGCGGCACTAGGGTCATTGACACCTTGTGTGGCAAGTAATCCTCCTGCGCATCTGAAAAAGGTCTGACTCCGCTAAAGCCACCAGACAATACCTCCATGTCGATATTTTCATGTCAACATTATGAATGTTGACATGATAAATGTTGACAAAATATGCCACACCCGAATAAAGAAGTCGAGGGTGACACAGAGGGTTAAATGTAATAGTCTGCGGGTTGTGCAATGTGCAGATATTTTAGCAATTATTTAAGGTAAAACCAAGTTGCAGCTTTAAAAAAATGTGGTGTAAAATTTTGCAGCTAAATAGACAAAATATCATCAAACTCTGTAACCTGCAGCCTATAACATTTGGCCCAGAGCATACAAACTTATCAAGAAGGTAGAATGCCTGTGCTATATTAAAGGGATGTAATTCATAGGTTTGGGAACTGATGGAAGGAATAGGAGTGCTATGCGATATTATATATGCTTAAGTTTTAATACCTCTAAGAAATCCATGAGCAGATGAATAAAAGACAATTTGAGATGGTAAAGTGAGTTCTGGAGTAGAGTGTCATTTGTGTACAAGTGATCCAGTGAGATTGATAGATTGATTGATTTTATTTTATTGAATTTTGACCATTATAAATGAATATTACATTACACCATAGTGGGTTTTCATTCTTTCTAGACATAACTGTATAACAACTACATACATCCTTAAGCCGCCGATACACTACAGTAGTCAATATTTATGAATGATATGGACAATAACGATATCGTTCAATGATATATCGTTCATATCGTCCATTGTGTATGCAGTGAACAATCAACGATGCGCGCTCCCGTGGGTCGTTAACAATATCCACAGTGGGCTGAAGAACATGCAGCTCAATATCAACTCAATCTCAGCTCAATTTGGCCGACATCGGAATGTGTGTATACACTTACCAATGTCGGCACCCCCGTCGGGCTCGCCGTGTTCAATATCGCTCATCACATACATCGTCTAGTGTATATGAGCCTTTAGAATGGATAAGTGACTAAAGGCCTCAATTCAATAAACCTGCAATTGACTTTTTAATGTATGTATGTGGTTGCATTGAGTACTTATTATTAGCAATAAACAATATTACAGTATTATCAGCTCTCCTTTTGTTTTTATACATTACTATAATGTCTGATCCTTTCTATGGTTCCTGTGGAATGGAAGCACAAATAGATCACTTGCTTGTTTATTTTGTGGTGTTTAATAATATGTTCTGATAAATACACTTTTAAATGATACTGTAGTTCAAACAATTTCACTAAAGCTGGGTATACACGGCCAGATAAAATGCCTGTCAGACCGACAGACATTTTATCTGGCAGCCTGCCAGCCGCAGCTGTCCGCGGCATACACCGTGAGATTTCTCACAGTGTATTAGCCCGACATCTGCGCTCCACCCCCGGGGGAGGAGACATTTCCCTGTTCCTTCCATGGGAAGGAACACAGGAAATGTCTGTCTGTTGGCCGCGGCTGGGCATACATTGCCCGATGCGGCTGACATTGTATTCGTAAATATCGCATTGGACGGGCATGCTGGACAATCCGGCATGGCCAACCAAGCAATATTTAACCGTCGGTCCCCCACACAATTATCAGGGCGGATCCTCGGATCGCCCCGATAATTGTAGCGTGTATGGCCAGCTTTAGAATTGTCATAGTCACATTTTTATATAATGTTGTGCATATAGAATTAATTCATTAACAAGATTGAAAGAAGAAAACTAGACTCACTACGTGTAGGAGCACCTTTAGTCCTATTTTCTTTTATTTCTCTCCTCAAGTGCACTTTGTTCAGTATTATGTTTCATCAATGCTTATTCACTTTTACCATAGTAGTTCTCATATTTCTTTTTTACCTACAATTATGTTGTTTCAACATTTTAGTTGCTTTTGCTTCTATATCTCATTGTAAGCTATTGAAATTGGTAAGAAGCAACTTGAATCTTCAAATGGTTCTTCAATAGATTTATATCTTAAAGAGGAAAGCCACATTTAAATAATATTTGTAATAAAGCTGTTATAAGTAGAGCTGTGCGCAGACCCCCATGTTTTGGCTTTGTTTCTAATTCATCACCGTGTTTTGGTTTCTGTAAAACCACTCTCAAGTGTTTTGGTTCGGATTTGGATTTTGGTTTTGATTTCTTTAAAAATTTATAAAAACAGCTAAAATCATTTCATTTGGACCTGTTTTTGTTCCTTTAGTATTATTAACTAAAGGAACAAATATATTTCCAGTCATACCAGTCAATTTTGACCGCCTCATAGCACTTATAAATCACTAGGGTGGTACTTAAATACAATAATCCCATTAATCCTACTAACAATAATCTGTCTGTATATTTTCAAAATATATTCCTTTTTAGTGTAGCCCCTCCAGTAAAATCTGCCACCTCAATGCACTGGTTATACTGTGACTTGCAGTAGCTTCCCAATGGAAGTGCTACCTGCCAGTCACACACAGGACAGTCAGTTCCAGGTAGAGGTGTTTTTTTCCCCATGGGACTGCCAGTCCGGACTGCGATCAGCAGAGAGTGACGTTCCAGTGGGAAGCCCCTCCTCTGCCTTTCAGGCAGTCCTACCTTTTTCTAGGGCTGCAGTCGATGCAGTCCCTAGAAGCTGGTATTTTGTGTATGTGCAGCACCAATGCCGCAAAAATCCATTGCACAGGTGACGGGACTGTTTCCTCCTCTCCCCGGGCAGCGGAAGGTGGCAGCTTCACCTCATCAAAAAGATTTTCAAAAATGTAAATGATTAGAAATTCAAGCTTCATTGGTACAAGTGTCCATATCCAATGATTCTATTTTGCAGTTCAAAGTTAGCAGCTTGCATTCGCATGCCATGTTGGAAGTTTGTTGTTTATTGTTCACAAAATATTAAAATAACTAAAAATGTTGCCAATTTAGGGTTACAAATGTTACAATATTTCTTTATAATATTATAAGCAAACACCTGTTCATAGTGTGCTTATTGCAGTTTGCAGAAAAGTGTGAAATGTATCACTTTAAGCCTAACCATGTTCAATCTGGGTTGACAATGTGCGAACCAGCTCATCCATGGTTGTACAACTCAAATTGTCATAGAATCTAAAGTTTGAGAATATCTGTTTAATTTTCTTTTAAACTCAGCTCTTTTTCAATGTAGTGATATCACAGACATGCATATTGTGGTTATTGCAGAATACTGCATCTAGAAATATTCAAATAAATTGCATAAACTTTGCACTAAACAGTGCCTGTCTCTCCCTTATGCCATCATCACCAACATGTCACTAGCCTAGTTAGATCCTCTAGCATATAAATCCTTACTGTACAGCATTTTTAATTAAGAAGATAACAGACAATTAAAGGGGAGATTTATAAAAGCTTGGAGAGAGATAAAATCCTACCAATCAGCTTCTAATAGTCATTTTACAGAATGAGGACCTGATTCAGAGATGGACACTAATGCGATTGAAGCTGCGATTTCGCACGGAAGGCATCTGCGAAAATATGCTAATAGTTACAAAGCTTACCCAAGCATAAAGACGCTCACCACTGCATTCTCATATGCGTACGACACATTACATGCATAAATATCAGTAACATCAATGCACATCGAGCAGCCATCTTGCCCTTGAGGCAGGTCTGACCAGCTGCAGACTCAGAAGCTCTCTTGATACGCAAAGGGCTCTCATGCTGCGTAGGAGTTTCCAAGAGCTAATTTATGCATGCCAATTTAACGGCGTTTAAAAGGTCAGTCATGCCTGTGTTTTATTGACCACTCCCCGTTACCCCCCAAATGCTGACTACCTGTCACTCACCTTCCAAATGGATCCTCTGTGCATGTAGAATCACAAGACAATTGCAGCACGTGCACAGTGCGGTTTCTAAGCATGCACAATGGCAAACAATCGCTTGATCTGCATAAAAAGCGCAATAGTGTACATCTCTGAATCGGGCCCTGAGAATAAAAAATGGCAGTTAGGAGCTGATTGATTGGTACTATATTTGTCTCCACTTTTAAGAAGTTTGCTGCAGAAAATGCATTTTCTGTCTGGGCTGAGACTTGTAGTTCAGTGAACTACACCACTGCTCAGACCCCACTACTAAATTTGAAGACATGCTGTCACATTGTAAGCACTGCACACCACTTTCTACAGTGCCACAGTGACCGGCCCTTACTGCTGTGTACTGATTAGCGACATGTTGTACAAGCTGCTAGTGGCACAGCAGTGTTGACATTGCCACAAATGTGCGGCATAAAACGCACAGTCAGTTTGTAATACAGAGGCACATGTTTCTGGGCTGAGACTTGTAATTCAGTGATGGTTTTATACACCACTGCACAGACACCACTACTAATTTCTAAAGCATGTCATCACTGTGCAAGTGCCGCACATCACTGCCGAAAATAGTAGAATTACTACAGTACTCTATACTCTATAAAGACACTGTTTACACTCTGCAGTACTGTACAGTATGTGATTGGCCCGCCTCTCAGGGCCTGCTGTTCTATTGTATTCTGTAGTGTAGTATTCTATCCATCTACTGCTGTATTATTCACCACTGTAGTTTTATTCAGTGCAGCACTGGCCAGCTAGCGGTGAAGCTGTGTATTGCATGCCATGGGTATTGTCAAGTCTCACTATACCTTACCATACCACACTGCACTATTCTCATGCAGCGACTTAGAAGCCTGTATGGCGCGCTATGAGCAAAGATGTAGCAGGACACATCTTTACATATTAGAAGTCATTCCAGAATATGATCATATCTTATACATGGCACTGCAAAAACTGATTCATGCACTCATAGGGGATGATGCACAGTGACCACTACTGTATGCTAGCTGGTGTGATATGTTTGTGCTTCTTCATACTTTGTATGCCAAGAAAGTCAACAGAGGCAAATGCATGATTGCAAAGTGGGAAGCATTATGGACACAATCCTTACAATGCGGGTAAGAAGGGATGTTCTTGCATAGGCAGAATTCAGAAAGGAATGTTTGGAGGTGTATATTTGACACCTGCTGTATGGCAAGTGCAAATACACTCTGATGATGATGATGACTTGTCACAAACTAGGCTCATATGATGCCCATACAGATCTGGCGTGTCTCGAGATGTGTATGACTGCCTATAAGTGGAAATATGACATTTTTGCATCCTCTGTTTCTACATGTAATTTGTGCCCATTTGGATACCATCTCTGAATCATCCCTATAATCTCCAGCATTGACATTGCAATTCCTTTCTTCCTGGTCTTCCTTAACCTGACTTACACACCTACAATATGTATACTTTGAAAGCTTTGGATAGCCTACTTTGTCCAATAAAACGTTCTTCTACTACTGTTCTACTCTTTCAGTCTCTACACTGGTGCCTTTATTCTATCAAATCCAGTATAAATTACTTCTATTAACATGCAAGTCCATTAATATGCAGCTCTGTATATGACCTACACCTTTTCTACACCTCTGTATTATTTATTCTCCAAAGCTAGGTACATACTGGAGCGATGTCGGGACTATTTGCCATTTCGTAATGACATCGCTCAGTGTGTACACATGATTACGTGCTCCCATGGTCACAAGCGACGGTCGCCAGGTTTGATGTGCTGCACATTAAATCTGGCAATAACACTAGCAATTTTGTAACTATCGTGCAGTGTGTACGGAAAACCTGATGACAAACGATATGTCAAACCGATTTGACATAATCCTCATGACATGCTCTCTCCTCCCTCTTCTCACCGCCATTTGTATGCCAGACACCGTGCAGAGCATGTTTCAGCATCATCAGGAGCAGCAACAACAACACAACATTTTCAAGTATACTCTACTACTTTGGTATATGTAAAGTATGGGCTGGCTTTTGCTGTTTTTAGGGGGCTGGTGCCAGGGTGACATAAACCTTGCTATGTTTATTATTATATGGGGGCTGGCTTTTGCAGTTTTTAGGGGGCTGGTGCCAGGGTGACATAAACCTTGCTATGTTTATTATTATATGGGGGCTGGCTTTTGCAGTTTTTAGGGGGCTGGTGCCAGGGTGACATAAACCTTGCTATGTTTATTATTATATGGGGGCTGGCTTTTGCAGTTTTTAAGATGCTGGTGCCAGGGTGACATAAACCTTGCTATGTTTATTATTATATGGGGGTAAATTTTGCAGTTTTGGGGGGGCTGGTGCCAGGGTGACGTAAAACTTGCTGTTTATTATTATATTGGGGCTGGCTTTTGCAGCTTTTGGGGGCTGTTGCCAGGATGATGTAAACCTTGCTATGTTTATTATTATATGGGGGCTGGCTTTTGCTGTTTTTAGGGGGCTGGTGCCAGGGTGACATAAACCTTGCTATGTTTATTATTATATGGGGGCTGGCTTTTGCAGTTTTTAGGGGGCTGGTACCAGGGTGACATAAACCTTGCTATGTTTATTATTATATGGGGGCTGGCTTTTGCAGTTTTTAGGGGGCTGGTGCAAGGGTGACATAAACCTTGCTATGTTTATTATTATATGGGGGCTGGCTTTTGCAGTTTTTAAGATGCTGGTGCCAGGGTGACATAAACCTTGCTATGTTTATTATTATATGGGGGTAAATTTTGCAGTTTTGGGGGGGCTGGTGCCAGGGTGACGTAAACCTTGCTGCTTATTATTATATTGGGGCTGGCTTTTGCAGCTTTTGGGGGCTGTTGCCAGGATGATGTAAACCTTGCTATGTTTATTATTATATGGGGGCTGGCTTTTGCAGTTTTTGGGGGGTTGGTGCCAGGGTGACATAAGCCTTGCTCTGTTTATTATTATATGGGGGCTGGCTTTTGCAGTTTTTGGGGGGGCTAGTGCCAGAGGGGATGTAAACCTGTCTGTGTTTATTATTATATGGGGGCTGGCTCTTGCAGTTTTGGGGGGGGCTGTTGCCAGGTTGATGTAAACTTATCTGTGTTTATTATTATATGGAAGCTGGATTTTGCCGTTTTTGGGGGGCTGTTGCCAGGGTGACCTAAACCTTGCTGACATTTGTTGTCAGGGTGACGTAAACCTTGCTGACATTTGTTGTCAGGGTGATGTAAACCTTGCTGACATTTGTTGTCAGGGTGATGTAAACCATGCTGACATTTGTTGTCAGGGTGAAGTAAACTGTTGTTGTTTATACTTAAAGTATATTATTATAAACCTAATAAAATTATATAACATTTATTTAAAATTTGGCAGAAATTTAAAAACAACAATTTAACATTAAAATCTAAATATCAACAATTAAAACATTAATTAAGAACTTATAATACAGTTTAACCATTATATAGAACAAAAAATTAACTCATTTGGGTATGGTGTAGTATGCCACCATTTGTATTACTCTATTTTATGTCCTTTTTTATTTTAGCAAAATGAATTTACCAAATTTACCAAAGAGTTTGTTGAAGTCTGTAGAAAACATGAATGTCTTTGGAAGGTCCGAAGCAAGGAGCACTCAAACAAGCAGAAACGTGCCGCAGCAATCCAAGTCCTCGTCTGCTTAAGCACGGCGTACCACAGTGATGCGGATTGGTTACGCAAAAAAATCCAAAGTTACAGAAAGGTGTTCCTCAAGGAACACAAGAAAATTCTGGCCTCAAAACGATCTGGGGCTGGAGCAGATGAGATGTACCATACTACATTGTGATATTATGACTTGCTGAAGTTTACCCTTAACCAAGGTGAACAGAGAGCCTCCTGGAATTCGGAATACCTGCCAGAAGGGGAGAAAGATGAGGACCTGGAAATCAGCGGCATTGAGATGGTAAGTGCATATTGTAATGATCTATCCAATTCATCTTGCCATGGTACTGCACCCACACCATTAAAATATGCCATGTAGTCCTCACGGGTCTGCCTGGTATGTGAACTCAGTGATTGAGTTCATGTTGCTGCAAGTGGTGTCCATCTATCCTGCTTCTCTGCATATTCCACTTGATCTGGCATAACAGTGGAAGTGGGCCTTTGATGTTGGCTTTTGTGGCGTATGAAATTGTGCAACATACAGTATGCCATTACCACCCAGTCAATTTTGTCCACACACAGATTGATGGCTATGCGAAAAATGAGAAATTTATTACTTAGCATTCCAAATGCATTTTCAACAATTCGCCTAGCCCTTGAAAGTCTATAATTAAAAATCCTCCTCTCTTTGGTCAATGTCCTTTTGGGGGTATGGCTTCATAACGTTCTCTTGTAAATCAAAAGTCTCATCAGCCACAAAGTCAAATGGTAGCCTGTGTTTGGTTTCTATAGTAGATGGTAGGTTCAGAGTGTTGGACATAATTTTTTCTTAAAAGACAGTTTGTTGAAAGGAGCCAGCATCTGAACCATTCGTCAACAAAAATAAATTCATAATTAGCATTGACCACTGCCATCAGCACAATGCTAAAGAAGCCTTTATAATTGTAAAAATAGGATCCGCTGTTGGGAGGTGGGGTTATACGGATGTGCTTTACATCTATAGCTCCTCCACAGTTTGGAAAATGCCAGCGGTCCTCAAATTCCTCAGCAATACTATTCCTCTCATCTGCAGTTGTCTGGAGCTAGACAAAAAAAATAAAATGTCAGTGTTATCATTATACATCTCATCAACTATTCATGTTTTTTTAATAAACATATTCATGTCATATTTCCATTTTTCATTCAGCCATCTGCTTTTGCAGAGGATGCTCCAGAGCAGTCTCAAGACAGTTCTATAGGCAGCCATAGAAAGCGAGCTTGTCTTATCAGTCTCTGAGCCCATCCCACCGCACCAGAGGAATAGGCCAACTCAGCCTCAAAGAGAAGTCCAAGAGGACAATTTATTACTACAGCGTGAAGTACTCACTTCTGCTAAGAATGTATTAAAGAAGCCCCCTGATGAATACAATTCATATGCTTTTAAAATGCGTCGCATGTCTGTGGGCAGCTCATACACACAGAGCGCATCATATTTACCACATTAATGAGGGGGTTAAGTGGTGAATTGACCGCAGACACCGACCTGACAACAAGGCATATGCGTCAAACATTTAGACCACTACAGCCTCAGCCTAACATTTTGCGCCATAGTCACATCACCCCCACACGTCAGTAGTACAGCCATCCACAATGCAATATACAGTGGTATGTTGCAGTACAGCTCCTCAGAAGAGAACCCTGATGACCCCCAATACCATTCCTTACAATAGGCAGTAATTATAAAGTGGAGAGACATAAAGCATTCACACTTCAGCTGCTGGGGTTTATGCATCATGCAGTGCAGAGAAGTGCCCCGGTGGAGGAGTAGCCTATAACAATCAATCTGTTTCTACTTATCATTTACAAGTGCAGTCTGTAAATGATAGGTAGATGGTGATTGGTTACTACAGGCAACTTCTACACTGGGCCACTTCTGCTTGATACATAAACCACTGCTTTTGAAAGGTTCTGATTGGTGACTGCTTTATCTCTTTCCACTTTCATACGTGCGTTCACAATTGGAATAATTCACTATTGTAATCTAAAGGATTTTCTTAAAAATTTGCTAGCAATTACTACGCACTTCTAAAGCAGTAAATTTAATTGATGCTGCATGTTGCAGTGATATAATTAATAAAAAAAACACGTTTAAGACATATAATCTGTGTCCTCATTTTTCTTACCTTAAGGTATTGCTGTCTTAGTACATGTATGATGGCTTGGCTGGTCTCAGGGATGATGATCCCCAAAGCTTTCAGAGAGATGAGGGAGCCAAACTTTAGATCAGCCAGGAACCTGCCGGTAGCCAGAAAGCGTAGGGTTACCACCAGTCTCTCCTCAGCAGGGATGGCCCTCCGCAAGCTGGTGTCTCGCTTCTCAAAGTAGGGAGTCACCAGATGCAGCAACTCCTGGAACGTGGTATCATCCATTCATATGAAATTGCGAGAGTCATTGGGATTATTCTCACAAAACTCCATGAGCAAGGGCATGTGAGATGGAGTCTCTCTGCATCAGCCAATCCTTGGTCCAGCAGGCCCTCTCCACTCCTCCTCTTGTGAGCCTTCTGGGTATCAGGGAGTGATGCCAAAATGACAGTATAGGCAGCCACAGCTTGAAAGCGATGAGCATCCATAACTACCTGAGCTAAGAAGCACTTTGTAACGCAAGCAAAACAAAGCAGAGCAGTAAGCTATGTAGAGTGTTTAGCAGGATAACCTAACATCAGCAAATACAGAGCAATACTAGAGAAAATGGCATTTTTCCTCTTTTACAGTACAGCCCACTGTACACTGTACAGCCCATTATTCAAATTTCCAGGGGATCCTACTGACTGTTGTTCTAGTTTGTACAGGAGGAACAATAAATCGCTAGCGACCAAACAATACAATATATCGTTTGGTTGTTCACAAGATTGCAGCGTGTGTACTCTCAATATCGCTTGTTCTGGAGTCAAGGGAAATCATCAGTAACATCAGAGCGATTGCTGATTGTTCCAGTATATACCCAGCTTTTCTATACTCAAACAACATACTGACTACTAAATTCACATTGCTATGTGACATGATCCTATATTATCCATTGCAATCTTGCTGAACCATTATGCATCTGAGCAACGTATCAAACTCATATTGACCTGCAGACTGTGAGCATACAAATAAAATCCTCTTAACTCATTGTGTATTGGCAAAAACCCAGAGTAGTCTTATTTCTGTGTTAGTTCATAATTGCAAAGTGCTGCTTACTATGCTGGTGCCATAGAAATACATGTAAAACCTATAATATAACATTGTTACAAATGTTATTTTTATATTATTTACTGAATTATAAAATATAATATTATGAATACAATATTGTGAGGTTTTTCTCCAAAAAAATATTTTTATTTTGGCTTTCATTCATATAGTGTGGGGAAAATATTCAGCAAAAACAAACATACAGTTATTGCATAAATCATTGAAATATAATGCATTATTGTCTTTTCTTCCTCTCTGATGTCTGTGGGTAATCTCCAGGTAGTTGCAGAAGAGCTGATTTTATAAAATATAAAAGAAAAACAATTTGTGAGGTTTTGCAACATAACACAGAGGGGGTTGGAATCTGCGCTAGATAGCGAGTCCTCTGCCACAAGTAAAGGATAACTTGGTGTTTGGCATGGGGTATAACAATTTGCATAATACTGTATGACCAACTAAATTGATTTATGGTGCAAGAAGGCATGCATCAGTTTGACACTTGGTGGCATTCCTCAGAGTAAGAAATTGGAAATATATATGAGGAGAAAAGAAGACTTGTAGTCGGGGGCACTCTTGTGTATAAATTCTTACATTTAAAACTTAACATTTATTTTATAGATCTAAAATAGGTTAGAAACATATAAGGTATATATAATTCAAAGAAAGGGAAAAGTAATGTCCCTAAAATGTCATGCCCCATGGACATAGGCGAAATTTGATCATTGCAACAGATGTTCCTTGTTGGACTTATTATCCATCAGTGTGCAGATTAAGGGCCTGATTCAGACCCACTCGCGAGCGGCTGTCCGCTCGCAAGTGGGTCGATGTTCTGCACTGAGCATGCGCACGACGGAGGGAGCTCGTTGTGTCTGATCAAAGGGGGTGCATTGACAGCACGCCCCCTTTGGTGGGCGTGCCGGGGGCGTGCCTCCCTGACGGGGGGCGTTCCCACGGGAACGCCTCCCGTCAGAAGCCGGCCCACTGACATCACTAGTGATGTCAGTGGGAGTGATTTTGGCTCTGATAGAGCCAAAATCACTCCGGGCCTTGCGGTTGAAAACCTCAAACGCAGGCTCCGGCTCGCAGTTTCGATGGTCGCGATGGTCAAGACCATCGCGGCCATCAAACTGCACGCTCGTATAGGCTGTGGGTGGTGACTCACAGCAATACGAGCGTCCAGGAGGACGCTCCATTTTTATGGAGGGCGTCCCTCATTCAGAGCGTGCGCTCTGCTCAGAGCGTACGGCTCTGAATGAGGGCCTAAGGCCCTCATTCAGAGCCGCTCGCTATTTGCGGTCGTTCGTTCTAAAACAAGGGGTGGCTATTCAAATGAACCATTCGCTAATTGCGATCTGTTCACGCCTCTAAGTCTGAACGAGCGAGCAAAACTTGCAGTTGTAATTTTGAAAAATACGCCCCCTTGCCGCTCGCACCATACATCGTGTCCGCTATTTATTAGATTAATCGAGTACATCGAACAGCGTATGAACTGCTCGCTATTCTTGTGGCTGGTTTTTTCAACCGCTATTTTGCGAGCAGTTCTGAGTAAAAAAAAAACAAGTGACGTTGCTGTATTAATTATGCACTCCCTTAAAACGCCCGTTTTGACCTTTAAGCACGCCTGCGTTCGAATTCCACACCCCCGTTTTCAAACACCTTCCCCTGTTACCACCCACATACGCCTCCTTCTGTCACTCAAAATAGCAGGCATTCGCTATATAGCGAACAAACGATTTTCGGCCGCACTGACTGGTTCGCGCATGCGTATTAAAATCCGTACTCATGCACAGATGTGTGAACATTGGTCAGAACGAACGAGCGGCAGCTTACGAGCGGCTCTGAATCAGGGCCTAAATGTACTAAGCATAGTAGCATACCTTTTGTTTGGAGGCAGAGCCAGCTCCAGGGGTCGGAGCACCCAGCGCGCCCTCTCTTCACGCGCGACCGAAAATGGGAGCGTGGCCTAATTTCCATAGGTCACACCCCCTACGTGATGTTATTAGGAGGCGTGTCCGCCTCCAAATAATGTCAGGCTGGGGGGAGCCTCACTAGCTGGGCTTCCCCTAGCCCTCTCCCATCACTGAGTGGATACCGCACACATGCGTGCAGCATCCATTCAGATTCTCCGGGGTCCGGCACCGCCACACAGCTGCTGCAGTGGAAGGTCCCCAACCTGCC
This sequence comes from Taudactylus pleione, assembly GCA_031769625.1. Classification (NCBI taxonomy): domain Eukaryota; kingdom Metazoa; phylum Chordata; class Amphibia; order Anura; family Myobatrachidae; genus Taudactylus; species Taudactylus pleione. Next base: position 616,202 of record JAUIMM010000250.1, read on the forward strand.
GATTTAACCACCAGTGGGCCACTTCAGCCCACGGGTGGAACAGCGGGACAGTAATGTCCCGCTGAAATCGGGATGTTGGGGAGGGGTGCGCCGTCTATGGGTGGCGCCCCTGTGCGACCGCTCAGCTCGAACACCCTTAGAGCCGTCCCTGTTTGGAGGGCTGCTGTTAATTTAGAATAAAGAAAAAGTTGTTGCAATTTGTGAGATAATTAATATCAAACAATCAGCCATGTGAATGCAGGAATCAGTATGTATATCCGCCGGCCGCATTAGGTAAGTACCGCTAACCTAACCCCCTACCCTATCCTCTTTTAGGGGTGCCTAACTCTCACCACCCTCTAAGGGCCTAAACCTAACCCCCCCCTTACCTGCAGCCTAAACCTAATTCTCCCGGGGGGGGTGCCTTACCCTAACCTCCCACCAGGGGTGCCTAACCACAACCCCCCTTTCCCTAGCCTAAACCTAACCCTCCCTGAGGGTGCCTAACCCTAATTCCCCCCGGGACTCTCTTATACCTCACCCTCCTCCCCAGCAGCTGTCCACGTCTGGCGCCCAGCTTACGAACAAACGGTATGATGGGCGTTGGGCTCCTGCCGTAGGCCTAATGACAGGCGTCGGGATTTCAACTCCTGTCATTAGTACCTTGCTGGGATTTGACTGTCGGGAAGCCGGCAGTCGGTATTTCGACCGTTGACTTCCTGACTGCATCCCGATCAAAAAGCTCGCTCCCGGTGCTATTCAATTCGCGTTGAACTGAATCTCCCCCAGGGATTGCAAGAGACACCCTCCAGTAATTAATCCTCCCACTAATCACAGAGTATATATTGAGGAGGATATAAAAATGTATACACCAGTATCAATCAGTACTTTAAGCAGAGCTTCAATACATAGATCACAGAATGTGGATCATCATTGCTACATCAAGTAAAGGTATATGAAAAAAAGACATTTAAAAAAAAATTTCAAGAAAATACACATATAAAAAAAACACATATTAAAAAGCATAAATTATAGGTAAAGCAACACTGATCACAAAATCACATCAATAGTCTGCATGTACTAGTTTAATAAATATGTTATATTAGATGTATCCAAAGTTCCTTGTACATATATGATGCTTTGGATAATTGTGACTACAGGATATTGTAGCTTAAAAGATAAAAGTTAGAGACAGGTGACTCCACTTATTTCTACTGTGCTGCCGTCTTGCTAGGGGTAGAGGTCATCGGATGAGAGAATAGTGTGGCCTTGCTGGGGTGGAAAAAGACTTCTGCTGTAGTTGCAAGAACCATCCAGATCATACATACATGCCTACTCTCCCGTAACCTGCAGGAGGCTCCCGATTTTTTGGGTAACCCCCCGCACCCCTGGAAGAGTAGGCACTTCTCCCACATCCTGCCCACTTCGTAGTGAAGTGGGCAGAATTGGGAGAATTTTCACGGAGATCGGCGGGTCTGTGATTAGGAGGTGGAGCTTAATGATGCAGTTCCTAATGACGCAATATACCGTGAGGATGTGGGGCTCAATTATGTGAACCATCCGGCCCTGCCCCCATCGCCGCCCATCTGCTTCTCCTCTCCCAAGGAGTAAGAATATAAAGTAGGCAAGAATGGTCCAGATTGATCTCGGACACGAGCAGTGCATGTCACGTATAATAGAAACACGGTGCATGGCAAGTAGGTTCCGGTGGTGTCTGGCGGGGGTAGAAGATAATAATCATTTCGCCTAGGAGGCTTGGTCACATCACAGCCAGAGATTTTCAACATACTGTATATTTCAGTAGGGATTTTTTAGGGTACGAAACCCAATTTTAGATGATGCTTTTGCAATGCTATTACTACAAGAATGCTTGAAAATAAGTAAAGAAAAAAGCACATTCTGATTTATGCCATGTATTTGTGCTGAATGCTAACATTTCCGTTTGTTCTTCATTTTCTGCAAAAAGCAGTGGTTTTTTAACTGTAGTCATTAAATCCAGATTTTTTTGGTTGGCTGTTGTTGACCTTGAAAAAGAATGTCACCTTGGACTCGCCTGAGCAGTTTTTTCGGGTGCACCACATGTAATGCTTTATAGATTAGAATTGCCAAGTTTGCTATGTCAAAAATATAGTTGCATTGTTGGCTGTTCTGAAAGCCATGAAAATATAATGTTATAACTTGATATATTTACTGATAATAATATGTTAGTATGCTGGGCAAAATATAACTCAATATTAGTGTAAGATTTATGTTCAAGAGCAGTTTATAAAAACTGTAAGAATATTTGCAGTGTGTCTAGTAATATGTCCTTCCTATACTGCGCCTGGTCAGCACCACAACAGAAATGGCTGACCTATTAAGAGTGGAGTACAGAGTACTACTAATACATTGAAGTAATCAAGCTCTGATGCAGTGGTTCTGTATATCACACAGTAGCTGACCTTATTCCTTCTATAAATCTGGCATCGGCTGGCATTACCTTGACCAACAACACCCTTATCTCCTGCTTTCTCATGACACTTTTTCATATTATGTGTTTATTAATGCATTTTTTTCTTTCTCTCATTACACGCTCTTCCCAAATGTAACAGTAGTGACCTTTCTCTGTAGAAGGAACAGGGAAGCACTAATTGCTGCCATAAAAATGTAGGTTAGACAAGGTATGGGACTTTTTTTTATTTTTTTAGGAATCCCGTTTCTAATGATTTATGTGGTTGCCATCTGAGAGTTCGAGGTAAGGGTCAACGTCATCTCCCAAGAATAGCATTTCAGAAAAGCTTTATAAGTCCAGAAATGTTTAACAGTACTAGAGTTATCTTTATTCTCTGTCTCATATGAACTAATTGAAACAAATCTTAGAGAGCCATATAGTGTCATTCAGCTGGTATAGGAAAATCATGTGGATGGCAGATACAGATACCTAATATTCCATGGGAAGTGGGGGGTCAGAGGTCAGCAGCTGTCATCACTGTATATGTTTTATATAAAACAGTCATTTTAATAATCTAAAACACTGGTCAATGAACACATTTGTTGCCTTTCTAATGTCAGCTCTCTGAATTAATCCCGTTGTTGACAGAGATGTTTGTTTCTAACACATCTAAACAGGATAAATCAATAATAACTAAATATTTTTGCATTATTGAGCTGCTCTGGTGTCTTTGTGGGTAATGATGGATAATGTAATCGTCTTCTTCCAGATGACACCTTGAGGGAACAAAGATTGCAGGAGAAAATAAAATGTAGTCAATGTATTGCCAATTTAAATGGCTATTGTTCTTTCTGCACCACAGATTCTCTCAGTGGGTGAAGCAATTGAATGGGGGGATTTTTTTTTTTGTGTGGTTGTGCTTTGATAAGTTTTCATCATGGTGCAGTGGAGTGTAAACCTTCTATATACACATAGTATCACATTTTCTTGACTCTGTGTCTAGATCAGCCGGCAGATGGAATAATAACTGAATTAGATGCACTATCACAGATGTTACTTTGGACCTTAGATCTATGTCCTTTACATTTCGTTCCTTCTTTCACCTTTCTGCCTCAAATTCAGTTTGTTGACTGTCTCATTTTTAACCAGTGATGGTTTTATGATGAAGTGCTTGCTGGGATTTTAGATGCTTGATAGTCATTTCTGCTTTCCTACTTTCAACCTTGTCCAGGTTATTTTAACATTCAATCCGAAGAGCACATGTGGATTCCAGAGATAGCAGAGGATTGATTGACAATAAACTTTCCACATGATCAGCACCTTCCAGGCGGAAAGCAGCATAAATGTATTTATTTTATTATGCTAAGATTGCACCCGATGTGGTCCTAACCATCCCTAATCACATTACAGTATATACCCAAGGTCACAGTAATACACAGTGAGATGACAATAAAATAGTGCATTGTATTAGTTTGCATACAGAGAAACAAAGAAATGCAAAATATAAGTTAAAATTTTTACACCATGAAATAATAATACATTCAGAAAAATGTACAATTAAAAATAATTAAAATCATCTTTGTATTCCTCATGTCTGGTAGGTGAAACTACTAACATGGTATTGCATTAATTGCTATTAATGAATTGTTTATCTAGAATTCATAGCCCAGTCCTTCTGCAGCCTGGTGAGGCAATGGGAAATGCATCGCTCTCATTCACACGCAAACTAATAAAATGCACACCACAGAAATTAGGAAAGTGTTTTGAAATCACTATCTGGTCTACCAATAAGGCACAAGCTATCAATTTACTCAAGCAGCAAGAACATTAGCTTTGATTTGTAATTAATTCCCTACTGTACATGTTACAGCACCAATCACATATTAGTTTTGACCACAACAATGCTAGTTAGCCTGATAAAAACGTAACGGGTTACAGAACATATGCTATATTCCTATGAAGCTTGCCAGCCTATCTAATTATAGGGACATAGGTTATAACACAATATAAACACATACTGTAGGACACAGAGGATTGCTGTCTATTATTGGTGGTAGGGATTTTTTTTATCTCTTGAAATCATGGTAGTATGAAAACCTGAAACTATAACTAATAATAATGACGTAGGAGCTTTTTCACATTGTGTTACTCTCTAATGTTTATATGTCTCTATGTGGTTTCCTGTGATGCTCAACATCATCATACTGTAAGGCCATGAAAAGTAACTAGTGAATTCCTGTGGCAGAAGGATCATTTATTGGCAGTCTCAGATGGCTCCGAACAGGGCTGTAACTACTGTAGGTGTGTGCGAGCGGTGCCGTATCTACGTGTTTTGTATCAGAATGTCTGCTTTTGTTTTCATAAGAAGAGTAGTCCAAGAAGATGATGGGGTTGTAGAGCCAGAATGGTTATTATCTAGTGCAAAAAGTTTTAAATAGACTGTTCCAAAGAGAAAAGGTCATACTTTTTGGAAGGAGTGCACTCCTGCGCGGCCTCCTATCCAGTACCCTGCAAGGTAAGCCGACTCGATGGTCACTAGGATCTGCTGGAGCTCAGCTTGACAAGTCCGATGTCTTATATGTATTACTGCACATGCAAGGCATCTCCACGTGACTTTCCTCCATGGCGTTCCGTGAGAATCGATGGACCCAGGAGATTCAGCCACAAAGCCATACAGATCCCATACTGGACGCTGCAAGTACTGTATACTGTATCTTCACCACTGGTGCATTTACCGCTATCACGCCCAGCACGCTACAATGCCCAGCAACACCATAAGCTCCAGGCTGCTCGTATGGGTTCCAGTTGAATGACCAACAGTTAAAAGGTCGACAAGCAATAGGTCGACACCAGATGTTCGACAGTCAATAGGTCGACAGGTATAAAATGTCCACAAGTACAAAATATTGACAAGCAAAAATTTTTGACATGCGTTTAGGTCGACAGGTAAAAATGTTGATGTGGGAATGGTCGACAAAAAATGGTCGACACAAGTTTTGTTTGTTAGTGTTAGGCACTTACCAGAAGGCGAGGGTTAGGCACTAGGAGGGATGGTTATGGTTAGGCACTAGGAGGGATGGTTACAGTTAGGCATTTATTCTGGCGGTTGGAGTTATGCACCTGGAGGAACAGTTAGGGTTAGGCACCAAAAGGAAGGTTAGAGTTAGGGTGAAGATTAGGATAGAAAAAAAAATGTGCCAACTATTCTTGTGTCAACCTTTTGACCCTGATGACCTTCATCCATGTCGACCTTTTGTGTATCGACATTTTGTCCCTGTCGACCTATTGACTGTCGACCATTTGGTGTCGGCCACTGTTGTCCTTTTTATTGTTGATCTAATGAACCACAACTGCTCTTATATACAGTATATACATATATCTGTATACCACTGTTACCTTTGTACCACTGTTTTATGCTACTTCTTGTTCATTCAATAAATCTAAGAACTAGTTGTGGACTAACTGCCACTAGCACCAACAACTGTGTTATATATTCAACACCACATGTTCCTTGGCCATATATTGCACCATGGAATTGCAATCCATCTGGAGGACTACTGCACTTCGCACTCCTCTGACAGGTCATAGGGGGAATTCAATTAAGGGCGAATCTGTTCGGCCTGCCAAATCTGCGTGGCAGCAGTAGCACTTTATGGCAGTGGGATCTCACACAAAAGTGTTTGATTCACACAAAACGACCACTTTTGTGTGAATCGGGCATTTAAATGTTGTGGCAACGGCAATTTGCACCCTTCGCCGGCAATTGAATTCCCCCCGTAGGCTCAGTGCACAGATCTCCAGCATTGTGTTACTTTTATACTGTGTCAAAAGGTTATGGGGCCAGAGTGTTGTCACAGATTACTCTGCTAATAATACTCGGTAATTAGTTAGACGAATACTGGTCTAGAGAGTCTAGCAGCTCAATGAACTGTAATATGTACTCACAGGAAACTGTCTTATATAGAGGTAACAAGCCGCTGTTTTTTCCTGTTCATTGCCTGCAGCTCATCATTAATAGACATATTTATTAATTATCGGGTTTTATTGCTACAGTAAGAAATGATGTACTGCTGAGATTTATTAAAATACACCAGCAGGGACAGGGGCTCTGATAGGAGCCCGTCCCTGTGATGTGCTATAAGTAGAGATGTGCGCCGACCCCCGTGTTTTGGTTTTGGTTTTGGATCTGGATCTCCCCTGGTTTTGGATCTGGATTGGTTTTGCCAAAACCTCACCTCTGTGTTTTGTTTTCGTGTTTTGGTTTTGGTTTAGGATCTGGATTTTTCTTAAAAAATCAAAGAAACAGCTAAAATCACATAAAATGGGCCTTTTTTGTTCTTACAGTATTAATAACCTCAATAACATTTATTTCCACTCGTTTCCACTCAATTTTGACCACTTCACAGCTCACAATATTGATTTTTTTTATCTAGTTATAGGGCCAAAAGGTTGCATCCAGCTAGCTGGCTCAAAATTGATTGATATAATTATTAATAGAGTTGAGGACTGTGCAAAGATGATGGCCTAGAGGATTGAATAATTGATAGTTGATAGTTGGTGCAGCCCCTGGCTGTAAAATTGATAATAAATTAATTAAAAAACAATTCATTGGGTGCAGCCCCTGGCTGAAAAATTAATAAAAAGCAATTCATTGGTACAGCCCCATGCTGTAAAATTGATAATAAATTAATTTAAAAATAAATCATTGGTTCCTAAACCAACCATAAAACATTAATTTAAAATGTCAGGCAGCAATGCCCCAACCAGCACATAATGGAAAGGAAAAAGGTGCAAGATGGAATAGTCCTTGGGCCCTCCCATCCACCCTTATTTTGTATATGAAACAGGACAGTTTAACAAACTAATAATTTCAGCGACAAGAACTGACAATTGTGGCTGAAATGATTGGTTTGTTTGGACCCCATAAAACAAGCTGCCAATGTGATATGGACATGGAAATGAAGATGAGCCCATACACAAACTGGCTTTATATTACTAGTTGTCATCGTCCTCATCCTCATCATCCCCATCAGTGTGTACATCCTCTTCTTCACACAATATTAATTTGTCTTCGCTGGAATCCACCATAGGCGCCTCTGTAATTTTTTCATGTAATTGTTGGTAGAGGTCTTCCTCGTGGAAATTGTAATTCATTTTAATGAACATCATCTTTTCCACATTTTGAGGAAGCAACCTCCTACACTGATAACTGACAAGGTTGCCAGCTGCACTGAAAACTCTTTCGGAGTACACACTGGAGGGTGGGCAACTTAAGTAATGCAAAGCCAGTTTGTGTATAGGCCTCCAAATTACCTCTTTTTCCTGCCAGTACTGAAAGGGACTGTCTGACATGCCTATTAGGATGTTATTTCTGAAATAGTCCTCCACCATTCTGTGAATGGAGACCATGTCACACATAGTCACGGTAGAAGACATGTCACTAGTAGGTAGTTCTCTCAGGCCTGACCAGATGTCATTTTGTGGTGAACGATCTGCATGACCAGCAGGCATTCTGTAAGAAAAATGTAGTCTTTTCCTGGCAGCTGCAGAAACTGAAGGAGGAGATGATGGCATTTCACGTGCGGCTGCAGCTGACAATTTTTTTACTAACCTCTCTTTGCAAAGTTTTAGATTTTTGTCTGTTGGAAAAAAACTCACAAGGTAGGACTTAAACCTAGGATCCAGAATGGTCGCCAAAATATATTTTCAGATTTCAATAGATTGTCGACTCTTGGATCCTGGTGAATTGAATCAAGGGTTTGATCCACCAGTCCGACACACTTTGCGCAATCACTCCGTTTCACCTCCTCCTTCAGTTTCTCTAGCTGTTTTTGCAAAAGTCTGATAAGGGGAATGACCTGACTCAAGCTGGCAGTGTCAAACCTGACTCAAGCTGGCAGTGAACTAACTTCACGTGTGGCAAGTTCAAAGGGTTTGAGAACCTTGCACAACATGGAAATTATTCCCCCTACACAGCATAGTCCATTGTATAGGCCTGGATGGCCTTTTGCTGTTCCTCCATCCGCTGAAACATATAGAGGGTAGAATTCCACTGAGTTACTACCTCTTGCTTCAGCTGATGGAAGGGCTAATTTAACAGTACCTGCTGGTCATGCAATCTTCAACAAGTGGTCGCCGAATGTCTAAAATGTCTGGATATTTTGTGGGCCACCAAGAGCATCTCCTGCACGACCGTGTCAGTTTTTAAAAAATGTTGCACCACCAAATTAATTGTGTGAGCAAAACATGGGATGTGTTGGAATTTGCCCACATGTAATGCTCTCACAATATTGGTGACATTGTCCGAAATCACAAATCCAGAGGAGAGTCCAAGTGGGGTAAGCCATTTAGCAATGATTTCCTTGAGTTTTTCTAAGAGGTTCTCAGTGGTATGCCTCTTAGTGAAACCAGTTATACAAAGAGTAGCCTGCCGCTGTATCAGCTGTCTTTTGGTAGATGTTGCTGCTGCTGTTGTAGGCAATACACCTACCCAGTGGGCTGTCACAGTCATGTAATCCTTAGTTTGCCCTGTCCCACTTGTCCACATATCAGTGGTCAAGTGGACAATGGGTACAACGGCATTTCTGAGGACATTAATAAGGTTTTTTTTAATGTCCTTTGACAAACTTGGAATTGCTGTTCTAGCGAAGTGGAATCTAGAAGGGATCTGCTAGTGAGGACACCGGACCTTAATTAACTGTTGAAAACACACTGCAGTAATGGCGGATACTGGATGCACATCTAATTCCAGCATAGCTGTTATGGCATCAGTAATCTGCTGTGCAAATGGGTGATTGCTGTCATACTTGTTTGCCCTTGCAAACGATTGTTTAACAGTTATTAGTTTTTTGGAGGATAGGCTACAAGTAGTCTTCCTCCTGGTCCCCTTCTGGGATGAAGATCCACTCACAGCAGCAGCAACAGGCGTAGTCATCAAGGATCCTACTGAGTAATCACTGATAGGAGAGGAGTCAATCATGCTTCGAATACCAACATTGGATGGAGCAGGACTACTCCTGGTGACGAATGAGGATGTTGATGATGCAGGTGTTGGTGTTGGAGATCGAAGGCGCTTGGATCTCACAGAGAGGGAGCAGGTAGGTGACACTGGACATGATACGTTTTGAGTTTTGGAACTTGATGACGTACACTTTGATATTTGATGAATACGCTCCAAGTGATGTAACAAGGAGGAGGTTACTAAGTGGTTTAGGTCCCTCCCTCTACTCACTCTTGCATGGTAATGGACACATATGGCTTGACAACTGTTGTCCGGATAGGGGTGGAAATAATTCCACACGTGAGAAGTAGAATTTTTTGTCTACTGTCCTGGCATGACAACAATGTGCATTGGCTTTTTCAATCCATGGGCAACAGCTGTTGCCTTACTTACACAAAGGACATCCTCGGCAACAACATCCTGATCACCAACATCTTCATTATCAACATCCTCATCATCCTTAGCGCCTTCAACTACCAAAATATCCTCCTCCTCCATGTGCAATTCCACAGAAGCATCCTCAATGACTACATCTGCAAGATGTTGACTGCCCTTCCCCACATTTACAGAGGGCACACAAATGTTGGAACTTGGAAGATCCTCCAGAACACTAGTATTTAGGTCTGGCTCACACATGGCAACTGCGGACACACTTGCACTCTCCTCTGGGATTTGTGATTTTGATTTCTCAGGGGACACAGTTGTTTTTTCTGAAGGGCTATCAGAATCAGCAGTCTTCCTAAAGAAAGGCCAAGGCCTTATCCTTTCCTTGCCACTTCGTGTAGTGAAGGGCATATTGACAATATTTTGTTTATCTAAAGGAAAATTTCCTTTCAATTTTTTTTTCTTAACTTCAGTACAAGTAGCTTTACCATATCGATGGCATGACTTAAACCCTGGGACATGGGCCTTCATAGAGGATGAGGAAGTTGACAGCCTTGCACTGCTGGCGACAGCTACAACATGTGGTTCTTGGCCTTGCTCTCCTGTCATGTGACAGCCCTCCATATTTTCTGCAGTCTTGAAGCAGTGTCACAAGCACCAATAGTGTAGCCAATGTGCGATTACAAAATTCACACACGTGCAGTCGTGCACACACACAAAAATATTAAGACAAAAAAAGACAATTGATTTTTATTTTTTTTCAGCTCCAGAACTTGGGCCCAGAGCACAGATTGATCACGACTGGAGTGGGGCAGCACTAGGTTGCAGCTTGCATTGCTGGCTGGATATTGTGCGGTTAAGCCTAACACGCACGCACACACACAGACAGTAAAAGATCCAAAAAAAGACAATTGATTTGAATTTTTTATGCCCAAGAACTTGGGCTCAGAGCAGTGAATGATCACGACTGGAGTGGGGCAGCACTATTATTATTATTATTATTATCCTTTATTTATATGGCGCCACAAGTGTTCCGCAGCGCCTTACATAGTACATAGAACTAATAAGTGAACAAGAAACAAGTAACTTACAGTACATTACAGTGCAGGACAGGGACACAACTTATATACATTGCTGAAATAGTGATTAAAGCACTCACAATAAGCTGCCGGGAGTTGGCGGTCCCGTGTTAGGTGCCCTAATGGGGAGTAGAGAGTAGAAGAAAATGTAAAGAGAAGCACATGAGGGAAGAGGTCCCTGCTCATGAGAGCTTACATTCTAAGGACTAAGCACTAGGTTGCAACTTGCATTGCTGGCTGGATACATGCTCACACACAAATAGTAAAAGATCAAAACAAAGACAATTGATTATATTTTTTTTTATGCTGAAGAACTTGGGCCCAGAGCACCGATTGATCATGACTGGAGTCGGGCAGCACTAGGTTGCAACTTGCGTTGCTGGCTGGATCTTGTGCGGCTAAGCCTAACACGCACAGACACACAGACAATTATTATAAAAAAGACAATCGATTTTTATTTTTTTCAGCTCCAGAACTTGGGCCCAGAGCAGCGATTGATCACGACTGGAGTTGGGAGCACTAGGTTGCAACTTGATTTGCTGGCTTTATCTTGTGTGGTTAAGTCTAACACACACACAGAATAATATTACACTAAAAGATACTTTTTTTTTTTTTTACAATTTTTTATTTTTTTTTCCTTTGGGAGTCCAGAATTTGCGCCCAGATGGACGCAGCACCAGCCCAGATGTATTCTGCACGAGCCCAGATGGACGCAGCAGACAGCTGAGCACCAGCCCAGAATGGATGAGCACTGCAGCACCCCAGGACACAGCAGAGCACCAGCCCAGAATGGATCAGCACCAGCCCAGAATGGATCAACAGTGCACCAGCCCAGGACACAGGACACAGCACCACTCTCCCAGCCCTACACTACCCACTCTCCCTGTTCAGTCTCCACAGCCAGAGTGAAATGGCGTCCGCTGCATGGTCCCTATATACTACATTGATCATAGAGACGTAAGCTTGCGAACCACGAGATTTCTGATTGTATGGTTTTGCCTCGGTTTCGAGATCCGAGCCAGGCGGGAAACTCTGAGCCTGCTTGGATCCGACTTGGATCTGCAAAATTCGGGTGGGCTCGGTTGTCTGAGAACCGAACCCACTCATCTCTAGTTGTAAGTGAAGTGATGCAACGTCACTTCTCCTTTTAAAATTTGGTGTTGTAATAAACGTGAAATTGTCATTTTCTGTATCAATGCTTGCTGTAGCTTGGTGATTTTTGATACGTAAGTAAAGATTACCCCTTTAATATTGTACTCATGTTTTGACGTTGGGAAGATGTTTATCCTTGTACTCCATGTGCAGCTATCTGGCGACTCATGCACTGTTGTAATTGTATCCCGTAGTAGGTTGCATGGTAACCGTGCCCTATTAGATGGAGATGTGTTTCAGGCAATGTGGCACCTTCGTACAGAATGCATTTATGACCTTTAAATGTACATATTTATATGCCTGCCTATCTACCTCTCAATCAACTCCAAAATGGACAGTATTATCTATAATATATAAAGATGTACTATTTATTGTGGGTAAATGTTTTCTATATCTTATTATGCATAAGTTGAATTTTATATTACCAGATTTCAGTAAATCAAGATCCAAACATTTGTTTAAAATGTGGTGGTGACAGGTCTACTAAGTCAGTCTTCAGCTTCCAGGGGGTGAGCTGAAAATACGTTAAATGGATACTGCTGGCATTTTGCTGGCTCTCAACATTTTTTAGCTTTGCATGGGAAGCCTATTTAACAAGTTATCTCCAGCTCAAGATTGTTAATAGTTTTAAACATTTTCTTTTAATATTACTTTAAGAAAAATTAAACATATTTTTCCCACTATAGTGGAATTTAAAGGTCAAATCTGGACTTTCATTTGAATTGTGCAGATGTGAGCTGACTGTCCAATAAATGCAATCACATTTCTGCAAAAAAGGACTGTCCTTCACAACTAGCAACTCAGCTACATCCATTCCACTGTCTTATGCCTCCAACTAGCTATACATTATATTTAAACACCAATACTGCACATACTTTGTGAGCTGTTCACCATCAACTGGACTGGCTACATCAATCAGCAGAACTAGTAACATGTAGAATGCAGTATAACATCTATTTACTTGGCTTATAGTATGGAATGCCTGAGCCTGCAATTAAGGAACTCAGGGTCTCATTCAGACCCGCTCGCGAGCGCAGGACGCTCGCAAGCGGGTCGATGGTACCCAAATGCGCATGCGCACGACGGAGGGAGTTCTGTCGTGCGCATGCGCGAGACCCGGATAGTGACAGCCAAGCTGTCGCTCTGGGTCTCGCACCAAAAGGGGGCGTGCTGTCGATGGTTAGTGACAGCACGCCCCTTTTGGTGGGCGTGCCGGGGGCGTGGCTGCCAGACGGAGGTGTTCCCATGGGAACGCCTACCGTCTGGGTCCGGCCCCACTGACATCACTAGTGATGTCAGTGGGAGTGATTTTGGCTGTGATAGAGCCAAAATCACTCCTGGGCTTGCGGCAGCAAGACCCTACCGCAGGGTCTCGTCGCAAGCCCGATGGTCGCGATGGTCTTGACCATCGCGACCATCATCATGGACGCTCGCATAAGCTGTGGGTGTTAACCCACAGCTATGCGAGCGTCCAAAAGGCCGCTCAAAATTTAAATAGGACGGCCCTGATTCAGAGCGAGCGCTCTGGTCAGAGCGTCCGGCTCTGAATCAGGTCCTCAGCCTGCTCACATGTAGCAGATTGTGCCTTGGGTCAACAAAGGACATGTGACTCTAGTAACTGTGGGCCTGATTCAGCAAGGATCGCAACTGCGAATGCAATAGCGACTACGCACACAGTCTCACTGCGATCAGTTGCTAATCCATTGTGATCGCTATGCCATCACAGCTCTACATGAGTTCGCCCACCTTGCCTTACACAGATCTGTAATGTTTAGCAAGACTGCAAAACCATCGGTACAATCGAGTACCATTGCAGCCTCACGCACACTTGCACAAGCTCTGACCTTTCTAAGAAATTGCTAACTTCATCGCATGCTGTGAGTACTCAGGCTGCATACGGCATTGCATTGGATAATTTATGCTAGTGCTAGTATGCACAAAGATAAAGAAAACAACCAAGTTGCAGCAACTTTCTAATTGAACCTGTGACTCATTGTGGAGTAGAGGCTCCATTGCTGCAACTCAGGGCTTGATTTATTAAGGATCGCAACTGCAACAGCACTCGCAGTTGGCCGATTTTTGCGTACTGAGAAACGCAGGTGTGCCTGTCCATTTGAACGCTGTTGCGTGGGCATGCATAAATTAGCCATTGCGATGGCATATGCAGCTTGAGTACTCACTGCGTGCAATGAGGTTAGCAATCTCTAAGTAAGGTCAGGGCTGCTGTCATTCTGCATGAGGGGCCGATGGTACTCGATGTTACCGATGTTTATGGAGGTTTGCAAGGTATTACAGATGTGAGATAGCAGTAATGGGAGGCAGTGGGTGTCTCTATGCTGGCAGTGCGACGGCATTGCGATTACAATCATTAGCATATTTTCTCAGCAGACCTGGATGTAATTACGGAGCTGCGATCTCAATAGCGATCCTTAATGAATCAGGCCCACAGAATTCACAGTGCATCTTAAGCTAGTTAGGTACTATACAATTAACAGGCATTATGGGGACAGTCAGCAGATAATGCCCGACAATCGGATAGTGTGTATGCAGGAGCGTTGGAGTATTTGAAGCCAATAAACAGCTTCCAATGCTTCTGCAACACTCAGAACGGGAGAACAAGATATCATTCCCATCATCCTGATCTATTTCAAGATATAAGTGTGCTGCAGGGAATAGGTTTCGTATTGCCTTCTGATGCATTCCTGAGAGGAAGTGAGGGGTGTTGAAATATAGAAAAGGTCATGGAACAATACAGTCTGTGATAAGAGTGTTTCTGTTTTTTCTTTTCTCTCCTAATAAAGAAACAGGAAGTGAAAACATAGAGGGATTCATACCCGCAAGTAACATTTTATTTTATTACATTGTATATGGGAAACCAACAAAATGTGTATCACACTATAGAGCTACAAAAGACAATATTTATGCTGTTGCATAATAATATGTATATTTTCATTCTTTCACATTTTGAAACAGAGCATATGGAAAAAAACAGAATCTATGCATCTACAGTATATATCATTATCATAGTCCCAAAAACTTATTAGCAAATCATCACATCCTGTCCTTGAGGTGACTGCTACTTATAAGTGAAACTCTAAATGCATAAACTTATCTCCTCCCATCTTGATTACTGTAACCTTTACAAAATAACTGCTTCTGAAGTCATCTGGCAGTTTAATATGTTACTAACTATTCATATGATGCTGCAACTTGCTGATTTCTATCTCCTGGAAACAATGTAAATGATGCTTGTAATTGAAGCACAGAGCCCTACATATTTATTTACACATCTGTATTTCTTCAATAGTTCCTTTATATTGCTCAGTCACACACAGCATAATTAGGACCACCCATAAATAATACATTTCTTTTGGGAAACATATAATAAATCCTTTAACACTAAGGGCCTGATTCAGACCCACTCGCGAGCGGCTGTCCGCTCGCAAGTGGGTCGATGGTCTGCACTGCGCATGCGCACGACGGAGGGAGCTGATCAAAGGGGGCGTGCTGTCGATGTTGATTGACAGCACGCCCCCTTTGGTGGGCGTGCCGGGGGCATGCCTCCCAGACGGGGCGTTCCCAAGGGAACGCCTACCGTCAGAAGCCGGCCCCACTGACATCACTAGTGATGTCAGTGGGAGTGATTTTGGCTCTGTGGGAGCCAAAATCACTCCGGGCCTTGCGGTTGAGAAACTCAACCGCAGGCTTCGGCTCGCAGTGGCGATGGTCAAGACCATCGCGACCATCATCCTGCACGCTCATATATGCTGTGGGTGGTGACCCACAGCTATACGAGCGTCCAGGAGGACGCTCCATAATTATGGAGGTGGGCCCTGATTCAGAGCGAGCGCTCTGGTCAGAGCGTCCGGCTCTGAATCAGGGCCTAAGTCCATACAAATCTGAAAATTAATATTTGAGCTCTAAAACATTAATAAACTAGTATATAAATCATCTTCCCTGGGGACCAATGAATCCATATGATCCAGCAGTTCCCCCATAGTCTGCAGCATTATGGCAATACTCTCCAAGCACCTGTCAAGGTGGACAGTTTTCTGCAATCTGCAACATGCTGTAGACAGGAAAGAAATAATCACCGAGCTATGAAATACCATTTTGAATAACATTTGAGAAAACAAATAATTAAAAATACAGAACTTGTTCAAAAGAGTAAAACTCACAATACTCTTTGTCAGGGAGCTCAGCAAGTATGCTTGACTTGGGGTGCAACACAAGAGTGCCGGTTAGGCAACACAGATGACCACACAGTTCGCTGGCCTCCCTGCTTGTCAACTAATACAGTTTATATATATGAAACAAATTAATAAAGAATACTTTATTTACAAAAGGAGTACAATGCTTAAAAAACAATGTTACAAAGAAATATAGTTACAAAGGTACATACATGTATAGCAATTTAAAATAAAAAGGAGAAACTTACAAATTAACTCTCAGCTAATGTGTCCGAAAGGAACGGGGGAAATGCAAGGAATGCAGTTTAAACATCAATGCTACATTGATCCCTTAGTTTGAACCCAGAATACCTTTTATCAGCAGAGCATCACACCTAGGATGATGTCATCCCAATCTTGGTTGAATGGTGGATTAGTTAATTGGGTCTAGGGCCCTCCCAGACTGCTAAATCCCTTTTTAATTTAAAACCAAATAATTCTTCATAACTTCCATTGTGGAAGCATAACCTAAAATATTGGGTGTTCACATTTTATTTTAGCCTTATTTTAACTATCATATGAATGTAAATTTCATGTGTTTGCAATGTGGGATTATTGAGAATCTCATATCTCTGAAAGGATACTTCTGAGCAATTTGAAAATCACACCTAACTGAGAATAGGTGTGATACCTCTTTATGGAAAGTTGAACGCTCCTAGTGATTAGAGAGAGCTTACTTTTTAATCTAAAACCTCAAAAAATACTTTTTAATCTCTGCTGTATGTGTAATCACTTGAAAGCCAGAGGGAATACATATTGGTTTGACCAGTCTTTGTTTATAACTGCAGATGACTGCTGTATATGGTTTCCTGCTTCACAGGTGATCAACATGTGGCCCCAGTCAAAAGGCCTTGTTTAATTAGGTTACTGGCCATAGGATGCCCTCACAGAGATACATCCTAATGACCTCCACATATCCTCTCCTGAGTGGAATTAGCATACTAATACCAAACCTTCCTGTCTTTTAATTGAGTCACCTATGATAGTATGACAGGTCTAATAAAAAGGGCTTCCTATGCCCTTACACTTAATATGCTCATACACCGTGCAACTTTTTTACACGATTTGGGCGTTTTCAATCGATCGTAAACGTGTAAAAAGTGGTGTTTTCCTGGATGATTACGATGCGCGTCCCTGGCGTCGTGTATCGGCATCGTAGATTAACTGAACCTGCAGTAAGATTTCGACCTATTGTGCACGATGTGACACACATCATTCTGTGTTTGTACACACAGAACGATGTCATGCATGATAGAGATGTATGTAGCATGGACCAGGGAGATCCGTGCTACATAGCGGCGGACTGAGACCTGAAGGGCCCATGGGGGAATCCAGTGGTAGGGGACCATGCTTAAAGGTTGTGATGATCCACTAGAGGGGGTGTGGTGAGCCACCATAGATGCTTCGCTAACCAATGGGCAAATCTTGGTGTACTTTCTATAGAAGGGAACCAAGCCCCCATGCTGACAAATGTTCCTGGTAACTGACCATCTAATGAGTAACAGTCTATAATTTGAGGTCTGGAACCTGACACCTATAGGAGGAGGTTGGGCCCACCGGGGATTTCCCCTGTACCCTTGTGGGCCAGTCCAACCTTGGTGCTACATACATCTGTGTCATTGATAGAAGCATGGACAGGATCAGTGAGACCCATCTGTGCTTCTGTGTATTTCAATGACACAGATGCATGCACTGACCAGGCAGATCTGTGCTACATGCATCTGTGTCATTGACACAGAGACTGGACGGAATCAGAGAGACCCATCTGTGCTGCTGCGGTTAAAAAAAAAACCCTGTGTAAAAAAAATAAAAGAAATGGCATGCCCCCCTCCCCAAAAGAGCAACCAGCCCCAGGCTTTTAGTGACCCAGTGCTGGTTGTGAATGATACAGGGGCCAAATGACATAGGGGTCCCCTGTATTTAAGCACAACTAGCACTGGGCTAGTCAGAACTATACCTTGTTGCCAAAATACGAGGGACAAACGACATAGGGGTCCCCAGTATTTTGTGCAATCAGCACTGGGCTCTGATCCAGTCCTGGTTCTGGAAATACAGGGTGAAAAAATGCGTAGGGTCCCCCTGTATTATCCAGAACCAGCAGCAGACTTTTTCTAGCGGGGGCCAAATGCCACAGCCAGGGGAACCCTTTCACCAGGTCCCCCAGCCGAAGCATTAACCCTGACCGCTAGTCAGTCCAGGCCAGGGATCCCTAGGGAGATGGGGACCCCCCAATAAAGGGTCCCCCTCTACAGGGCACCCCAGGCCTAGGCTGATAGCCCGAGGCTATCCCCGGCACCCCTGGGTAGTGGGTGCCGGATTGAATATGTAGTGTAGTGTAGTGCATTTGAAAGTGTTGAAAATATTGTCTTTTGCTGTGGAACTGCAGGTCCCAGCAAGCCTCCCCCGCATGCTGGTACTTGGGGAACCACAAATACCAGCATGCGGGGCATTACTGACCCCCTGGTACCTGTAGTTCCACAGCAAAAGCAATATTAAAATAAACACAGGACACACACACCATGCAAAGTATAAGTTTATTAAATATACATGCAGCGCAAAGGTAACTTAAGGTTACTTTCGCAGTTCTCCCCATTGACTTCAAAGAACTGCTCATTGGCTGAGAGGCAGAAGGATCGCCTCTCTCAGCCACTGAGCGCTCAGCAGCAGGGTTTCCATAGTAAAATCCCGCCACTGAGCTCTCATTTGGGAAGGATGGTACTAATGTCCATGGGTCTGTGAAATTCGTGTTTTTATTTTGCCAAGACCGGGGATGCCTACTTTGGAATGAAGAGGATGCAAACTCTGCATAGGAGAAGGTGAGTATGGATATTTTTTTTACAGGTACCCTATGGATTATCTACACAGACAAGAGGACTGATGGCTACAGGGATACATAGGTGAGCATGTGTACATGTGTGTGTACATATGTGAGTGCATGTATGTTTAATAAACTTATACTTTGCATGGTGTATGTGTCCTGTGTTTATTTTAATATTGCTTTTGCTGTGAAACTACAGGTACCAGGGGGTCGGTAATGCCCCACATGCTGGTACTTGTGGTTTTCCAACTACCAGCATGCGTGGGAGGCTTGCTGAGACCTGCAGTTCCACAGCAAAAGACAATATTTTCAACACTTTCAAATGCACTACACTACATAATCACCCCGGCACCCACCGCCCAGGGGTGCTGGGGATAGCCTCGGGCTATTAGCCTTGGCCGGGGGCACCCTGGAGAGGGGGACCCTTTATTGGGGTGGTCCCCAGCTCCCCAGGGATCTCCGGCCTGGGCTGACTTAATGGGTTAATGCTTTGGCTGGGGGACCCAGTGAAAGGGCTTCCTTGGCTGTGGCATTAGCCCCCCCGCTAGACAAAGTCCAGTGTTGATTCTGGATAATACAGGGGGACGCTACGCATTTCCCCCCCCCTGTATTTCCAGTACCAGAACTGGATCAGAGCCCAGTGCTGGTTGTGCAAAAAATACGGGGGACCCCTACGTCATTTGTCCCTCGTATTTTGGCAATCAGGGCTGGTTCTGACTAGTCCAGTGCTGGTTGTGCTTAAATACAAGGAACCCCTATGTTGTTTTCCCCCTGTATTGAGGCACAACCAGCACTGTGTCACTAAAGCCCGGGGCTGGTCGCTCTTTTGGGGGTCACACACTGTTTTTTTCCTTTTTTTTTACACAGGAATAATTTATTTTTTAACCACAGCAGCCAGAGGGGTCTCACTGATCCCGTCCATGCTTCTGTTTCAGTGACACAGATGCATGTAGCATGAATCTCCCTAGTCTGTTCATGCATCTGTGTCATTGAAATACACAGCAGCCCAGACGGGTCTCACTGATCCCGTCCGTGCTTCTGTGTCAATAACACAGGTGCGTGTAGCACGGATCTCTCAGATCTGAGCCTGCATCTGTGTCATATCGCACTCGATCTAATGAATATGCAAATCATTAGCTAATGCACGATAGATTAGGTGCACATCATGCAGCTTTTGCTGAACATCGTTCACTTCAGCTGCCTGAGAGAGTTCAAGGGAAATCATATACGAGATCGGCACCTTTACAAATCAGTTATCCTGTGAGTAATAGAAATTAACAGTCTACCACAAATTCCTATCTCACTGTGGACAGACTTCTCACAGTACAGATGAAATACTAACAAAGGTATTCAGGCCACATGCCCTCTGACTTGGCGTCCCAGAAACCAATTCATCTATGACTTTTAATTAAAAACCTTATATCATATGAAAACTATAATTCGCAATTTGTGCCATATTGCTATATTCCTCACACTCTTCATGCCAGTTCTAATGAAACACTTTGAACCATGTTCACAGCATATATAAGATATACTGCACCCAATTCAAATTTGAGTATCCAATGTTGCTCCTCAAACATGATTCGAGATAGACATTCAGCAAACAAAGTCTAAGAAAATATATTCTGTATTATTATTATTAGTAGTAGTAGTAGTAGTAGTAGTAGTAGTAGTAGTTGTTATTACATCATTATTTGTTTTAAACTTGATTATTTTGCAATTTATCCCATTTTTTATTTTTATTTCTATGAATTTTAATAATTTCATAAATATGAATAATATTATTTTTATGAGCTATACTCCAATTCAACTGTAATATAGCAAACATAAAGTATGGACTTTAAATACATGAGAAGGGCATCTATACAGAGTTATAGTTGTATACATACTCATTTTTTATTATCTTTCTTTAGTTAATTTAGTATATTACTTTGTCGCAAAAATAATAAATATAATGACAACTCATAATTATTTAAATATTTTATAATTACAATAATGTTACCAATAATAAAATTTAAAATAATGCAGACAATATTTTTATGATTAATGGTAATGGGGTACCCTAGCTCTATGGGGTATGTTTACTAAAGTGCAGGTTTTTAGAAGTGGAGATGTTGCCCATAGCAACCAATCAGATTCTAGCTATTATCTTCTAGAAGGTGCTAGATAAATGATAAGTAGAATCTGATTGTTTGCTATGGGCAACATCTCCACTATAAACTCTCACTTTAGTACATATACCTCTAAGTCTCCTGATGGTATTCTTTTATGTGTGTGCCGACCAACTGGTGCTGGGATTGGTGCGTCTCATCAGCTGCAGTGGTAGTGGTCAGTGGTGTGCTTCCTTTGTATTTACCGCATCTTTGGGTGAGCAGATCTGTTCGCCTGCCAAGGACTATCAGGTGAACTCTGGCTTGATCTTTTCACTGTAACAAAATGTCACTGTCTTTCTGATGGCAAATACTGACATAGCACTTTCTACTTAATCTGCCTATATTAATAGTCCCTGACAGAAATGAATGTAGTCCTGAACTGTACCTGGGTTGCTATAAATCTCCTCCACTACACTTGCCCCGCATATGTTACCTCCAGTACCAGGTCTCTGAGAGGGTACTTTGGTCTTTCCACCTCCCAATTATAAAATACTTTCCTCAGGTAAGAATAGTCTTTAGTGTCTTCTTTTTTTAATATGTTCATTTTGTACAGCCTAGTTATAAAGATATTAGAAAAGAGTTATCACAGTGCCTCTATAGGTTATTCCTGCTGCAGCCTTTATAATAGTCAGACAGGACCCTAACACAGAGCAGATTCAGCCCCTGCCTTCAGCTTTTCACAGACACAGTGTGTCAGGGTGCACCTCAATCACTGCCCATAAGAGTGACTAGTACCAGCTTGTCATGAAGGTAGGTGGGATAGACTCCTCCCAACCTATCTCCATTTTCCAGAATGGCTGTCCTCCGCGCCTCCTCACAGCATAGCTCTGCTCTCCGCAGGTCAGTTACCTACGCTCTGCCCAGACCAACTGCTGCTCGCTTCTATCTGTCACTTGTCTTACTACCTGACACTCCTCATGTGACCTGCTCCTGACCTATTGGGCAGCTGCAGAAGCTGCTGGGAATTATGGACTGCCTGTGTAATGACATGCACATGCACTGTAGAACAATGCACAGTGTCAGACCTAATACCTCGCCTAGTGGGGTAATACAGAGAGACGCCACTAGACCACTAGAGACAGCTTGATAACAGTTCATCATGTGGACATATCATCCGTATATACATGATAAATTTTGATGCATTGATAAATAAGATATGATGCATTTTGACAGTTCAATCATGTTGACATTCTCATGTCGACATGATAACTGTTGATCAATCATACCACACCCATGGAAGTAATAAACGTTTAATAACTGTTTCATGTGACACTTTATTATGTTCTATGGCATGGATGGGGAACCTCAGGCCCGGGGGCTGTATAAGGCCCGCGGAATCATTTGGTCTGGCCCTCGGAGCTTTTACCTGCTGGCCTCATCTGGCTAGCAGGGTGCTTAGAATGGCACCCTGCAGCCAGAATCCATGCAGCAGTGTCGCCTGGAGCGTCCTTAGAACGCCACTGCCACTACCGCTGTCCTTACAGCTCCCCGGAGCATCCTCAGGATGCTCCAGACATTTCTGTAAACACAGGTGATTGTGACCCTGCACCCATGTGACGTCACTGTGACCTGCACCGGGCCCGCAAATAATGTTATATATATCAAAATGGCCCTCGGCAGAAAAAAGGTTCCCCACCCCTCTTCTATGGACAGCATAAAATGCATGCAAATTGCGCTTCAGCTGGATTCTGCATTATTTACACTCATCTGGACAACCTCTATACAAAAAAACACAGTTTTCTTGCAGTCCTTTTGTCCATAGTATTTAACAAAATGGTAGGATTCTCTTGAAATGCAAATAGATCATAACATTTTCTTTCAAGGTGGTTAGAACACTTTTTACAGTGATACAGTACAGGTCCAAGAGTTCTGACAGTACAAAAGAACTAGTTGGCCTTCAGTACTCACTGTACTCATAATGCCGAGACAGGTTTTAGGCCTTTGCCATGTTTTATTTTAGTGATAGACTATTGCCGGCCGCAGGTAATTTCAAATTCTCTTATTCCTTCTCTTAAAGCATTAACCTTTACAACCTTTGCAAAAGGCTATTTCTTCATACCTGTAAAATACTGTTTCACTAGATTTATTTTGTACCTACTAACAACCCGCTTTACCATGACCTAAAACTTTTTATTTTGTGAAATATTGTGTAGTTCCTCCTATTAGTTTGTATACAGTTCTGAATATAAACTTTGATCTATTAAATTGTAACTATTAAAACACTTAAGTTATAACAATCCTTTCCATGCTTTATAATGCAGACTATGGGCAGTACTCAATTAGTTTTGCGTCAGCTAAAAAGTTCCGCCTACCCGACTTTTCGCCCTCATCGCGTGTTTTGGATGCGTCCCCGCTTATCGCCCTATTCAATTACCAACCAGGCGAAAACGGCAAGCGGCGAATGTAAAACAGGCGAACAGTACTGTCAGAATCGGGGAAATTAGTCTGAAAAAAAATGAAAGTACTTTTTTGGGGTGCTCTTAATTTTTTTCCCTGGATTTTTTGACACAGTTGTCCTTTTGGTTCTGAGTGGTTTCCCCATGTTTGCACCCCAAAATTGTCCCAAGGGTTCTGAGAGGTTTCCCCATGTTTGCACCCCAAAATAAAAATGTTGCACTTCTTTTCTCCTGCTATTCTTAGGCGAATCTTTTTCGCCTTTTACATTGCATTGACTTTACGCGTAGGCGAAAACCGGCTGGAATTGAATTTGGAGATAAGTTCCGACCACCCGAAAAGCCCCGATCGCTGATACATTTCCGCGGAAAATGGCTTTTCGCTTCTAATTGAATACGACCCTATATATTACTTTAGTGGTCCTTGGGCTCATACACAGTAAAATTACTTGATATAACAACCTTGATAAGTAGAATAATCTGGCAAATTTATTAAAGGGTATAAGAAAATGTAGGTATAAGGTATGCAATAAGTAACTATCAGCATTCAAATGAGACTACACACAATAAAAAATAGGCAACGAATAAGTACAAAGTAATTATAACTATGCAAATGACATACAAAGAGACACAAATGAGATGATAATAATATGCATTAATTTCCTGCCAATACTTCTCTATGATGAATAACCATATCTTAGAAATCAAATACACTGCTTAAGTCCAGCTGCTGCAGCGCCTCTTTAACTATTATAAGGTAGAAAATGCAATGATGCAATTCCTAAACTACTTCAACACTAGATATTCTGCTTATATACAGTTACCCTCATAGCAAATAGCAAATAGGATCCATTCATATTACTATGCAAAGAGACCATGAATACTCTGGACCACAGGTTCTCAAACTCGGTCCTCAGGACCCCAAACAGTGCATGTTTTCCAGCTCTCTTCACAGAATCACAAGTAAAATAATTAGCTCCACCTGTGGATCTTTTAAAATGTGTCAGGGAGTAATGACTACACCTGTGCACCTGCTAGGTGACCTGGAAAACATGACCTGTGTGGGGCCCTGAGGACTGAGTTTGAAAACCACTGCCCTGGACTAATGAACACAGAGGGGTTTCAGCGAATAGATCTACATTAACCACTTGCCTGGCATGGTCGCATCAGATGCGTCCACACTAGGCTGGGTGACCAGTCAAAAATGCCCAGTGAGTGGTTGAGGGAAGCTAATCTTCCAGCAGCCGCCCATCTTACAAGGACCTCCCGACCCCTCTAGTCTACACCTCACTGCTGATCGGTGGCCCGGTGGCACCCTTCACTCGTCATCTGCAGAGAGAAGCAGCCGCCGAGAGACATTCTGTCAGCGGCGCCTTCCCACTCACTGTACCCGGCGACTGCAGAGAAATGCAGCCACCGGGGAAACAAGCTGTATCCACTGCAAGGAGAAGCAGTTGTGGGGGAAACAGGATGCAAGTGGCCCCTTACTGCAGAGAGAGCTGCCAGGATAAGCCAGCCCCCCAGTTTGTATACCCAGCAGCCGCCAAGGAAACCAAGCCTGCCTCCACTTGCTGCATAAAAATAGTAGTCCCTAGGGATGGCCATCAACCATCAATGTTTTCAAAACATAGACGGTGGCTGGCCGATGTTAACTAGTTTTCCCATTGATGGCACAGAACCAATGGTTCTCTGCCATCGATGGATGAGTGGGGGATGATGTTTTTATTCCACAACAGGATGGAGCTTAGCCAGCTAATCCCTGCCCCCAATTTTGATTGGCCCACCATAACCCCAGCGGCGATGGCCATCGAGGGAGTGCAAACAATCGATGGTTCCCCAAGGATGGTTTTTGTGCCATCAATGGACATCCCACTGATGGCCATCCCAAGTCCCTATTTCCCCCAGTCAGTCCCGATCATTGTTACTATCGATTTTCCTGATACATCGAAAAAAATTAAATTTTATGCAGCACACAACCATCAATGGTTTAAAACAATCAGCCATTGATAGTACTGCTGTCAATGGTCATCACTACAGTATACCATAGAAATCGCTAGTTTTATGGTATAATCGGTTTGAAAAAAAATATATATTTTTTTTTTTTTAGAAAATCATGTTGGAAAAGTTTTAAATATATCTTCTTGACCTAATTTAATCATTAAAAAAAAAAACGACAATTTCTGAGCATTTTTTTTAAAAAGACAGTTAAGTGGTTAAAAAGGTCAACAATGCCTAGATAGACACCACATGGTAGACAGTCAATAGGTCTACAAGAACAAAAGGTCGACACACAAAAGGTCCACATGGATGAAGATAGACAGGTACAAAAGGTCGACATTGAAATGGTCAACAGTTTTTCTTTAAAGTTAGGAGGGACGGTTAGGGTTAGGCTCTTACCCCCATGGTTAGGTTTATATTCCAATGGTTAGGGTTAGCCACCAGGAGGGAGGGTTAGGCACCTTGGGGAGGGTTAGGATTAGGGTGAAGAGTAGAGTTAGAAAAAAAAATGTGTCAAAAATGTTGGTGTCGACAATTTTTGCGTCGATCTTTTGTACCTGTCTATCTTCAGCCATGTTGACTTTTGTGTGTCGTCCCTGTCCACCTATTAACTGTCTACCATGTGGGAACTAGACACGGTCTGTCTTTTTTATATTAATCCTTTATACCAACCCCATCACAGAGATGTTTCATTGGAATACTCTCTTGCTACTGTAGGTGGTAACTGTCCTATTACATGCATGTATTTGAATTCCACAGTAAGGTTAAGGTTAGCATCTAATGCTGTTTGTCCTGCACACACCAAACACAATGTCTTCAACACTTTAGCATGTACAGTATATCTCAGTCCTAAGGACACAAATATTTTCAACAAAAATATCATCAGCACTCTGGGGGGTAAATTTACTAAGATTTGAGATTGGTCGAGTTTAGTTTTTTTAATTTCGATTTGCATTGCCAAATCTCAGGTAATTTTTCCATTTTTCATCTCTTAAATTTACTAAGAAGTGAGTTTCATTTCTCACGGGCCGCTAGCCAATGAGGGTCCGCTTTACATGTAACAGCCACTCATTTGCTGGGACCCACGTGGCTAGCGGCCCGTGAGAAATTACAGATGATTTCGGTCATCTGTCATTTCGCGAGGTATAAGTATATGTAACAGCATATACTTACATGTCCGGCATGGTTCGGGTAAGTTGGTTTGTTGTTTTAACAAGACCCTGGATGCTACGGAGAGCAGCGCCAGGATGGAGCTGAGTATAGGATCTTTTCTTGCAGGTCATTCCACACGGATATCTACATTGGAGAAGAGGACACACCGGCTGGTACAGGTAAGTATATGTGATTGAGGTATGGGTGTAAAAAACTTGTACTATATCCGGTGTGTGTGTTGTGTCTTTATTTAACTATTTATTTTACAGTGGAGGTACGGGTGCCGGCCGCCTGCTGGCACTTGTAGTTCCACAAGTGCCAAAGTGCAAGCATGCTGGCACCTGTAGTTCCACTGTAAAATACAATAGTTTACTTCGATTTTACACTTCATTACCCCCGTACCCACAGCCCAGGGGTGCGGGGAAGAGCCCTGGGCTTCAGACCAAGCCTGGGGTTTCAGGAGAGGGGGGACCCCTTCTTGGGGGGTCCCCACCTCCCATGAGAGTTCCGGCTTGGCCTGACCGGCTTGGGGTGAGAATTCTTTGGCCCTGGAGACCCAGTAATAGGCACTCCTGGCTGTGGCATTACACCCCAGTCGGTTTTGGTCCCTACGTAATATTTTTTACCCTATATTTAAAACCAGCACTGGCCCTGCAGCCTGGTGCTGGTTTGTAAATTATGGTGGAATCCTACTCGTTTTGTTACCCGTAATTTTCGGAGCCAGGACTGGCTGACAAGTCCGGGGCTGGTTATGCTGAAAAGAAGGGAAAAAATGTCTACAGCGATAAATAGAGTAGAAAGAGTTACAGACCAATCTAAAGAAAAGTTGATAGCACTGGCAAGGGTTATTTGGGGCAAGAAAGGCAGCACATACCAACCATGGGTCTCCGCAGGTGTTCAGCACACTGAGGATGAGGGAGATGGAGGTCTCTGTTCAGCAAGGAGCCAGGGGGCCCATACTTGAGCAAAGATATGGCCTCTATCATTAAGATAGTAGGTTATCTCCTCCATAGCGGCCACATGCCAGAACTGACGCTTAAGTGCAGCAAGGGATGGTGGGGAAATAGTTTTCCAGTTAAGGGCTATCAGGGCCCGAGAGAATATGCATAAGTAATTTTCTTGAAAATTTATCAAGATTTGGGGTGGGCAGCATAACAAAAATACCCAGGGATCTTTTGTTACCGGATTCCAAAAGAGAGCTAAGAAGACCATGGACCAAATCCTAGAACGGGATAATATTTGGGCATGTCCACCAAATGTGTACAATAGTTCCTTTATGGACACAGCTCCAACAGTCAGGTGACGAGGAAGGAAACATTTTGTGGAGTCTCATGGGGGTTTAGTACCAACGGTAATACATTTTATATGAGTTTCTTTAATTTTAGTAGAGATGGAGCATTTAGCAATGCTTAGGCCCGTATTCAATTTGAGGTGAAAAGCCAGAATCGGTAAAAAAGTTTCGCCGATGACGTCATTTCGCCAGGCGGAAAAGTATCGCCATATTCAATTTGAAATACTTCCCCCTGCAATGTAATAGGCGGAAAAGTTTCGCCTATGAATAGCAGGCGGAAAAAAGTGCAGAATTGGGGTTTTGGGGAGCAACGTTGCGGGAACCCCCATGCAGCCTTCAGACAGTCCCCCAATTGTAAACTACATAAAAAAATAAAAAAAAACACTTAAGAACACCCCAAAAAATCACTTTGAATTTGGGGGTGAAAAAAAAAATGTTGGGGGACAAAGTTAAAAACTAGTGAACTAGACTCTGGGGGGGGGGTTCCAAGTATGCCCCATGTGTTTTTTTTTTCATTGCAGGTGGCTTGCGGCAGGTGGATTTTTCACAATTTTTTTAACTTAACCTTAGCAACTTTAAAATATGCTGGCCCCCATTTTCAAGTACCCCAAATTTGCTGGGATGTTATTTTCTGCAAAAAAAACTCCTGAATACTATTCTGCACCACGTATACAAAAACGCTATTTAGCAGCTATTTAGCCTGTTTAAAAACACAAAATACCTTCAGCAAGCCAAATCGGGGAGTACCATAGGGAACCCCCATGTCAGAGTATCTTTTGGGGAGGTATCAGGCTGATTTCACCAAATCTGACAGTACTTTCCGCTTGTTTAAGTTTCACCGGGTCCCGTTTTCGCATACTTTCAAATTGAATACGGGGATACACGGGCACACACGCGATACTTTTCCGCCTGCAAAACACGCGATGTAGGCGAAAAGTCCGGGAGACACAAAAGTATTGCGGTTCCCTCAAATTGAATACGGCTCTTAGTGGGACTTCTTCCCATGTCTTCTCATCTGGAGGGGGCTCTAGATCTTTCTCCCATTCAGCCTCATGAAATCTCAGGGAAGGAATAATTACATCAAGGAAAAGAGAGTGAAGTTGCGAAATCAGACCTTTAGACAGGGGATGATATCTACAGAGGGACTCAAAAGGCGTAATGTCTCTAAGTATTGATGCCGGTGGTAGAGAGTGCAATAAATGACAGATTTGTAAAAAATTCTAAAGGGTTTATTACTTGTGACAGGCATTTTTGTTTAAGTTCTGGTAAGGACAACCATTGGCCCTGCGTAGAAAAGTCTACAGGAAACTTAAGGCCTACCATAGACCACAAATATGCTTTCTTAGTGGAGGACCCAGGGGGGAAACAGGGGACTGAACCAAATAGGAGTTAGGGGAGAAATTGGGGAAGTAAGGTTCAGTTTAAGTGAGTGCTGATCCCAAAGGGAGATATTAAATTTAAAGGCAGGAAGCTGTTTAGAAGTGACAGGATGTTGTGTAGGGGAAAGGCCCCATATGGACGTTAGGTCAGGAAGGGCAAGATAGGCATCTTCCAGATCTAGCCAAGAAGTGGATCCTGGGGGTGGAAAAGAGGCAACAATTTGTGAGAAATGGGAAGCTAGGTAATAAAGTTTAATATCTGGGAGGCCCCTGCCACCAGTCTCTGCTGGTCTTTTCAGAATAGTAGCCGAAATCCAGGGGGGGTCTTTGGTTCCAGATAAAAAAAGACCAGAGATCTTTGAATATCTCGGAGGAGGGTGGTTGGTATAGCCACAAGGAGAGTTTGAAATAGATAGAGCCATTTGGGTATTATATTCATTTTGATATGATCCTGCGCAGCCAGGAGATAATAAGGCGATTCCAAGAAGACAAGTCCGTCTGCATTTTGGAAAAAAGAGGTAGGAAATTCTCACGATAAAGGAGATCATAGCGAGAAGTGAGATAAATCCCCAAATATCGAATCTGTTTGGATTGCCACTTAAACTTGAAATCGGCCTTTAGAGTTTCAGTAATTTGAGGGGGCATGTGGAGCAGCATGGCTTCTGATTTTGAGTAATTGATCTTATATTTAGAGACAACACTATAAGACTGCAGAACAGTAAAACGATTGGGAAGGGAGATCAAAGGCTGGGTTAGGGAGAGCAGGATGTCATCTGCAAAGAGAGAAATCTTGCAATGAGTGTGTCCCACCTGCAGTCCCAATACATCTGGGTGGGCTCTGATCTGGGGGGGAAGTGGTTCTATCACAAGGGCAAAAATCAGGGGGAACAGGGAGCAGCCCTGCCGGGTACCATTGCTAATGGAAAATGGGTCAGAGGGAGTGCCATTGATAAGAACCGTGGCAGAAGGAGCAGAATATAAAGAAAAGAAACCTGTGAGGAAATCCCCCATGGAGCCAAATGCCTCAAGGGCAGCCTTCATGAAACCCCAGGAGATCCTATCAAAAGCTTTTTCGGCATCTAGGGAAAGCATGATAGTAGGAGATTTCCTGGAGTTTGCCACATGGATGAGGTCAATGGCATGTCTAGTGTTGTCCCTAGCTTGACGACCAGTGGATCAGGGAGCGAAGGAGGGTGTGCAGTTGGTTTGCCAGAATCTTAGCATAGATCTTTAAATCTGGGTTAAGGAGGGAGATGGGTCTATAGCTGGCGCAATTAAGTGGGTCTTTGCCTTCTTTAGGGATCACAATGATTCTGGCTTCCAACATTTCAGTAGGGAAATAGGTACCTTGAAAATCAGAATAAAAGAGGGCGTGCAGGTGGGGGGCAAGCAGATCCAAGAACTTCTTATAATACACAGCTGTGAACCCATCTTGACCAGGGGATTTACTGGATTTTTGGGATTGTATAGCTTGTTCAATTTTATCAGGGAAGATCTCGACATTGAGATATTCGAGAGCGCTGATGAGTAGACATGGCAGTTGGGATTTAGCAAGAAAGTCGGCAATTAGCTGGGAAGTAGAGATGGATAATCGAATATCTGAGGGAGCCTTGAGATTGTAGAGATTAGAGTAATAGGATTGGAAGGCAGTTCTAATATCAGATGGGTTATGAATCAATTGGTCCTGGGAATTACGCATAGAAATAATATTTTTGTGGGTCCTAGCTCTACGAAGATGATCTGCAAGAATTTTGTCTGCTTTGTCTCCCTTCTCATAAAAGGTTTGGCAAAGCCATCTAAGGCGATTGGCCACTTGTTTAGAAAGAAGAAGATCTAGTTTAGTTTTGGTCTCCTGGAGGGCAGCTAAAGTAGCAGGAGTGGGAACAGATTTGTGTAAAGATTGTAAGGTGTGCAGTTGAATAGAGAGTTTGTTGATCTGAGTAAGAGATTCTTTATTTTTCCTGGAAGCGATATTGATCAGGTGTCCCCTTAGTACTGCTTTATGTACTGTCAAGAGAGTAGCTCTAGAAATATCTGGGTGGTCATTAAGGTAAAAACAATCTTTAATGTGGGATTTAATCGAAGGGAGTACATCTGGATTATGAAGTAAAGAGTCATTAAGACGCCAAGTCATAGGGCGGGGTAATAGTCCGGAGATATCAAAAGAGATGGGGGCATGGTCAGACCAAATGAGAGGGTGAACCTGGGCTGAGTGAAGATGTAAACTATGATCATGACTGAGCAGAATCATATCAATACGAGAATATGAATTGTGTGGGTGGGAGTAGAATGTATACTCACGAGCGTATGGTTCCTTAATTCTCCAGGAATCATAACGGAGCTGTGATCTCATGAGGTCGAGGAGGGATCGTGAGTGTCAGGGGTCCAGAGGGGGAGATAACGCGTCACAGGAGCAGAGCGGTCCAAAGTGTTATTGAGAACCATATTGAAGTCCCCAGCAACAATAAGTTCACCATGGCGATAATTAGAAATAATGGGGTCCAGTTTGGAGAAAAACATGTGTTGGGCTTGATTAGGAGCATAAATATTTAGTAGCGTACATAGTCTACTATTAAGCTTACCTACAAAGATAAGAAAGCGGCCCTCCTAATCCGCCAAAGAATGAGATAATTCGACTGTAAAATGGCGATCAAATAGGATCGTGACTCCATGTTTTTTAGTAGCATGATCACAAGCGTGATAGGTGACAGGATAGGCCCTAGAGCGGAGTTCTGGGTGGGAGTTATGCAAAAAATTTGTTTCTTGCAGGAAAACTATATCGCCCCAGTGGAGCTTAAGAGAAGCAAAGAGCTTTCCTCATTTCTGTGGGCTATTGAGCCCCTTCACATTAAAAGATAAGACGCAGAGACCCATGGGCAGCAAATTGGAAAGAGAAGGCTAGTAAAAATATTGGAGAGAAATCAGAAAAGGCTAAAAAGTTTAGTGAAAGGTCAGTAGAAAAGCAGGAGAGAATGTAAATGAAGGATATAGATGAGATTGTACAGTGGTCAATGGAGGAAAAGTATGGGGACAGGGGAAAAACCGGAAAGGGGGGTAGTGTAAGTGGTCACTTGGCAGGATAGGCCAGGACCAATAGTGCTGACAGTGGGAAGGGATACTATGTGACAACAAAGCACATAGGTCAGCAAAAGGACTAAAAGACCTAAAGAGGCATGGTTGAGCAACAGAATAATTCAACATATATGGATAAGAAGAGAGGGGACCCCTCTTGGAGGACATGAAAAAAAACTGGATACTAAGAAAAACATAGAATATAGAATGTACGGAACTGGTGTAGGGAAAATAACAAGAATAATAGAAAGAAAATAAATGAATATAAAGGATAAATAAAAATAAATAAAAAATAAATAAATAAAAGGGGCAGGATAGAGAGGGAAAACACATAACCATCAGAGAGAAACATTGTAGGGCAATAATAAAAAATTCCAAAATAATAATATTATGCAGCAACATAATTGACAACTAAAAAATACAAGAAACAAAATACAAATAAAATAAAAACATACATTAATAATACAACTGATTATGCATATAAACCCTAGACAAAATATACTAGGAGAAAACAGAAACTATGGGGAGGTCAATCTGAATACGACCTCAGCTCAAAAAAAACGTTACAATAATAGCATAACATAGCAAACAACCTAATGTATCAAAATACAATATAATAAAAAAAAAAAAAAAACAAACGTGATCCCTCAAAAGAGAGAGAAAGACCTCAGTGGGTCTTGTTACCAAAGAAATTGTAAAACAGTAAATAAACCTGGTGTAGAAAGTCAAGTTTCGGAGGGTGGAGCCGGTGGCGAGGACGAAGCAGGGATAGTTGACCATTCAGATCGTGAGGGCTGACGGGAGTCCGCTCTGGAAGACCTAAGTGATAGTGGAGGTAATGTAGTAGATACTGCTCCTTCGAGGTAAGGTCCAGAGTAGAGAGTAGGGATTGAGCTTCAGGAAGCAATTTAGCTGTAAGCAATTTTCCTTGATGCCAGACCATTAGATGGAATGGAAATCCCCAGCGATATTTAATGTCTTTTTAATGAAGCATAGTGGTGATGGGTTTGAAGTCCCTGTGTTTAGCCAGGGTAATCGGGGAAAGGTCTTGAAAGACTTGCAAGAAAGAATTATTGTAGGCTATCGTGAGAAGTTTACATACTTCCTTCATGATTGATTCTTTGGAGCTGAAATAGTGCATTCTGAGAATTACATCTCTAGGCTGGGATTGGACTTGTGAGCAAGGACGTAGGGCACGGTGAGCCCGGTCAAGAAGAAGATGGTCTTCTGGGGTCTCCGGAGAGAGCTGGGTGAAGAGGTTTTTGAGATAAAGTTCAAGATGAGCAGGCTCAACCTCTTCAGGGATGCCTTGAATCCTTAGGTTGTTTCGTCGTGCTCTGTTGTCCTGATCTTCTTAAGCGTCTTGTAATTGAGCAATATCTTGATGTATATGGCGAAAGTCAGTGTCCATGGATTGTTGGAACGACACTACTTCTTCCACGCAACGTTCCAGCTAATCAATCCGCTCCCTCCATGACATCAGCCTTCAATGAATGGAGGGCTTGAACAGATGCCTTGACGTCTTTAACTTCTTTTAGAAGGGGAAGGAAATCACGGTGTGTCAGAGGCCTAAGATCGTCATCATCCGGGTAGGTCAAGTTAGAGGTGAGACATCAGAGCAGTGGGGTTCACCACCAGAGGGGCCAAAAATACTGAAGCTATGGTATTCCCAGCAGGGAAAGCACCAAGCACACAGATTCAGATGTGCAGGGGGTCCAAGGATGAAGGGAGAGCTGGATAATTACTGCTGAAATTTTCACAGGCACAGGAGCTCCACTGCAGGATGAATGTAGAGGAGAAGGTAGCTGGAGGATGCAGGTATAGTGTACATGCAGCCCAGCAGGTAGATAGGGGCAGCACAGCGAGGGGATGGCTGTAGTACTTAGACAGAGCAGCTGGTGGAGCCTGGAGGAATCCCCAAAATGGTGGCTGGCTGGGAGAGGTACAGCAGCAGGAGGCCCTGTGACAGGCAGTGGCAGCAATGTTCAGGGAGAGCTGGTTCGATGTGGCAAGGCTGAGGTCAGCTCACCTTGGGTCTTCTAGGGCAGACAGATCCCGGACAGCAATGGGTGAGGAGGCGCTGGGTACACCAGAACGGCGCGCTGGCCGGAAATTGAGCCCGCAGCTGTGGGGCAGGTAGTAGGCCCTGGTGGAAGTCGGTGGCCAGCAGCTCTAGGATCCCCGCTGGTCAGTCTCCGGGAGGGGGGAGATCAGAATACAGTGCACCAGCGGCCAGCCTATAAAAATATCACAAATTACCAACTGGCTGCAGGGGGGGCAGGTTGGTGAGCCCCTACAAGCTTTGGGCCCTTGGGCAGCTGCCCAACAAGCCCAATGGAGATAGCACTGGTTAGGCACTAGGGGGGAGGTTAGGTTTAGGGGTAGGAGCAGGATACTTACCGACAGGTGTCGGTATCATAACCCTGTTGGGATGCCAACATTGGGATTCTGACTTCCGGGATCCTGGGCGTCGGCATCCCATACCCAACTCTTTGCAACACACCACTCCTAAGAACAAAGCAATCATTCCTAAAAAGAAAATAAAGAGATAAATCTACCCAACAATCAAAAGGGAACTCCTTCATCAAGAAGTGTCATATTATACCAAGCTGTCAGCTGGTAACTGCGTTTGATAGCTAATTTCACCTCTGGGGAAAGAGTTTGTATATAAGGTAACCAAGCGTAGAAAAAAAATATCAGCTAGTCCTCCTTTATTTAGGAATGTGCAGTAGCAGTCCATTCCATAGTTAAAAATTAGGAGATTTTGGATAGCATCATATTGAGCGCAGGGACGTCAGGAGCAATCTACTGAAATAATATAGTTTTCTTTGCTGCAGCAGCAACTTCAGTAAGGAAAACTCGCACACCTTTTGAAAATCTATGTGAGTAGTCATTATAAAACACCCATTCAGGAGATATGTGAAAATCATTATTTAAGGTGGTCCTAAGATAGTGCTGGAGCCTTTTCCACATTATTATTATATTATAAGTCTCAGTCAGCGAGCGTAATGTCTTGTGTCAAAAACTCAACACTTGCAAATTAGGGAAAAGTGGAATATTTGCCCAAAAATTGAGAGTATAAAGCTGCAAGGTTTTAATATCTACCAGTTGATAGAAATATTTCAGACCTCGGAGAGACCAAGGACCTCATTCAGAGTCGGTCGTAAGCGGCCGCTCGGTCGTACGCCTAACGACTGAGGAACTGAAAAAGGAAGCAATCGCATGGCCGGTCGGTCGCAACCAAAGTAACGCCCATACGTGAACAATGCACATCCTCTAGCTAGCGTGTGATAGCAGCTAGAGATCGAGACAATCGTTGTCAGTCATTGTCAGTCGCTGTATGTTAATTTTCTTCTGATGGTTGCGGCCGCTTGTGTTGTATTGTTCAAATGTCATTTAGTTCATGCTGATGTTTTACTGGTAGTGCGTTTGTAAAATAAAAAGATTTTAAACCCGGATTTTGGAATAATAATGTTGTGTTGTTGTTACATGCATGTTAAATTTAACAAAAAACTGCATAGAATAGGCCATCCCCATGAAATTTATTTATTCTTATTATTCATTAATGCTAACGCAGCTGAATCAATTACAAGCCAATTAGCAGTGTTATTAGCTTCATCAAACGATTATTAGCTGCTTGCATTGTGTGGCACAAAATAGAAACATCAATCCTAATCCTAATCAGTATCGATTGTACACTGGGGCTTGCGAGAGCACGTACCCAACCTCAAGCTGTGCGATCAGCCAGGCCTCGAACCTGCTCGCAGAATGACATTTTACTACTTCCGGACTTCTATGTCGGTCGTAGCAGGTAATTTATGTACGCCCCTAAAACGCCCTGAAAACGGTGAGGCACGTCTGCGTTTTCAGACCACCACCCCCGTCAACACCCACAAATGGCCTTTCATGTCAATCAACTCTCGTAAGCCACTTTCTGCTCGTAAGCCGTACGATCTACAGCATTTTGGATCGCAAAGCCTCGTACGCACATGCGCACAACTAACCGTGCGCATGCGTGGTTTGGAAACATCGGATGCGTATGACCGAGCGGCCGCTTACGGCCGACTCTGCATGAGGTCCCAAGACCATACATCACAGAAGAAGCGACCACTGGGGATTCCCGACTAATAGTAGAAATAGGGAGAGCTTCAAATGGGAACAGAGCTGCCTCCAATCCTTACAAGTTGTAGTCAGCGGAACATTATTTTTGACTGAAGGGTAGAATGTAGCAGGGTGAGCATATAACAACACTGGTTTTTTTAAATGATTATTATAGTTTTATTTATAATGTCACCCTAAAATCAAAATGCAACATGCTTGCAATGCTGAAACCGGTGACATCAGTATGTTTTTATGTACAAATGATCTCCTGTGTGCTACATTTAACTAGCATATATCTGTATTCTGCTGCCTTAATAATGAACACAGCAGATTTATATCCTGCTAACTGAAAATCCATCAATTCTACCATGTCCATAGAAATGCTTTTTAGAATAATTAACTCATGTGGGAGCATAATAAAGTAAAAGTAAAAAAATATATATTTATTTAGTCTTTCAGCAATAGACTTGGCATGGCTCAGCATTGATTTAAATGTGATAATCAATGTACAGCACTCATCACTGTAGCAGCTTCCACAAGATTTTTATAATTGGCTTCATACCCAAAGCAAACCTGATTTATAGGATGTGCTCATGTTTAGCATTTACACAGCAAAATATCCTCATTTTCTTCCTTATATGCTTTAACATTTGTCTGAAACTTCCAACTTAAAGTCAGAGACAGAAAATGGCATAGTCAGACCCAATGGCAAATTTTGGGGAAGGCTCAATGATCCTCCCAAAGTCACACTCTGCTCTTCTTAGCATGCTCTCATGCTATCTGGCCACCAAAGGAGACTGTCCTATCATTTCTAGGTCCCCATGAACTTTGGGCCACATGGCAGCCATAGTATTTGTGATTTTCTAACTGCATCACGTAGATATTATAAAAAATCTCTAAATAAGACAAAAACACTTCTACTTACCTCCTACATGACTAATATAATAGATAAATGATATCCTAGCTACAGTATATCTTCATATTATTCACATGGTGTTGGACTACTATAAGATGCCCTAATTAAATACATATGTGTACATTTCCAATGAAAGTCTACACTGTAAAGCTGGGTACACACTCCAATTCTCATCCAATCCAACTTCAGACCGACTGGTTTGTCAGACATTGGTAGAGTGTGTACGCTCACAAGACGTTTGGTTGCATACAATCTTAGTCTTCTGGTCTTGTGATAAGATTTGTAAACCTGCTGAAAAATCCGGAGACCAGATCGACAATCACCAGACCAATTCAGAACTGTGTATGCTCCTGAGACTGGTTTGTCCAATATTTCTACCAATTCATCCCAGTGAGTGTCAGCCGGTCTGCCAAAGATTAGAAGAGTGTGTTCAGTGACACAATCTTTTCATCAGATTGTTTCAGCAGATGCAGATTGGAGATCTGCTGCAAAATTGGACAAGTGTGTATGCATAGATTGGATTTAGAATCTGCGATGAGGTCTGCAGTAGAATTGCGTCAACAATCTGGTCTGGAGTTGGATCCCCGGAGGATTGGACAAATGTGTACCCAGCGCAAGTCACAACATATTGTTGATTGTTTTTAACATAATACAAAAGGCTGCACTAAAACAAATATAAATCTAGAGGCCAGAAGATCTAAAGGTGCGTAATCCGCTTGCTGATAGAGGAAAGACAGTACAATTACAATATTGTAATCATACAGTCGTTCCTAATCCTGTGAAGTACCTACACTGAATGATATGTCATTCAGTGCAGGCATCCTCACTCATCCCCGAACATGCACAATCTGTCGTTTTTGGCAGATTGACCAGCATGTTTAGGTGATGATTGATGTCGAAAACGGCCAGCGGGAGCACGCATCGCTGGTCGTTTTCGACATTTTAATGCACGATTTGTGAACGATTGAAGGATAACGATGTCGTTATACTTCAACCGCTCATTTTAATCGCCTAGTGAATGCGCACCTTTACAGACTAACACTTGGCTTTTAGAGACCTTTCATTTATAATATATATTGGATACTGGGGAAGTTCAACCATTGTTCAGCTCCTGCCCCTGCAGTACAACCCTTGGATGCCAAATAACTGTTTCCTCTTGTGGTTTTATCAATAATGCCTTCCATTTCTTTAAGCTAGGAATGTATCCTATTGTGCATATTGTAACCTGTTACAATTTGAAATGTCTAGAATATTTGGAATGTCAAAGTGATATAAAGTGGGTGTGTAATACAGATTAATGCACCTGTACATTACCAGATATTCCAAACAGCAATGTCAAAGTTTCTCTCATGCAAGCAGGATGTACTAACACTATAATGTGGTCGAACCTCCGGAAACTGGCTTTAGACCGCATTTCCCATATTTTTCAGAGGTTTGACCCCATTTCTCATATGCATCAAGCATATTTCTGGAGTTTGCACCTGATAGGCAGTGCCATCTATAGATGGCACTGCCTTAAAGAAGCTTATGGGCTTCTTTTCGAATAATTCCCAGAGAGGGATCTAATTGGATCCCTCCCACTATCCCCCATGGCTCACGCATTGCGTTGTCCGATGGCCACGCATGTGCAGAAGAACTGCCGGGTCATGAACCAGGAAGTCCTCACACAGCG
Source organism: Taudactylus pleione (assembly GCA_031769625.1). NCBI lineage: Eukaryota > Metazoa > Chordata > Amphibia > Anura > Myobatrachidae > Taudactylus > Taudactylus pleione. The sequence goes on from JAUIMM010000250.1 coordinate 655,401, forward strand.
AAGGACAGCTGTTATCGAAAGAACTGTCCTTTGCAGTTTAAACGCAAATCTACATGCATACGGGATAAAAAATATGCATCTATGCATGCAATACGTGGTGAGATGTATCACATTAAAAATGTGATGCATGATACATCCATCATTAAGGGCTCTATTCATCACTTTGGTTGTGGTGGAACAAGACATGGCTTAAGAAGATTGCTGCAATGGACCTCCAGGCCACAATCTAGTATTAGAATACCATCCTGTTGTGATCTTATTCTTACTGGGCCAATTGAAGAGCAGCAGCAGAAGTTGAAGGAGCCACATCGCCGTTGCCATATGGGATGTGGCACACAAGACCACACCCGAGGTAGCAACCCCAGATGCCACACAGCTGGACATATGCTCTCAATGCACCTGCTGGCTTCCAGTCTTCCAAGATTACTGAGACCATTATACAGTCATGGGCAGGGAAGCTGAGAGACGTGCCGGGCCCAGAGGAAGGGGATATGGCCTAACCATGGGAGGCATAAAAAAAAAGCTTTGCGATCGCTCCCCCCAACAGGCATAGAGACAGAGCCACAAGCAGTATCCCACTGCAGCCCAGTACACAGCAGCATGTGCTGGGCTGCTGTGAGGTAAGAGAAAGGGGGAGCGATGCCATACCCATGCCTCCGCCAGGGCCTTGCAGCAATCCGGGGCCCGGGTAATTAGAACCCGCTCCCCCCCCTCTCGGCACCCCTCGTCATGGGTCGCAGATGTCTCAGAAGGTGCTATCACACCGAGGTGATGGACAATGGTGCTCCCTGCCGGATAAGAGGAGAGCAGGCATCAGCAATGTGCTCAAAAACAATAAGATGGGGGGCGACAGAACACATCAGGGAAGGAAATAGAAAATAAAAAAGAGGAGAAGCACAAGAATAAAGAAGGCACAGAACAAAGGAAAATAAATAGAAAGTAACAATGTAAAGTAAATAGAAAGAAAAATCAAAATAGGAAAGACAATATAATGAAGCACAAAAGATTGCAAGGCAGCTCTTCCCTCTGCCCTGGGAGATTTCCAAAAAACAAAGATAAAGTGCTGTTAGTCAGAAAACTTTCAGCCCCACCCATATAACACTATACACAAAACCAAGAGATAAAAGAATACCAATTTAAACGGGCAACCATAAAATTCTTAAAGGGGCCCTGTTCAACCTAAGCTCAGTGTTTAGCTGTCCTCAGGCCTTACGAGTCATCTGTATCGACCTCCCTTCAAGTTCCTTTGTTCAGTGTCAGAGAATATCCAATTACAAGGCCAGTAATACTTATGCAGCACTGCCCTTCCAGCATGAGATCAATTTTGCGGTCTACAGGCAGTTACAGTAGTGTAACTTCCTGTTTTCTTAGTTGGTGGCATTTCTGTGCTCTAGACCTGCTGCATACTTGTCGGCACATTATTCATTCCTTATTTGCCATTCCTGAGAGAATTGGAGAGTTAGGAGCCTCCACTGAGATACAAATAAATAGAATGTATTTAGTGAGTATCAATGTCACATATACTTAATACTGTCACAATTACACACAAAGTCCATGGGGCTATTAAAGGTGCACTCACAGGTATCATTAAAATTAACTGGCATTTGATTAGCTGTAATCTGACATCTAGTACAATTTTCCTACATTTATATCAATATATTTGGTTTATAATGCTCAGTGCCGCAGCAGGGCGATTTTGAGCACCTGGTCCCGGCTCCACCCTCCAAACATGTTATATCATTATGTCCCGCCAGAGGGGCAGGCTGTTGGCACAAGGGATTACAGCACTACGATGCTCTGGGTGTCTGTACAGGTGCAGGGTCCTTATCTGGAGTGTCCAGCTGTGCTACAGGTTGTAGGGTGCTGTACCAGGCACCCTGCAAGCCAAGTGCAGGTGCCATATGGCAGTGACAGTGCCAACCCTTTAGGTTGTCAAAGTTATTTAGTGGAAATCACTGGCTGCTTCCCCATGTCACATAAATTAGAGGCAGACTACTTGTGTATCTCCAGATGTTAAACTAAAAGTCCCAGCATGTCCCTCTACCCCCTTGTGCTTCTCCTTACTTTCATTGGCTTCTTAGTCTTACTCACCACTAGGGCACCTAACACTTGGTTGCTTATGCTCTGTTGCTATGATCACTAATGTAGCATTGTATATTATCCTTGTCCTCGTCTTGTATTGTATTGTAATGTAAGTCACTGGTCACATATTTGTTTATGTACTGTGTAAGGCACTGCGGAACACTTGTGGCGCCATATAAATAAATTATTATTATAATAATAATAATGTCCTATGAGGCAGAAGAAGTTGGTTGAGCAGGGTCATCATCATGTGTGCAAAAACTGTAATAACTTTATTGTGCAAAATCAGTATTATTCTTATTTTGAAGGATTTCAATTAACTAAAGTATTTTTATCTATAACCACCTTTCTCTTTTCTAGTCACTGTAAAATACATTCATAGTTATTGCATGTTCTGCCTATCAGACATTGCATGAAAGAGAAACACAGAGAAGCAATTAATGGATCTTTGCTGCTCTCTGCTGTTGGTTTAGGCTACCTGTAAGTAGTACTATGCAGTTTATTTAATGTCTTATTTTTAGAGAAAATGTCCTATTAAATGACACAGCATGCATTCCAAAAATAAATACATACATATAAAAATCTATTTGTCATAACACCACACTTGTGGCATTGGGCTAAAGCTAAATAAAGACATTTAAGTAAATAGTTATATTAGTCTCTGACAGCTATCACTAAGTGTAAAATCATGTTTATATTGCAGTAAGACTATATGCCACATGAACATTTCTCCTAGCGATGGCTGAGCATGGATATAGGAATATCCTAACTGTAATGCAAGTTTTTGTAATACAGGGCCTAATTCAGAGATGTACTTTATGGAAATTCAACTTTCCGCACATCTCCGATTTTTGCAGATATGCGCTTGCGCAGGAGCCACAATGTACATGTGTAGATCTGTTTCTGCGCAGTGCCCGTAAAGCCACAGCACGATTGACATGATGCTGGCGTTTGGGGGCGGCAACTGGCAGAGTTACAGAAAAATGGGGGCGTTAGCCCCATTTTTTAGGCATGCTGAATCTACTGGCTGCTTCCTTGGATGCAGCTTCACTGGCCCCAGCAGCAAGGTTTTGCTGGGCATCCTGAGTAAGCTGAGGGTCACTCAAAGTTCCGATGTTTGCTCAGTTGATCCGATGCTGCATCTTCTTTTACTCACGTTGCCTCCTACAGCTTTTACATATTTTACTGCAGCCGCTGTGTCCAAAGATGCAGCGGCTGGGCTATAGCTTCAGTCTCTGAATCAGGCCCATAGTCTGTAAAAAGCACTAGGATTCAAACATGAAGACCTAGCTTTCTGTGTTACACATTATTCAGAACATTAGCTCCCAATATTCATCTGCCCAAATAGTAATTCCAACAATGTACAGATGTGTCCACATCCTGTACATCTATCCTTTGTGCGCTAAAAGGCGCATTACACAAAACACGTGAGCGCCATGCGACTTCTCAGCACCGAGCATGTCGTGCAACTTTTTCCCTTAAAATACATATTACCCACAAAGCTATGTGAATAGCACATACAAGCAGCTTATGCTGATTAAAATGATATGCTGCATGCCTATATTCTGTGTGTGGCTATATCTGCATGCAAACTGCTACATTACAGTGTCAGCGCCAAGAGCATAACCAGCCCTGGACCTCTGAGCCTGGTCTGCTACGTACAAATCAAGGGTAAAAATGGCATTGGGCCCCCCTGTTTTTCCAGTAACCAGTACCAGGCTGAACCATCTGCTGGCTTACATTATAGCAGGGAGACACACAGAGTGGGGTCCCCCTGCCATTATGTAAAAGCAGTCCCAAACTGGTCAGTCCAGGGCTGGAATTTCTTGTCAAGTTGGGACCCCAAAATAATATGGAGGCCCACCTCCCAAGGATCAACTAGCAGCCCAGGGTTATTCCAAGGGTTGGGTACTGGATGTCGGCGCTCGGGATCCTGGTGGTCAGAATCCTGATGCCGGCATCCCAACAGGGTTAGGATACCGGTGTGGGATTCTGACTGGTGTTGAGACTCCGGTGCCAACATTTTAAATGCTGGCTTCCCTACTAGTAACTACATCCCATTCCCTGCATCCCTGGTGGTCACTGAGTTGGGCACAGTGTGTGGGATGTGGATGGGGGAAGGAGAGCTCAGAGAGGGGTGTGGATGGGAGTAGGGGAGTGCATTGTGTGAGATGTGGATGGGGAAGGGAAGCACAATGTGTGGGATGTGGATGGGGAAGGGGAGCGCAGTGTGTGGCATGTGGAGAGGGAAGGGGAGCACACAGTGGGATGGGGAGCGCATTGGTGTGATGTGGATCAGAGTAGGGGAGCGAAGTATGGGATTTGGATGGGGGAAGGGGAGCACAGTATGCGATGTGGATGGGAGAAGGGTAGCACAGTGTGTGGGATGTGGATGGGAGAAGTTGAGCACAGTATGGGATGTGGATAGGAGAAGGGGAGTGCAGTTTGGATGGGAGAAGGGGAGCAATGTGTGGGATGTGGATAGCGGAAGGGTAGCGAAGTGTGTGATTTGGATAGGGAAGGGGAGAGCAGTGTGTGGGATGTGGATATGGGAGGGGGAGCGCAGTGTGGGATTTGAATAGGGGAAGGGAAGCACAGTGTGCGTGATGTGGAGTGGGAAGGGGAGCACAGAATAGAATGTGGATGGGGAAGAGGAGCAATGTGTGGGATGTGGATGGGGAAGGGGAGCGCAGTGTGCAAGATGTGGTTGGGGGAAGGGAAGCACAGTGTGTGAGATGTGTATAAGGGAAGGGGAGCATAGTGCGTGGGATGTATATGGGTAAATGGGAGAACAGTGTGTGGAATGTAGAGGGGGAAGCGGAGCATCACAGTGGGATGGGGATGGGGAGCATATGGGTGGGATATGGATCGGAGAAGGGGCTGCGCAGTGTGGGAAGTGGATGTAGAAGGGGAGCACATTATGGGATGTGTATGGAGAAGGTTAGCAAAGTGTGTGGGATGTGGATGGGAGAAAGAGAGCAATGTGTGGGATGTGGTTGGGGAAGAGTAGTGCAGTGTGTGAGATATGGATAGGGGAAGGGGGAGCACAGTGTGTGCGATGTGGATGGGGGAAGGGGAGCACAGTGTGTGGGATGTGGATGGGAGAAAGGTAGCACAGTGTGTGGGATATGGTTGGGAGAAGGGAGCAATTTGTGGCATGTGGATGGGGAAAGGGAGCACAGTGTTGGATGTGGATGGGGAAGGGAGTGCAGTGTGTGAGATGTGGGTAGGGGAAGGGGAGCACAGTGTGGGATGTGGATGGGGGAAGGGGATTGCAATGTGTGGGATGTGGATAGGGGAACGGGAGCACAGAATAGAATGTGGATGGGGAAGGGAAGCGCAGTATGTGGGATGTGGATGGGAGAAAAGTAGCGCAGTTTGTGGGATGTGGATGGGAGAAGGGGAGCAATGTGTGGGATGTGGATGGGGAAGGGGAGCGCAGTGTGTGAGATGTGGATAGGGGAAGGGGAGCACAGTGTGGGATGTGGATGGGGAAGGGAGCGCAGTGTGTGAGATGTGGGTAGGGGAAGGGGAGCACAGTGTGGGATGTGGATGGGGGAAGGGGAGTACAGTGTGTGGGATATGAATGGGGAAGGGGAGAGCAATGTGTGGGATTTGGGTGAGGGAAGGGGAGTGCAGTGTGAGGAATGTTGAGGGGGAAGGGGAGCGCAGAGTGGAATGTGGATGGGAGAAGGGTAGTGCATAGTGGGATGTGGATGGGAGAAGGGGAGCACAAAGTTGGATGTGGATGGGAGAAGGGGAGCACAGAGTGGGATGTGGGTGGGAGAAGGGGAGCACAGAGTGGGATGTGGGTGGGAGAAGGGGAGCAATGTGTGGGATGTGGATGGGAGAAGGGGAGCAATGTGTGGGATGTAGATACGGGAAGGGGAGTGCAGTGTGTGAGATGTGGATAGGGGAAGGGGAGCACAGTGTGGGATGTGGATGGGGAAGGGAGCGCAGTGTGTGAGATGTGGGTAGGGGAAGGGGAGCACAGTGTGGGATGTGGAAGGTGGGAAGGGGAGTACAGTGTGTGGGATATGAATGGGGAAGGGGAGAGCAATGTGTGGGATTTGGGTGAGGGAAGGGAAGTGCAGTGTGAGGAATGTTGAGGGGGAAGGGGAGCGCAGAGTGGAATTTGGATGGGAGAAGGGTAATGCATAGTGGGATGTGGATGGGAGAAGGGGAGCAATGTGTGGGATGTAGATACGGGAAGGGGAGTGCAGTGTGTGTGATGTGGATAGGGGAAGGGGAGCGCAGTGATTGGGATGTGGATGGGAGAAGTTGAGCACAGTGTGGGATGAGGATGGGAGAAGTTGAGCAATGTGTGGGATGTGGATAGGGGAAGGGGAGCGCAGTGTGTGGTTTGGATGGGTAAGGGGAGCACAGTGTTTGGGATGTGGATAGAAGAAGGGGAGCGCAATGTGTGGTTTGGATGGGCAAGGGGAGCGCAGTGTTTGGGATGTGGATAGAAGAAGGGGAGCGCAGTGAGGGATGTGTGTGGGGGAAGGGGAGCGCAGTGTTTTGGATGTGGATAGGGGAAGGGGAGCGCAGTGTGTGGTTTGGATGGGTAAGGGGAGCACAGTGTTTGGGATGTGGATAGAAGAAGGGGAGCGCAATGTGTGGTTTGGATGGGCAAGGGGAGCGCAGTGTTTGGGATGTGGATAGAAGAAGGGGAGCGCAGTGAGGGATGTGTGTGGGGGAAGGGGAGCGCAGTGTTTTGGATGTGGATAGGGGAAGGGGAGCGCAGTGTGTGAGATGAAGATAGGGGAAGGGAAGCACAGTGTGTGGCATGTGGACAGGGGAAGGGGAGTAGTGTGGATGGGAGAAGGGGAGCAATGTGTGGGATGTGGATAGTGGAAGGGGAGCTCAGTGTGTGATTTTTATAGGGATGGGGAGTGCAGTGTGGATGGGAGAAGGAGAGCAATGTGTGGGATGTGGATGGGGGAAGTGGAGCGCAGTGTGTGGGATGTGGATGCGGTAAGGGGAGTGCAGAGTGGGATGTGGATGGGAGAAGGGAAGCGCAGTGTGTGGGATGTGGGTGGGGAATGGGAAGCAATGTGTGGGATGTGCATAGGGGAAGGGGAGCGCAGTATGGGATGTAGATTATTATTAATATATACAGTACATGAGTATATATTTCAAAATATATATCATATATATATATATATATATATATATATACACACAGTACATATATATATATTTATATCTATATATACATATATAAGAGAGATAGGTAGATAGATAGAATATATGGATAATAAATTGTAAAATAAATGTATATAACATTTGTACTGTATCCATCTATAGTCTATCTATAGTCTTCTGTCACAAGCCGGGCCACTTGCTTGTGTTTGCCCCCCAGCCCCTGCCAGTGCACACTACTGTGCGGCACATGGCATTCTGGGAGAGGCCGCGGGGTAGAGAGGAGGGTCACGTCATGGAGGAGAAGCAGCAGCAGTCCGCCTGTTGGACTGAGACCCTGAGGAGAGAAGAAAAGACCCGGCTGCTGCTGCTGTGTGACAGTCCCTGGTCTGCCTGTGGATCTTCTGTGCTGCGATTCGGATCCTGCTGCCCGCTGAGACATCATGGTGAGCAAGGGGATATGTGGTGAAGGGGATTTGTGTATGTGTGCTGTCAAGTGTGTGTAGGGGAGATAGGTGTGTGAGAGTGTTGTCATTTGATGCGGCAGTAAGCCATCCTGCCTGAGCTGAATGTTTTTATTTTAGATGTGGGCACCATTCCAGAGCATGGAAGCAAGTTAGGGAGCCTGGAAGAGCAGCAGAAGAACCTAGCACTGCCCTGGACATATATGTACATATTGGGCTTTATAGCAGTGCATCCCTAACAGTGCATGTTTTCCAAATCTCCTAGTTGGTGCACGGGTTATTTATTAATGGCTGATACATGTTATACGATCCATAGGTGGTGCTAATTATTTAATTGTGATACTGAGAAGAACTTGTAGCACTAGTGAAATTCTATTATATTACTATTTCTACTGTGGTCATGGTATGTGCTGGAGAGCGGGGTTTCCAGGCAGACGGAAACCCCCCCTGCGTTTGCCTATGGCATATACGCACGCAATCGGTCATATGCATCGCAGTGCACGTGCACAAACTAGCAATTGTGATGGGAACTGCGTTTGCAGAGGCTACGCAGATCCAGAGCAGAGTGATTGACAGGAAGTGCCATTTGTGGGTGGTGACGAGGGGTGGTCAGGCAAACGCAGGCATGCCAGTGCGTTTCAACGCCATTGCATGGGCGTGCATAATTTAACCACTGCGTTTCCTGATGCCTCTTGAGTACTCATAGCATGTGCAGAAGTTAGTAATTTCTGAGTGAGGTCTGGGCTTCCTTAACTGTGCACATGGGGCCAATGTTACTCGATGTTACCGATTGTTTCGCTATGTTGCCCTAGTATACGGATGTGAGTAGGGAGAAGTGGGCATCACAGATGGTGTAATGGTTAGCGTTACTGCCTCACAGCAATGAGGTCGTGGGTTCAATTCCTACCACGGCCCTAACTGTGCGGAGTTTGTATATTCTCTCTGTGCTTGCGTAGGTTTCCTTCGGGTACTCCGGTTTCCTCCCACACTCCAAAAATATACCGGTAGGTTAATTGGATCCCAGCAAAAATTAACCCTAGTATGTATGTGTGTGAGCATGTGTTAGGGAATATAGATTGTAAACTCCACTGGGGCAGGGACTGATGTGAATGGCCAAATAATCTCTGTAAAGCGCTGCGGAATATGTGTGCGCTATATAAATAAATGGTAATAATAAAAAATAAATAAATCCTTATGTCAGGCTGAGTACGCAATGTGAATGCATACATTTAAATAGCACCACTGATATTAGTTGCGTGCGTATAAGCAGAATAGCGTTCCATACTGAATCAGGCCCACTAACTCTGCTGCAGCAGTGTTATTTTATATAGCGTTGCAGTATATCTTTAGAAGTTGAATTCACACAGGCAACTATTTCATTTCTTCTTTGATTAGACCCAACAAGATTTTAGCGAGTGTACTAGCATATTTAAGAGCAATACCAGGACACAGTGCAATTTAAGTGCAATTTCAGGACACAGTGTACATCAACTGACCATCTCACATAACTCTAGGAGGCCTAATCATTTACTTCTATCCTCTGTTTCTGTTACCTGACATTATTAATCCTTGCTGCTGACGTGTTACCTTATATGTGATGATGCATTATACCTACACTGATAGAATATCAAGCATTACTGCCATATGATATCCTCTTGGATCCGTTTGAGACATATGCATTTGATATTTTTATGGTGATCTACTGTACATGCTCAGTATATGTATGTCTCTCTGTTTGATTCATTAGAAGGCAGCGTGTGTACTGTATATCTTCTATGAAAATTGTACTAGTGTATTTATGTGCAATATCTATCCTGAATTTAAGGAAATTGTATTTTAAGTTTTTAACAAGACATAATAGCTGTCAGATTATTTGGGAGTATAAAACAGTTCTATGAATATTTTGCCAACATTCTTTGAGTTATCCGGATCTTTTTGTTCTGGAATCACTAGCTAAGTGATTTTATTTATACATTTTGATATTAGTGTTTGCTTCTGATATATGTACTGTATGTGTTTAGACCAGATATGGGCGTTTTTAGATCTCATTATACAAGTTCAGTTTTAACTCATACTCGGACATAGTTATAGTCCCCCTAAACCCGAGGGTATTTTTTTGCCTTATTATAGGAAAGTGTGTGCAAGCTAAATGTCCTTGAGCTGCAGAGAGCTGGCCTGGGCCCCATTACTATCAGAGAGCATGGACTAATTGCAGGAGACGTGTCCATGCCACCGCTTAAAAAAAAAAAAAGGCATTATGCGTTGAGGGGGAAGTGCGATCAGAGAAGAGAAGAGACTGCTGCTGCTCAGCAGTAGTCTCCCTGGTCCCCCTGCAGCCCAGCACACAGCAGCATGTGAGAGGGGTTTCAACATGCTTGATTTTAGAGTGAGTGGGGCCAGTCCATGGAGAGGGCATAATTAGCACTTAACCATCTTTAATATGTGTCATACAAAATGTAATGTGCGTCATAATTTCAGCATAACCAGGACCAGTGATCACAGCAAGACATTAAATGTGGCAGTAGGGCCATCCTGAAAGAGCTAAATGTTTTTATTTCAGATGTGGGCACCATTACAGAGCATTGGAGCAAGTCCGGGAGTCTGGGGGTGCAGCAGCAGAACCTAGAAATGCCCTGGGCATAGATGTATATATTGGTCTTCTTATGCACTGAATAGTGTATTATACAGTATTAATAATTAACCCTATTGATGGTCTATAGCATTGCACCCCTAACAGTGCATGTTTTCCATATCTCCAAGTTGGTGCACAGGTGTATTTAATACTGGCTGACACGTGTTAAAAGATCAACAAGGGGTGCTATTTATTTCACTGAGAAGAACATGCAGCACTAGTAAAATTCTATTATATTACAATTTCTATTGTGGTTATGGCTGGGAGGGGGGTTTCCAGGCATCCGGAAACCCTCCCTGCGTTTCCCTGGTGACACCCGGTGTGGGCCCCAGAGAGGATAGTAGTGCGCACATTAAAGATGTGCACCAGTAGAAAAGGGGGCATGACATAGTGGGTAGGGGGTGTGGTCTCAAATGCCGGGGGTGTGACCTCAAGGCCAAACCCCCATTTTAGTCACTCCAGGGGTCCACAGATGCGGATTGCTCCTGGGGACCAGCATGTGTGCGGAACTTGCTCCCTCACTGTGTCAGGACCCAAGTGCATGCAATGCTACAGTGCAGCACCCGGCTCCTGTCACTGAGGAGTCGGCACTTTGGTGTCACCCCGGGTGCGGCCCACACCCTCCGTGTGACGCCACTGGTGCTGGGCGGCTTGAAGGTAAGAGGTAGGTGCCCTTACATCAAGCTCAGGCAATTAGTACCCTCTCGGTGCTGCACAAAAGAAGACAGCCAGCCCTAGCAGTGAAAAACCGAACAGGGGTTACCCCCTCCCCTCTTCCCAGACTGTTCATCCTAGACAGCTCCAGCAGCAGGAGCAAGTGACACACCAGCTTCTCCCTTGCTGCACCCCTGCAGTGGCACAGAACGAGACTTGAATTGCAGCAAATTAGAATATTTGGAAGCAAGTCCTACATATGTGCATATACATTTGCCAAAGGAAAAACAAGCCAAGTGGGAAGCTCATGCAAATGAAGCAGCTCTATAGCACAAGCCAAAAAGGATTCTATATTCTGGAGCAACAAATGTTTAATTAGCAGAAGTGTGGTGATTGATGTGGCACTAACATTTTACACAAGATGTTCAGCCTTAGAAAAAGTCTCCATCAGGAACATAGGACCTGATTCAGAGATGGACGTAGGAGACACAGAACAGCAGTCTTTGGACACAGCTGTTGTGTAAAAATATGCTAAAGCTGCAGGAGGCTTTTTGTGTAAATAGATGCCTCCTGACAGCTTCTGTGATCCGCTGCTGTGTTCGAAGGCGCAGCATTGGATCATCTTCATGAACATTGGTCAACTGAGTAACCCTCAGGTTATACTGGATGGACGTTTTTTCATGCTGCCAGGGACAGGAAATTCTTCCGATGCAGACCCTAGCCAAGGCACGCTTACAAAACGGGGGCATTTGTCATCATTGTGCACCCACATCCCTAACTGCTGCGGCTTAAAGGGCAAAACGAGCGATATTATATTACGAGATCTGTACATAAGCAGTGCGGGTTCTGTGCATGTACGTAAACCATCAGGTTTGCGTACATCTCTGTATGAGGCCAATAGGAACAAGTAACACTGAAATCTAATTTGTTTATCCAGCTATACAAAAAAGAAAGAAAGTAAAACTGTCTCAGATGGAACAGAAGCATTTCAACCAAATACTTGTCATACATGAATCCAAGATTACCACATCCTGTTTATTAAATCAAGTTTCATAAAAGATATTTAGAACTTAGGAAACTAAACAAAGATGTAGGCAGAACCTTGTGGACTCCATAGCAACATTTTGAAGGTGTTCCTTCCCCCTTCTAGAGAGACACTACTCTCCAAAGCATTTGTTCATTTTATGCTCCATAGTAGTGCCCTAGTTCATTTTATGTTCCATAGTAGTGCCCTAGTTCATTTTATGTGCCATAGTAGCGCACTACTGTAGTTCACTTTATGCACCATAGTAGCGCCCTAGTTCATTTTATGCACCATAGTAGTGCCCTAGTTCATTTTATGCACCATAGCAGTGCCCTAGTTTATTTTATGCACCATAGTAGCGCCCTAGTTCATTTTATGTGCCATAGTAGTGCCCTAGTTCATTTTATGCACCATAGCAGTGCCCTAGTTTATTTTATGCACCATAGTAGTACCCTAGTTAATTTTATTCACCATAGTAGTGCCCTAGTTCATTTTATGCACCATAGTAGTGCAATAGTTCATTTTATGCACCATAGTAGTGCTCTAGTTCATTTTATGCGCCATAGTAGCACCCTAGTTAATTTTATGCACCATAGTAGTGCCCTAGTTCATTTTATACATCATAGCAGAGCTCTAGTTCATTTAATGCACCATAGTAGCGCCCTAGTTCATTTTATTCACCATAGTAGCGCCCTAGTTCATTTTATGCACCACAGTAGTGCCCTAGTTCATTTTATGTGCCATAGTAGTTCCCTAGTTCATTTTAAGCACCAATGTAGTGCCCTAATTCATTTTATGCGCCATAGTAGCACACTACTGTAGTTCATTTGATGCACCTTAGTAGCGCCATGGTTCATTTTATGCACCATAGTAGTGCCCTAGTTAATGCTATGCACCATAGTAGTGCCCAAGTTCATTTTATGCACCATAGTAGCACACTACTGTAGTTCATTTGATGCACCATAGTAGCGCCCTGGTTCATTTTATGCACCATAGTAGTGCCCTAGTTAATGCTATGCACCATAGTAGTGCCCAAGTTCATTTTATGCACCATAGTAGCGCCCTAGTTCATTTTATGCACCATAGTAGCACCCTAGTTCATTTTAAGCACCATAGTAGCACCCTAGTTCATTTTATGCACCATAGTAGTGCCCTAGTTCATTTTATGCACCATAGCAGTGTCCTAGTTTATTTTATGCACCATAGTAGTGCCCTAGTTCATTTTATGCGCCATAGTAGTGCCCTAGTTCATTTTATGCACCATAGTAGTGCCCTAGTTCATTTTATGCACCATAGTAGTGCCCTAGTTAATTTTATGCACCATAGTAGTGCTCTAGTTCATTTTATGCGCCATAGTAGTGCCCTAGTTCATTATATGTGCCATAGTAGTGCCCTAGTTCATTTTATGCGCCATAGCAGTGCCCTAGTTTATTTTATGCACCATAGTAGTACCCTAGTTAATTTTATTCACCATAGTAGTGCCCTAGTTCATTTTATGCACCATAGTAGTGCCCTAGTTAATTTTATGCACCATAGTAGTGCTCTAGTTCATTTTATGCGCCATAGTAGTGCCCTAGTTCATTATATGTGCCATAGTAGTGCCCTTGTTCATTTTATGCTCCATAGTGCCCTAGTTCATTTTATGCACATAGTAGTGCCCTAGTTAATTTTATGCACCATAGTTGTGCCCTAGTTCATTTTATGCACCATAGTAGTGCCCTAGTTCATTATATGTGCCATAGTAGTGCCCTAGTTCATTTTATGCACCATAGTAGTGCACTAGTTCATTTTATGCGCCATAGTTGTGCCCTAGTTCATTTTATGCACCATAGTAGTGCCCTAGTTCATTTTATGCACCATAGTAGTGCCCTAGTTAATTTTATGCACCATAGTAGTGCTCTAGTTCATTTTATGCGCCATAGTAGTGCCCTAGTTCATTATATGTGCCATAGTAGTGCCCTTGTTCATTTTATGCACCATAGCAGTGCCCTAGTTTATTTTATGCACCATAGTAGTACCCTAGTTAATTTTATTCACCATAGTAGTGCCCTAGTTCATTTTATGCACCATAGTAGTGCCCTAGTTAATTTTATGCACCATAGTAGTACCCTAGTTAATTTTATTCACCATAGTAGTGCCCTAGTTCATTTTATGCACCATAGTAGTGCCCTAGTTAATTTTATGCACCATAGTAGTGCTCTAGTTCATTTTATGCGCCATAGTAGTGCCCTAGTTCATTATATGTGCCATAGTAGTGCCCTTGTTCATTTTATGCTCCATAGTGCCCTAGTTCATTTTATGCACATAGTAGTGCCCTAGTTCATTTTATGCACCATAGTTGTGCCCTAGTTCATTTTATGCACCATAGTAGTGCCCTAGTTCATTATATGTGCCATAGTAGTGCCCTAGTTCATTTTATGCACCATAGTAGTGCACTAGTTCATTTTATGCACCATAGTAGTGCCCTAGTTAATTTTATGCACCATAGTAGTGCTCTAGTTCATTTTATGCGCCATAGTAGTGCCCTAGTTCATTATATGTGCCATAGTAGTGCCCTAGTTCATTTTATGCACCATAGTAGTGCACTAGTTCATTTTATGCGCCATAGTTGTGCCCTAGTTCATTTTATGCACCATAGTAGTGCCCTAGTTCATTATATGTGCCATAGTAGTGCCCTTGTTCATTTTATGCTACATAGTAGTGCCCTAGTTCATTTTATGCGCATAGTAGTGCCCTAGTTCATTTTATGTGCCATAGTTGTGCCGTAGTTCATTTTATGCACCATAGTAGTGCCCTAGTTCATTATATGTGCCATAGTAATGCCCTAGTTCATTTTATGCACCATAGTAGTGCACTAGTTCATTTTATGCGCCATAGTAGTGCCCTAGTTCATTATATGTGCCATAGTAGTGCCCTAGTTCATTTTATGCACCATAGTACTGCACTAGTTCATTTTATGCACCATAGTTGTGCCCTAGTTCATTTTATGCACCATAGTAGTGCACTAGTTAATCTTATGCACCATAGTTGTGCCCTAGTTCATTTTATGCACCACTGTAGTGCTCTAGTTCATTTTATGTGCCATTGTAGTGCCCTAGTTTATTTTATGTGTCATTGTAGTGCCCTAGTTCATTGTATGTGCCATAGTAGTGCCCTTGTTCATTTTATTAACTATAGCAGTACCCTACTTAATGTTATTCCCCTGAGTAGTGCCTTAGTTCATATTATACTACACAGTGTCCCCAGTTCATATTATGCCACTCAGCGCTTAGCAGGTAAATCCAGGAACCTAGAAGACAACTTTATGACCTGGGTGCAGTTGAGTCAGGCCCCAGAGGTGGGTCCCCGAGCCCCATAGCAATGACCCCCCCCCTGTACCCACTATAGCTATGCCTATGAAACTAAACCATCATAATTGGTGAGATGTGTGTTATTGCAGGGTATAAAGAAGATTGCAAGAATTTGCTCATTTATAAGATCATCTTCTTTATATGTTCATTTGGACAATGCCCTGAATATTTCCTGCATACAACTTTAAACTACGTATTAAATAAAGATATGTTAAAAATGCTCAGGCTGGTAACCATTCTAAAAGGCTCATTACAAATATTTAACAGTACATTCAATTATCTTAGGCTGTACAAAGTGACACTAAAATGGTTTTGTGAGATTTCATCGGGTTTAGTATCCTGCTGAAAACCATTTTTGCATGCAATTTTCCAGTTTAATTTACCAACTTTCGCTTCACAGAGCATGACAAATGACCACCAATATTGTTTACTGCAGACAATAAATAGGTTTGGACAAAACTGCATGCAGTGAAGTTGAATTTCCATTAAACATACTCAGTGAAGCACAATGGCTGCCTGTTCAAGGTATTCAATTGATACAGAAAGCAGTCACTGTCCATAAGAATGAGCAGCTCAATTCTCAGTTCATATGAACACTTGATAAACTTCTTGATACACATCAATAGGTACTTTGGATCTCAATAAGTATAAATTACATATAAAATACACATACATTACTCCTTCCTGACCTTAATGTCCTTATTTGCCCTTATTACCCATTCCTCTTAGTCACTCCCTTGTTACCACCCATAAACAGTCCCTATCATCAATCACTTTGCGAATAAATCCTCTCTGCAACTGTCATCGCAGGACCATCATGGCATATGCACAGAGCAATTCTGATGCGTGCGCATTAGAGAAAACATTGGCCTTTTGCCAAAACATTGTCAAGCCCTAAGTGCACTGCTAAGGGGCATATCCAATTATCCGCGTTTTTTCTCCGCAGCTAATTGACAGGCAAAAGTCCCACGACGCGGGGATTAGCTACTCAATTAAATAGGTATTTCCCTGCATCATTAGAATGGGACTCTTGCACGAGAACACACTGATTCCGTGAGAACTGCGGAATCAGTGTGTTATACTCTGTCGCGCGAGGCCAAACAGGGCGGCTTCACGCTGATTTAACCTCGCACCTATAGGAGGTCCAAGGTAAAGCCCGACAGCGGGGACCCGCGCATGGAATCCCTGCTAATTGAATCCCAACTAGCACGATAATTAGCAGCGGGATATGCCCCTAAGTGTGTTGGAAAGTTTCAATTAATGAAATTAGCAATAATACATCCAATGTGCCAGCAAAAAGTATACAATTATAATACAGCAAAGGACAATTCAGGCTGTAGGGCCTAGATTCTGAGCTCTTGCTACAAGCCTCCTCTGCATGGTGCCTATAGCCAATCCCAATAGTCTTGGCAGGTCTGTGCTTCTAGATAGATAATTGCCTTTACCCAAGACTATCAACTTTATTAGCAGTTTTTAATTTTGGTCTTAGAAAGTAAAGCATGTATGTGTGGATTTCTGTAATAGTTACCATCCTACTATATCTACCCCAGACTTGGGGGATAAATGCAATAGCCTGCGACTACCTGGTGAGTCATCCAAAAAGGTTAGATCATCCTGGTTTTGCCTTTTAAATGATAGCCTTTGTAAAACATCAGGCAGACTTGATGGGAACTCACCAATGCTTGCAATTAGCAGTAGAGATGTGCGGTTAGGTTTTTCTGAAATACGAACACACCTAAACTTTTGGGTTCTGAGTCAAATCAAGTTCCAGTTCAGAATCACTTTGGGGTTCCGAGTGGAACAGAGTCCTGGTTCGGGTCTGCTGTCAGTACGGAACTTGGTTTAAAAACCAAACTCACATGTTTTTGATTGCATTTAAGTCCCTCCCCGGGCGCCATCGCTTTTGAGGAGCAGTTAAATAGTTCAAATAAAATAAAAAATGATGTGGGGTCCCCTCCTAATTCCATAACCAGCCCTGGACCTTTTAGCCTGGTCTGGTTATGGAAAATCTGGGGTGGGGGGGGGAGGACCAGCATGGGGTTCCCCCTATCCCCCTATTTTTCATTTACCAACACCAGGATGAACCAGCCAGGGTGGTAATGCCACAGCAAGAGGACACACAAGATGGAGTCCTCATGTCAAAGCATTAAACTAGCCCCTAACTGGTCAGTCCAGGGCTGGAAATCCTCAGGAAGTGGCCATCAGCCAACATGATTATGGCTGCTCCATTATAGTCGATGGAGCTGACCGGGAATGACCTTAAGTCATTTTGGGTTCATGTGGTCGCAAATGGTTTATTTTGCCAAGACCTAGGGCTTCTACTGGAGAAGAAGAGCCCAGGGCTGGTTAATGCTTGGTAGGGGGGCTGTTTAATGCTTGGGAGGGTGGACACCATTTTTTGGGGGGTGCCCACTTTGAGGATTGCCAGCCATAGGCTAACCAGTTTGTGGTTGGTTTAATGCTGTGGCGGGATAACCCCACATTGTGTGTACTCTAGCTGTGGCATTACCACCCCGGTTGGTTTAGCCTGGTGCTGGTAAATGTAAAATAGGTGGAACTCCACTCTGGTTTTTCCCCCTACTTTTCATGACCAGACCAGGCTAAAATGTCCAGGACTGGTTATGGAATTAAGGGACACCCTACACCATTTTTTTTTAAATGTTTACCTATTTAACTGCTTTAATATTCCACCTCTATTCACTTGTGCTGGCCTCGAGCCTCTGCTCTAGTTCTTGATTAATTAACAAATTCTATAGCATTGTATAGCATACTTACTGACATTTAAGGACTCCTTTCTGGGAGCATCTGGAAAGATGATTCTCTCAGGTTCTGGGGATGGGACCATACTATCGCCGTCATTAAGCCCCGTCCCCTTTACAGGAAAAAACTGCGATTTTTGGGTCCGTGTGGAGGCAGCGGGGCTGAATGACACTTCACAACATTAAGCCCCACCCCCTCACTACGGACCAGCAAATTTCTCGGGAAATCTCCCCATCCTGCCCACTTCACTAGGAAGTGGGCGGATGCCGGAAATATTCCTACTTTTCCAGGGATGCGGGGGGTTACCCGAACAATCCTCCCGTGACTCCCAGGAGTGTAGGCAAGTATGTTGTATAGTTTATATTAAATTGCCATCCTGTCTGCCACTGCGGTGCCACTATGTTTCCAAGATGTGTTATATTCTTTTTTAATCTGCCATGTGTTTGTGCCGTTGCTCTGTCGCTTAGTTTAGCCAGTCAGCTCAATGCAGGCTTTGGCCAACATGGGTGAAAACAATATTGTAAGCTGTGAGGTTATCAAATTGACTGGAAATTAATGTTTTTGAGGTTAATGATACTGTAGGAACAAAAATAGGTCCAAAGTTTTAAAAAGTATTCAGATCCAAAACCAAAACATAACAAATTAGAACCAAAACCAAACACGGAGGTCCGCACACATCTCTAAATTTTGCAGGTTGTTACATTTACCCCCTGGTCTAACTTACTGTTATAGTTTGAGAGATACCTTGAAACACATGAATGAAGTGAATTACGGCAGTGTTATAATGTGAGGCAGTTTCCTTGTAACTGCTAAGCACTGCACAGTAGTGAATATGCTGGACCATCGGTGTGCTTCATGTCCTGTGTGTAGTAGGAAGCACCTATTATTAAGTTGAATTAGCAGAAGATTTTAGAGATCCTAGGCCTGCCAGTTACATTACTGTCCATGATTTGTTGCAGCATACACTCTTATGGTTTTTTCTTCAACACTGCTACTTTCATTATGCTTAATAAGAAAAACTAAATGTATCCAAGCTTAGATACATTTCCCCAGCCATTACATTGGAGTGGTGTATATTTGTGCCTAAATGCATGATGTACTCAGGATAGCAGAAGGTCTGTGGTCACCCTAGGTGTAGCCACTCCTCGTTTCAGAAGCTGCACCCCCAATCTCTAAGATCATTGTGTCCCACCTGCCAACCCCAGCACCACACTACCACCAGAACACCACCCTCCCACCCCAGCACCATCCTCCCTCCCCGGAACCACCCTCATACCCCGGCACCACTCTCCACCACCCCAGCACCACACGCCAATCCTATAAATAATGTTGAGGAACAACAGTGAAGAGCTTCACAGGTAAGAAGCTGCTAAGCTGCTTTGTCTACATGTCACTGACCTGTGGTCTGTGCAGTGGCACTGCAGTGGTATTAGGACACTCATTCAGGGGGAGATGTATCAAGAGGGTTTGATACATCTAGCATTCAATCCGATTCTAGCTATAATTTTATAGAATGTATTAAATAAATGGTAGATAAAAGCTGATTGATTGATTGATTGATTGATTGATTGGGGAAACCTCCACTTGTCCTCTTTGAAAGTGTATTAGGCACCCCCTAACCATTGGTACCCTGGCTGTACTGCTCTACACACATATGCCTCCAGGCATCTAGGAGGCATTACCTACTTCTTCAGGGCTGCTCGCGGGTGGGTCTCAGGTCTCTAATTGAATACTGTAGCACAACAAGATGGTAATTGTATCTGCCCCATAAGTATACTGTAGTAAAGTACTGTACTCCTTTCATCAAATCACTTTAATGGAACACAATAGTCTGCTTCCATTTCCCCCACTATACTATAACATTTTTATTAAAAAAATTTAACTTTAGCTTTAATTAAATTCTGTTCAGCTTGTTGCAATAAGAAATCAATGAAGAGAATGAGAACAGCTCCTTTAGTACACTATGCAATGGGTGAGTAAGAGGGTATGCGTATACAATGGCAGAGCAGCTATGTAAAAAAAGTTTTGAGCACCTCTTTTAATGCAGGTTATAACATTCAAGACTCATAATATGTATAGATTGTACTTTATAAATGATAGACTTAATGGGTTACTATGGACAACATCTCCACTTGACCTCTCTAGAAGAACTTAGAGTTCATTTAATTTTATGTTCTGCTGATTGTAGGTAATATTGGTGACATTTTACTTCAAAGAGTTTCAGGGTAACATCACTCACAGACTAAAGGGGCCCATACATATGTGACTGATTTTGCTGCAATTCCCCGATCCCCTGACTTCTGGGTCTTGTCATCTGGTTATTCCAGCATGTTGGATTTCCCTGATTTGTCAATCCTGACCAAAAAATGATCGGTATTGGCAAATTGGGTCATTTTAACTTGCAGAGTTACCCCAATTCCCCAATGGATCGCTGATCATTGTTGGCCGCTGATTGTCAGTTTTGAACGCTGATCGGCATCAAGGAATTGCGTCGCTGATGTATGGGCCCCTTTAGACAATTTTGTTAGTAAATGTTACAGTATGTTGGAAGTTACCTGTTCCTGACATGCCACACTACAGTAGACCCAGTTTCCATGCCAGTCTTTCTGTGGCTGTCTTTGTGATAATTACAGAGTACTGAGTTGGTGTTAATAGAAAAGGGCTTTAGGTAGCATAAATGACAGTTTCTTGGACCAGCAAACTACATGATTTGTTCCAATCTTTAAAACATTTTGTGGTGTTAGCAACATCCCATAAAGTCTAAAACAACATTGGGTTATGTGGGGTACACACTTGGCCTACAGATTGGATGTCTGGCTAACCTGCCAACCGACTGACCAAATTGGTATGTGCCTGTGCATGCACACTTACCAATCGACTAGCCGATATGTCTGGCCAGAAGAACCAGTGTTGGCATCATTGTCAGTGGTTCCTGCAGCCAGCATATGGCTCAGTTGATTATTCACACACACAGATAGATGCACAAAATATATGGCATCTGCAGTGCTACATGGCTGATGCAATATATCTGAACGATGACGTTCACAGATATATCATGTGTACACGCTGGCCACTGGCCTGAACAATGTATTATTAGTCAGCTGTATAAGCATGCAGAGTCTACCCAGGATAAGTCAGTGTAACGGAAAAGACAAAGTGGTCTGCGTTATCATTCACTGGCTAAAGAGATTTCATTGTAAAAAATAAATGTATCTTAAAGCTAATGATTTAACTCTAGTGGAAAGCTACAATTTCATCACAGTAAATAGCATTGAGTGAATATGTTCTAGTTTCTTGCAGTACAGCCTATTACTAAAATATTTATATTATTTAAAACCAAATCAATAGGGTGTTTAATTTATATTCCTAACTGTGAATAGATAGGCCTGTGCTGTCTGCTATCTACGAGGGCTGATTGAAAAGTGATGAGACTGATTTTTTTTATTCAGAATCAGATGACTCCACAGGATCTGATCATTTTACTTTTTCAAAGTAGCGTCCTTCACATTCAGTACATGTGATTCAAAGACGTGTAGTAGGATGTTTTGTGACATCACGTTTAGTGTTGCAGCTGTGGCATTTTTCACTTCATCATCTGTTGAGAACTTCTTTCCCAAGCCTAGAAATCACAGGGCGTTAAGTATGGAGGGTGTTCCAGTGCTGTTCCATTAATTTCAGTAAGTGCTGCCAATGCAGCAACAAGTGGTTGGGCATTGTCTTGTAGCAAAAACCACTGTTTCTTCAGCAAATGTGCTCTTTTCTTCCTCACGGCTCCACGCTAATGGATTTTCAGGACGTTTGCATAGTAGTCACCATTTATTGTCTGTCCACGGGGAACCCAGTGCTGTAGGATCATACCGTGCACATCAAGAACAGCAGAAGCATGACTTTACACGCCAAAGGAATCACATAGAATGTTTTGGGTGGAGGTGAATTTGCGTGTTTCCATACAATGGACTGTTGTTTGGATTCCAGATCATAATGACGAATCCGCGATTCATCACACGTCACAACTGATGTCAGGAAATCGGGCGTCTTCTCCAACATTTGAACAGTGTTCTTGCACGATTCAACTCATCGTCGCATCTGCTCTTCTGTCCCCACCTGGCACACACACGATGCATTTTCTGTTCCTTTGTCACAAAATGCTGAACCCATTTGAACGAGATGCCAAGTGAAGCCAAAAGTTTGCATAAAGTTATCCTTCTGTCATTTTGCAACATCCCCGCAGCTTTGGCAATGTTGTCGTCTGTAACCGCGGTGAATGGTCTCCCAGAACGCGCTTCATCAGTCACTCGCATATTACCCTCTTTGAAGTGCTTCCACCACCGAAATACTGCATCACGGCTAATTGTTTCTCCACCGTATGCTTGCCGTAACATTTCATTAGATTCCGTTCCGCTTTTTTCCAAGTTTAACACAAAATTCAATCACACATCTCTCTCCCAGACACTTCTTCCTCATCCGCCATGACAAAACATATACACATCTTCCACTTGCTGTGACCAAACAAAGAAGACTACGGCAGCATTGCGGGGACAACTGCTCTGAAAAGTAGCTGCCCTCTCGATTAGTAACACTGCTACGCATGCGCAAAAGATGCTGGGTACAGAGGGCCTGATTCAGACCCGCTTGCGAGAGATGAGCGCTTGCAAGTGGGTCGATGTTGGCCCAGTGCGCATGCGCACGATGGAGTCGGCTCCGTCGTGCGCATGCGCGAGACCCGGATAGCGACGGGCAAGCCGTCGCTCCGGGTCTCGCTACAAAGGGGGCGTGCTGTCGATGGTGAGTGACAGCACGCCCCCTTTGGTGGGTGTGCCGGGGGCGTGGCTGCCCAGATGGAGGCGTTCCCATGGGAACGCCTACTGTCTAGGGCCGGCACCACTGACATCACAAGTGATGTCAGTGGGAGTGCTCTCGGCTCTGATAGAGCCGAAAGCACTCCAGGGCTTGCAGCAACGAGACCCTACCACCAGGGTCTCGTCGCAAGCCCGATGCTCGCGATGGTCTTGATGGTCGCGACCAACTTCCTGGCCGCTCGCTATAACTATGGGTGGTCACCCACAGCTATACGAGCGGCCAGGAGGCAGCTCTAAAAATTAAGAGGGACAGCCCTGATTCAGAGCGAGCGCTCTGTCAGAGCGTCCGGCTCTGAATCAAGGCCAGAGTGAGAAGGCGGTTGGATCCCTCTTCATAACTCCGGACCTACTTCCCATAGGAAGGAGCGGGCTAGAAGAACCAGTGCCATCTGAAGACGCTGTTTATTCTAGCAATCGAACTTCAAAAACTATGTTTTCTGAGTTTGGTGAATATTAAGCAGCATTATCGGACCCTCAATAATAAATAACCAGTTATATAAAATTTGCGGAATCTAGTGTTTCTGCATGTGTAAAGGGCCATTTAAGTGATGAATAGACCCTGCAGTGATGCTATTATGATGAAATTCAGCAATTGCCACTGCTGATAAGTAGGTAAAAATCCTGTTTCAAGCAAAAACAGCCATTATCACCAGACATAGGGATTTTCAGGGCTTAATAAATAGACCCCATTCTCAATGATGAATCTCTAATGGATACAGGGTGTTTGGTGCCCTTGGACCCATGGTTCTCGCACTGCACACCCTGCACCAGCAAGAGATTTGCCAGTGTATTCAGAAAGATGGCCATACTATAGTAGCTGCTCTCTTCTTTCTTACATAGTATTTGCTTTCTGAAAATATTGCTGGTGAAATGGGTACGCTCCCTAGAGGAAGTAAAGGGGTACCAGTGCATGAACACACTTACCTGTCAGCACAAGTGTGGGGAGGGCACTTTATAGTGAGGGGACTGCTGCACTTGAGACCCTCGTCTCTTAAAACACCCCACTCTATTTTTTCCTAAAAAAAAAAAGAAAAAAGAAAAGAACCAAAAAGAGAGAAACACTGGACAGAGAAAATTGGTCAGAAAGAACTAAAATGACCCTTTTATCTAGGTCAGTAGTACATGTTACGTGAATTTAAATGTGCGACTGACACAAATTTGCATTAGCTATTTTGCATAATCTCCACATTTTAAGAGTCCCAAAAATATTTTTCTGTTGTCAGACAGAAATAAATCTATTCTCAGTGTAGCATATGCGTAGTACAATTCCTCATCTCTCCAGCAATAAGTATTATTACAAATATAAGGTGGCTGACATGGAGGGGCGCTGGAAACTCCCTTCCTCTATGGTTTGCATCGCTGAGTCACAGCCTTTGTCAGCACCCAGTGACACGTAACTTATTAGTAGGGAGGCACACAACTCCGCTAAGAGCAACTCATTATCACTTTGTAATAGTTCCCTGTTGCATTTTCTGCTTTTGTAAATAAGAGATGGAATCTTCACGCCCTGGTATTTTAGTTGAATGTAAAATATTTAGTTACAATATTAATTAATTTAATGAGAAGATATCCCCATGAGGAAAAATCTTTCTTTGAAGGTATTTCATTAGGACATTGTATTTTCGTTTTAACCTTTGAAAGTCAAAGAGAATTCCCACTGGACTGAATTAATCAGATGAAAATTATTGCCATTTATAATCAAAACTTACTCAATAATTTCCCTCTTTCCTATATTTAATTATAACTTCTAGTCATAAGGGATCAAAGACTACTAGTGATTATCTATCCTTACAGATGCCTGACAGTGGCTCATATATTAAACATGGCAGGTGAAATATCTTTGAACATTTATTTTTTATTCAAATATATTGTTTGTAATTATTGTAAATAATGTCAACAAAACAGAATACTATGAGTAGGGAAAATGTGTTATGTATATATAGCACTTACTGTAGGACATTTGTATGCACTAATTAATTGAAATTCACTATATTGATAACATTTGTGAAAATGTTACTTTCATCATGTTTTACTTATGTTAGTTCAGTGTCAATGTCTAACCTTGGGTTGGCACTGTGCAGGTTCTAGCTTCTTACTACGCCATATTAATAATGCTGAAAGTACTATCCTGAGATAGTTGCTTTTTTTGAGTGGGAAGGGGACCAAAGATTTTTTTTGCCCTTGGCTCAGCTTGGTGTCTAGAATTGGTCCTGTTACAAAACCATAGACAACGTAATTACCATAAGGATGCTCTCTGTAGATATCTAGCTGTGATTTCCATGCATTGGTAAAAACATGTCTACATGTTCCAAAGCTATTACAAACAATTTAGAAACATATATACCATGCTAATACTGTTAATGCTAAAACTGAAGATACTGGTGAAATATTATACAATCATATATACATTGTATTCAAGTACACACAGATAGGGCCAGCAAGAGGAACGATGGCGTGGCCGCACTTTACTGTCTGCACAGCCTTGGCAAATTCTGGTACAGTGCATGCTTTCACAGGGATATGACCACTTCAACCCCACTATGCTGTAGATGCTGTAGCAGAAGGGCACGAGATCACTATGAGAAATAAGAAACTATTGTCGCACTGCCATTTTCCCTCATATGTAATTCAACATATAGGGTTGTGCTGGGGTGGATGGGGCCATGGGTCACTATAATCAGATACTGCCAGGCCCAAATTTCATTTTATTTTGTGATATCAATGAGAAATGAAAGATCTTTTCTCATAATTAGCCAAAGCTATGAGCATATATTTCTGTTACGATGTGGTCACTTCATCAATGTGGCTCGATACCAAACATTTTGGGACATTTGCTTTTGTACATTTGTAGATATTTATGTTATTGCCACAGACAATTCCAACAAATCTTTCAGAACAGACAGGAAAACTGAGGTAGTCACAAGGATGCTAATGACATTTTAATGACATTCAAAAGATGGCGAGAACAATTCTGTGACAAACAGCGGTAATTTTAAGCCTCCCATACACGGCATGAATTTTTACACGATATGGCCGTTTTCGATGGATCGTAATGACCAATCATATAAAAGTGGTGTTTTCATACACTATTACGATGCTGATGCGCGTCCCCAGCGTCGTGTATCATCATCGTAGATCAAATGGTTTTGCAGAAAGATTTCGACCGATTGTGTATATGATGTGACACACATTGTTTGCACTTTTGCTGATGTACTATGTACGATGTCCCTGGCTACTCCCCTCCTCCATTGGAGGAGGGGATGCATTGTGTGGTTATTTTCTGCATACCATATATCTTAAACGATTTGGTATCGTTTAAGATATATCTAATCGTATGGTCGTTTGTACAATCATTCCTTTTCTTTACACAAATCATACAGAATGTCAAGGGAAGAATTTTCAAGGGAAATCGTATGCGAAATCGGATCTTATACAATTCGCACCGTGTATGGGGGCATTTAGATTACCGCTGTTTGTTGAATACAGAAAGGATGACCTAACCCCTTTAGCGAGCGCTAAAGGGGTTATGCATCGTTAATAAATGGGGCCCTCGGTATAGAAAGTGAACCTATCCAGTGACTGATTTTTAACAAGACGGCTGTGGGGATGCTGCTAGTCAGAATACAGACAGCGGCATCCCAATGGACAGAATCCCGACAGAATAAGGTAAGAAACTCTCCCTCCCCGATGCCTAGCCCTAACCCTCCCCCTAGTGCCTAACCCTAACCCTCCCTTTAGTGCCTAACCCTAAACCTAACCCTACCTTTAATCCCCGATACTTACCTTCGGGATGCCTGCGGACGGGATTCCAGCGCCGGTATTTTAAATCATCGGCATCCCGCACTCCGGGATGCTGACTACATCCCAATTGAATGTGCTCTGATTTGTTC
This sequence comes from Taudactylus pleione, assembly GCA_031769625.1. Classification (NCBI taxonomy): domain Eukaryota; kingdom Metazoa; phylum Chordata; class Amphibia; order Anura; family Myobatrachidae; genus Taudactylus; species Taudactylus pleione. Next base: position 682,261 of record JAUIMM010000250.1, read on the forward strand.
TGTGATTCTTTTTAACCCCCTAATGAATTTAGTTTCAACTTCGGTTGATTTACACTCAGCCCATATAAATGAAGAATTGTCACAACCCTAATATATACCATCCAGACTTTTTCTGCTCCAATGTTATCAATGTAACCCCAATTAAACATAATGTTTGAACATTACATCATTAATAAAAATAAAACATGCTTTATGTACGGGGTGGGTACAAATTACCCAGGCCAGGGCTTCGTGAGGGGCCCGGCAGGGGCCCAAGTCCGACACTGCCCCCCCCATTCCTCACAGCAGCCCAGCACATAGCGTGTGCTGAGTTGCTGTGGGAGACTGCTCGTGGCTACTGAGCAGCAGCCACAGCAGTCTCCTATGCCTGTGGTGGGTAGCGATCACAATGATCGTGCCCCCCTCTAGCTTTGCACCAAGCTGAGGGGGCTCAGAGCGCCCCCCTCGCCAGCGCAAAGCGGTGCTGAAAATATATTTCTTTAGTTTCGAAGGGGGCGTGGCCACACCTCCTGCGATTAGGCCACGCCCCGTTACCCAAGCCCGCATATACTGCCATGCAGTCCAATATAAATACACTGTGTACCAATTTCTGCTCCCATTCACTTACTGTGCCTCCTGGATTCCCCCTGCCTGCTGTTCTACCCCATGAGAATAACATGGGGCGTATCTACACATTGGCCAGGATGGCACTCGCCAGGGGCGCTGGCCAAAGGGGGGGCGTCATCTGGCAGTGCCACCAGTAGCCAATGGGTGGACTACCCCAGGGGCTTGAACTAGCCCCGCTAGTCCCCCGGCCCCACAAGTGTAGGGCAGACTGCAGTGAGAGCGGTCTGCCCTACACAGTAATAAACAGCCGCCAGCGGCTGTGTGTTTGTTATAGCAGCCAGCCAATGAGAGTCAGACAGACTCTCATTGGCTACTGCGTCATTGGAGTGAGCCGGCTGGAGCTAACTCATGAGCTCAGTCTTCCAGCTCCCCCGCAGCAGGTGTTGGGGGAGACGTCATGACATCTCTCCCCATAGTGCAGAGCGAGAGTGGGTCCGGAGGAGTGGACAGCGGCGGTCGTCGGCAGGAGCGGGGATCAGCTAAGTAGCTTTTTTTTTCTTTGTGTTTTTTTTTTGTCTGACACAGCACAGGGGGAGGGGGGGTGAGTGTGGCTACTACAGGGCACTGAATAGGGGGTGGCCACTACTGGGGGCATTTTATGGATGGTGGCTGCTACTGGCAGCACTGTATAGGGGGGGCCGCTACTGGGGGCACGTTATGGAGGGGGATGGCCACTACTGGTGGCACTGTTTAGGGGGGTCCGCTACTGGGGGCACTACTACTGGGGACACTGTATAGGGTAGGCTACTACTGGGGGCACTGCATGGCGGGACTACTACTTGGGGGCGCTTCCTGAAATTATGGGGGTAGGGGGGCGCCAGTCCTTTACCTTGCCAGGGGCGCTTGGATCCCTAGATACACCCCTGAGAATAACCATGTACTGACTTCTGCTAAATTTACTGACCAAACTGCCGCTCTGTTCTAAGTTACCATGCTTCTTATATTGCATAATTCATTCCTATATCCTGCTATTGGAATCCCACTTCAGGTACGATAGGTGCAAAGACCTTCACCTTGTGACACAATCCAGCTTCCCACAAATTAAGCCCTTATCTAGGCAAAGCTAAATCAATGGAAAGTAGACAGATAATCACTAGATGAAAAGTTTACTACAATATTGCCAGTCAACATAAAGGATTGAAAAGGCAGCAAGGTGGATTTGGCCATACAGCCACTCATCACCAAATGAAGTAAGCAGCATACTGAGGAGGCTGGTACTGTATGGTTTTGTAGCCAACACATTTTCTCTAGTTTTTTTATATCAGTTTTGCCAATGACAGCTACTGTATTCCTTATATTTACAGGAAAAAGCAGTTTTTTTTTGTTGTTTGTTTGTTTGTTTATCTAAGAATAAAGTAGTATAATTTATACGAGATATTCTAGGTGCAGATCTGGTTTTCCTCTTACCTTCTCTTTTTACATATCCTTCTCTACTACCTGCTCCTTAGAACTCAATAAATAAAATTATGAAAGCAAAAAACACTTTGTCATTATTCTCTGAAATGTCCATAACATCAGCGCACATACTGTTGGTTTATAAAACTGTTTGACATGGGCTTGATGAACAAAACCAATTTCCAGCCAAGACTAGTGATACTGCCTGACTGAGCAGGGACTTATGAGCTCTCATTTTTAAATTCTTCTTTCCTGAGTGAGAAAGATAAATAAAGAGATGCTGTGGTTGCTAAGTTACCAGGAAACTTGGCACTTTCGCATGCATCCCAAACACATGTCACACAGACACAATAATTAACTGTGTGTGTGCTTACTAGCCACCAAACCTCCAACATCAAATGTGTGAAAGTGATACTTAAATACATTTAATAAATGAGAGTAAATATGAAGTGTCTTGCCATGCAAACAAGTTAATAATTTTATTATTACTAATATTATATCCCTCAAATTAGGGCTTCTTCATATATTCTTCATCAATTAATTTAATTCCATAGTTTATTTTTTATGGCACTTGCAGATATACTCTGCAGGTAGGGTATGCTTTGTTGATAAATAACAACATATGTGCCACAAATTATCTATGGGTTATGTCTCTACGTTTCCAATTTCTTTAACCAGGATACAGTATTTCATCTGTTGCCTGTACTATGTAGATTAGAAGATTCTCCCCTTGTGCATAAATCAGCATAATGTGGACCATTTACTTGAACTCATGATCATAAAATAAGAAATCTAATGTTAAAATAGCAACACCCAGATATCACACAAGCCTTCTGGTATAGTCAGGAAAGCCACATAAGCTGAGACAGGTAGGTTACAGGGACAGCTTTCTTCTCACTTTGCACAGCATCCTTTTAATTATTGTTATTTTATAAATTAACAACTTAGTATTTGTATATTATTAATATCCATGTAACCAGTGTGAGATCATCCTCAGATGTTGGTGGGTTTTTGCATATACTTACGGACTCTGCTGCTTAAGTGTTACGCAGGTGGCAGGCAGTGATAAATGACATCTGCTCTGTTAATTCCAGCAGCCAAGCAACGCGCTCTAAGTCACTGAGTCTGTAACGGACAGGCTGTGCGGTGCACGTCATCACGTTCAGTGCTGTGCGCACAAATCGGATCTGTTCTGCTTGTCTTTATGAGAGTAACAGACATGTATGTAAATCACAAGGCCAACAGGCAGGTGTTTGCTGGTAAATTTGAGTGTGCACACACCACTGGCTCATAGTGCATAAGCAGCAGCCACCTAATAAGATCATTTTAGGTACCTAGAAAATTACAGTTCTACTTAAGTATATTTTAAGGCTGGTTGTATGCCACTTAAACCCATGGCACTCCAGCTGTTTTTGAACTAAAAGTTGCAGTGGCATCGCTTAGTAGTTCCAGAATGTTGTAAACCAAAAGGTACAGCAAAAATTAAGCATCACTGTTTGAAGGTTCACCCACCTTGCAACTTGTAATCTGACCTGGCTACTCCAGAGAAGTGCAGATTAGTGGAGTCATTCCAGGCAGGAAGTTTGCATTGCTATCCAAATATGGAGAGCCAGGATGGAAGCTGAGGGTGGCCATGGAGAGACACAGGGGTGAGCTAAGGAAGGCCATAGAGAGACACTGTGGGAGCTGAAAGAGGCCATGGAGAGACACAGGGTGGGAGCTGAAGGATGCCATGTAGAGACACAGCTTGGGAGCTGATGAAAGGCATGGAGAGACATAGGGAGGGAGCTGAGAGGCCATGGAGAGACACAGCGTGGAAGCTGAGGGAGGCCATGGAGAGACACAGGGAGGGAGCTGAGTGAGGCTATGGAGAGGCACATGGTGGGAGCTGAGGAAGGCCATGTAGAAACACAGGGTGGGAGCTGAGGGAGGCCATTTAAAGACACAGAAAGGGAGCTGAGGGATGCCATGGATGAGACACAGGGGGAGCTGAGGCCATGGAGAGTCAAGGGGAGGGGCGAGATAAGGATGCTTGAGAGGCAACAGGGGGAAGCTGAGGCAGCTGGAGAGACATGGTGGGATGAGAAATGGGGAAAGTGGGGGGCTGGTAGAAAAGTGGGGGACACTTGATTGCATTTTCCACCCAGGCTAAAAGTTGCCAACCAGTCCCAGGACATATTCCTTGCTTTGTTCAGCCACTGTCTGAACAAAATCTTACAGTCAAATCAAACAGTAAATGTAAAAATGCTTAACTGCTTTTCAAAACCCAAAAGACTCTGTATGGAGAGTATAAAAACCATTCTCTTTCTACTAGACCAGAATGGGTTCTGTGTACAAGTAGACCTCCAGGATCTTCAGAAGGTTATAATTTTATTGGAAAGACCTACTGCACCAGTGTTCTGTAATGTTATCTTGACTCTCAAACATGCCTAGTACATTCTCCAGTGTAACCAAAGTCCCAAGCAACTCTGCTAGCATCGGACGACTTTTTTTGCTGAAAAAGTTGCGGCTTTGAAGCACCAGGAGACTGTTTATTAATTTGATATGTGACACTTGTATGGTAAGCCTGGACAATTTGCTAATAGCAACTTTGCAACTACAAACCTTAATATACCACAGGGTCATAATCTTATTTCTCTTCTCAATAGTTTCTTTTATTTTTTTTTTCCATAAACAGCCTCTAGATGCAAGATCTATCAGTTTGAATCCTGACAGAGATGTCCCTTCTTTCTCTAAAGGCACTTCTCCAGAGAAATGCAAAATAATAGAGAGTTTAGCTTTGACTTTCTTGAAAAGCCCCCTTTTTCTACTAATACTTTAGTGGCATTAATTGAGACAACTATACCCCTTTATTCCATGTTCCAATTCTATGCAAGAACTCACAAGCTCTCCTTATATCTTTTCTCTAAAGATTTGTAAGAAAATTCTAAGTAGTACACATTGTGCATTAAAAAAGACACAGCAAGCCTGGGAACACTCCTCAGGCCCCAATGGACCCACAGTTAGAAACAATATAGAAATATAGAAAGTAGGTGGGAGCGTGCACTTGGCACTATAGGAATATAGGGGTTAAAGTGGTGCATATTCGGACATCCATTGCCGTTTATGGTCCACATCCCCAGGGTGGACACCATGAGAAAAAAAAAACAGCCAGATGGGACTAACACATTTTTTAGATGACACCTTTGGATACAAGGTAAAAAGAACCTAACACTTGATATTCAAAGGTAAGTCTCCTTTTCTACATCCCTCTGTGTGCTATATTCCTATAGTGCCAAGTGCATACGTCTACCTACTTTTTATATTTTTTCTTACAAACCTGTCACAGCTGTCCTCCCATGTCATAAGAAGTTTCCATTTGCGCTTCACTGCCTATTCCCACTTACAAGCCTGTGTTAGACCCCATTAATAGCATCTGATGGATCTTCCCTAGTTTGGGAAGCTTTCTCCCAACACAGCGCTATATGAGATAAATGTTCAGAGGAGGAATCTCTTCTTCCTGAGAAACACAATGATCCGGTTCTTATCTGTTTGGACAATATAGTAGCTATGTATAGGCTTACCATACTGTCTCTTTAAACTGGGACACTTATGAATTCCAGTACCGTGCGGTGAGGTCAATGGCTGGGGAAGCACACATGGAGATTGGTCAGAGTGCTGGGATCCTGTATCACCCCATACTCACTGTAACTATCCTCTCACTACACTAAGCTTCAGTGTCCATTGATTCTCCTACCTGCATCACTGCGTCTTCTCTTGCTGCTGCTAACTGAGGTCCGATCTTTAAACACTGCAGTGCACTTCCTGGTCACATGCCTCATCTCTCATCTCCCTGCAGTCCCAGGGAGCTCCATAAAGCTGTTGAGAGTTTACTATAAAAAGATTACAATAAACAAAGATGATGTTTATAAAAGTTATAAATATCTGCTTTGTATTATTATAATAATTTTTATATCACATCTCAAGAGTATGACAGGGGAAGCTCTGCCTACCCTGACTCCATGTCCCTGATGAATTTTACAGGTTCTGTAGTTTGCTGATTTCAAGCCTTCATTTTACCTGGATTTAATCAGCCACAAAACCTGTGGAATTCATGTGCATCCTGGTTTAAAAGGATAGTATGGTAAGCCTAGCTATGTACTACATGAACAGTATAGAAAAAGGGTTAATTTCCAGCTCCTACCTCTATACGGATTGACTTTATACCTTACGGCTTACTATTACATCCTACTACCTAGGAGATCCTGGTAATTGACTCGGGCCCTGAGTCTACCCAATACAAAGGCATCAAGGTGGGTGGAAGCCTGCAGCGGTGTGATACAAACAGCCAGTACAGCGGACACACGAGGGGGGCAGTACGCCATGGTCTCCACTCACTGCAGAGAACCGGCATCCTTAACAGCCGTAGCACCACTGCTGAAACACAAGGTTCTCCACAACCAGCTGCACACCATGGTCCCCAGATACAGTATACCAGAGGACCGGCGCACTACAATTACCATACTGCCGCTGTCATAATATAAGGCTGTTTGTCTACATCGGGCAGGTTTTTTATGAACCAGTTCATATGGGACTGACTTTTTGATTATTAATCAGTAGTACAAGCTCTACAAGGGCAGCAGTGTGCTGCTTATATTGTAACAATAATATACCTCATGAGTTGTCAGATACATTTTATCTATTTATATGCAATGTATATTGTGTTTGTGGTTCAATAAATAACCTTCTTTGATTTAGAGAAGCCTATTTATTAAGATCAAACAATCATCCATATTTATTTATATTCACCATCAGCACTAGCGCAGTCTTTCTTCTATATAGATCTCCTTTGGTGTATGAGTGTCAGCTTGGCAACTGACCTAGACTAGCAGCACTGCTGAATTGTTAGTATTACATAATTTCTATGAACTTCTATTTTTTTACTTACACAAGCGCCAGGATTTATAGCTACCAGTGTTTCACTGAATAGCTATAGTTATTTTCTTTATAGTTAATTATAAAGAACCAAATTATTACTTTGTCTCCTGTTCATCTACAGCAATGGCCAAAAGTTTTAAGAATGACACAAGTATTAGTTTTCACAAAGTCTGTTGCTTCAGTTTTTATGATGGCAATTTGCATATACTCCAGAATGTCATGAAGAGTGATCAGATGAATTGCAATTAATTGCAAAGTCCCTCTTTGCCATGACAATGAATTTACAGTAATCACTGTATCATGCTGATTGAGTTAGAATAACAGACCGGAAGCTCTAAAAGGAGGGTGGAGCTTGAAATCATAGTTCTTCCTCTGTTAACCATGGTTACCTGCAAGGAAACACGTGCAGTCATCATTGCTTTGCACAAAAAGGGCTTCACAGGCAAGGATATTGCTGCTAGCAAAATTGCACCTAAATCAACCATTATCGGATCATCAAGAACTTCAAGGAGAAAGGTTCAATAGTTGTGAAGAAGGCTTCAGAGCACCCAAGAACATCCAGCAAATGCCATGACTATCTCCTAAAGTTGATTCAGCTGTGGTATCGGGGCACCACCAGTGCAGAGCTTGCTCAGGAATGGCAGCAGGCAGGTGTGAGTGCATCTTCACGCACAGTGAGGCGAAGACTTTTGGAGGATGGACTGGTGTCAAGAAGGGCAGCAAAGAAGCCACTTCTCTCCAAGAAAAACATCAGGGACAGACTGATATTCTGCTGAGGACTGGGGTAAAGTTATTTACTCTGATGAATCCCCTTTGCAAGGTGCTAGTAGCTGCTGCTGATTGATCCGACTGGGGAGAATTGCAGATACAGTATCTCCTTCAGGAACAACCTGATGCTAGCAAACAGCTGCTATCGTGACGAGAGAACTGATCAAGAGGATCAAAGATAAACAACACTTCTGCCAGTATCCAGTTGTCAATGTCTGGCTCCTAGTTGTCACAATCTAAGATCTGTGTGCAGTTTGGCATTGAAGTGCAGTAAACTATACCGTGACAAGACCAGTTTTTCATATATATATACTGAGAAATTTAACTGCACGGAAGGAGGGCCAGTTCGAAGAATAACCACTAGGAGAATTGAAGTAACCAGATATCCTCAGAAAGAACGCAGACTTTTAATACAGAAGTATTTTGGACAAATTGACAAATATCTGTATGGTTTGAGAACTGTCGGTATTTAATACACATACAAAAAATGTTTGACTATTGAAGTTTATATCCTGTTGTTTGGAGCGCTTTGGATTATTCTCTTTTTTCTTGGTTCTAAGTGATTGGTGAAGATCACTATCAGTCTTCAGCTGCCCGACTGTGTGTCGATCGCAATTGTTTTATTTTCATACCCCTTTCAGATTGTTTGGGGCATCTGGAAAAACGCTTGCCCGGAGAAGGAAAGGTGAGCGCTACCATCAGTCCTGTGTCATGCCAACAGTAAAGCATCCTGAGACCATTCATGTGTGGGTTCGCTTCTCAGCCAAGGGAGTGGGCTCTCTCACAATTTTGCCTAAGAACACAGCCATGATTAAACAATGGTACCAAAACATCCTCTAAGAGAAACTTCTCCCAACCATCCAAGAACAGTTTGGTGACGAACAATGCCTTGCCCAGCATGATGGAGTACCTTGCCATAAGGCAAAAGTGATAACTAAGTGGCTCAGGGAGCAAATCATAGAAATTTTGGGTCCATGGCCAGAAAACTCCCCAGACCTTAATCCCATTGAGAATCTGTGGTCAATCCTCAAGAGGCCGGTGGTCAAACAATAACCCACAAATTTTGACAAACTCCAAGCATTGATTAGGCAAGAATGGGCGACCATCAGTCAATATGTGGCCCAGAAATTGATTGACAGCATGTCAGGGCAAATAGCAGAGGTCCTGAAAAAGAAGGGTCAGCACTGCAAATATTGACTCTCTGCATAAACTTAATGTAATTGTCAATAAAAGCCTTTGACACTTATGAAATAATTGTAATTTTACTTCAGTATACCATAGTATCATCTGACAAAAAGGTCTAAAACCACTGAAGCAGCAAACTTTGTGAAAACCAATACTTGTGTCATTCTCACAACTTTTGGCCATGGCTGTATTTACCTTGCACATACCCCACTTGTAATTATTCATTATCTGTAGAAAATCTTACCGTCCTGTGAGGCTCTCTACCCTCTAGATGATGGCTTGTTTATTGCATGACAGAGGCTGGTATTGATATTTCTCAATTTAAGGCATCTCCTTACAGGGTGCTGTTATATGCTGCATCTAAAGCTGCCTCAAAATGTTACCTCTTAAAACTATCAGGTATGCGGCAAGTTGGTCGTCTGCACATACATTTGCAAAAATTTACTGGAGACAAGTAGATATGAAGCTTCCTGCTTAAATCCTAAAATGGACAGAAAGAAAATGTTACCTCAGACTCTTATATATCCATATCTTTTAGAGACTAAAATATTGTGTTTGCAATAAGAATCTAAGGGGTAAATTTACCAAAGTGAGAGTTTTTAGAAGAGCGTTTTAAAAGTGATGTTGCCCATAGCAACCAATCAGATTCTACTTAACATTTAACTAGCACCTTCTAGTAGAAAATAGCTAGAATCTGATTGGTTGCTATGGGCAACATCACTTTTAAAACTTTCTTCTAAAAACTCTCACTTTAGTAAATTTACCCCTAAGTATTCAAGAAAAGACCAGGTTTCTCAGAGCAGCTTCCAAGTGTGTGGTAGTCTGCCCACCCGCTTTTGCTAGGTGGCAATCTCCTGAAGTAAAGGTAAAAAATGGGGTATTCCTGGGCGCTAAACTCCCACAGCAGCTAGTGCACTGCCACAAATCCTGTTCACCTCAGGATCAGAATTAATAATATAGTTAAAGAATACACTGGGCTAAGAGCAATCTGCCTCACATTTTTTAACTATACTATTAATCTCCTGAAGTAGTTTGCAGGAATCTGCCATCTGCAAACTTTTTTTGTTCTAGGGCAGTGGTTATCAACTCCAGTTCTCAAGTACCATCATGCAGAGGTGAGATAATCTTTGTTGCTGGATCAGTAATTATCCCACCTGCTTCTACAGACAGGAATTCTCAAAACATTACCTGTTGGGAAAACTTGAGGGTTAAGGTTGAGAGCCACTGTTCTAGGGAATAGGATTGCCACCTAGGAGCAACACCCAACCCTTCCCTCCCAAAAATTATAAAGTAACCGTTATTTACTGAGGGTTACTCTTCCAAGACACTTAGGGCTCTATTTACTACAATCTGCATTAAAACGAAGATTGTAGTGCAATATTACAGATTGAATTCACATTGCAAATTCAGGCAATATCACTAGGAATTTATAAAAATCCCTTGCAGGGACAGAGCTTACGATAAAGCTCTGACCCTACAAATCCCCTCCACAGCCTTATCACTGTTTTTTTCAGAAAAAATACAGTGACAAGGTTCCATGCATGTGCAACCGACGATCCCCCCCCCCTTAATTTCACTTACCTCCGGTGATCAGCTGACCGGTCACAGTGCAGGATGGAAGACCAGCTGACCAGAGCCACGGAGGGCATGACCGGAGCACCGACCACCGGCCCTGGACTCAGGTAAGTTTTCTATTTTTTTCTGCAGTGATCAGCTTGTGGACCACACAGCTGATCACTGGGGCCGGTTCCGGGCTCTGCTCTGCCTGTTAGAGCGGAGCAGGAGTCCAGTAACCGGGGTAAAGCCAGGTGTAACGCCACCTCCAGGTGGCTTTATTATCACAGGGCTTCCCCTGGTATTTTTTACCAATTTATTATTAGTAAATATCAGGCAGATCACATTTCCAATTACAATTATGGAAAATGCAATCTGCTTACTAAAAATATGTCATAATTAGGGGTTGGAGTAGAATTTTACGAATTGCACTCCAATTGCCCTTTAGTAAATTTAGATGAAACTAAAATAATGTGAAAAGGTTGTGAAAACAACATTTTTCATTTTATTTTAGTAAAAATAATGTTAATAAATAGAACCCTATGTGCAATATTTACTGTCCGTCATTTTGTAAAAAAACTCCAGTCGTCAACAGCTTTTATGGATAGTTTTAATATAAGGATAGGAATGAATGCTAAACTATCCTGATTTAGCACTCATTCCTATTGCCATATCAATACTATTGATTAAAACCATCAACGATCAGTGGCTTTGACAAACTGAGGGTGCCCCCATAGGGCTAGATGCATCAAGCATCACATTTTGGATGCAATGCATCCGACCCCTGATTGCATGCATAACGGCATTTAGTAATGCAGTTTGCATGTGCATTTAAGAAAAGGCAGATCTTCCTAGACCCAGGAGTCCTTCTGCGTATGCACGGTCATCGGCTAGCACATGCATGAGCCTTTGGGGGACTGCTGATGGAGCCTACCAAAAATATGGCAACTGCGAGTTTCATTACATACTGCATGTTTGATATGAAACCATTGCCATTGGCCCATAAAGCCCACTATAACAATTATTTTGTGCATATTTTTTTCTGGTTTTGGAAGCTGATAGTTGTATGAGAGCGCAGAGGCGAGAGCAATGTAGTATTTGGAGTTCAGTGGTTGGCTTTTGGCGAGTGTTCAATTGATACCTAACTGATTTGTATTGTCTTTGTGGATTTGTGTGCCTTGTTTCTTATATTTTTGTCCTTGTCCATTACTAACTGTTTATCTGTCCTGTCATATTTGTGTGTGTTAGGTGTGTTGTGAAGGGTGGTAGTTTCTGTTTGTTCTGTGTTTATTTTGTCAGTGTTATGTGTTATTTATCATTGGTGTGGTGGAGGATGGCGCACTCTCCATCCCAAATTTGTCAGTAACACACATTATTTTAAAGTATAGTTTTATTTTGATATACACATGCTAGCATTTTTTGTTATTTTTTATTTTAAAATATAACAATAGAGTCAGTTTTAAATAATGGGACATAATAAATTAATGTCATCATAGCACATAAAATGTGTACATTTGTACAATGATATCTTCTATAAGAACACTTTTTTTGGACAAAAAATTAAAACCCAACATCAAATATGACATACTGCTTTGATGTTGGAATATGTGTATTGTTCTGAAGGCTCTTCATTGGCCAAACACTAGAGTATTTTAGAAAAACATTCTTTATATAATATTGGCTTGTATGTGGTTCAATAAGCAAGGTAACAAAACCTCTCACGTGTGTAATGGTCTCTATTTTATTCTAATTTCCCATCAGACCAGAGCAGGTAGACCACTGCTTCCCCTTACAGCCAGTAGACTGCACCTCATATCAGTCATACTGTCCCAACATCAGTTGTAAGATGGCGGGGCTGGCAAAAACATGGTCATACATTGAGGTGTATAGTGTGAACAGATTTCTGCATCTAAAGCGCACATCATCAACTTGTCAAGGTGTACGGTGATAACATCATGTCACAGAAACAAGTTTGGGTTTGGTGCGCTGCCTTTGCTAATGACAGGACAGATATTCGAGATGAGCAGCGATCCAGCCGCCCAAACACGTCCACCATAGATGACATTTAGTACCACATTGAAGGTCTGATTCAGAAGTACAGGTGCATATATATATATACACACATACATATGAAGGAGAAGAGTAAGTAGTTACCAGGGTGCACTCGGACTGGATTCATTAATAAAAGTCAAACACTTTATTGGTATACGCTAAAAAATATTAATGACAATTTTTATTTTAAAATGTGAGGTATAAAATAAAGAATTGTGAAAAAGAATGAAAATAAGTGTAATAAAATTTGTTCTACACAAACTGGTCATTGTCTTTTTGTCGTTCTTATAATTAATATGAATTCTGATGGCATAATAGCCCGATTCTAATGATGTGCTTATTCACTGCCTTCAATTTACCAATTGTCGGTGTTACTTAACAGGTGATCTCAGTTTATATACATAATGTTTCAATTGCCCACCAGGACACTGTTACAGTGATGTGTCAGTTGTTAGACACTTTTGTAGCAGAATATTATATTGTAACAATCATAACACATTCTATTGGTCTAGGAGGGGGAGTGGAATGGTTGCCATAAAATATTGTTTAGATTAGGGGTGGGCAATGAGCGGCCCCCCAGCTGTTGTAGAACTACACACCCCTGCATACCTTGCCATAGTTTTGCTATTTGGCCATGCTAAAACTCGTGCAAGGCATTCTGGGATTTGTAGTTCAACAGCAGCTGAAGGGCCACTTATTGCCCACCCCTTGTTTAGATAGTTTTAAAGTAAGAAAATGCTTAGTGGTACTATAACACAGTCTTGGCATAGCAAATATTCAAATATTTTATTTATAAAGCATTCATCTCCAACATTATTTTTTTAAAGCACCCAATATTACTGTGTAAATGTTACATAAATCATTAGCCACATTCACTATTGTGTGATAATATCATATTCTATTTTTAGCTTAGTCTCCCCCGTCGTGTATATACTTAGTTCGCGCTGTGATACAGCCACATGTACAGGCCTATCAGTGATTTTCCTCAAAAAGTAATATGTAATGATGACAGTCACTGTTAGATGGAATCAGTTCGAGATTGTCCTGATGGTACTGAACATTGCGCTATATTTTACAGAGACAGCTTAACTATTCTCCAAAGGTAAGTACTGTATAGCGTCCATCCTGGCTGCTGTTTGGGAGCCGCACTGTGCCGTACTCACACTGCTGCACTAGTCCTCATAGACGCTTATATAATACAATGTACAAATTATTATTCAGATGGCACTTTGGGCAGTTTTTGAGTAAGCAATGCAGTAACAAGTCACATACATTGAAACACAGACAGCGGCCATTGGAGAACCCCAAAGGTAAGTATTGCATCCATCACAGCTGCTATCTGGGAGCTGCACTGTACTTTTTTAATGCTGCTGCACTCTATCCTCATACATGCATATACAATGCAATAATGTGTACCAGTACTTTTACTCAGAATACATTCATATAGTGCTTTGGGCAGTTTGTGCATAAACAGTGCAGTAACAAGTCACATCATAATCAATACATTAGAACCTGTACAACGGCCATTGAAGAAGCACCTGGGTGGTAGGCGATTTGCAACAGACTGAAGTTCAGCAAGCGCTATGTCCTGACACTGATTTCTTCTATGCCGGGATAGATGCCTTAGTGTACCGCTGGAACAAATGCTCAGACAAGTATGTGGAAAATAAACCGTACCAAGACTATACTATAGATTATACATATATGTACGAGTTGAATACATTTATGCAATGAGAGGTCTTGTTACCTTATTTTTTGAACGACCCTCATATATTACTACTGCTACACAAAAGAAAAGCTTCAGACAAAAGCCCCCGTCTGACAATCAATGATGGTGAAGCTGCTGGTGAGTCCTAAAATACAATACATAATACAATGGATACAACCAACTTAATGGTATGATTCAACGTGAGCAAAATAAAAAATGTAATTGAAACTAATGCATAACTTACTCCCCTAATATATTTTACAGCCTGTTCTCTATATCTCTGTTTTCAGCCTGTTCACTGAGACACAGAGAACAGGCTGAAAAGTCATCACAGTTATCACATTTCAAACTCCATCACCTTTCTGCAGGTATGCAGACCAGAGACAGAGGTGGTAACCAGAATTGCAGCCAAAGTTCAGAGGCAACTGGAGGATCACAGTTTACAGGTCTTGTCGGTCTGTGATAAAAAACAATTTGCTGCTTGAAAGAGAGTGTCAAACTCCAAATGCGTTGCCGGCTGTTGGAGGAGTGACTGACTGATTGACATTTAAGGGACCAGATCATTGCAACACGTGAAGTCGTGAAGGGGATTCCGCAAACCCTGATTTTATTACACGCCTGAGTGAAGCTAATTTCTAGTATAGTTCCCATTACTTAAAACATTCACATCCGCTGAAACGGATAACATATTTAAGCTTTCATTTTTATGTAGAGTCATTATTAAACTCATTTTATGTGGTAATGCACTATTATTTGTTATATGTTTGTTATATGTGAAAGTACCATGGATGCACAGACATTTAGTGCAGAGAGAGCAGTGACTCAGATAGAAGATGGACAAGAGGATCCCCACTTTTTAACAGAGGGAAGTTAGACATTCGTTTTAACTATTTTTCTCACTTTGAATCATACCATTAAGTTGGTTGTATTTATTGGGCTACGTACCTGTACCAGGATTGTCTAACTTTTTTATTTCCATTTATTTTTGTGGCTCGAAGGGTGGTGCCAAAAGAATAACCTGGCAGTGTGGTACTTGAAGCACCATATAGTGTTCATCCATTTCTATTATATAATATATAATACAGTTATTTAAAATCAGGTAATTTTTACTAATGGCATTAGAGGTTTACGATATTGAAGTCTAACATATACACAAATATTGTTAAATATTCTAATTCATCATCCATACTCCAATTTAATGTTGTCACAAATTTAACTGGCAAAGTATTGATTTACAATGTCACCCACTTTTGCAGCATCATAAAGCAGTATACCACCCAATTAATCTAGACACCTGAACCTGCTCTTCAATAGGCCAAAGGTGCGTTCTATCACATTCTGGGAGGCTATGTGAGCCTCATTGTATTTATGCTGAGCATGACCATGTGGGGGTCAACAGAGATGTCATTAGCTAGGATTGACACCCATATCCTAAAATTAAAAAAATTAAAAGTACAATAAAACAAAGACAACATTGTTGATGTAATACAGTATATATCAGCGTTGTTTAAGTTTGAACGGCAAGGAGCACTAACGGGTTATTTTTAGCTAACTCACATAAGATGGCGGGACCTCTCTAACTGTATAAAAATTTGCGGAGGCTCAATAGGGCACGCCCAGATACCGGTCCTGATGTGCCTGCATTTTTATAGCCAACTCCAGGTGCCTCCCCCAAATGCTGACTACTTGTCACTCACTTTGCTAAATTAATCCACACTGTGCCAACTAAACCCATTGCCAGAAGTGTGCAGTGTGGACAAAAATCATTCCACTGCTTCTTACATTAACTTTGCATCCACCTCTGAATCAAGCCAAAAGTTTTTTCCTGGGCATCAGTGGCTGTCGATACTTCTTTCCTTGATATTGCAGTGTACTAACTCTATCACTGCCAAATTCAAATAAGGGAGTGGGGATCTCACTAGGTTTAAAGAGGAGAGTAATCGGTTGACAAGAAAAATCTTACTTTCTTTGAGCTTTCAAAAAATGCTGCAGGTGCCATAATAGATTTGACACAAAAGATTGCCTGGCTTTCAATGGAAGTCCCAACCTTTCCAATACTTAGAACTATATATATATATATATATATATATATATATATATATATATATATATATATACACACCGTAGTGTTTGACATAATGGTATTTTAAAAAATATTTGAGCCAAGTACTGATAGCATTCTTCTGGCACTCCAGGTAAATACTTGGATACAATTGTATTACAGGAATGTGAACAAATTGATATTAATTACTTAATATTAATCATCCTCATGGCAGGAAACTTACACATTATAATCCATACTATTATACATATTTACAGTTTCAGCATTGTTTCCATAGTAACCAAATAATTTGAAATTCTTTGCATGGGTTTACTGTGTAAGTATGAATTTATATTTGTTATTTGTAATAATGTCATGAGCCAGGCAAGCAGCATTATAAATGATCAAGAATTACCTCCCTTACGTTTGAATATACAAGCACCTGCAATTGCTAATTTACACCTCTGCATCATATTCATCAAAACAATATTAAAAGGTTTTTTTGTGCTCTATGTACAGTAAGCCTGTAACAGGCAGATTATGTTCTGACAACTTGAACATTTTAGTTAAATAAAAAGTCTGATCCGAAAATGTATCGTGTCCCTAATGCCAGGAAATGATCCTACAGTCTCACCTGTAACATAATGTTGTGCATACAAACACACAAAGGTTTACAAATGGGAAGAATTGTCCCTGTAGAAAAGCAATACTGTTCAGAATATACAGTAATGTGGTTACACCGTCATGCATGTGTGTTTGTATATATATATATATATATATATATATATATATATATACACACACACACACACACACATACATACACATACACATACATACACACACAAATAAAATGATGGTTTTAGAACACCTCCATTCTTCCAGTTTTCTCTTTTGATCTGCAGATGTTAATGTTGCATTGTACACTTAAATGGTAACATAGAAGAAAATTGGAGAAAAAAAATAGAATTTTGTTCAACAAACTTTCATCTAAGTTTTGGACTCATCACAGTAGTTACCTACGGCAGATATAACCAACAAACACATTTGTGTCATTCTTTCTACTATGGAAATGAAATGTTGGGAAAGTTGTTACCAACACTGGGCATGATTCAGAGCTGGGCGCTAATGCCATCGCTGCTGCGGCTTTACAGGAGTATGCAAATGTTACAGCTTCCAGGATTTGTATTGAGATGCCCACCACAGCATGGGACGCAGATCAGTCAGTGATTGAATTTCAGAGTAACCCTATGGTTATTCAGAATGGCCGTCAAAACGGAGATGGCGGAGTCTTCGTAACGGCGTACAGGATCGCAGTTGCAGGCTGAGTTGCCACCCCCCGTTGCAGCCTACAAAAGGTCCCTGCCTATCAATCACTTTTCAAATAAATCCCCTCACTGTGACCTTCATTGCAGGATCATTGTGGCACCTGTGTAGTGTTACTTATACACATGCGCAGTAGAAAAAAAAAAAATCAACATTTCCAAAATAGGCATTGCATCCTTCTCTGAATCGAGAGGGGGGAAGGTTGCAATGAGCAATTGGGGAGCTGTCACTGTAAAGCAATGGGCAATGAATCCTGAGGCTGCCTGTTTCTGAATGGTGTTCTGCAATGTAGTGCATTGTGAGATATCAGACAGGAGGTGTCTGATCTGATCTACTGTAATGCTGATGATCACAACTAAAGGTAAGTAAGGGGGGGGACATGAAGAGGGGCAAATGGAGAGGGCAACGGGAGAGAAATGGAGGAGCAAAGGGAGAGACATGGAAAGGGCAAGTGGAGAGGGCAAAGAGAGAGACATGGAGAGGGCAAAGGGAGAGACATGGAGAGGGCAAAGGGAGAGACATGGAGAAGGGCAAAGGGAGAGACATGGAGAGGGCAAAGGGAGAGACATGGAGAAGGGCAAAGGGAGAGACATAGTGGGGGAAAAGGGAGAGACATGGAGGGGGGAAAAGGGAGAGACATGGAGAGGGGCAAAGGGAGAGACACGCTGGGGGCAAAGGGAGAGAGACAGAGGGGGCAAAGGGAGAGAGTCAGAGGGGGAAATGGGAGAAAGGTAGTGGGGACAATGGGAGAAACACAGAGGGCCCAAAGGGAGAGAGACGGAGGAGGCAATGGGAGAGAGATGGAGGGGTTTAAATACTTAATACGTTATTTTGTCCCAACTATTTTAAAAACGGGACTGCTCAGTAATTATTTTGCCTCAGGGATGCCTTTAAAAAATGATGGAGACCTGAAGGGTACCTTGAAATGAGTACGTTTGTGGACCACTGCATTAAATGATATGTGGTTAAAATGTTAAACATTTGTATTTTTTAGAGGCTATTCTGGTTGTGATTAGGGATATTTGTGAGACCAGATATGTTTTGAAGAAAAACAAACAATCTGTTATTAATAATGAATATGATTATTTTATATAGAGAAACAAGCACCACCTAGATGAAAGGGACCATGAAAGGGATCTGTGTTTGTTCCAATACTGATTTCTCAAGCCTGCAGAAAAGATGCTTTGCTCAAAGGCAGAGGAGCAATTCAAGGATTCTGGAGAAAAAAAAAAAAAGATATCACAAAATAGACAACCACAGATTAATATAGCACATCTCTAACATAAGTAGCTAGGTAGGTCTCAGAAATTGGAACACACTTACAATACCTTAAAACGCTAACCTCTACTTTGCCTCCCAGATTAAATGGTGCTTGTAGTGAGATGAGCCAGTCCAAGGCAAATTATTTAATTCAGCCTTTTAATCCAACAATTATAAATCTGATTTCAGCAATGCTTGTAATATCCTGTTATGGAAGGATACTGTAAAATCGCTTGGACAAAATTCTCTGTCAGTGTGACAAATTATCTGGATCACTGCTTAAAGTCAAAGACTCAGGAGTTACTATATACGGAATTATAATACAATCTAATTTTATATTTTATATATAATGGTAGCAGACACTGCGCCTTAGCATACGTGAGCGTAGGTCTGGACACACACAGACACATAACAGAAAAGAAGCAAACAACATAAAAGTAAATGTCTCACTCCCTGTGCTAATGTCTGTGGACCCTCCAGGTCCTGGCACCCTAATGTTAACCGCCACCCCCAGCCTATCGTCTGGCCAGTTTGTCCGGCATCAGGAGCAAGGAGCATCATGTGTGTGGGAGTTTTAAAACCTTCCTGTGCTCCAGTGATTATTCCAGCAGGGTCTGTGTAAATACCTGTATGAAAACCTGGAATTTCACATCTCCTCTGCTAATGCAGAGAGCACAGGTTTCACCCCAGCCTCCCTTAGAGGGGGAGGGGGAGGGGGAGGGGGGAGAGAGAGAGAGAGAGAGAGAGAGAGAGAGAGAGAGAGAGAGAGAGAGAGAGAGAGAGAGAGAGAGAGAGAGAGAGAGAGAGAGAGAGAGAGAGAGAGAGAGAGAGAGAGAAGATCCAAACTGCACTCCTGGGCTTTAACAAGTGTCAACTGGAAACTCTCCCTCTATTCCAACGTTTCAGAAATGTATTATTTCTTTTATCAAGGATAATACATAAAACAACGAGCTTACCTTAAATAGCCTCTCACCCAAGTGAAGAATCAGCCAAATGGTGTCCCCGCTACTTCCGGGGATGTACATGATGATATCACATCACACATCCACCTTCAGTTGTCAGGGAAACAAACAATCAACAAGGACGTGACATGAACCCACCACCTCAATAACAATACACGGCATCACATGACACAAATAAAACAGGTAATAATATAGACAGATCAAATGACATCAAAATACACTGACAATGGCTACAACAAGCAACAAGCCTGAACTTAGGGTATCAGCTGCCAATACTACGTACATGCAAAAGACCTAAAGAAAAAAACGCCAATTCATGTACTCCAGAGGGCAATTATGATATTATACGTGAAAGGGGATAAATTATCACACACATTGCGAATAATACAAATGAACAATGCAAACTAACCACCAAAATATATATATAACGATAAAGATGATGTAATAGAGCATGCCTGGAATGATATGTTACAACACTCAAATAAGACAAATCAATCACGACTCTCTAACACATAAAATGATGTTAATATACTTAGGGGTCTATGTACTAAGCAGAGATAAGTGACAGTGTGAAAAGTGATAAGTCTGTGATAAGTGCCAATCAGCTTCCAACTGCCATCTCACAGGCTGTGTTTGAAAAATGACAGTTGGGAGCTGATTGACTGGCACTTATCACTTTTCACTCTGTCACAGCTTAGTACATAGACCCCTTAATAACATATTCACCCAAAACACGAAAGCGACAGTTGTTCATTTAAACCATAGGGTGCAATTGTGTTGAATTTAAATATCCAGCGAGCCTCTAACTGCAATAACTTTCTAGCTGTCACCACCTCAAACTAAACAGACGTAGTATTGGCAGCTGATACCCTAAGTTCGGGCTTGTCGCTTGTTGTAGCCATTGTCAGTGTATTTTGATGTCACTTGATCTGTGTATATTATTACCTGTTTTATTTGTGTCATGTGATGCCGTGCATTGTTATTGAGGTGGTGGGTTCATGTCATGTCCTTGTTCTTTGTTTCTGTTTCCCTGAAGGTGGATGCATGGTGTGATGTCATCACGTACATCCCCGGAAGTAGCAGGGACGCCATTCGGCTGATTCTTCACTTGGATGAGAGGCTATTTAAGGTAAGCTCGTTGTTTTATGTATTATCCTTGATAAAATAAATACATTTCTGAAACGTTGCAATAGAGGGAGAGTGTCCAGTTTATATATTTTAAAGCCCAGGAGTGCCGCTTGGATTTCTTTGTGTGCATTAGTCGGATTGTCAGCACTTGGTGAGCACCCGGTAGTCTGCCTTATTGAAATGGAGTGCCGGTCCGATTGTGGTATATATATATCTATACAGACACACAAAAATATACAATCAAATGTCCTAACTAACTGACTGACTCACTGACTCATCAACGCCGAGCAGAAAACCCCTGGACCTACGAACATGAATATTAGGGAGAATATTCCTTTCATGACATAGAAGTACCCAATAAGAAGAGATTTTTTAAATTTGGCTCTTAAAGGGGGTGAAAAAAGCTAAAATGTTTCCTCCCCCTGTGCAATGTCCTGCCTGACTGAGTCATCGTGGCTGCAGCACAGTTCAATATTCAAACACGAACTGTCATCCCAAGTGCTGCCAAACATCACTGGCAGTTGGTGTGGCTCCCCTATTTGACTAGTGAGGGAAGGGAATGTGTTACTACAGAGGTGAGAGGAAAATGTGTAAAGCTGGGCACACACCTGAAAGATATATCTGCAGATGATGATTGTTCATACACACTGAACAACTATCACTGCCTTCTGGCCGGGGGTCGTGCCCCCTTCCCAGACGGCCTCTCCTGAAAGTGTACGGGCAGTCAGCTTACTGCCTGTACACAAAGTACGATGTGCAGATATATCTGCCATCGGCTGTGCTGCATAGTTGACGCGATATGTCTGTGATGACGTACACACTGGCCGTACACGATTTATGAGGTACAATGATGCACACAATTTATCGGCAATTCAATCGAACAGCAGTGAGAGGGCAATGTGTTACTATAGAAATGAGGGAGGGGAATGTATTACTATAGAGGTAAGGGAAGGGAATTTGTTACTACAAAGGTGAGGGAGAGGAATGTCAAATGTGTTACTACGGGGTGAGAGAAGGGATTGTGTTACAACATGGGTGAGTGAATGGAGTGTGTTACTACAGGGGTGAGCAGGGGTAATGTGTTACTACAGGGGTGAGCAGGGATAATTGTATTTCGGTACAGGTGAGAGAGGGGAATGTTGAATGTGTTACAAATGTGTTACTACAGAGGGGAGGGAGTGGAATGTATTAGTACACAGGTGAGGGAGGGTAATGTCTTACTATAGCAGTGAGGGAGGGGATGCATTACTATAGAGGTGAAGGATTAATGTTTTACTGGAGTTCACAGATGAAAATGTAAATATCTAAGGTCTACCTGGGTGAAACCGGGTACATCTACTAGTGTTACATATAATTGCGATAAGTGCAGAATTCGTGCTGGATCCTAAAGAGTCGGTGGAATCTTTGAGAATTCAGGCTCCCCGCTATAGCGCACATGGGGCAGTGTTGGAAATCCACCGCTGCTAATCCTGCAGGAATTGACGGACTCTGTTGCTATGGCAGACGGGGACTTGATCCTCCAGGATCCAGGACCGCCACCACGCCCACGGCCAGTGGCAAACGCAGGATTTCTAAAGGGGGGTTTCCAAATGCTTAATTTTACAAGTGTGGCCAGTCCATGAAGAGGGTATAATTAGCACTTATCCAGCTTTAATATGCATCATACAAAGTGTTTTGAACTTTTGAGTGTCATAACTCCAGCATATACAGGATCAGTGATCACACTAAGCCAATAAATGCAGCAGTAGGACCATCCTGCCTGAGCTGAATGTTTTTGATTCAGATGTAGGCTCCATTCCAGAGTATGGGAGCAAATCCTGGAGTCTGGGGGAGAAGCAGCAGAAGAACCTAGCACTGCCCTGGACATATACTGTATGTACATATTGGTCTTGTTATGCGCTGGATAGTGTATTATTATATGGTATTAATAATTAAGCCTATTGATGGTCTATAGCAGTGCACCCCTAACAGTACATGTTTTCTAGATCTCCTAGTTGATGCACAGGTGTATTTATTACTGGCTAACACATGTTAAAAGATCCACAGGTTGTGTTAATTATTTAATTTGTGATACTTAGAAGATCATGCAGCATTAGTAATATTCTACTATATTACTATTTCTATTGTGGTCATGGTGTGGGCTGGGATGGGGGGTTTCCAGGCAACCGGAAACCCCCCCTGCATTTGCCTATGACGGCCATTGCCAGGCCCCACCGCATCAGTACACAGTACCAGGATCCCTCTGGATCCAGACGCATTGTCATAACTGGGGCCCCTTGTCGACCCCAACACCCCCAACCCAGGGTGCACAGCAGCAGGGCCAGTTACTGCACAAGTACACGGCACCCTGCTACAGTGGGCGTGCTTATGTAAAACTATATGCCTTCTGATCATTCAGAAAGATAGTGAGGATTGGAAGAAACAATTGTCTACTGTACGCATGAAATCGGATGTTTCCTCACAAGGAAAACCATGAGTTACATTGCTTCTTAAGTTGAGCATTGCATAGTGTGTACCCAGCTTATGATCTAAATATCAATGAAATACAGTTAATAGCATATACAGCCATGGCCAAAAGTTTTGAGAATTAGAAGTAGGGATGTGCAGGCTCGGTTTTACTCGGATTTACACGGTTCTTATCGCCACTTTACCGCAAATTCGGATTTATTATATTGGCTATCCAAAACACATGATAGGCGATAGCCAATAAAATGCCGTTTAAAGATCCGAGTAAATCCGAGTAAAACCGAACCCGCTCACCCCTAATTAGTATTGGTTTTCACAATGTTTGCTGCTTCACTGTTTTTAGACCTTTTTGTCAGATGTTACTATGGTATACTGAAGTAACATTACAAGCATTTCATAAGTGTCAAAGGCTTTTACTGACAATTACATTAAGTTTATGCAAAGAGTCAATATTTGCAGTGTTGAGTCTTCTGTTTCAAGATCTCTGCAATTCGCCCTGGCATGCTGTCCATCAACTTCTGGGCCACATACTGACTGATGGCCGCCCATTCTTGCCTAATCAAAACTTTGTGAAAACCAATACTTATGTCATTCTCAAAGCTTTTGGCCATGGCTGTACACTCACAATGAAGGAGGCTAAAATGTGACAATAAGGTTGAATTTCAAACCAGATCCATAAAACCCTTTGAAAACTGGCCAAACCTGTATTTGCAAGTGTGTTCATAAGCGTATTAGCTTTGGACAGAAAGAACCCTTCCAAAAGAGTAACCATTACTGTGAATAGTTCAATGGTTGTTGTAGTGGGAATGAACACACAATCAAGGAATTAAACTACATGATACAAATAGAAACAATATATAATTTTACTTATATGTGCTGTGGACAGGAGGTGGAGCACATGTAAGAAAATATGTTGATGAAGCAATTTGAATGAAATAGCTCAGATCTGAGTAAAGCGTGAGCGTGGAGCTGACTTTTATTCTACTCATGTTTTTCATCTCTTGGTGAAAGATTGCAATTTATGTTTAATAGTGATATACAATGCAAAACAGTGCCTAACTGGTTTATTCCTCTTGGTTGCTCGTTAAAACTTAATATGTAAAATTATATTAATCTGCTTTTGGAAAATAGAGTAGGATTAACTCATATTGAAAAGAATTGGAATCACGTATCCAGTAAATGAAATAAGGAATAAAGCATGTCTGCGGAGACGTATTCTGCTAATCAGAGTTTTGTCTGCTTTCTCCCAGCATAGCATATCACAAAACTAAATATTCACTATGAAATCCACCAGCAGTTATTGGGTAGAGAAAAATATTAATGTACAGACTTAGATTTCTTAGGGCGGAATTCAATTCTTTATAGCCGCTATCGCGCCCGATGGAGCTATTCAATTCTTGCTCCTGTCGTGCACAATGAGCTGCCAGCGCTACATTTCAGCTCGCAGCCCCTGGGGGATGAGAGCTGAAATGTGCAAAAAGTGACATGTTTGTGCGCCCAAACATCACTTTTCGCGATCACGCCCAGCACTTTGGTCGGGTTTAGCTGCTTTACGTGGCTAAACCTTACCTCTAAGGGCGCGATCAGCGCGAACATCTTGGACAATTGTATAGCGGCCCGTGATCTCCTGTCACTTTAGACGGGAGATGCGGGCCGCGAATACAATTGAATTCCGCCCTTAGAGGTCTGAATTTTAATACAATGGTGATCACTGTCATCTTTTAATTACAGGTACATCTAACATCACTCAGATATTTGTTATTTGCTGCCTGTAATCTTCCTCCATATACTGTATAAGCATTCTTATTTAGAAACAAAAGTGTAATGATAAATTAACCAACCCATTGATCACTGCAAAAAACTCTGCCAGCAGTTGACCAATCTAAGATGGACTGTTCTATAGACACCTAGGGGAGTTTTTTTTAAAAGTGGAGATGTTGCCCATAGCAACCAATCAGAATCTACTTAACATGTAACTAGCACCTTGTGGAAGATAATAGCTAGAAACTGATTGGTTGCTATGGGCAACATCTCCAACTCTCACTTTAGTAAATTTACCCCTAGAGGTAACTGAAAAGGAACAAACTTCTCTGTCACTGCCTTTAAGTCATTAAGTAATAAATACAAAATAATTGATTGGGTGGTGGGAAGAGTTATTCAATACTAAGGGTGCAATTCAATTAGCCACGATAAGCGGTTTTTCTGTGAAAAGTGGCTTATCGTGCAAATTTGTACTCATCACACAATCCTATTAGCCATGACTTTTCGTGGGTGCAAATTGTCCATACCATTTGCTGCGAAAGTTTTCACCACCTACTAGAGTAGGTAAAAAGTTTTGCAAAAGCCCTATTTTTGGCTAAAAATGTTGGGACTTGGTTCAGAACCACTGGGACACTCCCCTAATGACTAATTAGGCAAAACATTTTTCTAATTAGTTTATTTGGCCAATAATGACATGTAATTTTTGGGGTGAAAAAGTACAAACTGGAGGGGGTTAATTGATGGTGGACAGGTATATGGGCATGCTGTATGAATGGGACAGGGGTTTTTAAGATTGCAGATGGGTATAATATATACTGTGTTTATAGGTTTTTTATGCACCCCCAATTTAAAAAGAACATTTATGTTGACAAAAAACACTTGCTTTTTATCATTATTTCACTGTTTTAGAAACATGCATATAATAGCCATTTGATACATTTTAAGAACTCCAAATACTTGTATTAGGGCCACTTTTACACTTATATTATTAACCTATAGCAATTTTGCTTTTTTTTTTTGGGTACAGGCAGATTTCCCCAAATTTACCTATAATTATCGCTGGTACCTTCACATCTTTTGCAATAGGATTGCATGAAAAATATTGCCAACGTGCACAACCGCAATAAGTGAAAATAATCTGCAATAACTTAAGGAGCAAGACTTGCATATTTACTGTTGAATGCAAATATGGCGATTATATATATATATATATATATATATATATATATATATCCAAATCCAGAGTGTTTCCCAATATAGGAAAAAACAGAGGGCACTCACCAAAGTAGTAACACTTTTTCATATAATCATATAGCGACAATCCAAGCAACATCATAGTATCGTCATCAACGTTTCAGTCCTGTAAGACCTTTGTCAAGATTGCAGCATATTATGCATCATATAGCATCATATAGCCAACAGCAGCACACATGCAGCATGCTTGTCACACATACAGTATTATACTGCCGGATGTGTGCTGCTGTTGGCTATATGATGCATAATATGCTGCAATCTTGACAAAGGTCTTCAAGATTCAAACTCCAAAAATATAAAGCTTTTTGGAGCAGGTTTCCCCGCACCGGAGCAATGCTGAATGCTGACCCCCGATGATGAATAGACCCCCAAGAAAGAAACCTAACATATACTGTATTTCTATTAACAAAAGCAGTTACTTAAAGTACATGCTGATCGGCAGTAGAGAGGCTAATAGAGAGGCAAAAAGGCAAATGACTATGTAATAACTCTTTCATTAACAACTTGAAAAGGTAGTTCCCATTTTAATCGAAGGAAAACAATTTCTTTTCTTCTCAGAATTAACTCTGTTAGACGTTGTAGCACTATAAAGCATCAGACACACTAGCAGATATCTTAACTGTGGGACAATCATGCACACAATGGGCCTGACGCAAAGTTGGATTGAAATTGGGTGAATATACTCCCGAACTGCATGCAGGAAAAAAAATAGTGTACTTGCCGATATACAGAGTTGTATTTTGCAGCACGCCTGCACCCTAGGTGTATACTTGGTTTGCTACTTACCATTATCATTGTGTAGTTGCACATCGACACATACATCCAAATCTGCAAAGACCGCAGTTCCATCTTCATGCCTTCAATGAACTTCGCCTACTTGAGAACATCCAGTTATGCTTCTTTGGTCATTAGTGTAGATGAAATATGTACAACATTGCATTATACACACTTGTGAGAGTTCAGGTTTGGTAAATGTACAAGTGGTATTCGGTGTGGTAAGTGGATCAGTGTACTAGTGTGAATACAGGTCAGAGTTACCTTGGTGAAATACAGCACTGGCATTCCTTATTCTGTGGCAGCTCTTCACTGTACCATGCCTCAGTAGATAGGCAAGGGATTCAGACACAAATAAATGCAGAGATAGTTTTGCATAGGCCTAGGGCATTTGGAATGCCTAGGGACATGCATAGGGCCAGCACAAGTTTGGAGCACTTCGTGGAGACCTGCTGGATGCAGACGGCTGGGAGACACTCTGCTCTGGAGGGCGTGGCTACCTTGCCAGGCTGCGGCTACTGTAATCGGAGCTCTGAGCTCAGATTGGGCAGCTCAAACAGGCCAGAGAGAAGAGACAGTCAGCGGGGGCAGCAGGTAACAACAAAAATGGTCGCTGGAGGAGGCCTGCTGCGCAAGCCCAGCCACAGCAGCTCCTCCTCCCATGGGCCTTTACAGAGTCCAGCAGGCAGAGCACCTGCACTGACTCCTCTCCCTGCAGCCTGCCAGTGCCGGCCACCCCCACAAAGCGCTGCCCACCGGACTGGACACAGTGCACAGCCAGCCAGGTGATGTGCTGTGCTGGATCAAGGGTGATGGGTGCTGTGCAGGGAGAGAGGTGCTGAGTGAGGTGTAATGGGTGTTGTGCTGAGAGAGGGGTGCTGGAAGAAGGGTGCTGTGCTGGGTGAAAGGTGCTGTGCTGGGTGATGGGTGCTGGATGAGGGATGCTTTGCTAGGAGAGGGTTTCTGGATGAGGGGAGCTGTGTAAGGGGTGATGTGCTGGAAGAGGGGTGCTGTGCTGTGAGGGAAGAAGAGTGCTGGGAGAGGAGTGCTGGTTGAGGAGTGCTGGGGACTCTGCAGTGAAGGGAGTGGGGTGCTGTGAGGGGAGAACAGTAGTGTTAATCTACATTAAATTACTTTATTTTCAAACTTGTTGGGTTTGAAAGGAAATACTAAGGAATTTATTGGAGTGCAAATTTTCATATTGAATGCAACATTAAGCTTGTTGGTGTGATTATCTGCTAGGGGGACCCAGTAAAAATCTCGCCTAGGGCACCAAATTGGTTAGGGCCAGCTATGCATAAAAGGATAACTGTATTTATTCCACAACATGGAATTTTGAGGAATTGCTACAAGATCGCAGCACCGATGGGCAGGGCTATGTATGAATGGTTTGCCTGACCATTCCGCACTCTGCAGCCATCGATATCGACAGCTGCAGATGACGATGCCCTATCTCCAAAGCAGGGACAGTGCTTTCCGTGCTGCAGTGGCTGCTGGGAGAGAGAGACAGCACATCAGCACTAGGCTGATGCATTATGGTCTCTAGCAGGGATCGCTGGAGCGGGGGGGTTTTCACTCCTGCGATCTGGCTGATGAGATGTGAATATATCGCATCGTTAGCGCTTCCTGCTTCGCCTCGGTAAAGAGGCGAAGTTGGAAGCATTATAGTGGCACGATAAGTGCCGCTATAATACATCCACCCTTCTATGCATTGATACATCTCTCTCTATATCACTGCCCATAAGGAGTGGCTTCTATGGTTTGTCATAGAGGTGGTAGAGAAGGACTCCTGAACCCTTAAACTCTGCTTGCCCATATGGCTGTCCTCTTTGCTCCTTCTCACAGGACCCCTCAGCAGCACAGGTCCACTCCAGCACTCAGGTACCTCAGACTCTGCCTCAACCAACTGCCACTACTTCCCACTGTCACTTTCCTTCCTTTCTACCTGACACTGCTCATGTGACTTGCTTCTGACCTTTTGACTAGCTGCTGAGGCTGCTGGGAATTATCTGCCTGTGTAATCACATGCACTGTAGCGTGATGCACAGTGTCAGATGTAATACCTTGCACTGGGCCCAGGCGCCATGGAGATGTGCTCAGCTGCAGCCAAAGGTTTGGGAAAAGCTGAGGCACCACTGCAAGATAGCTCATGATGAGGTATCACACACACAACAGTATACTATATAATTATATATATATATATATATATATATATATATATATATATATATATATACATATACACACACACACACACATATACACATACACGCATGGAGTTCAGGAAAGTCCCTCCGCAGTGACTGTGTTCTAGGTGTGTGACAGTCCAAAATTCAAATAGAGGAGCCACACCAACTGCCAATAAATCCCAGTATGCGATGTTTGGTAGCATTTAGGGTGGCAGTTGGTGTGGCTCCCCTATTTGAATTTTGAACTATATTGCAGACCCACCTCTGGAACCGCTACTGGATAGATTCCTAAGTACTGGAAATAGAGATCCTCATTGATATGTAAATTGTGCTCAACCCTTACAGTTGTATAAATGTACTAGAGATGTGCACAGACCCCGTGTTTTGGTTTTGGTTCTAAATCGTTGTCGTGTTTTGGTTTTGACAAATCACCCTCAAGTGTTTTGATTCGGTAAAATCATGTCATTTGGACCTCTTTTGTTCCTTTAGTATTATCAACATCAATAACATTAATTTCCAGTAAATTTTATCCACCTCACAGCACCTGAAATCATGAGGGAGGGACTAAAATGCAGTTAAAAACACGCAAGAGCCGATTTTTAAATCCAAATTCTGAATTGCGAGAAGAGCAGAGTTAGGACTTGGTTCTACTCTGAGCCCCAAAGTGATTCCGAAGTGGGACTTGATTCAAACCCCTAAGTTTGTGTGTGTTTGGTTTTCTGAAAAACCGAACCACTCATCTCTAAAATGTACAAATGCATACCAGTTGTTTTCCATATGACATAGGGAGGAGATATACATGTACAAAAGAGGCAACACACCCTTATGGTGCATACACACGATCAGATTTTTTCTTCAGATATGGACGATAACGATTTAAAAATCGTTCAGTCGTTCATATCTGATGGAAAATCGTTCATATCTGACATGCCTGAACGATGGACGATCAACGATGCGCGTTCCCGTTTGTCAGATAACGATATCTGACATCTGATGGGTTTGCAGTCAGACTTGGACGATTCCATTCATTTTAATGCAGTCAAAAATCGTTCAATCGTTCAAATCGTTCAAAACTTTGGTCAAATCGTCCAAATCGTTCAAATCGTTTAATCGTTCAGTCGTTCATCTGACAAATCTGACAAGTCTGACAAATCTGACCGTGTGTACGCTCCATTAGACTGCACATTTGTTCTCATTTCCCCCTCACAACAAAGCTACTGTATCCTGAGCAGAGCTGGTTTAAGCCCCCTCACCCTCAACCCCTGCTCCAAACCCAATACATAACCTGGTGTCCTCACAGAAGAAGATTAAAATATCAATGGCGCAGCAGTCAAGGCATAAAATGACAGCCACAAATGATATTTTGCATTTGTGAACATCACTTTATGCATGAGTGCAGCACCATTGCCAATACATTATATATGTGTAGCAGAGCGCATTATTCTGCAAATAGATGCTACTGTCATCAGGGAACACCATTGCCATGAAAGGGTTTACTTAATATGCAACAATGTTTAGGTAAGTGTTATGTGTCAGTAACATCCACATGAACGCCAGGACCCAAAGTTTCCGAGCACAACATTGGCCAGAGTTTCACACTGCCTCAGTCAGCCTTCTTCCTATAGTGAATCCTGGTACCATCTGTCCCCCAGGTAAATGATGCTCACGCACCTGATCGTCCACATGATGTAATAGAGACCATGATCCATCAGTCCAGGCCACCATCTTCCATTGTTCCAAGGTCCAGTTCTGACACTTATGTGCCCATTGTAGGCACTTTCGGCAGTGGACAGGGCTCAGCATGGGCACTCTGACTGTTCTGACACCTTTCTATCATAGCCAGCATTAACCTTTTCTGCAATTTGCGCTAGAGTAGTTCTTCTGTGGGATAAGACCTGATGGCCTAGCCTTTGCTCCCCAAATGCATCAATGAGCCTTGGGTGCCCATGACCCTTCACCGGTTCACCTTTGACCACTTTTGGTAGGTACTAACTACTGTATACTGGGAACACCCCACAAGACCGGCCGTTTTGGAGATGATCTGACCCAGTCATCTAGCCGTCACAATTTGGTCTATATCAAAGTCGCTCAAGATCCTTTACACTTCTCCATTTCTCCTGCTTCCAACACATCATCTTCAAGAACTGACTGTTCACTTGCTGCCTAGTATATACCACCCCTTGACAGGTGCCATTGAAACAAGATAATCAATGTTATTCACTTCTTCTGTCAGTGGTGTTAATGTTATGGATGATCAGTGTATATAGGTCAGAGTAGCCTGTACCACTCAGTCTCAGTCACTACTGGGCAGTAGGCTGAAGCATGATCCAGCTGTGATCCTGAGGAGAGCAGTGTTGTCTCATAAATACAATTCATTTTCAGCAAAATGTTCATATGTACTGAATGATCTCTTTCACCTCCAGTTAACCCCCAGCCTCCACAGACAGAAACAGGACCAAGAAAACTAAATTTTCATGCTTTAGGAGTCCGAAAAAAAATTCACCATTTTTTGGATACACTACATTTATTAATAGACAACTAACTGCATAGTTAACGTTAAGACACTAAAACCAAATGTCTGATTTGTTGCTATATTTTGGTACAGATTTGTACTTTTGATCAATATTAAAAAATAACACTCACTGAGGTAAAAATTGGTCATGTGCTAACAGATGGTATTTTAAAAAATATTAACTTCAATATCTCACCAGATACAAAATTAATTTTATTAGTATACCTGTAATTAAATAAACAGGGAATGCCCCCACCAGATCTGATCCTGAAGAGAACAAGATGTAAGAGCTACAGAGGAGAAAGGAAACAGCTCACTGTAATAGATTGATAGCCACGTTCTGTTCAGCAGTCTAGAATGGAGGTGTGAGATAAGATTACAGCACGACTTACTCCATCTTACAATAAATAATGGCTTTTCTTTACAGGGTACAGCAGACAGGCAATTATTTGTTTTGCTTTCAAAAATATTTTGTTGCCTCGTGCAGTCTATATTGGATTACAGGTTCATAATAATGTGCCTTTAAGGGGGAAAATATATTTCCAATGTTATACTAATCTAAATGGATAGCAAATCACAACATCACTAAGTTTTAATGATAAAAAAATACAATGCAATACACCCATGCATTCTACACTAAAGAAAACCTCTACAATTCCACCCTGGATTATTTCTCAGAGAACATTTGCACAAGTCAATGCACAACTGACTTAAGTAAAGTTGTCTTTGTTCTGACACCATAGGAGCAAAACAAAATAGTGGTCATTAGTCAGAGAAACACAGAAAACTAGTCAAGTGTCACTTCTATAGCAAACCTTTTATTTTCTATCAACAACACATTTATCATGGTTATATCAGGGCTGGTAGGAAATGAAACAGATGCCGCACTGTGTCATACTGGCACCTTCAGTTTACTACAGAATAGGAACATTTAGCAAAACTCATAAGAAGCAAAGATTTCAAAGCAGCAATTTTCCTATCATTTGTACGGTAAGATTTATGCAGTGATACTACTATAATATTTAATCTTTCGGTGTTAACATCACCCACAATACTTATCTTGTCTGTACATGCATTTATTATTAAAGCCAAAGTATTGCATATGTATGTTAAACTTTGACATTTAGAAGATAAATTAATATATACCTCTATCAGTGCATGAAAGAGTCTGCCTCCTCCAGGGCCATGGATGAGTCTTTTCACAATTGGAAGTGTGATTAGGGTGTCAGGAAGTCACTAGAGAGATTCCTAAGCCCAGCTAACTGGTTTGATGGGGGCAGGGGACTATGGCCTAAATACAGATATGTCCTTATTCACCTAATGTTTTTGCATCATAGACGCTTACAGATAATTCATTTCAGATTTATGCATTTTAGCGTTTATTTCATACCACATTCATACTGACCATATGGCCTATTGGTATTGAACCTAGGTGGTCAACAATAGGCACCAGTGGATTTGTGAAATGAGTGAAGGCCACACACTGGGCCTGATTACACACTGGGCCTGATTCAGCATGGATCGCTATTGCGATCGCAGCTCCGTAATTGCACGGAGGTCTGCTGCAAAAATATGCTAATGAATGCAATCGCAGAGCCATCGCACAGCCAGCATAGAGACGCCCACTACTACTATCTCACATTCGTAATACCGCTCAGTCCTGCATATACATCATAACATCGAGTAATATCGCCCCACACGCAGAATTACTGCAAGTCTTGTTGCACGCAGTGAGTACTCAAGCTGCATGTGCCATCTCAGGGGCTAATTTATGCACGCCCAGGAAATGGCGTCACCACCCCCAAGCGCTCACGGCCTGTCAATCACTCTGCAATGGCTCTCTGGTCTCCGTGATCGCAGTGCAATTGCAATAATACCTTCGTGCACTGTGATGCATATGCATGCGCAGTACGCAACAATCTTCTGCGTATGCTTTAGAATTTGCGATCCATGCTGAATCAGGGTCAGTGACCCTTAAGCAGACTTGCGGGTTTATTGAGGAACAGCGGTAACAAAGGTAACATAAAGAGCAGTGTTGTGACTATGCAGTGTTGGTGATATCAGTGGTAATAGCTGCTAACACCCCTAAGGAGCTAAGTGCTGCATGTCCGTGCAGCTCTGCAACACTCAACACCGTAAAGATGGAGCGGCTGAGCATGCGCAGTAACACAACTGGTCGCCATCTTGGTAAAGGTGTCTGGCTGGCTTCACTGCAACAGAGCCGCCCTAGAGGTACTGTGATGGGTGAGGAGTGCTGTGATGGGTGCTATGCTTGAAGAGGGGTGCTGTGATGTGTAAGGAATGCTGTGATAAGTGCTATGCAGGGAGAGGGATACTGCGCAGTGAGGGGAGAAGGGTGCTGTGCTGGTTGAGGAGTGCTACATAAGGGGTGCTGTGCTGGGTGATGGATGCTATGCTAGGAGAGGGGTGCTGTGCAGTGAGGGAAGAGGGGTGATGAGCTGGGTAAGGGGTCTTGGGAAAGGGGGTGATGGGGACATTGCAGTGAGGGGAGGGGGGTACTGTGGAGAGGGGTGCTGTGCTGGGAGAGGGCTGCTGGATGAGGGGTGCTGTGCAGTGAGGGGTGATGTGTGTTGTGCCAGTAGAGGGGTGCTGGATAAGGGGCACTGTCCTAGGTGAGGAGTGCTGTGCTGGGTGCTGTACTGGGAGAGGGGTGCTGTGCAGTGAGGGGACAGGGTGATGTGTTGGATGAGGGGTGCTGCATAAGGAGTGCTGTGCTGGGAGAGGGGTACTGTGCAGTGAGGGGAATGGGGGGATGTGCTGGGTGAGGGGTGCTGTGATGGGTGAGGGGTGCTGTCGAAGGAGGTGCTGGGGACTGCAGGGAGTAGAGGGGGTGCTGTGAGGGGAGAGGGGTGCTGTGCTGGGAGAGGGGTGCTAGATGAGGGGTGCTCTGCAGTGAGGGGTGATGTGCTGGGTGAGGGGTGCTGGATAAGGGGTGCTGTGCTTGGTGATGGGTGCTGTGCTGTGAGGGATGAGGGGTGCTGTACTGGGTGAGGGGAGAGGGGTGCTGTTGTGTGAGAGGGTTGCTGGATGAGGATTGCTGTGCTGGGTGAAGGGTGCTGTGCTGAGAGCGGGGTGCTATTCTGGGAGAGGGGTGCTGGATGAGGATTGCTGTGCTGGGTGATGGGTCCTGTGCTGGGAGAGGAGTTCTGGATGAGGGGTGCTGAGGACAATGCAGTGAGGGGAGGGGGGTGCTGTGAGGGGAGAGCATGGTGCACTGTGAGTGGAAAACAGTTGTGTTAATAAAAATTTATTTATATTCAATTTGTTTGGGTTTAAAAGGAAATACTAAGGAATTCATTGGCATGCAAATTTTCATATTGATTGCAATATTAAGCTTGGTGGTTGGATTATCTCTTAGGGGGCAGCAGCCAATATCTTGCCGAGGGCACCAAATTGGTTAAAGTCAGCTCTGCACTACAAGGGTATAGGAGACAATGCAGACCACACTCTTCTCCAACACCCAGGGCTATCTCTGGTTACATAAAACATACTTACCAGTCAAATACATTTTGATAAAGTTCTCCTGTAACAGAAAACATAAGGTTAGGTTTCAATTTCAAATAAAACAAGCAATGAAACATATCAACACAACATGTATATTCCAGTCCATATTACCTTAGGAAAAGGCTAGCAATTGTAATGTCAGTCCCTTCAACACCATATCAGCAGGATTAGCTACACTTGCTACAAAGGTTACACTAATAGACTTCTCCACTAGCTCATGAATGAACTAGTGACTAATAGCAATGTGCTTGGACTGTTCATGTTACTTGATGCTCAAGGACAAGTCATTTGTTCCATTGTTGTCACACTCCATGCCCAGCTGACGGCTGCACAAACAGATATCCTGTGTATGAACAACAGTTCTGCTCATCTGATCCCCAGTCGGCATCACAGAAAGATTTTAATGTAGAATTCCCAGATTTGGAAATATAATTTAACAGGAAGCTGAATCCTTCAGTCATTTAAGGATTATTTTAAGTGCAGTCCAGTATTGTTTCCCAGGGATATTGGCAAATTGGCTAACCACATGTGTAATGTGTGGACGAGTTCCTATACTTACATTAAACTTCCAGTAGTGATCAGATAAGTAACCTTTTTCATGTCCTTTATCTCAACATCGCTTTTTGGCAACATGGCTTCAGTTAGTTTAGTGCCTTTGTCAATGGGAGTATTCACTGGTATTGCATCGGACATTCTATACTTTGTAAGTATTGCTTCAATGTATATCTATTGATCAATAATGACAGTTCCTATCTCCACTTTTTTGTAAGATACTCAAGCCTAACAGGTGACATGCAGGCCTTAGGTCTTCTAACTTGAATTTCTGCTCTAGCAACTGCTTGATACTTGTTATGTGCTACTCCTATTGTTTATGGTAGAGATCATGATCAGTTATCTAGCTTAATGTACCCACAATGACCATTCTGCTTTAAACTGTACACAGGGCTATCAAGAGCAGTGACCAGTCCATGTACCGGGAGGGAAAGTGGCCAAACAAAGGAGGCATAGTCACGCCTCTCCCAATTTTTTGTTTTTCCAAAAAGTATAATACGTGTCGCTGGGAAGGGGGGTGGATTTGTTCCTCTTGTCTAGTGGACAGATCTGAGGGGGGCAATCAACCCCCATAACACTTGCATGAAGAAAGAGGATCCTTTTTGGACCCTCTACAGCCCAGTAGGAAGCAATGTGTGCTGGGATATGGAGAGAGACTGCTGCCACTGCACAGCAGCAGTCTCCTCTCTCTCCCTGCCCAATGTGCTACTTATCCAGGCCACTCCAGTCAGCCAGGGCCTGGGTAAGTAGTATCCACTTATCCACCCCATCTCATATTGACTGCCATGCAAAGCTTTCTTCAGACAGACTTCTCCCTCTTGGAACATATTTCAACAGTAACGCTGAGGGGATTCTATGTAAATCTCTCCCAACAATTCTCAATTTAAGAAAGTTAAGTCAATGTCTAATTGGTATAGTAACAAACCATGCATGGCAGATATGGCAATGACTAAACAATGTACTGTACCTTGGATTTCTGTGTATATCCTTTTGTGACAAGACAGTCTTTATAACGAGCAATTGTTCTGTCTGCAGTCTCACTCAACTTGTTAACAACAGTTTGTGTATTGTTGTCATTCTATGATGCCATTTATTTATCTATTGTTGATTTCCAAACCTCCCAGTCATTGTTTCTTGGATATTTTGGGGTTCACAGATGACGATATTTGCAAACTCTTTATAATGTGGAACTCCTGCTCTGTGATTGGGTATCCATACTGGCAGTCTCTAACTGCTGGCATATCCAGTGTAACAACTTGTTTTGCCATTCTTGTCCCAGCCTTATTTTAGGCGGTGCAGTTTCATGAAATATAACATCCCTCGACCTTATAAGCTTTTTATTTGTAATGTCCCAGAGTCTGTGTACTTTACTTTTTTGGCAGTATCCAAAAAATGATACATTCCACTGATTTGGGATCCAGCTCAAGTCTTTTTTTCTTTAGGTATGTGAGCATATAGTTTGCCTCCAAACACTCTGAGATGATTGATGCATGGCTTACTTGCAGACCATGAATCTAATGGTGTTTTTACTTTCACAGCAACTGTGGGTGCACGACTCTGTAGATATACTACCGTAGACCATACTTTTGCCCAAAAACATTTTTCTAGGCCTGTGTCACTTAGCATAGTCCTCGCTCTTTCCACAACGTACAACACACTTGCCCTCTGTGAACTTGACCTTGAATCATTTTTCATCCAGGATACTTATGGCAGTGAGGGTTGTCCCTATAACTGGTACAAATAAACACATCTTGGATGTCTGTGACTATGGTTTCACCTCTTAATTGTAGGCATAATGTAATTGTTCTGACTTTTGTGGCTGTTAAGGACTTTGTCTCCAATCCCTCTGTTATAGGGTTCCACGTGCTTAGCAATGTAAACCATTCTGGATTGCAGCTGAAATGCCTTGTGCTATCCATACACTTGTTCAAATAGCAGGCATCGTTATCAGTGCACACTTGCACCAGAATTATTGAAAATCAGACAGATGCCTGCATATGTACAACTCAGCATAGACCATAATGCGAATGCCCCATAATCATCCAGATATGCCCATTCAGTCACAAGTAGAGATGAGATGTTTATGACTCTGCATGGCCTGTAGATGCATACACTCGGCTATGGGACATGCACAGTGCTAAAAATAGAAAGATCTGGGGCAACTGTGAATTATCCCCAATGTGTAGATCTATGCTTAAGGAGTTTGAAGGAATCAGTGTCAAAATAACAATTTTTTTTTTTAAGTTATTTTTTGCTATAATAAATAGATTCTTCCCACACAAGCATTACAAAATCAGTAAAACAAGGAAACATTGCAAGTGTATAAGACTGAAAAATACACCAGAAATTAAATAGATTTGCAGTAAACAAGAGGAGACCCATTCAATATAGTCCCAAAAAAACCTGCAGCTTCCATACTAGAAGATGCTGCTTCTCCTAGTTGTTTTCTAGTGCTCTAACAAGAAAGCCTCAGTAAATCCAGGAGAATTTAATGGTAATGAAATGTCACATTAAACATATATACAGTTTAATACATTTTGCAGCAGCAAAACAAGCTGCATTTAGGAAAAGCACCAATTATCATATGTACTAATGTTTCTATGATTTTGTACATTGCTTATTCTAACACTGTAAATAGTTAAATGCACGTTTTAAATGATAACAAATACACCAGCTTTGATGTCCAAATAAAATGTGATGCTAATGTAACACGGCTAACTCAGAAAATTAATTCTGGTTTTGAAAATAGGACTAATCAGCCCAAAAAGGCTTCCAGGTGATCTTTCCTGTGTAAAGATTGCCATCTAGTGGATTTCACTTTTCCTACTAGATAACAAATCTCTTGATGTGGTTATTATAGTGATGGATTACATAGAAGAGGCTGTAATAGCGTATAAAAAAAACATTGGTAATTCCTCTAAACAAATTCATATAAACACAAATCAGGCATGACTGTGAATGTGCCCATCAGAGCTCTACATTATACATGTTTACACACAAGAATAAATATTCAGAATTTATGCCAGCACTAGTTTTATGTTTACAGATGATGTGGAAATAGGATAATACATTATTATTAAAATGACGTCTCAAGGAAAATAGAAAATTCTGTACTAAACAACTGATATAGAATGTGCTGTCTATGCCAAAGATGTACATCTCAAACTATAACATCCCATTAATGTCTATATTGATGAACAATACCCATTGCCTGTCACGAGAATTCAATCACATTACATAAAAGGATTCTACCACTATGGTTTAGGACAGGTTCAATGAATTAAGCAACAGAATATTGCGCTGCACACACAGGAGTTTATAGTGGGAGAGAAAGCCTCGCTAATATAAGATGCATATTAGTAGCATGTTAAGCTGGGTACACACTTACCGATGTGTGCACCCTGCGATGCGACGCCCGACATATCGGGCGGCCGATACACATTACACAATCCGGTGTCCGACCAGCTTCATTCACCTGCCTGGTGTCGGCAGCTGGGTCATTCCATCGGTTCCACGGTATGTACCTAGAATATGGCAAAGGAAGGCTCTCCCGATAAGAGCTGTCCTTTGTAATGGCTCCAGAGAGAGGGACTTCTGGGTTTAACACCCAGAAGTCCCTCTGGTGACCTGCTGTGCATGTGCACAAGAAATCACTGGCTGCGCATGTGGGGGGGGGGTAATGGGAGCACAGGCTTCTATTGGGTAACGCCACCTGAAGATGGCGTTACCCATCAGGATGAAGTACCGGAATGCATCGCACTCTGGTGTTTAGTACATATGGTGTATGCAGTAAAACCCCCGAATATGCGGTTTTACAGCATATTTGCATTTAGAACATCCCACCCTGAAAGTGATAATCCAAAAATTTCCATATATATTAACCATTGGGCATGTAAAGGATAACTGAAGTTCATGTTCAGCGAATTTGCGGCTAGTTAACCTTTTATTTAGAAGGTGCTATTTTCTGGGATAAATATGTAATCACTTAGCTTGTAAAGTGCACTAGTGGTAGAAAGGATCTTGCTTACGAAACTTGCTTACATAGCCAGCTGTAGGTGTATGAGTCCCTCCAGTATATATGGCTGACGACCCTCAGTATTGGCACCAACAGAAAGGTTGAATCTAGGAGCAGCAACATGGTAATGAGAGTTGTCCATAGACTACACCTGAAAGGTAAGTAAAGGAAATTGGGGACAGCTCTCCCCTACTGATGTATTTCAGTATCAATTGACTCTTATCACATATATCAAATAATAAACTCATCAATTGACGCAGAAACACGTGAGAAAAGGAGCACGGTTTTTGTATTTATGGTCTATAATAGAATTTTTTTTTCATCCACTTACCATGGACGTGCAGTCAGGGTATGCAGGGGAGACAGAGCCTCTCGTCATACTCCTGATATTGATATAAAAATTATTAGAATAATACAAAGATGATATTAATAGCTTATAAACATAATCTTTGTTTATTGTAATCGGTTTTATAGTTAACACTTGCCAGCTTTGTGGAGCCCCCTGGGACTGCAGGGAGATGAGAGATGAGACAGTAACCTTGCTTCTGTATAGCCAGACACTGTTTGCAGAGCTGTGTGTGGGGCCACACCACAGGCAGTAAGCTGCACAGAACGAGAGCTAATTGAGGCATACCTCTGAGTATGGGTGTCGTGCCTTGAGCACTGATGGACACCTTGGATGTATCATGTGACCAGGAAGTGCACTGCAGTGTTTAGAGATTGGAGCTCAGTCAGCAGCAGCAAGAGAAGACACAGTGATGCAGGTAGGAGAATCAATGGACACTGAAGCTTAGTGTAGTGAGGGGAGCGTTACAGTGAGTAGGGGGTGAGACAGGCTCCCAGCACTCAGACCCACCTCCACCTATACCATTGTTAATATATTGTTTTTATCATCTCAAGCAAATATTCTAATCAGTGGCGGCTCCAGAGGTGGGGCTGCAGCGCAGTCCAAAATTCAAATAGGGGAACCAGGACAACAGCCACCACAAACATCGCTGGCCAGGACTCACTGGCAGTTGGTGTGGCTCCCCTATTTGAATTTTAGACTGCTCTGCAGCCCCACCTCTGGTGCCACCACTGATTATAATTATTCTTTAATCAAGGAATACACTGCATCAAGGTCAATTTTAGAAATTTTTTATACAATGCATCCGGAAAGTATTGACAATGCTTCACTTTTTCCACATTTTGTTATGTTATAGCCTTATTCCAAAATGGAATAAATTCATTTTTGTTCTACACACAATATCCCATAATGACGTGTACAAATTTTCTTTGCGATTTTTGCAAATTTAAAAAAAAAAAAAAATCACATGTACATAAGTATTCACAGCCTTTGCTCAATACTTTGTTGATGCACCTCTGGCAGCTATTACAGCCTCAAGTCTTTTTGAATATGATGCCACATCTATCTTTGGCCAGTTTCGCCCATTCCTCTTTGCAGCACCTCTCAAGCTCCATCAGGTTGGATGGGAAGCGTCGGTGCACAGCCATTTTCAGATCTCTCCAGAGATGTTCAATCGGATTCAAGTCTGGGCTCTGGCTGGGCCACTCAAGGACATTCACAGAGTTGTCCTGAAGCCACTCCTTTGATATCTTGGCTGTGTGCTTAGGGTCGTTGTCCTGCTGAAAAATGAACCTTCAAGAGTGCTATGAAGCAGGTCTTCATCCAGGATGTCTCTGTACATTGCTGCATTCATCTTTCCCTCTATCCTGACTAGTCTCCCAGTTCCTGCCACTGAAAAACATCCCCACAGCATGATGCTGCCACCACCATGCTTTATTGTAGGGATGGTATTGGCCTGGTGATGAGCGGTGCTTGGTTTGCTCCAAACATAATGCCTGGCATTCACGCAAAAAGTGTTCAATCTTTGTCACATCAGACCAGAGAGTCCTTCAGGTGCATTTTGGCAAACTCCAGGTGGGCTGCCATGTGCTTTTTACTAAGGAGTGGCTTCCGTCTGGCCACTCTACCATGCAGGCCTGATTGGTGGATTGCTGCAGAGATGGTTGTCCTTCTTGAAGGTTCTCCGCTCTCCACAGAGGAATGCTGTAGCTCTGACAGAGTGACCATTGGGTTCTTGGTCACATCCCTAACTAGGGCCCTTCTGCCACGATCGCTGAGTTTAGACAGCTGGCCAACTCTAGGAAGAGTCCTGGTGGTTCTGAACTTCTTCCAATTATGGATGATGGAGGCCACTGTGCTCATTGCGACCTTCAAAGCAGCAGATATATTTCTGTACCCTTCCCCAGATTTGTGCCTCAAGACAATTCCTTGGACTTCATGCTTGGTTTGTGCTCTGACATGCACTGTCAAGTGTGGAAACTTATATAGACGGGTGAATGCCTTTCAAAATCATGTCCAATCAACTGAATTTACCACAGGTGGACTCCAATTAAGCTGTAGGAACATCTCAAGGAGGATCAGTGGAAACAGGATGCACCTGAGTTCAATTTTGAGCTTCATGGCAAAGGCCGTGAATACTTATGTACATGTGATTTCTTAGTAGTTTGTTGTTGTTTTTTTATTCAATTTGCAAAAATAAAAAATAAAAATTTTTACACATTGTCATTATGGGGTATTGTGTGTAGAATTTTGAGGACAAAAATGAACTTATTCCATTTTGGAATAAGGCTGTAACATAATAATAATGTGGAAAAGGTGAAGTGTTGTGAATGCTCTACAGATGCACTGTATACCAAATTTCTAGTTTAACGTATAGAGGCTGTTGCAGAGTGAGTACCATCTCAGTGTGCATAGCATGTGTGTGTGATATTGCTCAGCACATGCCCAGAAAGAGAGCATACACATCTGACACTTATTATTCCATATGACTGAAGAGGTGTAATGGGGGATTAAAATAAGCCAAGTACTTAAAGGCATACAGTATTTATGTAAATGCATATCATACAGAAACAAGCATATATACTTGTCATTGAACATATTTTGCACCAGCTATAGAACATAATGATAATGATAAGTTATAAACAAGGTGCATACACTGATCATAGCATTAAAAAACCACCTGCCTATTATTGTGAATGTGCCCCTCGTGCCGCCAAAACAGCCATACCCGCTGAGACATGGACTCCACAAGACCTTTGAAGGTGTCATGTGGTATCTGGCACCAATATCTTTAAAGTCCTGTAAGTTGTGAGGTGGGACCTTCATGGCTCGGACTTATTTTTCCTGCACATCCTACAGGTGGTTTATTAGACTGGGAAATTTGGAGGCCAAGTCAACAACTTGAATTCTTTATAGTGTTCCTCAAACCATTCCTGAACGTTTTTTGCAGTGTGGCAGGGCGCATTATGCTGAAAGAGGCCACTGCCATCAGGGAATACCGTTGCCATTGAGGGGTGTATTTGGTCTGCCACAATGTTTAGATAGGTGGTACATGCCAAAGTAACATTCACATGAATGCCAGAACCAAAGGTTTGCCAGCATCACATTGCCTCCGCCGGCTTGCCTTCTTCCCATAATGTATCCTGGTGCCTTCGCTTCTCCAGCTAAATGATGCAAATGCACCCAGCCATCCACATGATGTAAAAGAAAACATGATTCATCAGACCAGGCTACCTTCTTCCATTGCTCCATTTCGGACGATCACATACCCATTTTAGGCACCTTCAGCGGTGGACAAGGTTCAGCACTCTGACCAGCCTGCAGCTACACAGCAAGCTGAAATGAACTGTGTGTTCTGAAAGCTATCATAATCACCATTAACTTTTTCAGCAATTTGTGCTACAGTAGTTCTTCTGTGGGATTAGACTCAGATGGGGCTAGCCTTCACTCCCCACACGCATCAATGTGCCTTGGCCAACCATGACCCTGTTGCTGGTTTACCGGTTGGCCGTTCCTTGGACCACTTGTGGTAGGTACTAACTACTGCATATCTTGAACACCCCCACAAGACTTGCTGTTGTTGAGATGCTCTGACCCAGTAATCTAGCCATCACAATGTGGTTCTAGTCAAAGTCATTCAGATCCTTACACTTGACCATTATTCCTGCTTCCATATACATCATCTTGAAGAACGGACTTCATTTGCTGCCTAATATATTCCACCCCTCGACAGGTGCTATTGTAACAAGATATTACCTTCACCTGTATGGGATTTTAATGTTATGGATGATCGGTGTATATTATTGATACATCTTGTACTGCTCTATATATGAGCGCAAATACAGTATTTTTCCATGCTGTTTTTTGTTTGTTAGTAAGAAAAACAAACTCATCTTACCAACAAGTTTACATGAGTCCCATAGTGAACATTTAGTAAAAAAGAAACCTCAACCCAAGTTTAAAAAAAAAA
Organism: Taudactylus pleione; assembly: GCA_031769625.1. Lineage (NCBI taxonomy): Eukaryota > Metazoa > Chordata > Amphibia > Anura > Myobatrachidae > Taudactylus > Taudactylus pleione. The sequence goes on from JAUIMM010000250.1 coordinate 726,527, forward strand.
AAAAAGTGGTTGGCTTCTATGGATTTAAATGAAATCAGCTGACTTCCGCACAGAGGAGAGAAAAGCATGAGACGATTGCATATGTTGAGGATACTGGCAAAAATGTATATAACTTTGTGAGAGATGTTGCCATTCTAAATTTAACTAAATTAAAATTAGTCGTCTTTTATTTTTGGTGCAAGTCTACTACAAAACCAGAGCAGATGAAGCGATTATTGATAGATTAATTGGCACATTGGAGGAGGAAATGGAACTTTTGTGCAAGAGCATTTCTCTGTCCATTTTGACCAATGTAATAAAAACACACAGGGGCAGAACTATGGGAGACAATGGAGGCGCTTGCCGCCGGGCTCCAGCTCTGAAGGGGCACCTCCTCCATTGTCCACAATATATTCACCCCACTTAGGGCTGTAACTATGTACCTGGAGTGTACCGTCACGGCTGCCTAATACATGGCACTCCTTCCTTAGATAGATAGAAAGATATGCACCATATTTATTTTCCTTTTTTGGGGGGGGGGGGGTGCACCAAATTATAACTTGCCTCCGGGCGTCTGAGATGAACTTACGCCACTGAAAACACACATTAAAGTGACACATAGCACCAGTTCTTGGAATATACTGTAGTTATTAGGCAGTTGCCTTAGTTACCAGGATCTGGTGGGAGCCACTGAGTGTACCCACACTGTTTTCAGCAGGGATATCCCACCACACCTATAGAGTTAAATGATCAGGCCATTGCCTGGTGAGCACATTTGGGCTGAAGTTGATGGCTACAGTAATGAGGACAATGTCATGTGACTGCTGCAGTCACATGATACACTGTCATACTGCAGAGTGCAGCCTTGGTAGAGAATCAAGTAGTTAGAAGAGGCAATTTGAAAGAAAAGCTGCTGGGTAGGTGGGCATATAAAGGAATTTGAGAAAAAAAAATCTAGTGAGCATTAGACAGTATGTGACATGATAGTGGGCAGATATTGCTATGTGAGAGAAAAGTGGGTCGACGAAGCAGCAATAGGAAAAAGCTGGTGTGCAAAGGGATATGCAAGAGAAGCTAGTGTACAAATATACATCTGAGAGAAAATCAGGTGGATAGAAATGGTATGTGAGAGAAAAAGATCATGGGTGTCACACTCTGCACAATTGTGTGACTTACCTTGCCATTAGCTGAAAGGTCAGGATTTCTGCCTGACCTTGTTCAGGAACCATGCAGTGACATCACCATCATGCACGATATCAGCTGATAGCATTCTTCCAGTGAGAGTGCTCCTGCCTCAGCTGACCTGAGCAGCCTATCAGGGACTTGCAGCAGAGTCATATCCCTGTGAGAACTCCCACTGGTGCCTGAGCAAAGTGTTGCTTCCTAGAGTTCAGTTCTAACCTGTGGCTCCTTTGTGCAGAAAACCATCACTGCTATCAGGCTCATTTACCAGACTCCAGCGTTCCTGTGATATTCCGTTACCTGTTCATGATCTTGGCTTCGTTTGTGACCCTGATATCGCCTGACTCCTGGTACTGCATCTGATATCTGGTTTTGACTTTGGCTATCCCCTGTAACCTGTTTACACCTGCTCCCTGGTACCGTCTAAGTCCATTTGGTTCTGACCGGGCCTCTCGACTAAGCTATAAGTCTTCTCTGCTTCATCCAAAGTTTACCAGCACCTGTATAAGGGAACCTATCTTGAGGGCTGCGACCTGTGTCGGACGCAGCCAAGCCCATACCTTCTTGCGAGGGTCCCTGGTGAACACTGCCGGCACATTAAACTGAGTTTCCCTCAGCCCAAGCTGGCAGAAGCTGAATGTCAGCGGTGCAAGGAATTTCAACTGTGTCTTTACTGTGGGGGTCCTGATCATTTTATAAAAGACTGCTCTCTCTATAAATCAAGGAAGGGTGACAAGCCTTATAGGGGTATTCAATATGGGAGCGAAAACATAGTTTTTGCGTTAATATTGCACTTTTGACATCATTATCGCAGGTTTGACTTTTACACCGTATTCAATTTAAAATTTCAATTTCAAAGACTTATCGCAGGTTCGAAAAGTCTTTGATAAAAAACGGAGATAAGTTTTCACCATTGAATGTGTCGAAAAAAAGTGCAGAATTGGGGTTTAGGGGTGCAGACTTAAAAAAAAAATAGCCTGCACCCCTGAGAATGACATTTAAAAAAAAAAAAAGTTTAAAAAAAATAGGGACACCCCAAAAAATTAATTTCAAAATTAGGGTGAAAAAAGAAAATTGGGAAAAAATTAACAATAGGGAAATAGGTTCAGGGCTATTCTACAAGTATGCGGCAGGTGTTTTCTAGAATAGATTTATAGCGGCAGGTGCACAATTGCAGAATTTTTTAAAACTTACTTTAGGGACATCAAAATATGCTAGTACCCATTTTCATGTACTCCAAATTTGATGGGACCACTTAAAAAAACGAAAAAAAAAACCTAAGTGCTCTTCTGCACACTTCGTCAATGTTGGGAAAAAACACCTGCTGCGGCTATTTAAATCCCCGACTTTCAATTACAGGCTAAAACGGGGGTACCCATAGTGATCCCCCATGTTTTTACAACTTTAGGGGGGTCCTACAATTTTTTTAAGGAAAAATTCGTAACTTTACGCAAATCCAACTTCGGAGTCTCCCGTTTTCGTTAATTTCATATTGAATACGAGGATAAGTGGGCGCGCGCCCGATACTTTAACGCAGGTAAAAACTCCGATATGAAACGTAAATTTCGACAGCGAAGTTTATGTTTCATATTGAATACCCCTCTTAGTGTCACAGCGTTAATGCCAACAAACTATCTAGATGGTCACCTTCAGTTCCAGTTTCCACTACTCCAAATAGGAGTGCTGAGGAAGTTGCCCAAAAAGGAACTTCAGTTCAAGATTGGGGTCCTGTGATAAGAGCACCCAATTCCAGCTCTGGAAATCAAGAGAGAGTGTTAAAATCTCCCACCGTCAGTGAGAAGTCTGTTCCGGCATCTCAGTAGGAGTATCCGATATTGAAACTCCAGCAGGAGTATCTGATGTCCAGACCTCAGCAAGGGTATCCGATGCTTCAGTCCAAGCAGAGATATTCAATGCTTCAGTGCCAGTGGAGGTATCCGATAATTCAATTCCAACAAGGGTATCCGATGCTCAGACTCCAGAAGGATTATTCGATGTACAGACCCCAGCAGGGGTATCTGATGTTCTACCTGTAAGCAAGGTGTCCAATATTCCAACCCCAATGGGGGTATCCAATATTCCAGCTGCAAGAGAGGGATTCGATATTCAAGCCACAGCAGGGGTATCCAATGTTTCTCCTCCAACAAGGGTATCTGATGTTCCAATAGAAGCAGGGGTGTCCAATGGTTCAGTTCCAGCAAGGGAATCCTTTGTTTCAGCCACAAGAGACATACCCGATGTTTCACTCTCAAGAGAGGTATTCAACTGTTCAACCCCACAGGAGGGGTATCCGATGTGTTAACCCCAGCAGGGGCAGCCGATGTTTCGGCCTCAAGAGCAGTGACCGATGTGCTAGCATCAGAAGGGGTATATGACTTTCCAGCCCCAGAGGTGGCATCCAATTCTCTAGCCCCAGAGGGGGCATCTGATTCTGTAGCCCTAGTAAGGGAATCTGACTTCATAGCCCCAGAGGGGGCATCTGATTCTGTAGCCCTAGGAAGGGCATCTGAATTTGTAACCCCAGGAGGGTTGTCTGATTTTACAGCTCCAGGAAGGGCATGTGAGCCTCCAGCTCTAGGAAAAATGTCTGAGTTGCCAGCCCCAGGAGGGGTCTCCAGTGCCTCAGCCCCAGGGGGGTCTTCCAGTGCCTCAGCCCCAGGGGGGGGTCTCCAGTGCCTCAGCCCCAGGAGGGTCTTCCAGTGCCTCAGCCCGTTACCTGTTCCTAAACTTGGCTTCGTTTGTGGCCCTGATTTCGCCTGACCCCTGCTACTGCATCTGATATCTGGTTTTAACTTTGGCTATTCCCTGTGACCTGTTTATGCCTCCCCCCTGGTACTGTCTCAGTCCGTTTGGTTCTGACCCGGCCGGTCGACTAAGCTATACGTCTTCTCTGCTTCATCCGGAGTTTACCAGCACCTTTATAAGGGAACCTATCCTGAAGGCCGCGACCTGTGTGTCAGACGCAGCCAAGCCCATACCGCCTTGCGAGGGTCCCTTGTGAATACCGCCGGCACATTAGACTCCACGCATCAGGCCTAGGTCTAGCCAACTCCCTAATATGGGCCACATCCATAACCATCTGGGAGTTGTGACAGTTGCCAGTGAGGCATGTGAAGAAAAAGTCAGGTAGAGGGGTATGCAAGAAGCTGGTTGACAGATGGGCATCTCAGAGAAAAGCAATAGGGTAGGGACAGTATGTGAGGGACAAGATAGCGGGCAGTGGGGCATGTGAGAAAAGTTGGCAGACGGGGGTGAGGGGAAAGCTAGCGGGCAGAAAGGCATTTGAGGAAAAAGCTGCTGGGTAGAAGGGCATTTGCTGAAAAAAAGCTAATGGCAGAGGGGCATGTAAGAGAAAACTGTGGAGCAAAAGGGCAATTGAGGGAAAAACCTGCTTGGCAGAGGGGGATGTGAGGGAAAAGCTGCTGGGTAGAGGGGTATGCAATCAAAAGGAGCATGCAAGGGTAAAACTGGCTTCATGTTTTCAATATTTTTTATACAGACATATCACAGTGAAATTAGCTAGTTCTCAAAACTGCTGTTTTATTAAAAGGTAAAACTGTACGTTAGGATTGAAAACCTAGTTTTTGCACCGATTTTCAGCATTTCTTACTTTAAAAAGCCCATTCTTGGTAACCTGAAAGAAAAAAAAAAGGATAAAACTCAAGATCTTGAAAAGTAATTTTAACAATGTATGAGGGGAGCAGGTGGAGAGGTAGCAGAACAGAAACATTCTGAACTCTGAGTAGCATCTTGCAAAGCCTACATAAGAGGTTAAGGAGAGGTTAATTAAATCATGAGGTCCAGGATGGTCCAAAGTTTGACAAGGAATACAGCAGAGTTCCACAGAATGCTCGTGATATATTTAATGAAATAAATATACCACACACGATTGCAAACGGAGGAAAACAGAACAAGGAGATGGGTTCTCTCAAGATGCCGCTATCAAACAGGTCGCAGCACACATGTTGATATAATTGTAGACATGCTTGAGAACTCTGGAATAGGTATAGTGAGCATAATATATTTGGGGTCATGTGGGGTCTGCAAGTGGAGTGTTTGAAATGACCTCCTTCCAGAATGATTGTAGTTTAGGGCAGCTCCACCATATACAATATGCAGAAATAAGACAAGCTGAACACAATTCCCCCATCAAGGATCCAAGGCATCTGGGAAAAAGATGGATATATGATTTGAACTGTATAGCACCGGCAAGGTTAAATGAAGAACTCAATTTTTCTTGCCTTGTTTAATTCATCAATTATTTTTTTTACATTAATCTCCAGTTTATCAATAGGTGTTTTAGGTTTTGTGTATGTTTTGTTGTATGCATTATTGTTTATTTTTATTGTATATTCACAAACCCAGTGCGACACCATTACATTGCTTTCTCCCCATACATTGGTTCATAAAAAAATATGTGCTTAGTTTAGTACGCTTCTAGTTAGTGCACCATCGGACTTAATTTTCCAGTTGGTGGAATGCATAGACAGCATAACTTTGAGGCATATCATTTTTTATTTTTTTTATACCAAAGCACAGCAGAAAAGTAAGACATTTCAAAATTATCTTGAGTAAACAATAATTAAAAAGAAAGTGAAATTTCCCTTTTAAGTACTTGGTCCAGAATATCCCTGCGAGAAAAAAAGAGGGTGGGGAGGGGGGGCAAAATCAAACTCTATATAATATCTAGAGTATGACTTCAGTTGTGGGGAAAACATTTGGAGTTATTCAGAAATACATTACTGAAAATTATTACAGAAAATTGGATTATTACAGTTTCCAAAAAATAGCTTGTAAACTGGATCTTGGTAATTAAGTTCAAATCAATTATCTGGATTTTTGTAAAATTGTACAACCATGAATGCACATTATAAATGTGGTAGTACATATACTAGTATCGCGTGAGAAAATGCATTTTTAAGTATAACAACATACAATGGTTTTTAATCTTTTTGGGACCTGGATGTCCATCACCAAGTACCGGCTTGAATTCCTCTCAAATATTGATGTACCATTATTACTACATTTTCAATAGAGACCAGAGTTGTCATGCTAGAAGTCCATTCTTCAACGTAGCAATTCGACTTATCAACAGTACTGGCAGGACAGCATTTACCAACAATGGTTTGATTGTATGGTCCAATGAGACTGTTACATAAAAGAGAAGTGTCTCTATGCACAGTTGTTCAGCCCCAACACATTTTGCCACCCTTCTCCTACACAAACAGACTAAAGGGCAGTAGTAAACAGGATAAGAAATCATAAGGAGATCACAAAAAGTACATAAATGTCTGTACAAACTGTAAAAGAGGGGACCTGGGAGAGGAATGAGTGTTAAAGCTAGGTACACACTGGAGCGACGTCGTTACAATTTGGCCAAATTGTACAGACATACACCGTGTGTATGCACAATATGCGCGCTCCCGCAGTCGCTTGCGGCATTGTCAGGTTTGATGTGCTGCACATTAATCCTGATGATATTGCAAGCATCCCCATTCAGGTTAATGAAGGCCAGAACAAGATGTTGTTCCATTGTTCATAATATCGCTCTAATGTGTACCCGCGGTACGATACCGTATGTCAGCCCAACATATCGTCCCAGTACACATGGTCCAGTGTGTACCTAGCTTTAGTATTTACCTTCTACATTGTTCCAGGGTAAGTAAAGAACATTTATAGCAAAAGGATATGGAGAATTAGTAGGAGCCTTTATTCTCATGAGTTTATTGATACTCATTACACATACACAGGGTGATGTTGTTGCTTTTATTCCACACAGGACTTAACACAATAAAAGAAAAATAGATATAGAGTCCATCTATTCTCGTTTCCATGTTCCTATTACTGAAAATCAATTATAGAGTTGGTGGTAGAATAAATCAGTTTTCAAAACCAGGCATGCAAAGATGCAAAAAGAAAAAAAAAAATCTTTGTGGGGCACACTTTTAGGTATTTGATATTATTGTTAGATTAAGGGGGGGGATTAGTTAGGCGCAGTAATATACCATGGGCGAATTGAACCCCTGGGACTATTGAATTAACCCCGAAGGCAGCCAGCAGACTGCAGTTAATGGGACTGATCAGACTTGAAAAGAAATCTCTGATTAATAGCCTGTTAACAGGGGCTACAACTATGTTAACACACAGAATATGGGATAAGTTCCTGGACCTATGTGTTCATGGCCATTACCAGGGTAATTTAATCGGCTAGAAAAAGGTGCTTTAATTGAATAGCCCCAGGTGTTAAAGCCCAAGACCATCACCCTTTTTCATACCCATTAAAATAACAGGGCAATTTTTTTTTCCCCTAAAGTGTAACATTTATTAAATACTAACTCAAATATAATTTAAAATAGGATATTTTTTATTTGAACAAGAACACATTCGATTGTTTAAGACACAACAAAAAAACAATGATTAGATCCTTTAGGGCATGGTTCCCAAGCTTTTTCGAATCACGGCGCCCTAGAGTATCAACATTTTTTTCACGGCACCCCTGGGCCAAAAGTTTCTTATTGAGAAATTCAGCAAAAATTAAATGAAATAAATTGTGCTTATATATCACCCTTAGGTACAGTTATGTGGTGGTCGGCAGGGCTGCGCTTCTTTTTGTCCACATTTTTTGCATGGCAGCCATTAGCAGTGGTTTTGCCTATCACACTGACTAAATATTTATTTGGTACTGGACCACCAAGCCGAGGCACCCCTGCAAGTGTAATGAGGCACCCCAGCAGCACCCAGTTTGGAAAATATGCTGGTCATCCCTTGCGAACACCTATTTAAATTTATGCGCCTTTGTTTTGCATTTTACTTATTACACCCATCACCCCCTGAAAGTACAAAAAAATGTTTTTTCCCTTTTTAGGGATCACCACTTATTCTGGTTTGTTTCACGCCCTGAAGCTACAGTTTTAAGTCATTGTTATGTAAACTTAGTTTATTTGGATATATGTAGGTTTTTTTTTTAGTATGTATAGCCTATATAAAAAAAAAAAAAAATCCTTGAATATTTAAACCATGTAATAATAAGAAAAGGAAAACAACTTTCTTCCACATTCGTTGAAATTAGGTTTTATTTGTTTGTTTTTTTTAACAAGACTTTTTTTTGTTAAACAATAAAGATTCTTCTAAAAAAAATGTACAGGGTAAGTTTGTTACATACAAGTTTCTTGTTAGGAGATATAATTATTCACAAATTCAAAAATAGACTCTCAGACCTCAGACATAGAAATGGTAGCATCATTCTAATGCAGCCTCGGTACAAGAGATAACTGACCCAAATTTACAGAGTTTAGTAAAAACTAACAGTTCTATACAGAGCAGACAAATGTCAAAAATATAAATACAATTCTTTAAGTTTCAATAAACTTACATCTGTGATGCCCCTTCTCTTAATAATGTAGAAATTGAGGTTTGCCAATGTGTCCTTTCAATAATCAGCCAAATAATATGCTAAGAATAATGTAGTGCAGGACTATACATGTACCTTTACACTACTTTCACTTAGCTTACTTGAAGAGTAATTAAATAAATGTACAGAAAGAAATTATTTTATCAAATCTTGGTCAAAATTACATATTTTTACACCTTCCAGAACAAAGTTGTCTTTTCACCATTTGCTGAATCACCAGCCCAGCCACAGCAAAGTGTCTGAAAGACTTTCCCTATCTCGGCTGAATGATGGCCAGTACCTGGGGGTATCAGATAAACACCATACCACTGCTGAAATATAAAATACAGCATAGCCTCGTGAATGACCACATATTCTAGTTTATAAAATGCACTCCTTCATTTGGAGGGGGAAATCAGTTTAGCAGCATTACTCATCATAGTACAATAATGCTCACTTCATGTCCGGTTAGCCAAAGTGCACTTCATAAGTGATAAAGCTATGAGAGAATATAGTGCTTTAATCCAGTACATGTGCATCAAATGCAAAATCCACATTACATTCAACTCAGACAAACAATTCTACAGTTACAGCAAATTGTCAGCCTACCCAGTTGTTTAGCATAAATTGGAGACAAAATGCCAGGGTTTTCATGTGATCACTACATTTCATTTTAATCTACAGATCTATAGTAATAGTTTAGTCTAACTATGAACAAAGAAGCTCTCTGCCACCAACAGTATGTCTTAAATATACTCCCTTTTTTGGAAGTTTGCCACTTTGGTAAATATATTAAAACTGTTTTATACACAACAGGGCTTATTAAATAAAGGTGTAAAGGACTAACAGCACAATGTAATTTATACAACATATCAAATGAGCTTTCAGCAGTGAAAAATAAACTAAAAGCCAATATCTGATTGGTTCTTAATGTGCTTTATTGCTCTTTGCACCATGTTATTTAATAGGTTCCAAAGTCTGGCCTGCTCATTTCCATTCTGAAGTGCACTATGGTAAACAAAACAAATACAAAATGTGTCTACCGAGAGTGTATGAACAAGACTTCATGGAGATCATTAAGTCTGTTTGTCTGTGTTCATCCCCATGTTCCTTTGCCATTGCCAACCTTGAAATCACCCTACAGCCAGGAGAGAGTAGCAAAAGTAGTATTAAAATCAGGCTGTTTTCATTTCCCCTTACAATTGTAAAGGAACTCCAACAGGCCAGTGTGATTGCAAAGACACAAACTGCAATTAACAATACATTACAAAAACCTCCCATATAAAAAAAAAAAAAACCCAAAACGGCAAAGCAATATAAACAGAAATTCACATTTCACAGTTAAAAGTCAGCACTGCAAACAACCACACTGCTCATTTCTCCACATTGCTTTCTCTTAAACGTAAAATTGATGCAATTCCAGTGTCTTGGAAAATTTGGTCGAGATAAAGTTTCAAAACACAGGTCACAAAGCACTAGAAGTAAACACATAAGTTCCTTTAAAGTATCAAGTAGTTTCTTTTGTACAAAATGAATGCAGACACACAGATAAAGGTCTCCACTCTCCAACATTAAGTGAGATTTCTACATAAAGAGTACCAATTCAACGACCGCCACATCCCATCAAATTATATTAGAATAGGACTCCAAAGATTAGTAACACTGTAAAGTAACAAAGTGTAAACAAAAAATAGTTCCAAAAGGACAAAAATATAAATTGTATATAGATATGCATCCTTGAATGACAGGTGATCAAACCTCCTTCCCAAAACATGTAAAGTGCACATCACTCAGTACAGAGGAGGCAGTCATATTCATAACATTGATCATCTTGACAATGCAGCTTAAAGCTAGGTACACACTGGCAAATATTCTGGCCGATCAATTGATCGGCCAATATATTGTGTGCCCGTTGGCTAGTGCGTACCAGCGATAGGTCTGTGAACTAAATCTTTATAGAAATATTGCGTTGGCTGAGCTGCACAGCCGATTGCAGATTTATCTGTCCGCCAGCGGGACCCACGGCCAGATGATGGTTGTTCAGTGTGTATGAACAACCATCATCTGCAGATATATTTTTAAGGTGTGTACCCAGCTTTAGCATGTATGATGGCTGTTTCTGCCATGTCCAAGTGACAGTTGCAATTTAAAAAGACCTCATCATTTTGGTGGTGCAATTAGTCTGCCAACTACTGACATCTAACACAATTTTTAATGAACAGTGTGTTATTGTAGTTTACACTTAAACATTTAAATTTATACAGTTTAAATCTAATTACTTAAAAACCAGTTGGCCAGGAATGAGACAAAAAAGATCTCAAATTTCCAAAAAAAACAAAAACAAAAAAGTCTACCAAAATTTGTTGAATATGGAGATGTTAGAAAGCCTCAGTACCTGGGCCACTGATAATGTTACAGTTATGTTATTCTTCAAGATCTGGAAAACACACACCCAACACTTAATGCACAAATGATACCTGTGATCTAAGACACATTGTACCCTAAATAAATATGTGAATAGAAATGAGTGAGTGAGGTGACCTTGTGAAGTGTTTTAGCGCTGGTTTCCACTATTCTCTCTTTTCACGTTAATAAATGCATGGAAAACGCATTCAAAATAGATAAAGTATGTTAACTGTGCCGTTCCCACTATTGTTTTCTAAAATTTCAACAGAGGTTTACATGTAGACTACAGTACAATGTATCTCAAATGTTAAATAACGCTTCCAGTACAAAATATAGTATTGGGAAAACAGAAACAGAATCTGTGTTTTTACTCATTTATACTTCCTATGTATGAACCATACACTAAACCATTCATAATGCTCTGAAGTTTTTAGCCTAGTTACACACCTCTGTATAAAATCTAGCCATATGTTCACAATCCATGACCACAATTAGGGGAACATTTAAATCTTGTCTAAGTTCAGTTAATGCGTGTTTCAGGCATTTCTAGTACAATTAATTCTGGCATTTGATCTCATTTAAAGCAGTACAACTTCAATTCTTGTCATGAAATGGTCTCAACTCCAAATGGGTTGTGTCTTGTGACATGCATTACAAGCAGCTCAGGCATCTTACAGAGAAAGCTAATTCACCAACCAAAAGTCTAGAATTCCAGTCTGGAAAACACCATTATCACCAAAATGAATACATATGCGAATGACAATTGCTTTTTGCAAACAGAGCCAGCAGAAATGGATCTAAAAATAATAAAAAAAAAAAAAAAAAAACACCACACTAATTTTGACACTCATTAATCGAGAGCTTTGGTCACTTGGGATACAACGATCCTACTGCTACCTGTAATGATAAAAAATGTGAACTAAGTAATTAACCTGTTCTCAGATCATTCAATAATACCAGGGAAAACAATTTAAGGACTTGAACAGCTGTTGGGTAATTCTGCAAACAAAGTATTTTATAATTCCAACAAACACAATCAGATCATTAGGCTAAAAATCTAACAAGGTAACTAAAACCTAATTTCTGCCACTGGGCCAGCAAACTAAAGTCATGTGGGTTTATCATATCTAACATGTGTATATGCACTTGCAAGGACAGAGGAGAGGCATTATACACATATATTCCCAACAGTCTTATTCTTAGCAAGTCACCTTTAGAACGTCTTTCCACTTTCTGATCATGAGTAACAATTATAGAGAACGTTCTACACAAACAGGTTTTGTAATTATAGAAACATACAGTAGTAAGCTATTACTTGTACTGTAATATAAATGCATCCTGTAAGTGTGCACACCGATTCATATAATTCACTTAGAAGCTGTAACTGCTATAAGAAAACAATTGCTCTGGTGACCTGATCACTGGTCAGTAAAAGCCTTTATGTGGCATAGACAATACTTGTAATAATATTCCTATTAGGTTGACTACAGATCTGCTGCTATGAATATTTATTTGCATGTAATGTTCACATTGCAACAGTTTTACTTTTTAGTACTCTGCAGTCAAGACTGAAAATCAAAGAACTTCATAAAGCTGCATTAATCACACTCAAAATGCTGACAAGGTTGCAAAAAATGAATTACTAATGTATGTGAAGGCTTTAGTCAAAGACCTCTGTAATATGCAGGTATGGAAGGTATTGGCTTCAGCCTGACAATGAATAATATAAAATATCAATTTTAAATTTGCAATAATTTCATAATAAAATACATGTACTGCATATTTGGGAACAGACTTACAACAGGATGATTTGATCAGGATGAAATCAACAAGTTTCCTACTTCAGAACAAGACACCATGAAAATAAATTTATCAGAGCATAAGTCAAGTTGCTTTTCAATAATTTAAGGTGAAGATGGAACTTTCATACATAGTCTGCACAATTGAACGGACACTGAAAATACTTTATTAAACTGTGGAGTAATTTATTGGGGACACGGTAAAACATATGCAGTCTAGTGTTAAATTGACTTTTGTAAGCTTTTCAATGGTCAATCAGGAGTTATTTTTTAGCAGTGTGTAACCACAGAGCAAGCGTTGATAATTAAGAGCTGCATTTTGCAAATGGTTGCGATCCGAGGAGAAGGTCTCCCACCTGTGTATTAGCTTGGAGGAAAGAGTGGATAGTGTAAATTCCCCAACTCCAAAAAAATATTAAACCCATTTAACCTTATCAGAGTTGCGGAATCCTGCGGAGATTCACACTTAGGAAAACTTCAACCCCAACGTCTATTTTACCAAGAAATGTGTTCATCGGTGAATCTGACCCTTAATATTTTAGTGGCTCACACCCGAGACCTGGCAGTAGAGATGCTGAATTAAAGTAATTGGCTAAAGTGTATCAACAGGGCAGTGCCAGCAGACATATATAAACCGTTCATGCCATTGAGGCTACAAAATATTTTGCAGATTGACTTGTCTTCGGGAACTGAAAGGTTTTGTCAGCATTGGTAACTTCAGACATCAAAGCACGCTGTATAAAATACATATTGTTTATATTTTTTGTACTCTGTCAGACAAAGCTAAGTACTAGTTATTCTGGCCTTAAATTCGTTTGTGCAGATAACCTAAGATGCATTTAATAATCAATGTTTAGAGTCAGGCATTCTAAATACAATCTGTGTAACAGTGTGCTTGCAATAGCTTTAATTATTGGTTCAACAGGTTACTCATTAGGTTAAGACACAGCAGTAATATTTTTAACGGGTGACTAATAGGAATTAGAGGGACCCACGGCAACATTTTGAATAGGCAACCAAGAGCCATGGAGATAAACTCTTCTCTCCACCACTTTCCCCTATGCTGCTCACTGACCTGCATTTACTGCTCACAGAGGAAATTAACAGATAATTTCCCATGAGTCAATTTATCTTTGCAGCCTTAGAATACTGGCAAGTGCTTACACCATTCTGGATGTTCACATGCTTTGTCGAGTCAGTGATCAAACAGCTCATTAACCTCCCTGCTAACTCCAGACACTGCACTATTCTCAGCTGAGCGAAATGCCCAGAGGAGATGGCAGTGTAGTACAGGGCCCGGAGCCGCAGGTGTGGCACCTACACCTTGTGCGGCAGCTGAGTGGCACCGATAAGGGTCCTCAGTTGCTACCTCTGCATTTAGACCCATGTATTTTAGCAGTATTTCTAAGCAGAATATCTTCCAGAGCCTTTAAACTTCATTATTCCATACAGAAACATTAAATTATAGGAGAACAAAAAGTGCAGTTAATTATTTGGCAGTTCACTTTAGGGAATAATTAAGGTTATCGAACATTTTCCTCACTTAATGCACCCCACCAAAAAATAAAGTGTCCTACTGCCCTATGTAACAAGTTTAAAAAATGTCACAACTGTACGATTTTATCAGTATCGGTACTGAAAACCAATAGATCTCTTGATTTTCAATGTATGCACATTAAAAAATATGTATAAAAATAATAAATATATGTTGAGGGCACCACTGGATGGATTCACAAAGATGAATCACTATTTCATGTGTATTTTCAGTTTTAAAAAAATGGGGAGGACTGATGCTTTAAAATAACAGACAATTATATAAAACAAACCAACTGCTTCCAGTAACAGAAAAATATAACCCTCTATTCAGTAACATTATTGCAAAATAGACTTAAGAAGTGGAATGCAAAATGATGTTGTAAAGCTGGGACGATAGATGAATAATTAGCCTAGGTGTCACTGATCGTCACTGCAGATGTAATTTTGACATACTGGCTGAAGATGGTCTCAAATGCTTCATCTCTATGTACCATGGCACCAAAGATTAGTGGCTACAAAAGAAGCAAACATGTTGTATGAGATTACTAAGCAATGACACGATGAGAACATTTATTTATAAAAGTAAAAAAAAAGTAAAATACGTTTTAAAAGAGACATTTGCTCAGACTTTTAATGAGATTGCAGTGCACGCCTCCCTAACATCACCATTTTAAAGTGAATACTGTAAATAAACTTCAAATGGAGTTGATATGAGCAGCACCCAGGGCTCTGGCTAAGGGAAAAGCATGTTAGCAAAACTTTATAATCGGTGGCAGTGGAGCTTTCAGAAATGTAAAACAAATCAGACATTTTAATGTGAACCAAATTTTTAAAAAGTGTTTTATTCTCAGTAATGAACGTCATTGGCTTTAAAAGACTGCAACTGATGTAGATATGCGGAAAGAATTTGGAGAGGCAATGAAGCAGGTAGGCACACCATTCCTTCCACTTCATTCGCTGTACATGGTAAATAGAATGTGTAATAAAGTATCCCTACTTAAAGTACTGGATTACGTTCTAAGGTTTGTAATGATGTGAAATTTGGGCAACAGGTAGTTTAGAGGATGCGCTAGCCGTTTATTGATCAAAAAATATTAGTCAGAAATTGTCACCAGGTGGCAAAAAAAAACCCACTTAAATTGTGAAACATTTGTTTAACGAGTCCTCCATTGTGGTCATCAATAGTTTCCATTTGAAGAACAGCCTTCTCTATAGCAGAACAAAACATGTCAGGTGGAAAAGCCAGCACATATATCTAATGTAATCTTTCAGATCTGATAGGGTAGGATCTCTCTTCCTGACGCACCTGATTCTTCCAAAACCCCATAACCAAAAGTCACATAGGGCGAGGTCCGGATGGCCAAGATGTATGAAAGTAGAAGCCGATAATGTATTCTTCAGTAAAGTGTTGCTACAGCAATTATTGTACTATTCAAGAGAGACTGTTATTGCCACCTGGTGACAAAGTTACAAACATATATTTTTTCCTAATAAATAGCTAGTACATACTCTGAGCTACCTCACATCATTATGAGCCTGATAACTTGCTCCAGAGTGCACTAAGTAATGTTATTTTAAGTTTAACAAGTCTATTTCTGAAGGTATTTGGAACAAATAAAAACATTTTTCCTGTAGATATCAGATTCTTTTTGCTTATGTATTCTGTGTCGTCTTTGGAACACACCTGAAGTGTTTATATATTATTATAATATATACAACACTTTGTTTAGTTCCATTAAAATAACATTCCAGCACAATTTCAGTAACTTTATGTTAAAAATATTTTTTTAAAAGCGCTGATGCCAGTGTGAACATAAAAGGCCAACATTTATAGAAAAAAAAAAAAATCAATCCAAAACTCATCCTATTTTATTTGTCCCATCAGCCTACTATAATTCATCAAATAATGATCTTATTCTCATGTAGCCACTGCTGATAGGCCTGTCGCAGACAATGGACAATTGACAGTGGATAATTGGGAGGTATGTCAAGACATTAACCTCTTAGAGTGTTTAAAAGTCCATGATTAATAGAAGACATTTAGAAACTGTCTGCAGAGGCGAGGTTAGGGGGGGCAGTGAGGTGACAAGGAACAGTTGTGTTCAGTCCCTGGCTCCACAATCTCTAATTAGATGTTTTAGTAACCTCACTAAATATTTCCCCATGGGGGCATAGGCCAGGGAAGAGCAGAGGAAACGTGTATTGGTGTCAATTCCTACCCACAAAACAGTACTCTGGGTCTCATAGGCCCTTACTGAGTACACACCTTTTTGATCAGCTGCTGATTGGGTTAAACTCTCCCGACCAAATGAATGCTGTGGCCCCATCAGCCGCTTGTGAGCATTGTACACACAGTGCAGACATAGCACAATGTGTACGGGCTTCTATGCGATCGTGAGGTCCTGCCAACTAATATTAAGCTTATAAAATGCTACCTCACGATCGCTGCAGGAGCATTATAACCAGTTAAGCTGGCCACACACTAGAACAACTTACATCCAACTTGTTGATTGGTTGGAATGAAAATCTGGTAAGGAATTGGAGTAAATGATGGTCAGAAATTTACTCCTAAATGCCAGAAAACAGATGAAAATGGTCATCAGACAAGTTTGTTAAATGTTTGATTTAAACTATTTGTTTATACAACAGTTTTGGTCCATTTTTCAGCGTCTGGGAGCAAGTTGCTGATTGTATTCCTTACCAAATTTTAATTCCAACCAATCTACTAGTTGGCTGGTTGGACAGATAATCTTTAGATGTGTGGCCAGCTTTAGTCTGCTAATGCTCCTGCAACAGTATAGCATACACACCTATACAATCGTCGGCCCTATCACCTGATATCGGGTGATTGGGCAGAGGATTGTATAGGTGTGTATCCAGCTTAAGTCTCCAAACCCCAACTGGATAAGCTTAGCCTCCGGTTGTCACTGGAGACACACCTAATCAATAGCAAAGGTGTGACACTAGAGTCACTGGACTAAATTATTCTGACCAGAGGAATAACTTCAGCAGAGTTCATGTAAGCCTTTACAGTTCTTCATGGCAAAAAAACTACACAATTTACTTGTGGTTCCATATATGATAGAAATGTATAGTACCATTGGTGGACAAAAGGGGGAATTCAATTAGACCCATTAATTTAACAGGTTCGAAAAAGTGTGTTAGCCTCGGGCTTTAATGCCCGGAGCTATTCAATTAGAGCCCCTTTTTCACTCGAGACCCTTTTTAACACACGTTAAAATAACATGTTAACGGGCGTTAACACATAGAATACATGATAAATACCCGAACCTATTAGTTAACAGGGTCTTAGAACCCATTAACAGGCCATTTATCGGGATTTCTTTTCGGGTCTGCTTAGACCTGTATAAAAAAAATCTATGTTAAGTGAAGCCTGCGGTCTGCTTCTAATCGTATAGCCCTGGGGGATCAACTAGCCCACGGTAAATTACTGTGACTAATTGAATTCCTCTTGAAGTATCTTAAATCTGGTGATCATGTCATGTGTATGATCTCCGTATAAATATTGCACAAACAAATTCCAGGTGAAACGGCTATATTACAAAAGGGGAAATGTAAAATATTAAATTCAAACTGATATGTGTACAAGAGATATAGGATACATACCTTTTGTGTAGCAGGGGTTGAAACTGCAATGCCCATCCCAGATCCTGGGAGAACTGACAGAACCTTATACTGCAAAACACAAAAATATTATATGATTAATATACATTTCAGTATTATTATATAGATTATTAATAAAAAATAAATCTATTTCAATAACAACATTTTCAATATACATAAAATAAAGTCCCTGGTAGGCATCTGTCTGTTTGTTCAGGCTTATCTCGAGAACCACTGGATCCAGTTTTCACTATTCTATAGAGCATTTGTTGAGGAAGGTTTAGGTGTATGACACATTAATGTATGACAAAAGGGAGCCGAGCAGTGACAATTTTAGTGGTACAAGTTAATTTAAAAAAAAAACAGAAGTCAGAGTGCTTTCTTGGCTTCTGCTGCCTAAACCGATATATCACAACAATGGACTTTATTTTATATATGTAGAGATTGATTCATAATATCCAGTTTCACCAGAAAAATTGATGGAAGCTCTGCTAACTGATACAAAATTAAAGTTTTTCCCTTTTTACTGCTGCCATTTAATTTACGTGAAAAACTATTCTTTAATTTCAAATGAGTCCAATTCCCGTTAAGAGTCTGCCGAGGTGTCGTACGTTTTCAAATCGCCCCGTGTATGGCCGGCATTAGTTCTTTGTAAGGATATTATTATATCTATCCCAAGCATGTTTAAATTGCTATATTGTATTAGCCTCTACCACCGCTGATGGGAGACTATTCCACTCATCCTCTACCCTTCCTATTAAGTAATTTTCCTAAAATTTCCCCTGAACTTACTTCCCTCCAGTTTCAGTGCATGTCCTTGTGTTCTAGTACTTATCTTTGATATATCTGAAGGTTTTTATCATTTATTTGTATATTTCTGGAGATATGTCCTCCAGAACTGAACACCGTATTCTAGATGAGGCCGTATCAATGACCTACACAGTTGGCATTATTACTTCTTTCTCTGCCTATGCAATCAAGCATCTTACTTTCTTATAGCTTTGTCACATTGCTTACCGTATATACTCGAGTATAAGTCGACCCGAATAAGCCGAGGTACCTACTTTTACCACAAAAAACTGGGAAACCTTATTGACTCGAGTATAAGCCTAGGGTGGGAAATGGCAGCAGCTGGTAGTGCCCCCAGTAGTAATTCCCTCTGGTTGTGCCCCCAGTAGTAATCCTTCCTGGTAGTGCCCCCAGTGGTAATCCCCCCTTTCAGTGCCTCCAGTAGTAATCCCCCCTGGTAGTTCTCCAGTGGTAATCCCCCCTTTTAGTGCCCCCCATAGTAATCACCTCCTGGTAGTGCCCCCTGTAGTAATCGCCTCCTGGTAGTGCCCCCTGTAGTAATCGCCTCCTGGTAGTGCCCCCTGTAGTAATCGCCCCCTGGTAGTGCCCCCTGTAGTCCCCCCCCCAGTAGAGAGAGACGTAATAAGAATATAAAAAAAAAAATCACTTACCTGAAACTCCCGCTCCTGGTCCCGCGGCTAAAAGCTCCTCCAGCCGCTCCCGCAGTGGGAGCAGCAGCAGCCGATGAGAGTCTGACAGACTCTCAGCGGCTGCTGATTACAACAAACACACAGCTGCCGGTTCCGGCGGCTGTGTGTTTGTGCTGTGTAGCGCTGACCGAACTCCGTCCGGTCAACGCTACACTTCACTCGAGTATAAGCCAAGGGGGTACTTTTTCAGCACAAAAAATGTGCTGAAAAACTCGACTTATACTCGAGTATATACGGTACTTACCTTTAAAGTCACCTGAAATACTGACTCCTAGGGGTCAATCCAATTCGGAGCAAAGGGGAATGAATTGCCTTTGGAACGTCATTGAAACTCCTGCAATGGCATGGCAATTTGCCCCCCTTGCAGCCTGATCTTAGCATGGACTCTCATTTTTTGCGCACAGCCCTATGGGTCTGCGAACAGAGATGTGAGAGTCTAAAGATACTTTATGTGCTGCATAGAGCCACACTTACTCACAGAAGCATCTATTACAGTGCCAATACTATAATTTGTATAAAGGGCCAAAACGCTGTCTGAGAGCAGCTGGTAAAAGGGGTGTCAGCCCCTAAAGTAACTATGAATAAGAAAATGATGGGATATTAGCGCTAACACAACACTAAACTCTAATTAGAGTAGTCAAAATGGACGGTGTCTAAAAGGCTATATGTATTTATTTACAACAAATTAGAAAAGACATAAATTAATACCAATTAAAATAATCCAATTGGGTATAGAATAGATTGCATAGGACATCCAGATAAGAAACTGTTAAGTCTCAATAGTAATCAGTCATACTCCTTTGTAAGAATATGACCCAAATGAGCAGCAGAATGTTACCGGTTCAGGAATCACAAAGTTCATTCAGTCCTTAGCAGTGTTTACCGCAGAAGATTAGGCTGATGTAGATCCCCCGGATGTTCTTTATAGCTGTCAATAACTAGGGTAATTCAGTCCAAAGTCACGAATGTAGATCCAAACTGAGTTTAAAGTGGTATGTCCAAATGGCAATCGTGATATTGCGTTCAGGAGCATATATGCTCCTAAGGAAGCTGGACTTTAATCTACCCAGCGAAACGCGTTGAGCGAAACGCGTTGAGCGCAATATCACATGATTGCCACAATTTTATCTCACATCAAGCTTTGATACATATGCCCTTATATTTTAAATTGACTGTGGAGATCCATGTGGAAAAAAAATGGCCGTGCAGTGTGATGGAATCAACTGGGGAATCGGACTGCGTGCTGTGATTTAAAATTGCTGTGGAAAGAGTTAATATTTCCTTTTCCTTGGAATAAAATGCCTAAAGACTGTGCTCTAAATTGTAGATACAGGATGGTGCAGATAAAATATGCAGAATAACCCCACACTGTATAAAAGGGCTGTTACACAAGAATCCACTTTTTTAGATTGCTACTTGTGTAACAACTAGTGTAAGAATACCAATTACTGCGAAACAGTTACAAATTGAACCTGTTGTTACTATGTGTATTTTTTAAAGAGATTACAGCTGTGATTGTTACTCATAGATAATAGCCTGTTATGGGTTCTACAATAATAAGGATCTTGTGGTTATAAATATCAAGGAGGTTATTATCTTTTGAAGGTATAATATAAAACAGCAAATATTCTTCAGGTGTATTTTTTTCCTGATCTGTTTTTATAAATGGTGAATGTATGTTTTTTCAAATTACTTTGGCTCAGTAATAATTGCTAAATAGCTGGTAATATCCTTTCATTGTGGGAAGCTATCAATAAATTTATTTTTTGCGCTTTCTTTCTTCACCCCTTTCTTTATATATAAGAAAAAAAACATTTATTGATAGCTTTCCTCAATGAAAAGATATGTTTTCCAAAAACTGCTCAAAGATTGTCTTTTTTTAGGACAGAATTAGTTCAAGAACAACTTTTTAAAAACGTATGCAACACAATTTTAGGAAATTGCAATTTTTATGGTATGCTGTAATAATGGCCGATGGGTTCAACCATCAATAGAAACCATTGATTGTTTGAGGTCACAGCCACCATTGTTTCCTTAACATCGGTTTGCAAACCATCGATGGTCCCACACCCCTGCCATGGACGCCGCTGAACCCCTGCAATGCAAGCCGGACCACCAGGTATTGTAAATACTGAAAAAAATCCCATATTCGATATGCTCCTGGTCCCGAGCATTTCGGATATGGAAAACACTCGAGTATGTATGTATGTATGTATGTGTATACACATACATACACATATGTGTGCATATGTGTGGAAGCTGCTGCTTCTTTTACTCAGTGTTCGCTGTTGCTCCGGAGCTGCAGTGGGGAGGGTGTCCCGCTGGCGGCCTGGGTACATAGCAGCAGCCGCAGCTACTGCTTCCTACTGAAAGGGGGGTGAGGCCGGCTGCCTGATCACTGCTGACCACAGTGATCAGGTCACAGCAGCAGCTTCAATGGAAGTGCGCCGAGAGGAAGGTGCCGTCGGTGCCTGATCACTGTGGCCAGCAGTGATCAGGACATAAGGGAGGAGGATCCGCAGGTGTAGAGGTCCCTCTGATATAGGTGGCTACAGGAAGATTAGCTTCCTGTAGCCGCCTAGTGGGCATTTCTGACTGGTCGCAACCTTCTGAGGAGCTGAAAGCGGAGGTCTCGGGTTGAGGAACGAATCGGAGGCAAAGAGCCTGGATGTATATCCTTCTCTTATCCACAAGTACCGGATGTTGACTAGACCCAACCAAAGGTGCAGGGGATGCAGTCAGGAAGCCGGTGGTCGAAATGCCGACCGCTGGCTTCCGACTGTCTAAACACGGCAGGGGTCTAATGACAGGCGTCAAAATCCTGTGGCTCTGTCCACATTTTCCATATGTACTAAGCACCAGAATACATTGCTTTGTGCCGGTGGATAACTCAATCTTCAGATGGCATTACCCAATAGAAGTATATGGGCTTCTTATAGGGACGCCCCACCATGAAAGAGATCCAATCGGATCCCTCCCATCTTCCCCTGCGGCCTTCCACGTGTCAGAGGGACTTCTGGGCATTAAACCCAGAAGTCCCTCTATCCTAGGGCTTAGGAAAGGAAAGCTCTAATTGGGAGGGCTGTCCTTTGCAATTTTCATCGCATTTCTAAGTACATACCACAGTAATCAATCACGGTATGTACCCGATGAGAGGCTGGATGTACCGCATTGCGGATGCCATGCTTATACATCCTGCTCTAGCTATGCAAAGTATGAACATAAAACCACTTCTACTCTTGCAACTGTGTTCCATCCTTCCCTACTTAAAAAAGGCATGCAGGAAATTGCATCAGTGGAGAAAGGCTTTTGATATAACGCAGTGATAAAATAGACTGCATAACCTTGGATAAGTTTGTACAATAATCAGAAACCGCAGCTTTAACAATACCTTCTGAACATCCGTTATATCTGTTAGTTTTATGACTTTGTTTCTCTTTGATGACCCAGACTTCGAACTTTCAAAACATAAATAGCTGAAAAAGTAATGGTGATAAATAGAGCATTAGATAAAGCAAATTCCAGTAAATGCAATACAAAATGATTTTTCTTTTAATAAATAACTTTTATTTCAGTGAATTCAGGCTGACGCTTAATGCTTTACATTCATCCTGCAGCACCAGGCAAATTAATTAACCCTTAAAGAGTGTAAAACAGACAAGACTGTTTCATAAATTGCCCTAAAATGGCATATTAATCATCAGGTGACGCATGAAATCAGGGAGAACAGTCAGACAGCGGAAGAAGATAATATACAACTATTGTTATGCAATTTAATCATTAATCAACTTAAAGCATGTTTAACTATGAGAACAAACAAGAGGGAGCACTACTTACTTTTCTGTAACATAAAGCACACCATTTCGGATGTAGTCCGTAGGCATTTTCCTATCTCTGTTAATTAAGCAGCAACGCCAACCAGTGTCACAAGCTACAAGTGACAGGCAGAGGAAGAAACAAAGAAGTTACAATAGTGTTTACTATGCATTCTGCAGCTCCCATGTGCCCAGTTGTTGAGACTTGAAAATCTAAATCATAATTCTCCTTTCCTTAACTTTAGGTAAGGATACATTGTGTGATGAGATATTTGTTTTGCACACCCCCCCCCCCCAAAAAAAAATAATTGAAAATCACACAAGTGTCCCAGTTACCAATGTCACAGCTCTGTGCTGTATCTGTTATAGAACAGGTATGTCATTGTATGTTACATACAGTCCTTTGGGGAAAGAACATGTGGGCCTTTTTAATATGTCCGCGGACAATGGCTTATACCCCAAAGTAACAAACGTAATCAACAGTAAAACTAGGGATCATTAAAATCCAAAAGAAATGTGCCTCCTTTTCTGACACTTAACGAACCAAGAACATGGTAAAATATACTGTTGAATATTAATGCCAGCGTCTTTATACAGCTGTATACCGCCCATATCTCCATGTGGCAGATCGTCAGGGTAAATATTATAAGTGTAATGGAGACCAAGATTTATACGTCTTTATGTACACAGTACTTGCAAACATGACTGCATGTAACAAATAGTGAGAACACTGTATAACCAAGTAACACATTCAATCTATCTAAACCACAGGTTCTCAAACTCGCTCCTCAGGACCTCAAACAGTGCATGTTTTGCCTGTCTCCTCACAGAATCACAAGTGAAATAACCTGTGGATCTTTTAAACTGTCAGTGAGTAATGACTACACCTGTGCACCTGATCGGTGACCTGGAAAATGTGACCTGTGTGGGGTCCTGAGGACAGAGTTTGAGAACCACTGATCTAAACTATTGGCATGAAGATGGGAATACTACCATTGTACTTAGTATGACAAAAGTCATGACATAGGAAAGGCTACATTATAATAGGAATACTGTAGCTTTATAATCATACACATTTTACTATTTTTGCTATGGGCTGGAGAAAATAAACAGATTCTTTAAGGATTCAAATATATAAAAAAAAATTTTTTTTGTAACATAAGATTTTTAATTCGTTATTTTTTAGAGCTATACAACGTATACAAAAGTAAAATCATAAATAAATAAATGTAAAATGTACTATTGTGTCTGGCATCAAACCTTCGCTAAAGTGCATATGTTGGGTAAGCCAATACTCATTTATTTCCCCTGTATTTTCCTTTTTATGCAGTTAGTGCAAATCCAGAAATGTTTTCAGAAAATCTAAATTCTAAGAATATATGATTATGAACTAATACATTTACCTGGCAAAGGCCTTTCTGTTTCTGATAAATTGAAGACCTCGTGAAAACTGCTCTTTTTTGTGTTATGGTAGCGTCCTCCCTCTTCCTCCCTGCTCACTCCCTGCGGAGCTCCACTACACACGTTACTTCTGGATGATGTGGTTTGTACCTGAAAGGAAACACAAGAGATGCATGGTTTTATTTTTAAGTGCAGCTATGCTTATGTTTGCATGAACATTAAAAATAATACACTAACTAAAAATATGTAGAGTCTATAGTAGAAAGCCTGATGTTAGCCAAACAAAAACAAAACACTTCCTGCTTAGAAAACTTTCCATTTTTTGAAAGGCGAATGGAGGAGAGAAGGGTACTCAAACACATCAGATTTCTCTTAAGAAATATACAGTGCACTAGGGCTCCTAAATAAAGATGAATGCCAAGTGCCCAATCCTAAAGGCCTGCACACGTCAGATAGAGCATGGCGTTGTAACTGGAATTTGAACTTAAGGTGGGTGCACACTGACAGATATATAGGCTGATCAATTGATCGGCCAATAAATCTGGTGCCAGTCGGCCAGTGTGTACCAGCGATATGTCTGTTAACGACATAGTTCACAGACATATTGTGCCGGCTGTGCTGCACAGCCGATGGCAGACATATCTGTCCATTGGGCAGTGTACAGGCAGTCTGCTGACCGCCTGTACACATGCAGCAGAGGATGCCCCCCAGCCAGAAGCAGATGGCCGTTCAGTGTGTATGAATGACCATCATCTGCAGATATATCTATGCAGTATGTACCTACCTTTAGATCTAACCTCAAATTAAGCAATTTCTCTAACACTGCACCTCAGGAATGCTACTACTCTACCATCCTGCAACTTCCCCTGGTAATTCTACCCATAATGCCTAAAATTGTGTTTTACTATTTTGTGCAATTGGTCTTCACTTATTTTTTATTAGGTCACCTTTGTTATAATCGGTTGTTACCTAGTACTTAGCCCTGCAATATGCTGACTGCTTTCCATATGTATCCATACCACTACAACATGGTCCTTTCCCTGTGTTGATATTCATATTTTCTTTTTCCTATATTTCCCCATTGTATGTTATATTTATACTAAATGCTCATTCTGCCAACTGTAACCTATGTAGTTCACCCCACCTGGCTGCCTCTGTTGGTACTTTCATGGACATGATGAACAACACGTGGAACTATTCATGCAGTGCGTATCATATTAGACACCTCATTTACTTTTCTATGTCTTAATGCCACGTATTGCTTATCGCACATTATAACCTCTGTATTGCCCCCAACGGCTGCCTCACATGGCACTCTTGTGGGTGGAATGAACAATACATGGGTCTGATGATTTTTAAAAAAAATTTTTAAGGATCCTGCATTTCCCTTTAGTATTCTGTAGCTTCCCCATTTTGTCTCATCTCTGGCATTGCCTATTATGCCTAGTGTAACCTATGTGGTGCGCCCAAGATGCCTGACTTGTCTGTATTTTTGTGGTTAGGATAAATAATCCTTGGAATTAATGATACAAAATGGCTGCATCAACCCTGTAATAATAATAATAATAATAATAATAAATAATATTATTATTCAATTGTGTGAATCCATATCTACAGATTGATCCAATCATTGTAATGATAGGATTTACCTTTCCTCCGTTCGCTCTTCAAAAAACACAGCATGTACTTTATAACTTTTCCCCCTCCAGCAGCACCCATACTGCTCTGTGATGCTTTGCAGAATGGAATTCTATATCAGAACACGGATATATTATAAAAGGACACTCTGGGAAAGCATCTCTATCTGCCATTGGCTCTCAGTGGTCAGTACAGAAACACATACAGCAACAAACACAGTGATGGTAAATGGCAGATAAACATGTCCATGATGAATATTTGGATTTCTGTTCCAGAAATCATACCTGCACTGATATGGGACTCCAACTATTGTTATTTAAAGTAGATCAGATATGTATACCTAGGGGCAATCCAATTAGATGAGAGTTGGCTTAGCAAGCTGTTTTCAGGTCTAACTCGCATGGCGAATTGCATTCGCAATGCAATTCCAAACTCGTGATTACTTGTGCGCACCTCCCCTGGGGTAGGGAAAAAATCTACTGTATATTTTAGGGTAAAAAATGTCAGGACGCAGTGCAGAACCCCTTAGACAGTGCCACTAAGGACTAATTAGGCATTTAGAAGTTTTCAATTCGCTTAATTGACCCAATAGTAATATGACATTTGTGGGTGTTTAAAAAAATATCCTCAAATTACCCTCAAAAATCAAACTTTTTCGTTAGTTTAGGCACCCCAACTTTGATTACAGTATTTTTTGATTGGAAAAAAAATTCTTTATTTACATTTATAAAATAAATAAAATGAAAGTGGCATCATATTACTCCAAAATCACCTTTTTTGCATTTTTCATTTGAGATTAAACAAAAAAAAGTTTGCTGTTTATCTCTTATTTTGCAAAAAAATGCACAAATCAGCCATTTGACACCATCTAAAAACCTCCAGTACTTTCCTTATGCCCACTAACAGCCTTCTATATGGACCTGCTAACAAAAGTATCAGTTTTTGGAGGTCCAGTATTGTCTCCCCACATTTTTATGCACTTGTCCCATGTCGCATGCTATGGGAATTCGCACGCCCTCACTGAGATTAGTGAGAGTTGGCCTTTCTAATTGGATTGCAAGATTCTCAGGAGAGAGCACTCGTGCGGAGTGTGAGAGTTTCAGGAGATAAACTCGCACTTGCAAACTCGCTCCTAATTGGACTGACCCCTTAGACTACAACATGATCCATTACTATGTTCAACAGTCATCATGGGGGAAATAAACCTTGAAAAGTGATCAAATGGAGAAAGTACCAACCAATCAGCTCCTGTCACTTTACAGGCTGTTTGAAAAATGACAGTTTGGAGCTGATTGGTTGGTACTTTATCACTCTCCACTTTATCACTCTTTATGGCTACTCCCCGAGTATGTCCAACACATACTATGATCACAGATGTACTTCATTGTTTGAAGTACATCAAATACTTTCTTCAACATGGTTATACCTGGGCAGCATTACCTAGAAGTCATAATCGCCATGTACAATTGCCTACTAAATAAATGACTGATGCTTTGCCTGATTTGTACTAGATACAAGTTACTTAATTTAATAATTTTAGTAAATTTTAAGCATTTTTAATATTTCTAATCGGGACGCGGTCAATATTCCAGCAAAGGGTATGCTGGCACTTAGGAAACTGGCGCCGGAATCTCGCCACCTGTCAGAATCTCGATGCAGTCATCCCGAAGGTAAGTAGCGGGGTTAGGGGGAGGGTTATGCGCTAGGGAGAGGGTTAGGTTTAGGGTGCGGGAAGGGGGAGGGGGAGGTTAGGTTTAGGCACCAGGTAGGGAGGGTAAGGGTTAAGATACCCACCGACAGGTGTCGTCGGGATTTTGGCAGCCGGGATCCTTGTCAAAGTAAGATGGCAATATGAGCCTAAATGGCTAGTATTTTACATAGTATATTGTGACATTATGGAAAAACAATACAGCCTTGCAACTGCAACACATCAAAGTTGATTTAATTAATTCCAATTAAATCAAAGATCACCCTTTACAAATAGTAGGTTTTCTAAGAGCAGCAATTCTTATCCCGTATTTGATAAGTTGGAAATTAAGGAAAGGGATGTAAATAAAGTGTTTTCATGGCTACCCCTTTGTGGTGGACACTGATCCATTAAGTTATAATACACTTACTGCAAGTATCTCTGTGTGACTAAACCTGCTGAATAAATCAAGGTCCTAAAAAATAAACATGACGGTTATTTATCTTGAATCATGTAGAGGAGTAGGTACTACCAATCATCTACCACACAGGTTATTACATTTATAACTCTTCAATTCATGGTCTTCAGTTTCATGATTTTATGTTCCAATTTAAGACCCACTAAACGGTTTGGTTTAATACTATGGGCCAAATGTAATAGGGTGACAGTTCAGAAAATGAGAGTTCACACTTTTTAAACTCAGCCAATGTAATAGTCTGAGAAGATGCAAACTCACAATTTTAACTCTCATCCAGATGTTTTCCCATTTTGAAGATACAACTCGACCAATGGTAAGTATGAAAGATTACTGTTAAACTCTCCCATTATCTAAACTATCACCCTATTACATTTGGCCCAATATTTCACAGTGATTTTGTCCCCTTGACTCTATGCGCTAACAAATACGATAGGGGCTTGTATCATCTGCAGAAACCTGCAATCATCTGGCAGTGTGAACAGCCTCATGTCGCTCAATAGAAACTATATTTAGGACATGCTGTTGGAAAAAAATTAAAATTGGAGGTAGCAGTTAGTGTGGATAGAACAAATAGCTAGTAAATGAATGCAGAGTTTAGAGGAAGGGGTACAAGGCAAAATATACCAAACAGGTCTTATAACACAGAATGAATTAAGTGGTTAATATATACACAAGATGCCAAAACAAAACCATTTGCACTCTAAGATCCATACCTTGTCATGCCCTGACAGCTAGCAGGAAAGGAAACAAACACATATGTGACAGTGACAAAAAGAAAAGGTGACGTCTATTTTACAGCATTATCCTCACATTACACACAGAAAGTGAGTGAAAAAAAAATCTACAAACACAACGGATATGCACAATTACACTATGAACACTCTGCTACTATCTACTGCTGGAATTTTTTAATACTGACTAAAAAAACCCAAAAAAAACAAACATAGTTTGATGTATACCCACCATTACATCACCTCCTCCCCATTCCTACACCTCGGCTGAAGACGGCACAGTAGCGGATGATAAACTATACTGAAATTTCTATAGCTCCACCATATAACACTGCGCTGTACGGAGAATATTTATCATTATCAGCCTCTTTCCCCGTGGTGTTTACAGTTTAAAGTCACACACAAAAAACACCTGTGCGCACACATATGGGTACATTATAGTCTACATCTAATTAACCTACCAGTATGGATTTTTTTGGCAGTGTGTGAGAAAAATGGAGCACTCAGGGGAGATAAACACAGGGAGAACAAACAAATACCAGCTTAGGAAAAACTCCTGACCCCAGCGCCATGAAGCAGCATACCCTACTATCCAGCATTTAGTTAACCACATGTCAAACCAAGTTTTAGTCCATGATAGCATGTGAAAATTTCCAAATAACATGACATTGACTTGTGATGCTTTGTCTAATGAGTGCCCACAAGCCTAGACTTACATTTTAGGCTAAAGTTGGGATCTTCTGGCACTACATGTTTGTAACTTGTGGCATGTTTACTATGGACATTACAAAGACTATGATCAGTTTAGCAAGTATGTTTCATCACAGCCATACCCTTGAAAAGCCAAAAGAAATGTACAAGTATACCTCAGAGCATAACTCCTGTCTCCCAAGGGTACTGTGCCACTGTGGTGGAAGGCGAGTGACATATCTATCCCAAGCTATCATATCCTTGCTATCTTTGTTTGTGTGTGTGGTGGGGGGGGGGGATTTAATGGCCAAACACACACATAATAAAAATATTATAATAGATATAGAGATATATAGATAGATATATATCTATGTAACAGAGGGAGACATACACTGCATTGGACTGAAAAGAGTTACATTTATCGGTTGAAAAATATCCATCTAATTGTACCGGTAAAATCGTTACAAGAACTACTTAGCTTCTAAGAGCCTTCCTAGGAATTTCTCCCTAACAAGGGATGGAAATTAAGCTTATACCACTGAGTGTTCTAACCAGTT
Organism: Taudactylus pleione; assembly: GCA_031769625.1. Classification (NCBI taxonomy): domain Eukaryota; kingdom Metazoa; phylum Chordata; class Amphibia; order Anura; family Myobatrachidae; genus Taudactylus; species Taudactylus pleione. Next base: position 756,939 of record JAUIMM010000250.1, read on the forward strand.
CCATATCATCGAGTGTTTATTCAGACCAGTTCCATTCTTGTATTTACCCCTGATGAAGTCCCGTATGTGGACGAAACGCATAGGGTCACCGCTTTGAAAAACCTGCACCTACCACATGAGAGGTCCACCTAAAAGCTCACACCCATAAGGGTGTAGGTGGCAGATAATATCCTTCTGTACTGGGGCAGGTTTACTAAAAGTTGTTTTATGCTATTTGTATTGATTTGTATTGTAAGTTGTTTTATACGTATAATTTTACCTCTGCTGATCTACCAAGAATAAACTATTTAGGTATAAGAATTATGGGCTGCCATAGGGCTTTTATTTTAAGAAAAATATCCAAAACATAAACAAATGGTGATTTGAAGAGTAACTAGAAGGTAGTGTTTGACTAACAGCTAATATTGCAATAAATCCCCCTAAGTGGTGGAAATTTCTACTAATCAATTAATAATCAAAGTTGTAGTGTACCAAAAGGTGTATGTGTGTGTATAAAAAATATATATATATATATATATATATATATATATATATATATATATATATATATATATATATGGAAATAGTAGTTCTTGGATCGCGCACAGTGTATTTAACCTGATTGTGACATTAAAGTGCAGGTGTCATATATATGAAAAGTTAATCGACCACTTGAATCCTTCAAATAAGAGGAGGCAGCAGTCCCTTCCGTAGGTCTGTATGGCAATCAGATGAAATAGTGATCTGGAAAATGGGGTGGAAAGGACAAGCGCCAAATAGTGTGATAAATTAAAAAATAATTGTGCCCGTGCTCAAATAATAATTTGCGTACCAAAATATAAATCTTTAAGGCTTATCTGTAAATCTTGTCAGTCGATTGAGTATACAAAGCTGGACCCGGGTTACTGGTGCCAGATAGGACCTTAGTAGGGAAAGGCTCTTGACAGAGCCAGGTGAAGAAGAAAAATAATATAGTGTAGTAATTTCAGAATACTGAGTCTCGTAATAAATGGTTATGCGTACCCGATAGATTCTTGTGTAGATGCATATAGTGTTAACCTTTGGTAACTTTATCCAGGTTTCTTCCTTATTTTTCAGCCCCAAAAGTACCCACATAAAGTGGTGATGGTCTGCTCACTCCCCTTGATATGCGGTCTGTCACCCTTGTCAATATACGAGCCAGAGAGGAGGACTTCATATATTATTTCATCTACTTATTATACAATCCAGGAACCACTTCTCCTTTGTTGCAGCACAGGACACAGCCAGACACAGTCTCTCTCCCAACCCAGTGTGTGTGCAATCAGGACATATATATATATATATATATATATATATATATATATATATATTTTACACACACACACACACAATATGACCCTGTGTAATCCTGGTTCCTCTACCTATGTTTTGGTTTCTTATAATAGTACGGAATAGTTATTTAGCAGCAATGTGTAGTCAGATTATATAGTCTGAGTTTCTTCTGCTTCCGGGATTTTGGAATCATAGGAGACAAGTAATGTTATAACGCCCCCTCTATTAAAAAGTCAATGCTAGAAGGTTAAAAAGCAACACTGAATAATGTCTTTTCCCAGATTTTTATGTGAAATGTTTAATTCTCCCACCTGATTAACTGTGGACTGTATTATAACCCTATACAAAAGAGTTACTAGAGGGGGAAGAATCCTTGTCTAGATTATAATTACTAGGTAAAATGTCACAGTGTTTTGGTGTGCATTGTTGATTGCAGTAGTGTTCATGGTCTGTTTTAAGTTCAAAGAGCAATGGTATCTTCTGCTACTAGTAAAATATGTATGGATATCTAAACTTAACACAAAGGCTTACCCTTCTAGACACTGTAGCATTTGTCCGCTCTTTGAGTTGTGGGTCTGTAGGCAGGTTAGTCCAGATAATATACGGAGTGTCGTACTTGGCTCGTAATCTTGGGCAACGTTTGAAAACAAAATCAATGAGGAAAAACTTAATGCCTGCATAAAGTCCTACGAGAAGAAAAATACAACAAGGTGATTATGGGGAACTAAGACACTAAATATTGGGGAGATTAAACATTTTATTGGTCTTTAGATGATGTACTTATTTCATTACTGACAATAGGACTATTGGCAAAAGGATAATTCTAATATCTGTATAAGTATTAGAAAATAATGGATTTACCAATTAATAAAAAATAGCAAATGGGCATTTCACAAAATGAGGATTTTACAAAAATGTGTGTAAAAATATTCTTTATAAATAAATGGGGGATCAAGAGATAGTCAAGCTGAACATATAACTATGAATAAAACACCCCAAAACACCAGAAACACAGGCGCTTACCCATGCAGAGTCCAATTAGTTTGTACGGAAAGAAGCATGATGCTATGAAGGCCGCCCATAAGCAAATATACAATTTTTGAGTAATTTCTGGCTGGACCCACATAAATAAACTAAAATTGAAATTAAACAAGAGAAGCATTGGTTACTTTGAGTTGAGTGTTTTTTATTTCCTTATCACACACAAAAAAACAAAACCACAAACCTACTTTTTAATTTTTTCCAGTATGTCTGCCATCTTTCCAAACAGGTTCTGTATTGAAAGAAAGAGTCCATTCAGAACCTACTTGTTTTTGGAATACTTGGTAATATGTTAAGTGGTTCCTACCAATGACAAACGTCCCAGCGGCAAACAGATGGTTACGTTTAACTGCATTATGACTGCTATAACAGTTATCTAAAATAAACACAAGGATAACTGATGTGGCATCAAAAATTTACCAGCTTTTTTACTTAAAAATATCATGAATAAACTATATATGGTGAAGACAGAAACATACAGCCGGCAGGGCCATGGCCTACTAGCAGATGACAACAAAACACCTTCGGGGCCTTCATTCAAAGGCAATAGGTCTCCAGCTCTACTACCAATACATTACAGGCCCAGTTAGAAAACAGAGGCTGCTGCCCCCTAAAGGGAAATCCTCCTAAACTGTGCATTGAAGGGGAGTGCACTTGTCAACAGTCAACAATGAAAAAAAAGGGAAGGAATTCACAGCCTGGAAACAGTACAGTATATAAAAGCCTAAAACCCACCCTTGAAACCGCCCATATCCCAAACCATTGGCTAATAGCATAACTAAAATTAACCATCTGACCAGCTTGCATTAGACGCTCAATCTGTCCCTAGCTCACACAAGGTGCCCTCTGTCATTATATCCTTTAGATACTGTAATTGTCATGGCTACATACTAGCATCATTAATTAATAGGTATATGTAGAAAATGCCTTCACATTGTGGTGTTTGTGAAGCTATGAAAGTAAAGGTTTTTAATATGGATGAGCTTCATAAATCATACTTAAAGAATTGTTGTGGTGTGCACTTTGGAAAATAGCAATTAATGTTATGTGCACTCTCATTAATGCGACTTTATTTTAGCTATATATTCTTATTACTCTTTCAATTGTCTACAGAAAACAAAAGGATAGCCTTAATTGCAAGAATGCAGTAATCCCTCATCTTACTTTTTAGGATCCATTATTATAATAAATCTTGTTTGCTCTTGGAGTGAAACAGCAGGGAGCAGATTTAAGCAGGGACAGACCTGTGCCTTTTGTGCTACATCAAGGACCAACTGGAACTTCTCAGAAACAGTAAGGTCTTCTTTTGGAGGCTCCTAAAAATAAAAAAAATATATATATATAAGCAGACTAGGCCACACATCTCTATTTTTATTGTCAGAGTTCTCTACTTATTAACCCTGACTTAGATTTAAAAAAAATATATTCAGAAATGGCATGACATGCAATGTAGGATGTTTGTAGGTAAATGATCTGCAAAACTCTGATTAGTGAAACATCCAATCACTTACAAATACTGTGGTTGGGCTCTTTGCCCATTAAAATTTATGTTACATGCAAAATTTTAATTAATGTAAAAACTTTATCAAAACAGTAGCTTTAAGTAGAAAAGCCTTTGAAAAGAGAGCAGGTAGAATAGAATATGTTAGGTGAATTAAAACATACTCAAGACAGATAACAGGCTACTTAAATTTGACAGCTGAAAATCACGACGCCTGAGGACTTTGGTAATATGTGCAAATAAGACGTGTGTGGTTTTTTTTTAATCAAGTTTCAGATTTTTGTAAAGAAAAAAAATGTATATATATATATATATATATATATATGCATATACATATATATACATATACACACACACATTTTCCATAGACAATGAAACCTTACGGTTTCATATGTCATATGAGGCTGCTCAGGCATGATCTGAAAATTCAGAAAACCTATTGATTTTCTGCCAAACTCCAAAATGCAATGAAATTACGATAATTAAGGCTGACGCCTTAATGGACGTGTTCCTTGCGCAATACAGATATGGTATGCCATCAAACCCTGTGGTATTCAGCACTCTCACAGAATGAGATAGCTGTCACTCACAAAATGGTGGAGCTGCTAATTCACAAAATTGTGTGCTCATGGAGAGACCAGCTGAAGAATGAAGATGACGGGAAGCCCTGGAAGTGCGGGGGCCGCGCAAAAGAGCTTACTGGCCACCGCGCTCCAGGTGAAGACGCAGTAGAAGTCCTGGATGGGCGACGGCCATGTAAAAGAGCTTAAAGGCAGTCGCCCTCCAGGTGAAGGTGAGGCATAATAAAATACTTTTAAAAACGGTGTTTGTTTGTTTTATTTAAATATTTTGCAGGGGTTCTATAGGTGCCAGCAGGCCCTTAATACCCCGCCTGCTGGTACTTGTAGTACTATTGCAGAAGACAATATTTACAATTTGTTATGCACCACACTATACATAATAAACCTGGCACCCACCACCCAGGGTGCCGGGGATAGCCCCGGGCTATCAGCCTGGGCCTGGGGTGCCCTGAGGAGGGGGACCCCATTATTGGGGGGTCCCCACCTCCCCAGGGATCCCCTGCCTGGGCTGACTAGCGGTCAGGGTTGAGGCTGCGGCTGGAGGACCCGGTGAAAGGGCCCTGGCTGTGGCATCACACCCCCCCCCCCCCCCCCCCCGCGCGCGCTAGACGGAGTCCGGTGCTGGTTCTGGGAAATACAGGGGGAGCCCTATGCATTTTTCCCCCTGTATTTCCAGAACAGGACCGGCTCAGAGCCCTGTGCTGGTTGCGCTAAATACGGGGGACCCCTACGTCATTTGTTACCTGTATTTTGGCAACCAGGACAGGTTCTCAAAAGCCTGGTGCTGGTTGTGCTTAATACAGAGGACCCCTACGTCGTTTGTCCCCTGTAATTAGCACAACCAATACTGGGACTCCAAAGCCCGGGGCTGGTTGTTTACTGGGGGGTGGGGCTATGCCATTTTTTTTTCTTTAAACACAGGCAGCCAGTCATGGTTGTGCTTAAATGCAGGGAAAAAATGACATAGGGTTACCCCATATTTAGGCACAACCAGCACCGGGCTAGTCAGAACCAGCCCTGGTTGCCAAAATAAGGGGGACAAGTGACGTAGGGGTCCACCATAGGTTATGCAACCAGCACTGGGCTCTGATCCGGTCCTGGTTCTGGAAATACAGGGGGGAAAAATGAGTAGGTTCCCCCCGTATTGTCCAGGACCAGCACCGGCCTATTTCTAACGGGGGGCTGATGCCCCAGCCAGGGGAGCCCTTTCACCGGGCCCCCCAGCCACAGCATGAACCCTGACCGCTAGTCAGTCCAGGCAGGGGATCCCTGAGGAGCTGGGGACCCCCTACTCAGGGCACCCCAGGTTGATAGCCCGGGGCTATCCACAGCACCCCTGGGCCGGTGGGTGCTGGGTTGATTGTGTTGTGTGGTGCATTTTAAAGAATATTTTCTTTTGCAGGTGAACTATAGGTCCCAGCACGTCCCAGCACGTCTCCCTGCATGCTGGTACCACTGCCACCTGTAAAAAAAAAAATATTAAAATAACACAACACACTTAAATATTGTAATATTTTATTTTACAGGTCTTCACCTGGGGGACGGCGGCCTTTAAGCTCTTTTGCATGGCCGCCGCCCCAGGACTTAGGCATGTTTGCCTGGCGGGCACCCACCCACCAGGGCTTCGACGACTTCACCTAGTGGACGGCAGCCTGTGATCGCTTTTTCGTGGCCGCCACCCACTAGGACTTTCGGTGTATTTGTCCGGCGGGCGCCAACCCGCCAGGGCTTCAGCGTCTTCACCTGGCGGGCGCCCACCTGCCAGGGCTTCTGACGTCTTCACCTGGGGGCTGGCTGCCACCTCCCCAGGGCTTCTATGGTCCTCTGCAGGTTCCGCCGCCTCCAATGACGTCACGAGTCGCGATTGGCTCGCGGCAGCCATCTTTGAAAATCAAAGATGGCCGCAGCGAGCCAATCACGGCTCGCAACATCATCAGCGGTGGCAGCTGCGGTACCGACCCGTTCGGGTGTCGGCGGCGGGCCTGGATCTGAGAAGATCTTGTCCCCGCCAGCCATTCTGCAGAGTACGGCAGCTGCGCCCATTTTAAAATTCAAAGATGGCCGCCGCGAGCCGTGATTGGCTAGCGGCGGCCATCTTTGATTTATAAAAATAGCGCTGAGGCGCCATTTTTGAAATGGGCGCCGCTGCCGTATTCGGCATAATGGCTGTAGGAGTCTGAATCCTCTCCGGTCCAGGCCCGCCGCCAACGCCCTCACCGTCGCTGGACCCTCCGCCGCCGCCGGACCCTCCGCTACCAACACCCGCGCCCCCGCCAACACCCACGTCCCCCGCCAACAACCGCGACCCGCCGCTGCTTTGACCGCTACCGCCTGCAAACGACGGCCATCTTGCTGCACCCAAGTGAAGCCACTATTACTACACCTGCTGGAAGCTCCTACTGCGGCTGCGCAACAAGTTGAAAAGTCCTATCTTTATAATGGCGCATTCTTGAGGTAATAATTTTAAAACTGTCACTTTCTAATTTACCTGAACCTCAAAAGCATGTACCCTGGCACAATAGCTACCTACTAAAACAAACCCAAAGTCTAAATTCCACCCCTACCCTGAGTTTTGCCTTCCCCCAAAAAAACCCCATAGACTACTGCACAAAAGTGTTCCTAATTGACAATGTCAGAATAACTGACAGTTGGAGCATTTAGATTACTCCCAAATCCTCATTTTTTATGTTTTTGCCCTGAAATTTGCCATCAGTTCTACCCGGCCATGCCAAGTTTCAGATCCATAACTCCTATAGCTTTTGAGGTGTAGCCCCTTGAACACCCTGCCCCCCCCCCCCCTTTCAGAATTCTCTATGGAGAAATCCGTTTTTTTTAGATGCAGCCTTAATATAATAAATAAATATATATTTATATTTAATATATATTATACATACACACACAGGGAAATTTGTATATCGCCATGCGCAGATGTTGGTGCACATAATTTGATTAAGTTAGTAGAAGAGAGTTAAAATCCCTTGAAACAGCATTTCTCCTCCTCGGGAGTCACTTCCAAATTTTCTATGCCAAAGAAAAGCACAAGGTGCACACCAAAGTGAATAATAAATCTAAATATTTATAGCAGTACACATAAAAACCTGCATCAAGGTGAAAAATAAGCATCATCAGCTTAGCATGCCAATTGGGGTGTGATGTCCACTCCAGGATATGTTCATTATACCGTCGCAGGGGAAGCCGGCGCTTAGAATACCAGCTCCAGAACCCCGGCGCTGGCATCCCGAAGGTAAGTAGTGGGGTTGGGTAGAGGGTTCAGGTTAGGCACTAAGAGGGAAGGGTTGGGCTTATGGTTAGGCACTAGGGGGGGCAGGGCGAGGTTAGGTTCAGGCATTGGAGAGGGAGAGGGTTAGAATACACCTACCGACAGGTGTCTGTATCCTAACTCTGTTGGGATGCCGGCATCTGGATTTTGACCACCGGCATCCCGTACCCATCCCTCCACTCCTCTATAGTGACGTCACCTATCAAAGGAAGTGAGAGTTATCTGCGGGGACTGGAGTGAGGAGGCGGCCGTTTCCAAGATCAAGCACTACAATATAACACTTTTGGACCGCTCTGTTTGAAAGCCACTATAGAGGAGATCCAGTAGCGTATCTATAATGGGTAATGGGTGCAGTGTGTGCGGGGCACATGGGCCTCCGTTTCCAGGGGGCCGCGCACCGCACACCCTGCACCCATATTACTTTAAACTTACCTGTACGTGGTCCCACGTCGGGTGTCAGCGCTGCTCAGAACACAGGAAAATGGCCGCCGTGGCCAGGTGGGGAGTTTGACTGGGGCGGTACACCTGTCAAACCGTAACGCAGGTGTCCTAAGGCGAGGACAGAAACCTCCCGTGGAGCAGAAGGGCAAAAGCTTTGACCACCGGTGTTCTGCGCATGTGCAGTAGACTCCGGAGTCTACTGCGCATGCACAGAACACCGGAAAATGGCCGCCGCGGCCTAAACCGAAGTGCCTAACCCTAAGTCCCCCCCGGGGGTGCCTAACCCTAACCCTCCCTCCCCCTAGCCTAACCCTTACCATCCCGGGGGGGGGGTGCCTAACCCTAACCCTCCCCGCGGCTGTCCGCTCGCGGCGCCCGGCATCCCTTCGATCGGGATGCCAGGCGCCTGTCTCCTGGCATCGGGGAAGTGACAGGCATCTAGATATAGACGTCCCGGCCTTTCACCCTCGCCGGGATATGACAGTCGGGAAGCCAGCTGCCGGTATTAAGGCAGCCGGTTTCCCGATTGTATACCGCGCAGTCTAGTGCCCGGTGTCTACTAAGGCTCCGGTGGTTGGCTAGCCGTGTCAGTCGGCTGCTGGCCACTGGGGAGAGAGGAGGGGGCACCACACGGAAAGTGCACATGGGGCCCCTCCTCTCTTAAGACGCCCCTGGATCAGATTCCAATTGGCAGGCTAAGCTGATGCTGCTTATTTTTAACCTTGATGCAAGTTTTTGTGTGTGCTGCTACTAAATATTTTGATTTATTATTAACTTTGGTGCGCACCTTGTGCTTTTCTTTGGCATAGTAAATTTTTAAATGACTCTTGAGGAGGGGAAACGCTGTTTCAAGGGAGCTGCAAAAAGTGATTATGAACCTAGTGCTAATTTGAACTCGCTACTACTAACCTAATCAAATTATGTGGACTAACATCTGCACATAGCGATATACAATCTCCCTATATATATATATATATATATATATATATACACACATATAATAACATACATACACACACACACACACACACACACTGTATGCATATCTCAAAACGGACACTCGTCTACCATCGTTCTTTTCCTCCCAATAGTGTCAGGGCATGACGTGTGCGTTCTTCCACCTAGATGCTTGGTTCCCATGACAATGCGCACTTGGTGGAACGCAGTTCAGTCTGCTCCACTCCTCCCTGGCATGCCGCCCCGTGGTGGAACACCCACCACTCCCGGGTATGCAATGAACAGCCGGCTGACCATTTCCGCTATCACTACACTTAAATACCAGTCATGGAGAGCTATTCATGTATGCCAGGTTACTGCGGGCTTGGAGACGTGGCTGAGACACAATTAGACGGCTGTATACACTGGCTGACACGTTACGAGATAGGAGCTCTGTTAAAAATTCAGCTTTGTTAGCAACTGTTCAGTTATTTGTCTGATCTTGAATCACGATGTCACATTTATTTGCATTATCACATATGTTGATTAACTGTGCCTCATGAACGAACGCTGCGGGGTAGGCTCTGACATTTAGATCGTGCCTTCATACGAAATTTGTGACATACGAGTGTAATGCCGTGTGGCTATTTAGAGTGGTATGTATGATTCTCTCGATACTAATGGTGATATTTTGTATGATACTGGTCAGTATTTTGTGATTGCACTATATACCTCGTATGACTTCCATCAGATATATAGTTGCCAGTTAGGAGAGTTAGACTCTTTTGGCTGTATTGAGATCATGGTACTTAGAGTTAGTTGTTCACCATGAGATCAGGACAACTTGTGAAGCCTGTGAGACATTTTTTTTTTTTTTTTCATCCACACATGTGTTTCCTCTACTTGTAAAAGCAAGTGTTGCTCTTTGTAGTCTGTCTTGAAAAAGGTACGAGATATAATATTAGCTGAAGCACCCGGCGTCGCTCATGTTTAAACCTTAAAGTTATTAAGTTTTATTATGTGATGTCGTCCAAATCCATCCAGTGGAAGGCCCAGAACAGGCTCCCTAGGTCAAAAGTTCTGCCTGGCGCACTCTGCCATGAGGTCTGACCGGGACCACCACCACTCCAGAAGGGATCCCAGACCAATTGAGACCGATCTGTGAAGTATTCATCCAAATCCATCCAGTGGAAGCCCAGAAAAGGCTCCCCGGGTCAAAGTTCTGCCCAGCATACACCAGCGGGAGGTCCGACCGGGTCCTTAACCCCCCTTAAAACCAGGCCAGGACCCAACTGGACCACCTCACGTTGGTTTCATCCTAATCGGTGCATGGGTGTCTGAATGCATAACCGGACAAACAAACAGACCAATGAATTATTTATATCTAGCAGTATAGTGAGGCAGAATCTGTAAACATTAACTAAAAATACATTAGCTAGGATATATTTTGTATTTAGCTAGACACTGCTTCAATTTCACAAAGATTTGAGATTAACACTACAATGTTGTAATACTTTTCTGTAGATGCTTTAAAAAACACAAAAAAAACAAATGTGTGGCAAGGTTAACTTAAAGATGAAATTAATGAGTTTTAGATTGCGCCACCTAATAAACCAATTTTATGAAATATATATATATTATATATGGTATACAATCGGGAAACCAGCTACCTTAATACCGACAGCCGGCTTCCTGACTGTCATATCACGGCGAGGGTGAAATGCCGGGCGTCTATATCTAGACACCTGTCATTTCCCCGACGCCAGGAGGCAGGCGCCCGGCATCCAGATCGAAGGTATGCCGGACGCCGCGAGCGGACAGCCGCGGGGGGGGAGGGTTAGGTTTAGGGCACCCGGGGGGGGGGACTTAGGGTGAGGCACCCCCCCAGGAGGGTTAGGTTCAAGCTAGGGGGAGGGAGGGTTAGGGTTAGGCACCCCCGGGGGGAACTTAGGGCTAGGCACCCCCCGGGAGACTTGGGTTTAGGTAGAGGGGAACGGGGGGGTTAGGGTTAAGCACCCCTAAGGAGGGTTAGGGGTAGGGGGTTAGGTTAGTTTATACTTACCTTAGCGACGATCGGGATTTCCAGCACTGTCAGGCTTCCGCTGTCGGGAACTCTGCTTTTGTCGGCCAGGCGCTGCCGATAATCGAACCATGCGGCCGGCGGTATTTCATAGCGATTCCTTATATATACACATACATACCCAGAATAAATAAATATATATATATATATATATATATATATATATATATATATACACACACACACACACACACACACACACACACGTACACATAGATATACACACATTCATACACAGTATATATATATTTATATAATAACACATACACACAATACTGTGCAAAAGTATTAGGCAGGTGTGGGCAAAATGCTGCAAAGTAGGAATGGTTTCAAAAATAGAAGTGTTAGTTTTTTTTATCAATTAACAAAATGCTATTAAGTGGTTGAACAGAAGAGAAATCTATATCAAATCAATCTTTGGTGTGACCAACCTTTGCCTTCAAAACAGCATCATTTCTTCCAGGTACACTTGCACAAAGTCAGGGATTTTTTAGGATTACAGTCAGGTTTATGATTAACCAATCATACCAAACAGGTGATAATGATCATCATTTTCATATGTAGGTTGAAACACAGTCATTAACTGAAACAGCTGTGTAGGAGGCTTAAAACTGGGTGAGGAACAGCCAAACTCTGCAACAAAGGTTAAGTTGTGGAAGACAGTTTCATGTCACATGTCAAACACCATGGCAAGACTGAGCACAGCAATAAGACACACGGTAGTTTATACTGCATCAGCAAGGTCTCCCCCCCAGGCATAGATTTCAAAGCAGACTGGGGTTTCCAGATGTGCTTCTTCAAAAACTTGAACAGCACAAGGAAACTGGCAACATTGAGGACAGTAGACGCAAGGTCGGCCAAGGAAACTTTGTGCATCAGATGAAAGACACATCATGCTTACTTCCCTTCGAAATTCTGAAGATGTCCACCAGTGTCATCAGCTCAGAACTGGCAGAAACCAGTGGGACCCAGGTACACCCATCTACTGTTCAGAGAAGTCTGGCCAGGAGTGGTCTTCATGGAAGAATTAAGGGCAAAAAGCCATACCGACGTGGAAACCAGGCCTAGCGACTCAACTATGCACGAATACATAGAAACTGGGGTGCAGAAAATGGCATCAGGTGCTCTGGACTGATGAGTCAAAATTTTAAATAAATATTTGGCTGTAACAGAAGGCATTTTTTTTGCCGAAGGGCTGGAGAGGGGTATAATAATGTGCAACAGTGAAGCATGGTGGGAGGTTCCTTGCAAGTTTGAGACTGCATTTCAGCAAATGGTTTTAGGCATTTGGTCATGATTAATGGTGTCCTCAATGCGGAGAAATACAGGCAGGTACTTATCCATCATGCAATACTATCAGGGAGGCGTCTGATTGGCTTCAGGTTTATACTGCAGCAGGACAACGACCCCAAACATACAGCTAATGTGATTAAGAACTATCTTCAGCATAAAGAAGAACAAGGAGTCCTGGAAGTAATGCTATGGCCCCCACAGAGCCCTGATCTCAACATCACCGAGTCTGTCTGGGTTTACATAAGAGACAGAAGGATATGAACAAGCCTACATCCACTGAACATCTTTAAGATGTTTGTAACAACCTCCCTGCAGAGTTCCTTCAAAAACTGTGTGCAAGTGTACCTATAGAATTGATGCAAAGGGTGGTCACACCAAATATTGATTTGATTTAGATTTCTCTTCTGTTCAGTCAATTTGTCAATCAATAAAAAAAAAACATTTATGTGTACACACACACACACATTATGTTTAATATGTTCTATCACACCTGAACATTTGCATTTAAAAATTAACTTGGATAACAGGACATTATCCATTGCTTATGAGCTAAAATCTCAATGACTACGGTAATCACATTGCAAGTTAAACGGATTGCTTGCACTTACGGCATTTTAGCACTGTACCAGGAGGTGGCAGTACAATCACAATAAACATTACACACAAAAAAATTATATAATATAGCTATAATAAGCATGTATTTAGATAGTTAGTATCATTAAACACAAGTGGAACAAAATATTGAAATACAAGTTAAAAATGCAAGTAAATACAGTTAGTCACCATAAACAAATATCATAGACAAAATCATACAGGAAATTACATTTCACAGGATTTAACACTGAACGCGTGGCTTTGGTTACAGATCTATCTTAGAAAGACAAATAAGTTCTACACAAAGTCTGACAATGGATTTTACTGGGCAATTACAGGGGTAACAATCTTTACATGCAAATAATTTCCCATTTAATTTCACCAACACAGATGAATAGTTTCAATCCATAACCCTAAAGTACATACTTGTTTTTTTCTTTGGTTCTATGGGATAATGCTAGGAGCTTTTATTGGATATAAAGCCAAAATATTCATAAACACATTACTTCCCAACTGGTACACCAGGACGCATTCTATTCTAATCAATTTTTATTTATTTATTTATTTTAAATCAGACCTGGAAGCCTCCAAAATTCTGCAGCAAATGGAATCAATATAAACAGACCTGCTACAGGACTTACTATAGGCTCTGAAACTTGAGGCACAATGCTCCACTGTATTCTCCAACCCCTATGTACAGATAGACAGACAAAAAAATTGTAAATATGACAAACTGCATAAGTACTGTTAGAAAAATTACACATAATTCCCCAACACAATGAACATAAATTATTTGCATGCCACTTTAATTTGCCCAGTTTGACAACAGTGTGGAATGCAATTTACAAATATACTGTTCTTTGATAAACCCTTACATGCAGACATGGTAACAATAGACTTAACACAAAATGAAAAACACACAAACTAGCAAGTAAAATAAGTACACAAAACTGAAAAAAAATGTTCATTTTCATATTTATTAAATGCAAGGGTTTAAGAAATGCTTGCAGCTTTGTAAAAGGATACACATTTTAAACCTTATGGCATTTATAACATTATAAACTGAGGCCTCCTTATGAACAGTCATTTTACGAAGGGGAAGAGGGCAAATCTTTACCAACATGCAACACCCAAATTTGTCAAAATGTAAGGAAAGGTGCACAATCATGGTGACTGACATTACAGAGTACAGAAGTGCACTTTACAGATAAAAGACACTAAATCACAATCAAACATTTGTGTATTAGACTCACTAATATTGCTGTAATATTAGTTCTAAAACAATGGGTCACAACCCCAAATTGGGTCTCGAGCACCATCTCATGGAGTTGTAGGGGCCTTTGGGAAAATCCAGACAAAATCAGTTAACAAGTTTTCCCTCCCTTCTCCATGAGTGCTATGTGATGGAGCTCAAAGAGAAGGGCTGTGATGTATTGGGGCAGAGGTACGCTCAGTAACACACTGTTGTGACAGTGTCTCTGAATGCCAAATACAAAAGTGCACTTAAGTGAACTGAAGGTTCTCGAAGCAGAATGCCAAATGCTATACTGCGCTGCATGTATGGGAGGGTCATTTTAGTTTGGTTAATAATACTACAGGGTTGGGGTAATGTTATAGTGGACATCATTGGCAAGAGTGATGAAGGGGGTAGGGGGGGTAAGGTGCGCTCTTCCTGCTTACCCCCCCTACCCCCATACGTTTTCAGTGCGGGAAAGGTACTCCCACACAAAGGTGCAGCACCCCGAAACCACAACACACCACTCCCTGGTCAACGAGAGCGCAGATCTACCGCCCATCTTCAAGAGTGATGAAGGGACCTATGTCCATAGAGGGTTGGGTACAAGATCCCGGCGGTCAGGATCCCGACCCAATTCGGTAAGTGTCCTTACCCTAACCCAGCTTCCCCACAGCCAAAGCAAAACCCTAACCCCCCTTCATAGTACACAGACAATATACACAAGGAGTAGCCCAAGAGCAAAGACATTTGATAATCTCTCTGCTATATGAAAACACTTACGAGTTTCTCCTTAGCAACCAATTGTTAGAATTAGGTCACCTTGTTGCAGTAGATAGATATTCACAATTTGATCAGAATGTGCACTAATCACAATTTTCAGTTATTATATAATGTAGCAATATTACAGCAGAGAACATTAAACATGAAAATAGCAACTTACAGATGTACAAGAACAAAAAGTTTAAGGTCACAAAACCTCTAGAGGGCAGCTTGGGCATTTTCCTGGACATTATACATTCTTGCATTGGACAACATATGTACAATATGGTGGTGATCCAGTATTGAGTAACAACTGAGTCACTATAACACATCACTGCTGTGTGTGAGTCATCCTGACTAATTAAATCTTTATGACAAAAGCTGTTTGCAGCACCTAAAAGTACACAGTATAATTTCACTGCATCTCTCAAGATCTTTGCCTTAAACAATATCTACAAAAACCACACAACTTTATCTTTACAGGAAAGGGGAGATTAGTTTCCTACTATATATGACTATTTTTAAACTTGCAACTTTTACTAAATACATTGCTACTCCACATGGTACTTCTATATATTAGTAAGTAGCTGAAGTACCCGGCATTGCCAGAGTTAAAATCTTCAAGTTACTAAGTTTCATCATGTGAAGTCATCCCCAGAACAGGCTCCCTGGGTCAAAGTTCTGCCCGGTGCACTGTGTTGTGAGGTCCGACCAGGACCCAAACCACATCATTAGACATCCCGGACCAATTGTCACCCTTTTGAAGTTTTCATCCAAATCCATCCAGTGGAAGGCCCAGAACAGGCTCCCTAGGTCAAAGTTCTGCCCAGCGTACACCAACGGGAAGTCCGACCGGTACCTCAACCCCCTCTAGTATGTCTTCTGGGATCCAATGTTACCACTCTGAAGTTTTCATCCAAATACATCCAGTGGAAGACTCAGAACAGGATCCCCGGGTCAAAATTCTGCCCAGCGTACAGCAACGGGAGGTCCAACCTGGACCCTAATCCTCCTAAAACCTAGCCCTCCTCGCGTTTTTTTCATCCCAATCGGTACATGAGGCTTCAAATGCATAACCAGACAAAAACAAACAGACCAATGAATTTTATAAATAAGATTAAACTTTGAAGTCTTGTTATAGGACACAAATCCTCTCTGAAAATAAATGAAATTTAAAATAAACTAGGAAAATACAAAATAAACAACGCTGATTTTTATAGATACAGCATGAAAAAGCACAGAAGACACGATGGCGAACTAATGACATTAACAGCTTTCGCGGGAGTGCAAACAGGTCACTAAAGTCAGGTCAGGTAAAGGTAGATGATGCTTTTATTTCAGGCAGCTCTGAGTTGTCTGTTCAGAGGCTTAACCCTTTCTTCTGTAATCACATTGATCTGTATTTCCTTTTGTTATAATGTATGTGCAATGTGCTTTCTGCTGTTTAAGGTAGCTGAAGGCAGCATATGCCTGATGCTACATAAGACTCTGTATATGGGGGTTAGAGAAGCTCATTGGGTGTTTTTCGTATCAATCTGCCTTATGATTGACAGGTCTAGGCTGGTTAAAACAGCCTATCACAAGTTCTGGTGGGGAGGGCCTTAGCTCACATACTTAAAAAAGGGGAAGCAGGGTTTACTTCCTCTTTGTGACTTGCAAATTGAAAGTTAAGTGCATTCATCATCTGTCGGCCATCTTGTTTTTCACTCTCATTAATTTAATTCTTTATATTCCTTTATTCATCCCTGACACTCAACACTACAATCTTCCTGCTATCACTTCCTTTTTCACCACTTTCTTCCCTGTCAATTCTTTCCATTCCCTCACCATGTATTTTCCCAGGCATTCCCCCCCTCCCCCCCTCTGTCCTGGCTGAACTTTCTCACCCACTTTCATCGTCCCCCCCCCCTCTGTCCTGGCTGAACTTTCTCACCCACTTTCATCGTCCCCCAGCCTCCCCCCTCCTTCCCGCATACCAGTTTTGAACAGCGCGGGCTCACGACCCCCCTTTGCCCATTCCTCTGCCCGAAGCGATAGCTGCGCTGTCCCCGCGCCGGGCGCCTCCAGCGGCCCGGTCGCACGCGGCCTGCCGGCTCCCTCTCCCCGCCAGCAGCGTGTGCTGCCGGGCGCTGCACTGACTCCCGGCCAGCCCGCCCCTGCTCTCCCGGCTCGCGGTTCACATGACCCCCGCCTCAGCCACGCCGATTCTCGGCGCAGCGTTCAGCGGGCTGCGCCCTCCCCCTCCAGCTCCTATGTTAGGCGCCCAGGCCCGGGCGCAGGTCCCCCACACGCAGGCCCCCCTCCCCCCTCACACCAGGCAGTCTCCACAGACGATGAGGGAGACTGCCTGGCGGCTGTCCCCTATCAGGCCCCCCCACAGCTCAGGCCTCAGGGGGGCAGCTCACATGACTCGCTGCCCCCTACTCCTGATCCGCAGCCCCCCCTGCAGGCGAACATTTTCCCTGCTCTCGCTGGTCTGGCCACGGTGCAGGCTCCTGCACTGTCACAGGTCAGTTATTCTAATACTAGCTTCGCGCCAGCTGCAACTTCCGCAATCGCACACCCGGCTTTCGTCCCTAACGCTCCCGCATTTTCGCCCGCAGTAGGTGTTGGGGCCCACCCTGGCCTTAGTGGGTCGGATGTTCCGCACACTTCACAGGTCACATCCCCATGGATGCATACACCCATGCCAGCCTCCTTTTTGCACGCACCGCAACACTCATTTTACCAGCCCACATTTTACCAGCCTTTGGTGCAAGGGTCTGCTGCGACGGGTCCTTACCCCTATTGGGCTCCTCCAGGTTGGGGGTCTACTACGCCGCCAAGTTCTAACCAACCCCCTCTCGTCGGCTTACACCCTGCTTCAGAGGGCGGGTCGTTAAATATGATTGAACAACCACAATCTGTAGGGACAGTTCCAGTTGCTAATACGACACACGGTGTTGGGCTTGTTGATACTGCTGATCCTCTTTCTTTTACAGCCCCTTCCGAAAATCCGGAGAACAGAGTGGAGAACTCGCTCGGGACCCCGCAGACACAAGCAACAGATAAAGACGGAAGAGCTACGACCGCGGTCGCCGGCGTTGGTGAGGAGGGTTATGATGATATTGTACCTGGCAGTGATAGCTCAAGCACCAGCGATTCTAGTTCTACCTCGGGTTCGCCTAGGAGGCCGCGCAAGCTCATGCGCATGCTAGAGCGGCATTTTAAAGGAAAGGACGCAGGAGTAGGGGTTAAGCCAGCCAGGGCGCCAGCAGCCTCTGCGGCTTCGGAGGCCGATTTAGTACATTGCTCCAATACGGCTATCACTAGAGGTGTTAGGAAGCGTATTAAGGAGAAGATTAACAAAGGTCGCTATGAAGACATCTTTACAATTACGGAGTTAGGCAGGAAAGGCTTAGCGTCAGCTAAAGCCGCGGGGGGAATGGGCGAAGAAGCGTACCGTTCTTATGACAATTGGATGACTGGCATGCTGGTTTTCGGTGCTTGTTACCTAGAGACAAGGCCGGCGGAGCACATTAATGTACTTAGGTACATTCATCTCATTCATGGCATGCAGGTTAAGGCCCGCGGCACAACCTGGCGTTCCTACGATGAAGATTTTCGTAGGAAGCAGGACGGTAAAAAAACCATGACTTTGGGTTTCAAGGACGTCGAAGTATGGCTCGACGTTACGCAGCAACGAAAATTTGTGGGTGACAGCGCCCCAAAGCGTAAGAATCCGGTCACAGGCAAATCGCAGGCCATTCCTTTCGTTAAAGGGAAATGTTTTGCCTTTAACAGTGGACAATGCGACAGGGGTGCGAAGTGTCGTTTTCGGCACTCCTGTACTAGCTGCAGCGGAAACCACTCCGCCAAAGATTGCACCAAGACAGTCGGGTCTTCAAGCACCCCTCGCGGTGACAGCGCCAAGTAGTCTGGAGTTAGCTCCGTCCCAGATTCGTTTGCCGGCATTGAGCAGATGGTTAAGTTTTTACCCGAATAGGGCATCCGCAGAGATTTTATTTCACGGTTTTTCATTCGGTTTTCGCATCCAGATTGTAGCACCTGTTACAGCTGTAGCTTCTCGCAACCTGCGCTCGGCCAGAATGTACCCTGATGTAGTCAGAGCAAAAGTGGGTGCAGAGCTGAGATTGGGTCGCATGGTCAGTCCTTTTTCTGAACCTCCCATTCCCAATTTGTGCGTATCGCCACTGGGTGTAGTCCCCAAAAAAGGTCACGGGTAAGTTCAGGCTCATACAACACTTGTCGTACCCTGTCGGCCGGTCTGTTAACGACGCCATCGAGACTAACATTTGTAGCGTGAGTTAGCAATCTTTTGACGATGCACTACGGCTAGTTAGAAGTTTTGGGCTCTGGGCACTAATGGCGAAGGTGGATAACAAATCGGCCTTCCGTTTGTTGCCATTACACCCCGAATCTTTCCGGCTGCTGGGTTTTAAGTTCGACGGTTCTTATTACGTGGATCGCTGTTTGCCTATGGGCTGCGCAGTCTCTTGCGCGTTCTTCGAGAAGCTTAATACTTTTCTTCAATGGTGCATTCAGACGGGTTCCGGTCATGCAGGTATTACACATTACCTGGATGACTTTTTAGTTGTGGGAACAGCGGGTCAGACCACGTGCGGCGATGTGCTTTTTTCAGTTAACTCATTGTTCCATACCCTTGGGGTGCCCATCGCGCAGGAGAAAACAGAAGGTCCAACGACGTGCTTATCCTACTTGGGCATACAGATAGACACATCGGCCGGTTGTTGTCACTTACCTGGGGACAAGGTTCAGCGGTTGAGAGAGCAGATTAGTCATTGCATAGCAGCAAATAAGGTTTCGTTACGGGAAGTGCAATCCTTGTTAGGGTTGTTGCATTTTTCATGCCGTGTGATACCAATTGGGAGAGTTTTTTGTAGGAAGCTGAAGAGGGCCACTTCGGTTATATATTTACCCCATTACAAATTGCGACTGCCTAGGGAAATCAAGGACGATCTGACTTTGTGGTTGTCGTTCTTGGACAAGTTCAATGGAGTTAGGATTTGGCCCTCCCCGCCCGTCGATAGCAAGTGTCTCCAGCTGTTCACAGATGCGTCCGGGGCATTCGGTTTTGGCGCTTATTTTGATGGCGATTGGTGCACCAAGCCTTGGCCGGAGGCTTGGCATGCCTCGGGTTTGACGGCTAATATGCTTCTATTGGAGCTTTTTCCAATAATTGTTGCCGTTGAGCTCTGGACCCACAAATTGAGTAATCGGAACATTGTGTTCTGGTGCGACAATTTGGGGGTTGTGCAAGCCATCAATAACCAAAAGTCGTCTTTCATGCCTGCTTTGCGCTTAGTCAGGCATTTGGTCCTCCGTTGTTTAGAGGCGAATATTGGTTTTAGGGCGTGCCACGTCCCGGGGACTGACAACTGTATAGCAGATGCATTGTCACGTTTCCAGTGGTTGAGGTTTAGGGGCTTAGCTCCGAAGGAGAGTTTGCAAGGTTTAATTTGACCTCCTGTGTGTCAGATGGTCGAGCCAGCATAGAAGGGCTGGCGACCATGGCCTTAGCGCCGTCTACGCGTCGCGCATACCTTGCGGCCTGGAGGGATTGGGAGCACTTCCTCGGGTCAGAGGTTGCTTCAGGTAAGACAGAAGAGCAATGTCTTAGCGCTTTTGTCTGGGGCTGTTACGAAGGAGGCAGATCCAGGCCATCCACTAGCACGGCCCTAGCGGGGATTGCTTATTTTTCAAAATTATATGGCAGAGCAGATCCAACTAAATCCTTTTTAGTTTCTAAAGCCATGAAAGGATGGGCTCGTTGCGACAAGCCCAAGGAGGATAGGAGGCGGCCCATTGACCTTTCGTTGTTGCGTTCGCTAGTTGAAATAGTCCCGACGGTAGCTGCGGATCCACACGAGGAAGCCTTGTTCCAGGTTGCTTTTTCAATGGCTTTTTACGGGGCATTTAGAATTTGCAAGCTGGTTGCGTCAACCAAAGGATCGTTGGATTCTGGAATGTTAGCGGAGAATGTAGTCATTAAGGCAGATTCCCTGTTGTGCAAAATTCACCGCTCAAAAACCGATCAGCTGGGCCGGGGACGATGGATCACCCTCAAGGAGCAGCATCAGTCAACAGCATGCCCCATTTCGTTGGCAGTTAAGTTCGCCAGTTTACGCCCCGACGGCTGTTCACACTGGCTGGCGCACGCTAATGCCTCTCCCCTCACAAAATTCCAATTTTCAGCTGTATTTAAGAGTTGTTTAATGGCCTTAAAATTGGATACGTCTGCGTACGGCACTCATTCTTTCAGGATAGGGGCTGCCACTTGCGCTGCGGAGGAGGGCATGTCAGTTAGCAGCCTTCAGTCGCTTGGCCGCTGGAAATCGTCCGCTTACAAGCGGTACATCCGGCCTAACACCAGCAGCTAGGAATGCGCTCCCTGCGGGGCTGACCCAGACTTTTACTCGTCACTATTGTGGGGGTGTGAAGGGATTTGGCCGAAAGTAATTTTTTTTACCTCGGGGGAAAGAAAGAAAGAAATGAAAATAAAATGAATTAATAAAGAAATATATAAAAAAAAAAAAAAACCACAAAGAAATGACAAAGAATTTATACCCCCGAGGGTTTTTTTAGATGGTTTTACCTTCGCCTGGGTCGCCTGCTCCTTTCTTCATTATCGCGCTACCCCTCCTTTCCTCCCTCCTTTCCCTCGGCTGCCCAATTTTGTTTCATATTGGTGTTGTTTGTTTGAAATTGTTGTATTGGCCTGTATGTCCTTGTTAATGGATTAGCATTAACTGTTTTGGGATTAATCTGATTACAGATACATCTCAAGACGGCTCGCCTATTTGGTTTATCGGGCAATCCTTCATTTACTGGGCGGGGCAAACTCATTTATCCACCAGGGCAGCAGATCTATTGGGCGGTCGGGAGGTTAGGTGGTTAGGTGTCAGGGGGCTTAGATGGGAGGGAATCATTCCACTCGTCACTGAGTCCATTGCAAAATGGGGGACACCCGGGTGCTTGGTTTTGCATGCCGGTGGCAACGATCTGGGGAGAGGAACAGGTATCAGCCTTATACTTCGTATTAAAGCTGATTTAGAAGAGGTGCAGTCTCGGTGGGGTCCCATTAGAATAATATGGTCTGACATCACCCAACGTCAAGTGTGGCGATGCCCTTACAGCGCAGCGGTCTTAGACCGGACGAGGAAGAAAGTCAATGCTTCTGTTGGTAACTTCGTTACAGCAAGAGGGGGTTCTGTCATTAAACACCCTTATGTCAAATATGATGACCCCAGTTTGTTTCGTTCTGACGGGGTGCACCTTAATGAAGCGGTATGCCTCTGTTTTTGCGTAGCATTTTATCCGCATTTGGGGTGGAATTGTAGTTTTGGTGGCGTGCTGCGGTTCTTTTAGACCTAGCTTTGGCGGAAAAGCATTGCTTCTCAGCGGCCCAACAGGGCACAAGTGGTAGTTGCTGGGCGCCTGCCTTTCCCAGGGCAAGTTGGCTCTGCCCTTAAGGGGGGACCTGGGCTTCTTCCTAGAGGTGGGGCTCAGTAGTACTAAGCCAAATGAAGGGGGTGTAGCCTATCGTAACTCAGGTTGCGTCAGAGGCCTTCAGGTAGCCTCATTTATAGTTTATTCGTGGGCTAGAGCTCGGAAAGCAATGCTTTTATTCGCCACCAAAGAGATGTGTATTTTAATAAATATTTGTTAAATTTTTGATTCCACTACAGTTGTCCGTGTCTTCATTAAGGTCAATTAAGACAATAACACCTGTGTAAGGATCTAACGCCTCAGGGCATAGAGGGCTTATTGTCCAAGACACTGCTCATCCTGTTATTTATCTTGGACACTAAGCTCTTGTTCCTTAGTTCAGAGGTCACAATTTCTCGGCTCTAGACAGCTCCTTAGCCTTTTATATTTGCTTAATTATCCAAGTTCCAGGTCTATTATGTGAGAACATACTACTCCACACTGCCACCTAATCATCTGCTACAGACAAACTTTACACAATGGGAGAAAGTCTTCTACTTGGTTCTGGCAGGTGTCCTCGATATAGGACGTTAAATTAAATCTACCAATTCATTTGTCAATATCTCCAAAACACTCTTCGACCCTGTAAGTCTCCAGCACATACAGTAACCTAGAATTCCATTATGCCATGGACTTTCCACATCACAATCTTGGATTAGGATACTATAACATTATTCAATGTCTATTTACTAGGTATCTGTACTGCTGAAGAAACTATTGCTAGAAAATTTGTGCATATAAAAGTAAGAAATTATTTGCAAATATTATACAATACTCAAGTCAAGAAGGTGTTAAACAAAAACAGGCGCATTACACATCTTTAGTGAGCCACTGCTGAAACAAATGACATTTAACATGATCACTGTTGATTTTTAATCGAATCCAAATAGAAGATCAAAACAAAAATACTTAAAGCCTCATTTTATATCTCCATCAGTTTCTCTCGGGGGATCTTATTTTATTACAAATTCACATATCTGTAGTTATTTTAAAGACTAGGTCATGTAAAATGCCACAAGTAACCTTAAGGAACCACTTAACCAAAACTATACATTGGCTTTTGTAAAAGCACTATAAATAAAATACATTTTTTGTTGACACAACTGGAGAGTACCACCACCACTGGTGTAGATTCACCATGCAAGTTACCAAACTCCAATTTCTGTAGTTAGACTTATTTTTACCATAATGAATATTGAGTATTGGTCTGTTTTCTACCCATAATGTCATATCTAAATAAACAGAGTCACTAAGGCAACTACATATATATTTTATAGATATAAATTACCAATGTTGTCGTCATCATATCACATTCTCCTCTTCTCCATTCCCTTTCTCAGACAAAGTGTCTGAGAAGGAATACACAGAAGAGAAGAATGTGATGATGACAACATTGGTAAGTCACATACAAACATCCATTTAGCTCATGATGGTCTGGCTATTAATGCCTACTTCCAAATTTCCATCTTTTGACCCAATTTCGAATCAACTTCATCATTAATAAATACTCAAGAGGCTAAACACAAATGTATTGCTTTATTCCTTTCCTATAAAGTAGACCATCCGTTTCAACTTGCTTTCATTTCATAAAATAAAAACTGTACAGCCTTCAGTCCTTTTACTAATAATCTGAAAAAGGCAACATTTGATTATCATGGCTAACAAATACATGAAAATAAACTATGAAGCAGTGTCCCTCGAGGACATAATCAACTCTGGAAAATCCATCTACTTTCTAAATTGTGCAGCATAGACAGCCTGCAAAAGAGACATTTTGTATATACAGTATATTAGAAATAAAGAACTGTTTGAATATAAACTATCAATAACTTTAATATCCATATTTAAAAAAATTTATCCAAATAGAAGATCAAAACAAATAAATAAATACTTGATTTTAGAATCTCATGCACCACAAACTATCTGTAGAAACATCAGAATATGGGCAAAATACTGTTAAAAAAAAAAAAAGTCAATAAGGAAAACAATGCCCCAACCAAAAAATATTGTGTTCCGGAGACACTGTAGAAATAAGGAAGAACTTTCCCCACCAAAATTTCTACAAATATTATAAAACCATAGAATGATACAGAGCAAAGAACACATGCATAACATAATAAGTGTGCCACCTTGACTCTATTAGAGGTCCTCTTTCTTCATTAATTATATGGTAGAGATAAATGTTATAAGGGATTGGTCACTTCCCTAAATAACTTAATAGTCAAATAGGGTTGCACTACAAAAACTCAATACACCTTTTTCAGAGGGGTGAATTGTTGATTTCTAGCTCCAAACTTTTCAAATGCAAATAATTACTTGTAATTAATCAAAATTACAAACCATATAGTATCATAAAAACTCCAAGTCAGTGGTGGAAACAGACAATTCTTTCCTTAGAAGACATTATACAGTCAGGTGCATAAATATTGGGACATTGACAGAAATTTCATATTTTGGCCTCTATTCACCACAATGGTTTTGAAATGAAACAAACAAGATGTGCTTTAACTGCAAACTTTCAGATTTAATTTGAGGTTAATTACATCCAAATCAGGTGAACAGTGTAGGAATTACAACGGTTTCTATATGTGCCTCCCACTTTTTAAGGGGCCAAAAGTAATGGGACAAACTAAACAATCCTAAATCTAACTTTCACTTTTTAATACTTTGTTGCAAATCCTTTGCAGGCAATTACAGCCTGAAGTCTGGAAGGCATAGACATCACCAGGTGCTGGGTTTCATCCCTGGTGATGCTCTGCCAGGCCTCTACTGCAAAAGTCTTCAGTTCCTGCATGTTCTTGGGGCATTTTCCCTTCAGTTTTGTCTTCATCAAGTGAAATGCATGCTCAATCGGATTCAGGTCAGGGGATTGACTTGGCCATTGCATAACATTCCACTTTTTAGCCTTAAAAAACTCTTTGGTTGCTTTTGCAGTATGCTTCGGGTCATTGTCCATCTACACTGTGAAGCGCCGTCCA
Source organism: Taudactylus pleione (assembly GCA_031769625.1). NCBI lineage: Eukaryota > Metazoa > Chordata > Amphibia > Anura > Myobatrachidae > Taudactylus > Taudactylus pleione. The sequence continues at coordinate 782,462 of JAUIMM010000250.1, forward strand.
ATGAGTTCTGAAGCATTTGACTGAATATGAGCATATAATATTGCCTGAAACACTTCAGAATTCATTCTGTTGCTTTTGTCAGCAGTCACATCATCAATAAATACAAGGGAACCAGTTCCATTGGCAGCCATACATGCCCACGCCATGACACTACCACCACCATGCTTCACTGATGAGGTGGTATGTTTTGGATCATGAGCAGTTCCTTTCCTTCTCCATACTCTTCTCTTCCCATCACTGGGGTACAAGTTGATCTTTATCTCATCTGTCCATAGGATGTTGTTCCAGAACTGTAATGGCTTTTTTAGATGTTGTTTGGCAAACTCTAATCTGGTCTTCCTGTTTTTGTGGCTCACCAATGGTTTACATCTTGTGGTGAACCCTCTATATTCACTCTTGTGAAGTCTTCTCTTGATTGTTGACTTTGACACATATACACCTACCTCCTGGAGAGTGTTCTTGATTTGGCCAACTGTTGTGAAGGGGTTTTTCTTCACCAGGGAAATAATTCTTCTGTCATCCATCACAGTTGTTTTCGTGGTCTTCCGGGTCTTTTGGTGTTGCTGAGTACTCCGATGCGTTCTTTCTTTTTAAGAATGTTCCAAACAGTTGATTTGGCCACACCTAATGTTTTTGCTATCTCTGATGGGTTTGTTTTGATTTTTCAGCCTAATGATGGCTTGCTTCACTGATAGTGACAGCTCTTTGGATCTCATATTGAGTCGACAGCAACTGATTCCAAATGCAAATGTCACGCCTAGAATCAACTCCAGACCTTTTACCTGCTTAACTGATAATGAAATAATGAGGGAATAGCCCACACCTGTCCATGAAATAGCTTTTGAGTTGATAGTCCCATTACTTTTGGCCCCTTAAAAAGTGGGAGGGCACATATAAAAAACCATTGTAATTCCTACACCATTCACCTGATTTGGATGTAATTACCCTCAAATTAAATCTGAAAGTCTGCAGTTAAAGCACTTGTTTCATTTTAAAGCCATTGTGATGGTGAATAGAGGCCAAAATATGAAAATTCTGTCAATGTCCCAATATTTATGCACCTGACTGTATATTTTGAGTATTTTGATAACTGAAGCATAATCCATGAATTACATGACGTTATAATTGGCCTAACCTAGAAGGTTTCTCATTGGAAGCAGGCCTTGGAAACTTGACAATGACTTTTATTCTTCCAGCAAAGAGGGAGCATTCCCTTGCTGAAATGGCTTGCCCTAAATAGTTCAATTTAAATTACACAAGGTTCAGGCTTTTCCCCGGAAGCCTAGGGGTATGTTTACTAAAGGTCGATTTTAAAATAGATCTAAATTGATGTTTTTCAGGGGCTAAAATCACATATCTACTATCCCCTAGTGTTCCCTCTGAATGGGAGAGCCAAGACTGAACTGGCCATCTGGCATTTCTGGCAAATGCTAGCAGGGTCAATGTCCTGATGGGCTGCTGTTATCCGGAAGCCTGCCCGCGCAGCTCCGCCTCCCTGTCATCATGAAGAGAGATGGGGGTGTGCAATTAGGTCATGCACCTGTGACTCACTGCAAGCCGCCATGCCCATTTTCCGTATGAGTGCACACATGTGGATCCCGGGTTGTTCTACAGCCCCAGTCCATTCCGGGGACAGCAAACAGATGCAAATAAAACCAGTTAGAAAGCTTCCAAAGATGGCAAGTTAACTAAATGATCTAAATACGGCACAAGAACAGAACCTGCTGGAAAAATAATGCAATTTAGGTCTTTCTGTAAGGTGTGCAAGAAGAGGGAGCCTTTAGTGTAGATTTGCTGCATGCTGGTCCATGTATACAGGCATCCCTTGTTAGTGAATGCAAGTTGGCTGTCTGGGTGAACAGGTATAAAAAAAAAAATGTAGCACAGGTCAACCATCATGAAATAAGTGGACAGGATGAAGTAGTTGCTGTATTTGAAACAGGAAAAGCAGGTAGTACAAGTTTGTTAACAACTGTTCAGATATGAATAATTACAGGTTTGCTAAATAAGAGATCTAGGGGATGTTACAAGGAGATACCTGGCACCAAATGTAATAGGGTGCGAGTTCTTTAAAAGTGTGCTATGCTCGCACTTTTTCAGAACTCACCCAATGTTGTGTAATTCAAGAACATGCAAACTTGTATGTTACTCGGATTTCCACAACTGGCAATGCCGAAACTTTTCCCATGGAAAACATATAACTCGACCAATGTAATAGAGCAGTGGTTCTCAAACTCGGTCCTCAGGACTCTACACAGTTCATAGTTTTCCAGATCAGGTGCACAGGTGTATTCATTACTCACTTACACAATTAAAAAGATTCAAAGGTGGAGCAAATTATTTCACTTGTGATTCTGTAAGGAGACATGGAAAACATACACTGTTTGGGGGTCCTGAGGACAGAGTTTGAGAACCTGTGTAATAGAGTGCAAGTTTTTAATTTGCACAAAATTACTTACTTAAAACACGCAAAATAATAGACCTGCTTCAGGCTAGCGAGTATAGCCTGAGCAGGTATGAATTAGACAGAAGCCTTCTGTGTGAAAAAGCTTTGAAATGATTATTAAAAAAAACAAAAATCTTCAAAAAGTGATGTGGGATCCCTCCCTAAAAGCACAACCAGCACCGGGCTTTTTTGAACCAGTCCTGGGTGTGAAAATACAGGGGGGGGGGGGGAAAGACGGAGACATAAGGTTGGGGGAAGACTTAGGGGTTTACCGTATTTTCAACAACCAGCACAAGGCCCAGTGAGCCAGTCCTAGTTGTTGAAATACAGGGACTAATTGAGTAGGAGTCCCCCGTATTAGCTAAAACCAGCACCGGACTTTTGCTAGCGGGGGTGTAATGTCGCAGCCATGAGACGCTCTTCGTGGGGTGCCCCGACCAAAGCATTTGTACCCCACACTAGTCAGCCAAGGCCTGGGATCTCTGGGGAGCTGTGGACTCCCTAATAAAGGAGTCTCCCCTCTCCAGGTCACGAGAGGCCTGGGTTGAAATCAACCAGTCCCCCAACCAGCGCCTCTGAGTAGTGGGGGGCTGGTTGATTGTGTAAAAAATATATAAAGTAGAATTGTTCTTTACAGGAGAACTAGAGGTCCGACCAAGCCTACCCCGCATGGTGAACTACAAGTACCAGCATGCAGGGCATTAAGGGCCCGCTGGTACCTCTAATTCACCAGCGAGATAAATATTTAAAAAAAAAAAAAAAAAAAGATAGGACACACACTCAGTAACAATATTGGTCAATGATGGCACTCAATACAGAAATAAGTCTAACCAAAACAAGTGTGATGACCAACGTTTCAATGTTATTTCAACATTACCCTGACAAATGTGTGGAAATTTTTTTTTAACGTTGGTATCACACTTGGTTGGAGTGGACTTATTTCTGGATTGAGTGCCGCCATTGGAGGGGTAATATATTATATTGTATAGTAGCGACCCATCCCAGCTTCACACGGGAGCAATTTCATCACGCCCCTGTATCTCATAACAAATCCTCCTACTTTTTACTCCTATACCCTGCATCTCAAAAAAGCCTCCTGCTTCTCAATACTTCCCCCTGCATTTCACCACAGCAAACTATATTTCACCAAGGCACCTTGCATTTCACCACAAGCCCTTGCTTCTCACTCCTGCCAATGGTTCTTACCACAACCCCCCTGCATCTCACTCCTGCACCCTGCATCTCACCAGTGTCACCACAACCTCCCCTACTGCTGCCCTTGGATGTTCTGGGGAGGGCAGGAAGCTATGTAATGCAACAACCAATAGCATTATCAGCAGCATGTCTCTGGGGCACCTGTGCATATTTTCGCAGCCTCCATGTCCACCCCTCCCAGGCTGCCAAACATGGCGATTAGCAATATCCACTTTGCACAATGTACCATGTATTTCCTGGTCTTTCTGCTGAGCTTCCTCGCTGTGCTGCCCATCTGAGAACAATGGTAACTTCCATGGAAGGTGCCCCCTGTTCACTGAGGGCATGTGGCTCAGAAGGATCACCACGCTGGAGAGAGCGCACTTCACGGTGTAGGAGTGGTGGCCAGAGACTGCCTGCAGGTTCAGTGTAGAAGAGACATCGGAATCCGATGGTTACGAACCATCGATGTTTGTTTCCGATGGTAGTGTTTTTACCATTTTATGCTGGGCAGCTGTTTGCCACCATTGAATGGAAATCATTCGGTGGTGTTCCAATGGTTGGTTGTTTTTTTCCTGATAGCTATGCCTTCCCTAGCTCCTTTCTGTCTACTGTGTCTGCATCAGAACATCTTCATGGGTTTGTTGGAGGCCGTCTCTCACTCAGTCTGCCTCAGATATGACCCTACTCAGCCCCCAACTCCCTCCCCTCTCTAGGTTGCTGCTAAGCAACAGGGCACATTGCCGTCTCTTATTGGCTTTCACTGTCTCTTGCCGATTCAGCACCCTGGACAGCAGCTTGGTGCAAGATTTGTGTGTGTGACTTCACACTACTAAAATCATCACTGCTCGGCTTCCTTTTGTCACAGATGAATGGTTCAACCAAAGCTGTATCGAATAGTAAAAACCCCATCAAAATCCATCCATTGGTTCAAAATATATGTGTGTGGAAAAATGTATGGAGCAGCACCAAATAAATGACCTCATCCCTAAAAATGCATATACAATTCAAATAAAAAAGGCTAGAGTTTGCCTATAGATAAATACAATAAACTGCAGTGCCCCAAAGTGAGGGCGTCAGCTCACATCAATAGGAATAAAGTAATGGTGATTTACTAACTATGAAAGTGCATATAGTGGAATTGATAAATAGCGACAAGCGTGTTTCTTTAAAATTGAAATAAATGTGTAGTCATTGAAAGTGCAAAAATGATGTGCAGAGCATAAATGTTCGTAGAACATTTTAATCTATTACAATAATGACACACAAATTAAATAAAATAGATAAATAGCAATAAAAAAGTTCATCAAATAATTGTCTACTCCAATCAATCATAAAAGGACACAGTATAGGCAAGAAAAAATTCCCCTTGATGGTCCTGCTGAGACGAAACGCGTTTGGAGCTCCAATTTCTTGCCACATGAACTAATCTATTTCCTAAACTCAGATAAGCACTGGAAACCTTTATTGCTATTTATTTAATTATCTATTTTATTTATCCTTTTCTTGTGCGTCATTATTGTAATAAATGTAAATTTTATTCTACTAACATTTATGCTCTGCACGTCAGTTTTGTACTTTCAAAGACTACACATTTATTTCACCAAGACAAATTCTACATAGAGTCGGTGCTCATGTTACTTGCAAACTTTCAGTGTTACTGTAGGTTAAGTGGCTTGCTCACGAGTTAGTAGCCCCAAGGATCTTTTTGCGTTCATCCATGAAGGAAAGACATTTTGTGATCAATGTCTACAATATAAAATATACATCACAATATTAGACTCCACTACTATCTTTGTAAAATTAGTTCCACTGAGCAATAACAAACATCCATGTGAGCGAAGTTGCGGGCAAATACTACTTTTGAAATACATTTCCAAAATTCCCACAACTACCATACCAAACTAAGATACAATATGTCAAAATGCTATCAATAACAGCGATAAAACTTCAAAGTTACTGGTCGATAAATTTACTGTTAGTAACGTTCTAAGAAAATATATAGTCGCTGTTGTGCCTTTTTAACTATTGCGACAATATTTGAGGACTATGACGTCCTCAAATATAGTAACACCTATGAACTTAAAATCAATTACTCTCTCTACATCTAAGTTAATAGTTGCAGATTCAGCTTGGTTGATATTCTAAAATAAATAATTATCTCTTTAGGGTTTTTTGTGGATTTAGGACTAGATAATTATTATAACTCCATCTAATCAACTGACTAACTTCATCCCGATACGCCTTCTCATCACCATTAGTAATGAGACCCATTATAGCTGTATCATCAACAAACAATTGAATTAGATTTAAACTGTGGGACACAATCCTATGTAAAAAGAGAAAATACAATTGGACTTAAAAAACACACCTTACAGGGCAGTACTAATCCTAGCTACAGACAGACAGAGGGCCCTGCTTGCAACCTTACAATCTATGAGGAAAGATACATTGATACATAAGAATAAGTGTGACATATTGCATATTGATTCAGCAAGATTGCAGTGATTCTTCGTGGGCTGTATGATCCAGTCACACAGCAATGTTGGCCTGGTATCAGCGGGATGCGAGAGTGCACAAAGAAAATATTTAAAGCTATGTTTGGACAGTGTAGAGGGGAGGTAATTAGTCAAATAGTTTAGGGAAGTTATATGGGTGTTTCTGGAATTTGATAAGCTTGCGGAGGGGAGTTTCCAAGGAAGGTTTGGAGACTAGAAGAAAGTCTTGTTGTGCCTGGAAGGGCATTCATTGAATGGGTACAGAGTGAATGAGAGATGCAGATCTTGTGCAGAGCGGAGACGTCGAGCTGGAAGATATTTTGAGATAACTGAAGAGATAAATGTTGGTGTAGTTTAGTCAAAAATCTTATATATGCAAGTAGAAGTATTTTATATTGAATTTGGTAAAAACAAATGACCAATGTAGGGACTTGCAGCAAAGGATAAACATTTTACCAAGATGATCAGCCTAGTAGATGCATTCAAAATAGATGATAAAGTCTGTTTTGGGGAAGACCAGTAAGGAGACTACTGAGTGGATGAATTAAGTTTTTGCAGTGTCTTGTGTAAGATTTGGACATATTCTGGGTATGTTTCTCTGGGGAGCAAAGGACAGTTCAAAGACATGTATAACACCTAGGCGGTGAGCTTGAGGGGTAAGGGATTGTAGTGTTATCAATACCAACATAAAAAATATGGTTACTGACTAAAATACAGAGTTTGACATTTTATTTTTCCCAACCAAAAAAACACCACCATGCCCCAGGACTTCCACTATAAAAAAATATTATGCTGTGCATCCTACCCCCTGCCAGCCCTCAGTGTGCAACTTATTTTTGTAGAAAAATAGCACTTTTTCTGCTCTTTTGGTTTCCTGCACAGGCTATGTACATGCCAGGAACCCATTTTTGTCCACCATAGTTTGTTCCCAATTGTTTGGCTACATAAGTCCCTCCTTTCAATTTATATAGCTTGTATCAGTAAAGAAGGGCATCCACTATACAATTTTCTGTCAGATATCTGTCCACTCTGGCTGGTTGGAATGAAAACCTGGTAATGTATGGGAGCAAATGACAGTCGATCATATGGTTTTAAACACTGAAAAAAGGACAAAAAAAATAGTTCCAATTGGTTAAATTTGTGTTTTAGCCAATTTGTCTGAACAACCATTTTTGGCCATTTTTCAGTGTGTGTGAGCAAATGGACGATTGTCATTTGCTCCCATACATTACCAGGTTCAGTTCAACCAGCCAGATTGGACAGATATCTGACAGAAAATTGTATAGTGGATGGCCTACTTAAGTTTCCTCAGTATAAGTCCTAGATCTGGTCAGTGAGAACACTACTTTCATTCAGCACAGTACTTTTCTCATGTCACCACAAGCATGCATTTGCCAACATGTTTTCTATTACTCTGTAGTAGCAATCTGTACTGAATATCAATAATATCCAATTCCTAGCAGAAAGCCAACTTCAAAATCTTAACAAATGTGAGTCCGGACAGCCCAGACAAAAATGAAATGTAGCCAACTGTAGTACCAAGAGGAAATTGCAGGTCCGGCCCCAGGTTTAAAGATAAGGATTTGAAAAAGGTCCTTTACATTTTTTCTGGTTCTGGTATACCCAGCAATATTCCAGCTGTACTTATCCCACCTTTACCCAGTGGAGTAAGTTCATCCCAGGAACCCTGAGGCAGGGCCGCCATCAGGGGGGGGGGACTGTCGGTACTGGAGTAGCGGGCCCGAACAGTCGGGGGGGCCTGTCCGGCGCCTGCTACATACTGCCCGCTACTAACCCCCTGGCCGTAAGTGGCAGGCCTGGATGCATCCTCTACTATACCAACGGCCCCGCCACTGCCGCACATAAACACAGTTAAGTGACTTGTGAGTCACCTCACCCAGCCGGACCCGGCAGCCGTCGTCCCGCTCCGCCTCCCATCTTACTGGATTGGCCAAACAGCAGTGTGCCTCCTGCTGTCAATAAAGTTTTTCTAATATCCCTGAAGCCGGCATGCGTGACTTAATTCCACGCCCGCTGAGTACAAGAGGAGCTGCAGAGGGAGAGTGGTGTGAGGACTGAGGAGCCACCCGGAGCATGAAGACTGACAGAAGAAGTATGGAGCGAGCGAGGTAAGGTAAGTTGAAGTGTGTGTACCTTGACTTCGCTAAAACATGCACAGTAAAAATATATATATTATAAATATATTTTTTTAGTATGAATCCGGCACTCACAATTGATGTAACAGCCACTTGTGTGCCTCTGCTATAACATATATAAAGCTGACCTACTGTGCTACAAGGACCAGTAAAGATACACGGCACTCCAGGGTTTTAGCCAAAGAAAAGATGATATTTATAGGTTCATCATGTGCATTAAAAATACATCGTAATCCTCATATAAATGTGTCAACGTTTCTAGGCCGATCCAGGCCCCGTCATCAGACAGAGAAGATGTATAGGGAAAACCCACAACATCTCCTCCGTCCTGATGACGGGGCCTGGAACGGCCCAGAAACGTTGACACATTTATATGAGGATTACGATGTATTTTTAATGCACATGATGAACCTATAAGCACGTTTAAAAATGTAATGCATATGATGAACCTATGCATTTTAAAAATGTAATGCACATGATGAACCTATATATATATATATATATATATATATATATACACACACACACACACACATATATATATACACATACATATATAAGCAGGGGAAGGGGGTTGTGGAAAGTGGTGGGGGTTTGTGAAGGTTGAGGGGGGCCCTGCCTATTATGACAGTCAATGGGCCCAACAATTTCTGATGGCAGCCCTGTCCGGAGGCAAATTATAATTTGGAGCCCCCCTTTCGTCACAGCTGCTGACACTAATGTAGCATTTAGCATGCAGATACACACACAGTTGCATACAGGATATAGGCATGCCACATATAAGTTTAATCAGAAGCTGCTTGTGCATTCTATTCACATCACTGTACGAATAAGACACATTTGAAGGGAAAACTTTGCACAAAAAGATGCTCGCGCTACAGAGTGCCTCTGCGCTCCCACGTTAGGTGTCACACAGAGGATAGATGTACTGTATGTGGACACATCTGTGTGCATTAGTCACAGATAAGATAGTTGACCTGTACAGTGCAATTAGCATGAGGCTCAGAGTCCTCCTGATGGAGACGAAAGCCTTCTGATGTGGGGTGAGGAGCCCTTCTGATAACCCTCAGAGGGGAAAATCACCTGATGTGGTGGTTTTGAGGACTGAGTTTAAGTCAAAATACTGCAAAACTGCCACTGTGGTGGGACTACAAATCACAAAATGCCCAGTCTACTGCCGACTGCATCATATGCCGGGAAGTTGCACCACCAAAGATCTGTCCCCCAGACTCAGTCGCTGGTGCTCCAGGCCCCCACCTCCCATGCCCTCTTACCCACAGCTCCAGTTCTATGCATCCTTGTTGACAGACCCCCAGGACTCCGCTGCACAGGTCCACGGCTAGGGCTGCCGCCATGGAGGAATGGAACGCACAGTTGTGGGTGTTGAGGGCGCCGGGACTGTTGCACGGGTCCACGGCTAGGGCTGTCACCAGGGATGAGTGGGATGGGAAATTGTTGGTGAGGGGATGCGCCAGGACTGCTGCACGGGTCCGAGCCAAGGCTAGTGCTGCCACCAGGGAGTAGTGAGGCAGATAGTTCTGGGTGAGGGGGGCGCTGGACGTGTCACACTGACATAAGAAGCTTCGACTTCAATGAGTAAGTACAGCCTATAGATGGACGGAGGCGGCAGCTGATGGTCTGACATGGAGCTCTCCACTAGTGTATGGTGGCTTCTCAGGTGTCGGGAAGAGGTGCCATGCATTGGGTGGCCGTGACGGTACACTCTGGGTTAGGGATGTGCAGGCTCGGATAGGTTCGAGTTTGCACGTGGAGTTCGGATTTTTCCCTCCAAAAAAACGGAACTCACAACGAGGCAAAACGTCATCTTACATGGACGAACATCATCATTCCTGGTCTTTTGTCCAGGAATGATGATGTTCGTCCATGTAAGATGACGTTTTGCCTCGTTCTGAGTTCCGTTTTTTTGGAGGGAAAAATCCGAACTCCACGTGCAAACTCGAACCTATCCGAGCCTGCACATCCCTACTCTGGGTACATAGTTGCAGCGCTGGAGCCCGGTGGCAGGCATTTCCGTTGTCTCCCATAGTTATGCCCTTGCCTTTACCAGTCTACATCCCACATCTAACACACTGTGGAATAGATTAAGAGGAAGAAAAAAAAAAGGAAGGAAGAAAGAAGATAATAAAGGACCAACTGTGATAACATTCGTACTTGTTTCCCCAAGATATTATACCAGTTTATCGCACATCTGAAAATCAAGAGTGTTTGGCAAATTAAATGTGCCCCCAACTTTGGGGGGACCCTGGGAAGTTAAAACTGGGAGCTCCTATGGTTTGAAAAAGTGTGTATATTTACAGACATACATGCATACAAACATACATACATACTCGTACATATCCAGATAATGGGCACTCCAATTCAATTAATTTAGGTCCAATTACTACAAGAAAATTATAAAACAAAAAGAGAAGCAGCGGCACTCTGGAAATTCTATGAACACTGAAAATTATTAAAAGCAAGTTAAATTACGTTATTGCATTTTGTGCCAACTTGACCCTTTCTTAAAGTTACGCACGTACGTACGTGAGAAATGGCAATTTTTGCGTGAATCATTGTATAATTTGATTCATTTTTAAAGTCTGGTGAGTGTCTCCTGCTTGCCCTTTTTTTATTCTAAATATTATATTAAAGGTGTATAATTAAAAAATGGTATATTTAAAAAACTAAGCAATGTTAAAAGCGGCAGTTTGGTCTGCTACAGATAGTGGTTCCTATCTTAACATTAAGTTTAAATTCACAGGAGTGCACTCATTGGGGTAGTAGTTAGGTACACCGTAAAGGTATTTGTAAAATAGTCTGTGCACTTAAATTAATAGCAGGCTTATTTTAGTACAGAATGGCCACCTTAGAAATGTATTTCCCAGATAATATAAAGGATATTTTATTTATTTTAATACTCTTTGCACACCAAGGGCCAAATGTAATAGGGTGAGAGTTTAGAAAATGTGAGTTTAGCAGTAAACTCACACTATTACATTGGTCTAGCTGTATCTTCAAAATGGGAAAACATCTGTCTGAGAGTTTAAATCATTAGAGATTTGTGAGTCTCAAAAACACGCAAGTTTGCAAGTTCACAGACTATTATATTGGGAGAGGTTAAAATGTGTGAAAAAACTCTAACCCCATTACATTTGGCCCCAAGTATGGACCGATAAAATGCAAACTGGATTCACATATTTGTAAAATAATTTTCCTCAGATCAGTTATACCAAGATTAAAGAAAGTATTTTTGAAGGCCCTCAGAAAGCTGCATTTCAAAAGTTTCTGCACAAACTTTGGGGAATTGCAAGCAGGCCCATAGACAGCAAGGCCCTGGTACTTTTCTGGTGTTTTCAGGGAGGCGTTATCGACAGTGGGTAGGTGTTCCTGAGGATCACCCATAACTGCTGCAGTGATGCCTGGGAGAGGGGCCGCTGGGAGCTGTGCAGAGCCGTGGCTACTGTGAGCAGATGCACTGTGACTGCTGAGCTAGGTGAGGGTGCCGTGGGCTTCCCGGTCACTGTGGTCAGCAGTGATCAGAACACATTGGGGATAGAGCCGCGGGTGCAGAGGGACCGGAAGGTCGCTCGGATATTGACGGCTGCTGAAACATTATCTTCCAGCAGCCGCCTAGTGGGCTTTTCTGAATGGTCACATCAGACTCAACCATGTTAGAAAAAGTCCAGCCTGGCTTGGTCACATCTGATGAAACCACACCAGGCAAGTGGTTAAAAAGGTTCATTTCTTGGATACTTACTTGGATTTTGTTTTTGTTTTTACAGAAACATGGGTGCGGTGAGTGACTAACACATTTAGCATTTTAATCAGGAAATTTCTAACATAGAAAAGTATTAATAAGGCAAGTACAGCAGAATACCCAAATTTTACTTTTTAAACTACACTTTTGACTTTTTGATCAGATTTTATTGAGAATGTAAATCCACCAAATCAGACATAACTTTAAAACCACTGACAGTGAACACTCAGTCTTGCTGTTGGAAAAAATTGGCAAGTGTAAGGATCTGAGAGACCAAATTGTGAGGGCTTGAAGATTTGGTCAGAAAAGTTAATGCTGGCTATGGTAGAAAGGTGTAAGACCAATCAGAGTACCCATGCTGACCTCTGTTCACCGCCGAAAGTGCCTACAATAAGCACGTGCGTGTCGGAACTGGACCATGAAGCAACGGAAGAAGGTGGCCTGGTCTGAAGAATCACGTGTTTTTACCTCATGTGGACAGCTGGGTGCGTGTGCATCATTTACCTGAGGAGAAGATGGTACCAGGATGCACGGTGTTAAGAAGGCAGGCCGGCGGAGGCAGTGTGATGCTCTGGGCAATGTTCTGCTGGGAAACCTTGAGTCCTGCCATTCATGTGGATGTTTATTTGACATGTACCACCTAACTAATCATTGCTGCAGACCAACTATGCATATTCAGTATAGTTCATCATTATAGGATAATTGTGTGTACATATTTCAATATGATGATTTGCATTTTGAGCTGACGACAATGTTATTTACATCACATTGGCTATTTACAGTTTACCAATCCCAACCAATTACATGCACATAGCTATGTTTACATCAGATGAACAACTGGCTAACAGACTGCGGCTCAGATCATGTGCTGTCTATCACATGACCATCTCTGACAGCCGGAAAGATATATTCTCCATGCTGTCATTGGTGCAGCACAACCTGTACTGGGTTTTAGTCAGCCGCACAGACCTGGAAACATTCATGCCAGGTACTCATTCTTATATATTTTTCTACATAATGACCATTATGTCTTTATTTTAGGACTGCCTCTCTGTATTCAATTAATTAGTATCACATACAGCTTGAAATTTTAATCTCTATGATGTACACAAGTGTTTTCTGTTTCCAAATATGGGTATACAAGACCGCTATAATGGGGGACTCCTCAATATGCTTCGGAATCTGCAACAACCTACCGCACCAAAACGCATCTAGATTTGAACTTAAAGACTGATATTATTTGGACCAAATTTACCGCCCATCCAAAACCAATTCACTGCAGACTCCATCAGCCAGCAAGAGGATTCCGACAGTTTCACATAAGTATCTCTGCCTATAGACTGTACCTCATTACGTCTGGTAAACCATTTTATGCTTATTACTGGGAAAATTAGAGTTATGGTATAACGTACCTTCGTTAACTCTTTATTCGAGGTCCATGGGGTCCACAGCCAATACGTTGGGGTATGAATCCCGGTCACCAAACAGTTAAACAAACGAGCTCTCTGCTCCCAGGATGCACAGTGTCCCTCCTTCATATACCCCGCCTCCGGCCCCAGGTAGCCAGTTCGTTACCAAGCTCAAGCAGGTGAAGAAAAAAAAAAAGACAAGAAAGAATAACCCATGCTCTCTAGACCAGTCTCTCAGAGAAAGGAAATTCTAGAGATACCCAAAACCACAGATGCGTTAGGGTGGGTGTCCTGTGGACCCCATGGACCTCAAAGAAAAAGAAAAAGAGTTAACCAAGGTATGTTATACCATAACTCTTATTTTCTTCTTCAGGGTCCATAGGGTCCACAGCCAATACATTGGGGATATCCCAAAGCAATAACCTTTAGGGCGGGACTGCTCCTGTGTCTCAGAAGAGAGGAGAATCCTGCGCCCGAAGGAGGCATCCTGAGAGGCAAAAGTGTCAAATGCATAGAACTTGACAAAAGTATGGACGGAAGACCATGTGGCTGCCCTGCACAACTATTCAGCAGAGGCGCCCCAGCAAGCCACCCACGAAGGTCCCACTGACCGTGTGGATGTACCTTACTGAATCCGGCACCACCAGACAAGCCTGTGTGTATGCCTGAGAAATTGTCATACGAATCCATCTGTCCAGCTTCTGCTAATCAGCTAGCCATCCACGCTTATGACAGCCATACACTACAAAAAGGGAATCAGACTTCCTCATGCTGTTGGTGCGATCCACATGAATATGCAGCGCACGGACAACATCCAATGGAAGCCTCACCTACCGAGAGGCTTGTAGTCTGAAAGCTGGGACCACAGTTTCTTCATTTATATGGAAACATGATACCCCTTTTGGAAGGTATCCCGCCCTAGTATGAAGTACCGCTCTATCCCGATGAATTATTAAATGGGCAAGCAGAAGGAAAGTGCTGCCAGATCAGAGACCCTACGGCCGAAGCAATAGCTAGGAGAAACTGTCTTTGCTGTCAACCACGTTAGGTCTACTGATTTCAGGAGTTTGAATAAAGGAGCCTGCAAACCAATGTCAGACCCCACGGGCTATCGGGGAGACAGAGGGAGGCTGACCCTCGGAACACCCTGAAAAAAATGTTCTAACATCAAGCCATGGGATGATCCTTCGCTAAACCAACCGAAAGTGCAGGAGCCTGAACTCTCAGGGTGGCCAGATGGAGACGCCAGTCTACACCAGTCTGACGAAAAGAACACACTCAAGAGACCCTAACCACCCTAGGGTCACATTTTCTCAGTTCACCCCGCTGAACATATGAGTGCCAAGTTTTGTAATAAATGCAGCCAGAGGTAGGTTTCTTGTCCTCTGAATTACAGCAATCCTTTCCCTTTAAGACGGAGGTCTGAAGAACCCTGCCGTCCAAAATAGATGAGGAAGGTCTGGATACAGACAAAAATGGCACTACTAGAACCTAGGTCTGGATACAGGAAGGGACCTTGTATTAACAGGTCCGACCTTAGCAGAGGAGGCCACGCAGTGTCTATGGAGAGACTCTGCAGGTTGGTGAACCAACAGCGTCTGCCCGTACCTGGGTACCCTGTGGTTGTGACTCAAGGCCATGAGGTCTACCTCTGGAAGACCCCATCAATCCACAAGGCTCTGAAATACCTGTGGCTGAAGAGCCCACACTCTCTGGCAAGTATATCCTGCTGGCTTAGGAAGTCCACTTCAAAATTGAGGACTCCTGGTATGAACACAGCCGATCCCGCTGGAAAATGACATTCTGCCCAAACAGAATGTCTGCCACTTCCGCCATAGTAGCCAGGCTCCCTGTGCCTCCCTGATGGATGAGGCAATCTACTGCGGTGGAGTTGTTAGATTGTACCTAGACCGGCCTGCCCCTTTAGCATTTCCTGAGCTTGAACAAGCGCTCCTGAATACTGTCCTTAGTTCCAGGACGATTTATGGACTGTTCCGTTGTCCTCCATTTTCCTTGAAAATGTGTGTCGACCTTTCTCTGCTACCCACCCGCGGAGGCTGGTATCATCCAGATCCAGAACGGACGACCCCTGTTGCGACAGTACTTCTTCGACGGATAGTCGCTCTTCTGGCGAGAGACAGATTGTCCTTGCTTTTATTTGGAACCCCGGCCGTACCATGGCCAGGCAAATAAAACCTCCTGACAGAGAAAGACTGCCTTGAGACTGGCTTCAAGTCTCTCATCAGTGGAACCCTTAAAGGCGAATGCCGATGGTACCGTAAAGGGATATAAGGCCTGAACCTTTCTGGTAAAATGGATTTTCCTGTCCGGAGAACTCTATACTTCCTCAAGTTCAGATCAGTTGCTCAGATTTGGGAAATTGAGCATTCACAACTTTCTGGCGTTAGAATACTGGAGCCTTTCCTTATACCGGCTCCACAAGCACAGCTTTGACCCCTCTGATCAGGGAGGAGACGTACTGTTGTAAGACGGTCTTCCTCTCTTGAGAGAGTGACTCTTGGGAGGAGACCCATGTATCCCCCTAAAAACCAGAAGATGTACCAGAATCTGAGGGCTGGACGGAGCGTGAGACCGACCGGCTATTGAATTTTTTTGGCTGTACTAGCCTAGCTGCTTGCCGTAGTTGCTGAAAAGCTGCTGAGGACGAAGTCACATTCTGACCCGAGTGAGCGCACACGTCCCTCCAGGACAGCCATAGGGGGCCTAAACATGGTAGGTTGCAGCTGCTGAAGGTACCCAATTATCAGGGCCGGCGTAGGAGCTGCCAATCTGTCCGCAACCTGCGCCATGATCTGATAGATTTGACTACTGTGGTGACTCTTTAGAACAGTGACCACAACATCCCACCTGTATTAAATCCTGTGAGGACACCCCCATCGCCCCTCTCTGTGGCCTGGTCCGCGTGAGGGGCCGACACAGTCTGGTCTTGGCTGCATAGATCTAGCAGCTTGTAGCGATTGTTGAACGGCTACTGAAGATGATGCCCTGCCTCGACCAGCACACATGTCCATCCATAATGGAACATAGAGGGCATAACCCTAGGGGGCTGCTGCTACAGGTCATACATGACACCAGCCCAGGGGCTCCAGCCAACTGTCTTACAGTTTCATTGGACATAACGTTATCCAATGTCTGAGTATCAACGTGACCATCGTTTCACACCCACTATATCCCACACATCTTTGTAGGGGGTTAAATGAGGAGAAACAGCAGTGATAGGTTATGCTGACAAGGCAGCATAGCCCAGCAGATTTCATAAGCCACATGCAATGCACACGGATATATAATTTGAGATATACATCTATAAACACATATCCACATGTACATACACACTAACCTCTCTAGTCAACTACCAAAACACCAGGTAGGACCTAGAGCTCTGTATGACCTCATCACCGCAGGGGAGGCATATAGGGACTGCCCCCACCTCCTGAGCAAATAGCCTCCACAAGCAGTGGCGGGCTGGGCCGGGGGGCAGGGTGCCATGTGCCCCCCGGGCCGCAGCGTCATACGGGCCGTGGGCACCACGTGTGTAGCGCTGACCGGACGGAGTTCGGTCAGCGCTACACAGCACAAACACACAGCCGCCGGAGCCAGCAGCTGTGTGTTTGACAGACTCTCAGCAGCTGCTGCTGCTCCCACTGCGGGAGCCATCTTCCGGCTCCCGCAGTGGGTAATGGGAGAGACGTCATGAGTAATGACGTCTCTCCCATACAAAGCGGCCGGAGGAGCTGTTAGCGGCGGGACCGGGAGTTTCAGGGAAGTGATTTTTTTTTTTTTTTTTTTTTACTAAGTCTCTCTCTACTGGGGGGGGGGGGGGGGAGAAGACTACTGGGGGCACTGCCAGGGGGGGGGGGATTACTATGTGGGCACTACCAGGGGGGGTTAATACTGGGGGCGCTACCAGGGGGGTGGATTACTACTGGGGGCACTACAAGGGGGGGGGGGGGGACTACTACTTATGGGGGCACTACAAGGGGGGGACTACTACTACTGGGGCAACTACAAGGGGGGACTACTACTACTGGCACTACAAGGGGGGCTACTACTACTGGGGGCACTACAAGGGGGGGCTACTACTACTGGGGGCACTACAAGGGGGGGACTACTACTAGGGGCACTACAAGGGGAGGGGACTACTACTAGGTGCACTACATAGGGGGAGGGGACTACTACTAGGTGAACTACATAGGGGGAGGGGACTACCACTGGGGGCACTGCATCGAGGGACCACTGCTGGGGGCTCTATATAAAGGGCAATACTGGGGGTACTGCATAGGGGGGAGACTACAACTGGGGCCACTATTTAAGGGGCATTGCATAAGGGTTACCACTATTGGGGGCACTGCATGGGGTGTGGACTGCTACTGGGGGCACTATATAAGGGGCACTGCATAGGGGCTACCACTATTGGGGGCACTATATAAGGGGCTTACTACTGGGGGCACAAGGGGCACGGCACAGGGGGGGACCACTACTGGGGGCACTATATAAGGGGCTTACTACTGGGGGCACTGCATAGGGGGGGGAACACTACTGGGGGCACTACTGGAGGCCTGCATAAGGGCGTTCTCTCCTGTAGCACACGGGGGCACTGCATATGGGCACTACGACAGGGGGCTGCCCCTAATCTTTATTTTTACCTTACATTAATCCCATATGGACCCACCTCCTCCCTGAAACATTTGAGGGGGGGGCGCCGTAGCACGCACGTTCTTCGGGCACCCTGGCTACACGCTACTCGTCTGCCAGGGCCGCCTGCATGCATTTGCCCCCCAGGCTAAAAGTTGCCAGCCAGCCCCTGTCCACAAACATCAGAGAGTGGTCTCTGGCTGACTCATATAAAGGGAGGTTCTCCCCTTTTACATATATTCACACACACACACACACATATATATATATATATATATATATATATATATATATACACACATACATACACACAACAAGTTTTTACTCAACTACTAACAGCTCCAAGGCTAAGTAGGACATCAAGCTCTGTATATGGCCATCCAAGGAGAGGTATACAGGGAGATGAACCAAGACTCCTGAAAACATTTGCAAGTAACCCACAACAAGTGTAGGGTTAAAACTGCCAAGTGACCACTTTCACAGAAACATGTGAAGAACTCTCTAACCCCTAACACTGCAGTTTAGGGGTTTAGGAAGAAAAAAGTAACACTTTCAATAGTAGCATAAGTCACCTAAAATCCCTGCCTAACCAATCAGTTTGGCAAGATCTACATGCACATTTTTGCTTCAAATATGTACTGAATCACAAGCAACAAAAGTTGGTAGGATTCCAATGTTCTACACCTTTCTAGTAATAAGGCATAATCAGGGATAGGCCAATTTCCCGCGCCCATCAGTACTGCAGCTGAGTCTTCCTAATTAGGAGAGAGTGGGGATGGACAAAGCTCTCACCAGTACATGTGAATTACAATTTAGCCCCTATACCCTGCAGCTGGGGGCCAGTTGGAGCACTTCCTTTACAATGGTAACAATGTAATGTGCTCACCTTCACATATATCTAGTAAATGTACCCTAGAAAACAAAGGCAGCATAACTCAGCAAAACTTAAAGCATTTAAGCAATATATTTGCCATAGGCTCTTAATCAACTACAAAAAGCACATCAGCTTAGTGTTGAGCTCTGTACAACCTGGCCACTAAGCAGAGGCATTTTAGTCCATAATCTGGGAAAAGGAAACCCAAGGGAGTTCCTGTCCAGAAGCTGGAAGGTTTGCCTGCTTACCACAGTGACCACATAATTCAGATTGTATGAAATCCTGTGGAGGAACCTCCGCTATGCAGGCCATACAAAACACCAGCACAGGCGCTTTTGCCACCTGTCTTTCATACTCTTTAGACATAATAATGACAAATTCTGAGTACACACGTGATTTTGTTTTGTTTCCCAAAATACCCACACACCTGTAGTAGAGGGTTATAGGGAGAAAACAGCAGTGATAGGTTACAAACTGACAGTTATTCAGGTATAAAAGGTAGTACCACACACAGCAAATTCAAAATCACATGCAATGCATAAAATACACCTTGTGAGCATATGCAATTTTAAGCTCGTCACTACGAACAGCCTTAGGCTTAGTAGGATAAAGAGCTCTGTATAACCTGATCCAGCAGTAGGAGAGGTATACAGGGAGACTGATCCAGCCGGAATACATACGAATTACCGCCAGACACAAGTCCGGCGGTTCAAATCCCGACAGCAGCAGGCCGACACGGCTGAAAATACCAATCGTCCCCAGGTAAGTATGAACTAACCTAACCCCCCCTAACCCTATTTAGGGGTGCCTAACCCTAACCTTCCCCCCCAGTGACTAAACCTAACCCCTCCTTCCCCGCCGCCTAAACCTAAGTCCCCCAGGGAGGTGCCTAACCTTAACCCTCCCTCCCCGTAGCCTAACCCTAACCTCCCGGGGGGGGTGCCTAACCCTAAGTCCCCCCCCGGGAGCCCTAAACCTAACCCCCCCCCCTGCGGCTGTCCGCAGCGGCGCCCGGCATCACTTCGATCGGGATGTCGGGCGCCGGTCTCCCGGCATCGGTAAAATGACCGGCGTCTACATCTATCCTCTATCCTCGCCGGGATATGACAGTCGGGAAGCCGGCTGTCGGTATAATGTCAGCCGGCTGCCCGATTGCATACCGATCCAGCCTCCTGAGTGTGCTGCAATTGAGAGCACCCGAGAGTGGTCTCTGGCTGACTCATATAGGGGAAGCTGGTAGGAGCAACCCACAATCGCTCTGAACTCTAGCTGAGCCAGCATGTGGATCGGGGAGGGGCCGCCGGGGAGAGCGAGCCTCCCCTATGCTGCCTGGCCGCCACCAACTAACCCCCGGCTTGTCAGGACCTCCTCTGTCATGTTCAGGTGGTCTAGTGTAGGACACAGGCTGTTCTGCCCTCCCGACTGCAGCGCACCTCCAGCCAGTCTCCACCACCTCATTTCATTCACAGAACATGCCTGCAACTGCGGCAATTACAGCTGCAAGTCGCTTTGGATAAGTCTCTATGAGCTTGCCACATCTGCCCCTGGGACTTTTGCCCATTCCTCAAGGCAAAACTGCTCCAGCTCCTTCATGTTGGATGGTTTCCGCTTGTGAACAGCAAACTTCAAGTCTGACCACAGATTCTCAATTGGATTGAGATCTGGGCTTTGACTAGGCCATTCCAACACATTTAAATGTTTCCAATAAACCACTCGAGTGTAGCTTTAGCAGTATGCTTCGGGTCATTGTCCTGCTGGAAGGTGAACCTCCGTCCCAGTCTCAAATCACAGGCAGACTGAAACAGGTTTTGCTCAAGAATATCCCTGTATTTAGCTCCATCCATCTTTCCCTCGACTCAAATCAGTTTCCCAGTCCTTGCTGCTGAAAAACATCCCCACAGCATGAAGTTGCCACCACCAAGTTTCACTGTGGGGATGGTGTACTTGGGGTGATAGGATGTGTTGGGTTTGCGCCAGACATAGCGTTTTCCTTGGTGGCCGAAAAGTTAAATTTTAGTCTCATTTGACCAGAGCACCTTCCTCCATACATTTGGGGAGTTGACCACATGCCTTTTGGCAAACTCAAATCGTGTCTTCTTATTTTTATCACTAAGTAATGGCTTTTTTCTGGCCACTCTTCCATAAAGCCCAGCTCTATGAAGTGTACGGCTTTTTGTGGTCACATGCACACATACACCAGTCTCTGCTGTGGAACTCTGCAGCTCCTTCAGGGTTACCTTTGGTCTCTGTGCTGTCTCTCTGATTAATGCCCTCCTTGCCCGGTCTGTGAGTTTTGGTGGGCGGCCCTCTCTTGGCAGGTTTGTTGTAGTACCATGTTCTTTCCATTTGATGATGATGGATTTGATGGTGCTCCGGGGGATCATCAAAGATTGGAATTTTTTTTTTTATAACCCAACCCAGAAGTGTACTTCTCAACAACTTTGTCCCTGACTTGTTTGGAGAGCTCCTTGGTCTTCATGGTGTGATGCCTCTTGCTTAGTGGTGTTGCAGCCTCTGGGGCCTTTCAGAAAAGGTGTGTTTATACTGACAGATCATGTGACACTTACATTTCACACAGGTGGACTTCATTTCGCTAATTCTGTGACTTCTGAAGGTAATTGGTTGCACCAGAACTTTTGAGGGGCTTCACAGCAAAGGGGGTGATTACATATGCACATGCCAATTTTCAGAATTTAATTTATAAAGATTCTTTTTTATATATATTTTTCTCATTTCACTTCACCAAATTAGACTATTTTGTGCAGATCCATCACATAAAATTCAGATAAAAAAATAAATAAAAAAAATTACAGGTTGTAATGTAACAAAAAAGGTAAAAAGCCAAGGGGGTTGAATACTTTTGCAAGGCACTGTATATTCCCTATCACATGCACACTAGGATGAATTTTTCTTGGAAGCCAATTAGTCTGCTTGCATGGGTTTCCTCCCACACTCCAAAAATATACTGGCACAGTGAGAATATACAAACTCCACACAGATAGGTTGTGGGTTCAATTCCCATCACTGCCCAAAGTGCTGTGAGGCAGTAATGCCAACCATTACACAGTCTGTGCTGCCCCACAGATGGTGTAATGGTTAGCATTACTCCACCATTGCCTTTATATTAGAAAGGGCTTTGACGGAGCAGCACATGGCCATGATTTGCTATTCGCATACAGGAAGGGAGGACACACAATTTTTTTCCCCCGCACTTAAGAGCAATCTGTCACGTGGTATTTTTTACTCAATAAAGACCACTGTCACTTGTGACAGTCCTCCTCTTTAAAACACATAACGTGCATTCCCATTTCAAAGAGTAGCAACAGAAATGAAATAGTTAACAATCATAGTTACCTGGCAATGAGGTAATTTAGAGACAACCTCAAAATAGCTAAAAATAAAAACATGGGAATGGCCCAGCCATGCCACACAGCATTCATGTAAATCTGAAAATAAAGGAAACATATTATAAATAAAGCAAGAAGAAAAATGTAAACATTGCATATGTAAACAATTTAACAATTAAACATACCCATAATATTATTGTATATATTTGTTGACACATTTATTTGTGGGAAATTTAAATGCAAATCAAGTTATTTGCAAGAAAAGATCCAAGTAGAACATTGCATATTGTATGCTGTAGAGCAGCGGTTTTCAACCGGTGTGCAGCGGCACACTAGTGTGCCGTGGCCGGTTGTGAAGTGTGCCGCGGGGCTGTCAGAGCCACCGGGCACATTTTACTGTACTTCAGCATCCCGGGCCGCTGAGCTCCTCTGGGAGACTCAGGCGTGACCGGGTAGTGACCTGCAAAGATGCGGCGGCGTGACATCACAGGTCATGCACGCCGCGTTGTCCACTGCCCTCCAGCCCGCTCTGCCAGCCAACGCCCTGCGCCAATCAGCCAGCCCGCGCTCTGTCCAGGCAGGCTCTGTAGCCTGCCTGGAAGCCCGCCCGCACGCGATCCTGCTGCAGTGTGAGTGACAAGGGGGGAAGAAATGTGGGTTTTGTGGGGACCAGACATTTTTTTTCTTCTTCGTGGGTACCAGCCATAGTTTATTTTTTTCGTGGGAACCAGTCATGTCACTTTTTTTAGTGAGAACCAGCCATATGTTATCCAGCCATATATTTGCCTATTTAGTGGGGAACAATGTGTTTTGTTTTGTTTTTTGTTTCTGTGGGGCCAGCCATAGGTTTCTTTTTCTGTGGGGAGCAATTCTGTGGGGCGCAATGTGGTATGGTTGTTTTTTTTGTGGGGAGCAATGTGTTTTTTTTTCTGTTAGGCCAGCCAATGGGATTGTTTTATTCTTGTGGGGGCCAATGTAGTGTGTTTTTTATTCTTGTGGGGGTCAATGTAGTGTGTTTTGTTCCTGTGGGAACTAATGTAGTGTGTTTTTTCATGGTCCGCGCACACCGCATCGCCGGATAGTGTGCCTTGGCAATTTTAAAATCTTGTGTAGTGTGCCGCGAGTTAAAAAAGGTTGAAAATCACTGCTGTAGAGACTAATTCCAAGAGGCAAGCCATCATAATTGCTTAATATACACATACAATCGGAACAGACCTTTCATGACTTGCCATCATGTTTGATCAGCAGTGGCAGCTGATCAAATCCTAGATGTGCGCGTACTGTATGTTGTGTGTATCAGCAATAATTTCTTCCTTATGAGTGACAAGTGAAACAGAAAAATGCAAATACAGATTCGATTTCAGCTTAGATAGCAGGTAAAGATACCATTGGATATCAATATATACCACTTTTGTAAATTAGCATTACAAATTGGGCGGGATGCATGACGGATAGCAATTTGCTATGAGTCATGCATCCTGCCACTCATCGCATGCATGCCAGCATTAATTATGCAGGTACGCATGACGAGAAATGCAAAGGACAGTTCTCCCCATAAGAGCTGTCCTCTGGCATCCTTCTGTGCACAAGGAAGCACGCGCCACGGGGGGTAATAGGAGGGATCTGATTGGATCCCTCCCAGGGAATAGTTGCCCAATAGAAGTCCGTAGGCTTCTATTGGGCAACACTATCTGAAGATTGTGTTGCCCATCTCATCTAAGCCCCGGAATGTATTGCATTCCGGAGCTTGCTGCATATGAGAAATGCAGTCAACCCCCTGAAAAGTGCATTTTCAGGTGTTTGACTGCATTTCTGATGTTGGTGCATCCTATATTTGGAGAACAATGTATATACTTACAATAAAGGCAATAGCAGATGTGTAGATAGAATGCCAGTCTGATAAGGCAGAAAGGTTCTTCACAAAATTTGTGACAGGTTTGGCACCTCTCTCTAGTAAGAAAATAAGAGGATTTAAACAAAGTACAAACACTGAATGACCAAGCATCAGGTATCCATCCTGTAATTACTGTGGTATAAATTGTTTATTTATTATTCCATTATTTTTAAATGGAACAGTACACAATCAAACAAATATTGACACGATTCAATTCACTGCTACAGGCAGACTATGATAGAGAATGGATGAATAAACTCACTATTTTCCTGGTGTGTGTGTGTGTGTGTGTCATGTGCTCTTATAAAGTGGTAGTTAGTTCATGTTAGGAGGCAAGATATACCATGCAAGTGCTCCCTACAAAAATGGAGTGGTACCACCAAGTTAATGCATCATGTTAACAGAATACTACATCAAATTAACATTTTGCTCACTACACTCTACTTCCAGAACAATACTGTATAAAATAAAAAAAGTTAATCGATTCTAATTAAGACGACCTTGTTACATATTGTAACAAGGTCTTCTTAATTAGATTTCATAGGTTCTGAAGCTGCATAATCATATTACATTTCTGATATATAAACTAATTGAATACAACATTGAACAAGTAGCCCTGGTCTTATTAAAATGAAAACATCAGAAAATATGCATACAAGAGGCAAACAACGCGAATGCTGAATACTCACTTAATCGTCTCATATTTTCCGTCAGCCTGCATAGAAATAAAAGCATACAGTATGTTGCATTATATTTATTAACAGGAAGTGTGTATCCTATAGGAAAGGTACAGTTTGATATTGTACCATGTATAAAGCATACTATAACAGATAAATAAAAGTGGAACTTCAATGCTTAATGTTATTGTAAAATATAAGCGGGATCGAAAAAGCGGATTCAGGTGTTAAAAAGTGTGAATTAATGGCACATGCATTAGTGATAAAACCGTTTGTATCTTGGACAGTGGTAAAACGCTTTACACAACAACTGTAAAGGAGAATACATCCCAGAACTAATGTAGACTTGCTTGGAATGCACCTGCTATCATTTCTATTTTAATGTGTATAATAATGTAACAGAAAGATCAATATTTTGTTTAATTGTATGCCATTTAACCATTTTAGTTATTGACTGATGATCACCAGACAATAACAACCTATACTACAGAAAAAGTGTTAAGTAGTCCAGATTGGGGGGTACAGATATACCACATCCTGGATTCAATAAGGCTATAGTGTGTTTTTCAAAATGGTAAGGCTTGTTGGGCTACTATATTATCCCAGTAGATTTTGTGTTTAAGTTAAAACTAGCAATATAAAAGCTTGTGTGTAAATTCTGTTTTGTTTTGTTTTTTAAAACGTGAATTAATGCTAAAGCAAGAACCTTTCTGGGTTCTGTTAGAAGAAAAACAAAATGTTTTTCCCTTTCTTTTAATAAGTTGCAATTTAAAAAATAAATATACATTTCTTATACTTAGTACGATATATCGTTCATACAGCTGATAAACGATATATCACTCGGTCGGCCAGCTGCTGCATTGGTCAAGTGTGTACCCCACATAACTGCAGTAATAATATGTGATAAAGATAAATGAATAAATATGTGCTGGCTTTGAAAAAGGAAATTCTGTTATGCACATTTGCAGACTGCCAAGCAATTCCCACCAATGTTTCACCAAATTCAAAGGTTTTGGATGTGATGGGCGAAGAGAAGCATTTTATTTAACTGCATAATTAATTCAATATTAACATTTATAGGTAATTGAAATGTGTATTACTCTTTTGATAATAACTTTCTAAACATAACAGTGAAAAGATTAGCAATAAACATCTGATCTACAACGTAATACAGACACTTTGCCAATAAATCGTAGATGTAGATGTAGGACATGAAATTACCTTCTAGCACTCAGTGGCTCTTCTGTTTCCACAGTGCTCTCTTCCGGCTGAAATCGGAAATCCTCAATGTACTCCCCAAACCGGTCATAAAACCATTTTTGAACTCTGGAGCATACACTTTTCTTTACGTGTTTATCTTAGGGAGGAGAGAGTCATATGCAAGCCTGATTAGTCATAGCACACAAATGATACAAGCAGCTTTCAGTCATAACACAAAACAGCCTGCATAAACTATTTAGAAAATGAGCATCTGGTTAAAAAGAAATTTAACATTTTATTAAAAGTACATTTAGATCAAAAAGTAGTTCAAAATTGGCGTGCCTTAAGAGAAAGACAATTTTTTGTGTTTGTAGCGCAGGTTCATTTTTTAGAGACCTCAAAATCCACGAGATGTGACAGTCTTCACAAATACATTGACCAAACAGGATATTAGGGGTCAAACCGTTCACAAGCAATGAGACATATGTACTATAGCGGCACTTATGGTGCATCTATAGCTCTTCCTGCTGTGCCTCTTATGGAGTCAAAGCAGGAAGCGATAACGCCAATATATCTTAAATCCGCCAGTGTCCTCCAGCCCTGCGCCGGAGGGAGACTCCAAGCCGGACACCCGCTGAGATTGTATTACCAGCGGGCGCCCGGCTCTTCCCTGCAGAGCCGTAGTAGCCGGAGTTCTCTCCTGAACTCCAGCTTCCGGGCTCTCCCCACGAGAACTATGGGAGAGAGACGTCATGGCGTCTCTCCCATAGTTCCGAGGAGCAGCCGGGCAGACCAGACGACGGCGCGGGGTTTAAGGCAAGTAATTTTTTTTCTGTAAGCAGTACTACAGGGGCATTACCATATGGGCACTATTACAGGGGCATTACTATGAGGGAGCCAAATTACTTATCTTGCCCCGGATGACAAAAATCCTAGTTTCGACCCTGGTGTGTATATATAATTAAAAGTACAAGGAGGCATCTCATAGTGCATTAAAAGACAATTTTATTATGCAGTCATACAAACAGGTCAAAGACTTGCGTACCAACGTTGGCAGTCAAAACACCACGGATTCAACAGCAGAAAACATCATACATAAAATGACAATGCAGCGATCTCCTTCACATCAGACCAGGAATACGCCAGACCACCCTCCCTATGCGTTTCGTCATCCAGACTGTCAGAGGGCTGGCCCAGAGTCATACCACATTCATTAAAATTGGAGTGAGAAGCCAATCAAATAATTATGTATTCAATCTAACATAATATCCAGAATGATGATACAAAGTTAACATTGTTATGCTGCTCTCCAAACTACAATTCAGACTATTAATAAAAGCAACTGTTTAAAACATTTCAAGAAATATTTAATAACAAAATAATTTAAATATTTAAGTCCCTAATGTGACTTGTGGAGAGGTAAGTAACAATCAGTCCTTCATATATTAGCTATAGCACCACAAACGTGACAATCTCAATGAGGCACAAGTTTCATAAAACAGATCCATATAGGCGTTTTACCCCAGAAAAGGGGAAATCTCAAACCCCTCATTCAATCCTTGTGGATACAATGTATTAAGGGTAATAATCCAGAATGTCTCACGTTTAGACAGGAGATTTCATCTCTCTCCTCCCCTCTGGATAAGGATAAGATGTTCCAAGCCAACAAATTTAAGTTTGTAGGGATTGGCCAGCTTGACACTGTTTAAAGTGTCTCGGCACTTGATGACTATGATTCTCCACTGCATTTTTAATGTTTCTTAAATAATAATAATAATAATAATAATAATCTATTTATATGGCGCCACAAGGTTTCCGCAGCGCCTTACAAAGTACATGAACAAATAAGTAACCAGTGACTTCCAATACAATACAAAGCAGGACATGTATAATAAACATTGCTATATTAGCATCCTTTACACCCACATAAGCAGCCGAGTGTTGGTTGCCCTAGTGGGGAGTAAGAGATAAATTAAATTACAGTAGGGAGAAGCACAAGAGGGTAGAGGGCCCTGCTCGAAAGAGCTTACATTCTTTAAGGGAGGGTCAGACGAACAGGAGTAACACATATGGGGTAGGCGGGGAGGAAGGAAGATGTAGCAGCAAGTTAGGATGAGAGCTGGAAGGCTTTAATGAAGTAGTGGGTCTTAAGCGCTAGTTTGAAAGATTGTAGAGAGGTGCAGAGTCTGATGGGGAGAGGGAGGGAGTTCCAAAGGTGGGGAGCAGCGCGGGCAAAATCTTGGAGGCGGGAGTGGGAGGAAGTAATCAATTGGCATGAAAGGCGGCGTGTATTAAGTGAATGAAGAAGGCGGACAGAAGAGTGAAGGGAGATGAGATCAGAGATGCAAATGGGAGAGGAATTGGTGAGGGCTTTGAAAGTGAGTGTGAGAACCTTGAATTGGGTTCTGAAAGGGAAGGGGAGCCAGTGGAAAGCTAGTAAGAAAGGGGAGGTAGATGTAGAGCGTTTGGAGAGGAAGATGAACCGAGAAGCAGCATTGAGCACAGACTGGAGAGGAGAGAGATGGGATTTGGGGAGGCCAGATAGGAGGAGGATACAGTAGTCCAATCTGGAGATGACCAGTGAATGTGTGAGGGTTTTGGTGGCATCCTGGGTGAGAAAGGGTCTGATCTTGGAAATATTCTTGAGATGGAAATGACAGGACTGCGAGAGGTTCTGAATATGTGGTTTGAAGGAGAGGGAAGAGTCCAGGATGACTCCAAGACAACACACTTTGGGACTAGATGAGATAGTTATACCATCTATTGATAAATAAATAGTGGGACTAGATGTTATGTGGGAGGGTGGGAAGACGATCAGCTCAGTCTCCAGGATTCTCATTTTTAACATTCTCCCAAGTACCTTTTCCCACACCCGCATTCCAACATATAAACTACAAAGTTGTATTGCAGTTAATTGCCCTTTAATTCCAAATTCTTCTTTTAGTGCTTTACCACCTTGAAAAACTTTTTCATCCCTTTCATATCATGGAGCAAACTCAGCAATTTCCACAGGTGTAGAAACCTTCAGTTACATGTGTCTGTTACCTATGGCAACAAGCTTGGGGCTAGATAATTCTTCAGACTTCAAGCTCATTTAAAAAAAACCTCTGGTTTAGCAGTTATATGTGGTGATAAAACACAATCCATTTTAATAATATACCAGTACTAATTCAATATTCTCCTTAGTTCTTCATTAAAGGCATATTACCGACTTATAAAATGGCAATTTACCTTCTCTCGCCAATCTCTTACAGTCATTTGGAGCTTTGTATTTAATTAACTCCTTCCTATCCAAACCTAGACACTGTTCTAGTGCACTGACTTTTTATTTACATCTCCTGGGAGACAGATGAGCGTGTGAGGGAGGTGCAATATCAGCAGACAAGCACTGGGAAGGGCTATATATAGTGTACATAAAAATATATACACTATATATACTGTGAAGAGATGTGGGATCAGCATCCGTATGCCCGACCTGCAGTTGGTGCATGCGCAGTACTATACAGAGCAGGATAGTCTCTTCAGCTTAACGAAAAGACCGACTGTAGGGACATCATAGGGACAGTGTGTTTACCCAAACACCATTCCCTAAAACGATTTCTGGAAGGGCAAGTAAAAGCTAATAATCACAACTATATTTGCAGAAAATATTCAGGACAATATTGCGATTATTAATAAATAGACCTTTAGGTATAATACACACATCAGCCCTGAATGATACTAAAAAAAAGCGACTCTAAGAAGTATATTTACTAGAGTGCAGGTTTTTAGAAGTGGAGTTGTTGTCCATAGCAGATTCATTATCGTCTAGAAGGTGCTAGATAAATGTTAAGTAGAATCTGATTGGTTGCTATGGGCAACATCTCCACTTCTAAAAATCTGCACTTTAGTAAATGTACCCCTAATAATTTAAATAATAATGGGGAGGTAACATGGTGCTGCAGAAAGTACATGGAGACTAACTGGCAGCTGCCATCTTTACAGATGTTCCTTAACTGAACAGAACAGTAAACAGTACCAGGAGGAGGGGAAGATAGATGGGCCGGAATGTTAGAGAATAGTAGGAGGCCTGGGGTAAAGAACTTATAGAATATATACAGGAGCCATTTAAATATATGATGAGCAATTGAGCAAATTTGAAGATTCTACATGCTCCTTTCCACCATGATCCAGAGAATATCAGTTCCACTAAACAACGCAAGTCATCTTCTAGATCTATTAATGCGTTAAATTAGTTAGTTACATTTCACAATACACAGGTCATCTATTTGAACCCTAGTGTTTGTGAAGATTAACATTAAACTATTAAATTTAATTATGTTTGAATACAATTTGAAAAATATAGCTAAGCAATTAAATGTTTAGCCACAATTTTTGAACGTAAATTTGGAATTAAATGGTATCTATTCAAAAGAAAAATATATAAATTGGGCTAAAGCCACGCAGCCAATACTCCAATACCAGTCTTCCGCCTAATACAAATAATTCCAATCAGTGCCGAGCACGGCAGGGCAAAGTTGTCACAGTGGGCCACTGTATGGTGGATAACATTACACATAGGATGGCTAAGACTCGCCTAATAAAGAACATCGCTGCACTGAAGCTGGTGTAGTCATGTAGTCAACGCTTTAGAAGCGTTACAAAGAAAAGGACCAGATAATATTTATACACAACTAGCGACCCGCCCCGGCTTCATACGGAAAGCAATTTTGAATTTACGGCAATAGTC
This sequence comes from Taudactylus pleione, assembly GCA_031769625.1. Lineage (NCBI taxonomy): Eukaryota > Metazoa > Chordata > Amphibia > Anura > Myobatrachidae > Taudactylus > Taudactylus pleione. The sequence continues at coordinate 813,296 of JAUIMM010000250.1, forward strand.
TTTTTTTAACCAAGGTCTTATAATAATGCCTTATAGACTACATTAGTCATTTTTCTTCCTGGCGTCAAAGATTATGGGACAGATGTACCAAGCTCTGGAAAGTGATAAACTGGAGAGTGATAAACTGCCAACCAATCAGCTCCTAACTGTAATTTTTCAAACACAGCCTGTAACATGAAAGTTGGGAGCCAATTGGTTGGCAGTTTAACACTTTCCAATTTATCACTTTCTAGAGCTTAGTACATCTCCCCCTTAGTTTTGATGAGACACGCAAATGGCCACGTAAAGTTGTCCATGAGAAAAACACTGTCTCCACTTAGGTCAACTCCAGCCACTGTGCTTTATTTATTGCCATGCCAAAGCAGAGACACTTACTGGGAATTGGACTAGTTTGAAACCACATAAATGAAATAGGAACAGAAAAAAAAAAAAAAAAACTGAAATTTTGTATCAGTAAACAGGGCTTACATATATTTTTCTGGAGAAACAGGATAATACTGTGCGTATCCATCTCTACATAAAATAAAGTCAATCATTGTGATATATCTTTAATGGTTTAGGCAGCGTAAAAGCGCCCATCCACTAGGCGATATTAATGAGCTATTGAACGATAACGACATCATTATCATTCAATCGCTCATTAATCGTGCACTATAATGTCGAAACGACCAGCGATGCGCGCTCCAGCTGGTCGTTTCTGACATCAATCATCGCCTGAACATGCTGGTCAATCTGCCAATAACGACAGATTGACCATGTTCAGGGATGAGGGAGCGTGCCTACACTGAACTACATATCGTTCAGTGTAGGCACTGCAGGGGAAGAGGAACGACTGTACAATTACAATGTTGTAATCATACTGTCGTTCCACTATCTGCTAGTGGATGTGTCTCTTAAGCCAAGAAAGTGCTCGGACGTCCGTTTTTTTCATTGACTTGCTTCACTAAAATGGACACTGCTCGGCTCTCTTTTGTCAAACATGAATGTTTCATACACCTAAACCTTCCTCAACAAATGCTCTATAGTATAGTGAAAACTGCATCAAAATCAGACCAGTGGTTCTCGAAATTAGCACCGACAGACGCCTACCAGGGACTTTATTTTATGCTATATATAGAAGATCTAGCAAAGAATCCTCGCGGGAGAATTGTAACTAAGTATTTCTAATAAGACAAAGTGCAATTTATTTTACCATCCATAAAAATTTAATATTTGCAACATTGTAAATAAAACTGGAATCTTCTCACAGCTGTAAACTAAAAAGCAAATACAGACATGCACACAGCAATCTTCCACAACACACACTAATAAAAGAAGACATCAAACCAGTACCATGATATCTCCTAAGCAAACCTCTATTTCAGTGTGAATGAATGAGACCTCATCTGAAAGTTTTTCTGCAGAATTACCTAATCCATTGTTCTGAGACTGTCCTTTTGAAGGTTGCGGTGCTACAGGTTCTTCCGTTCTAATAGAAACAATAAACATATACAGAATAAATAACAATGTCATAACAGATAAAACAATCATGGCAATACACTTGCTCAATTTTCTTTAATGAAACAATAGCTTCAACCATTTTCTTCATGCATTAGCCACGCTTCAACTAATGAGAAAAGCACCAGACAGCCATAATATTGTGAACGCCTGCTACAGGGCTTTTCCTCTTACTGGGCTGAAACACAACAGTGGCTGTGGCACAAGCAAGGTCATGATTCCTAAACTTCCTAAGTTCTGCCTGCCATGGGCAGATTATATTTATGAATACTGTAACAGGGATAGCTTTGTTTCAGAGACCATTATATTGTCATTTTATTTCATGATCACAAAACTGCTATTTGCTTTTGAAACAGTTCAATACATCCAGCATAGGTAGGTCAAACTAATGAAAATCTTCCTATTATTCTGAAGCAGCAAGTTTTTTATGAGGTCCCTAGAATTAAAAGCTGCCATCCCTATACTAGTTAAATGCTTTTAGTAATGTTAAAAAAATCGTGGTAAAATATTGTTTTATTTTTTACTTGCTTACAACAGTCGTTAAACAGCATTTGGAATAATGTTTGCAGTAGTTTATCTATACATTGTTATAACACATACAAGTTATTTACAGAAGAACATGACATCTGGCACCTTTTATTTAATTTCATCCACCCAATGCTGCAGCATTTGACCCTCTCCTGGCATGGATGTGAACAGCTGCAGCTGAATCCTCAGTCTCAAAGTTTGTTAGGTCATCAAGACTTGGAGTCACTGCTCTAAGAAACTATATGACTGCCAGCAAACCTGGTCACCACACCGCACACGCCACTGTGCTCCCAGGAGCACAACACACTCGGAGAACTACTATGTTGTGTGATGAAAAAAAATTCTGCAGTTGCTAGCTATATATAAATCATCAAAGTACATGTGTATGCAGTGGAAAGGGGAAAATGGTGAAGGGGCAGTTTAACATGTACAACTATAGTCAGGTATATTTGGTAGTTTGCCAAGCTGCCCAGAGCTAAACCAGCCATCAGCAATACATCAACTGTGTACTAATCAACTAAAAAACATCAATATTTAAAAACAATAAATGATTACCCCTGTACTCAATCCTTCTACTAGTGTGATTCCCAGAGCTTGCCTTGGTCAGTCAACTGCATCGCAGCTAAACAAAAATGAGTGAATGCTGTCAGATCACCAGTGACACCTAGCTGAAAACTAAATGTGCATTAGCACAGATGTTCAGCCGATTCCCACATTTCTGAATGCATCTCGTAACAGAATAAAAACGGAAACATTTAACACATGACCACATGGTGCAACAGGGTGAATGCCCTAGTGGCCATACACATAGCTTGCAGTAGTATTTTCCCAAGAATTAATCCTGTGCTGATCAGAGCATTTGTTTCAATGGCTGCTCACTAGTATAGTATATTTTTTTGTCAGTGCTACAGCTTGGACGCAATGGCGCACAGTGCAGCCTTTGGAAACACTATTGAATTTAGTGTACTACAACTTCTATATACAGTCAGGTGCATAAATATTGGGACATTGACAGAATTTTAATATTTTGGCCTCTATTCACCACCACAATGGCTTTGACATGAAACAAACAAGATGTGCTTTAACTGCAGACTTTCAGATTTAATTTGAGGGTAATTACATCCAAATCAGGTGAACGGTGTAGGAATTACAACGGTTTCTATATGTGCCTCCCACTTTTAATTTTTATATAGTCAACATAAAAATAAATACATTTTAAGCGCAGACTATATATGGCGCATCGCAGCTACTCAAAAAGTGCATAAAAGAAAAAAAAAAAGGGAAATATACAGAATTTAAGTTTCCAAAGACCATATGAAAAGCAATTGAATATAAGAGTGTAATGTGTACAGCTGCATTTGGAGCAGGTCATTTGCAATGGCTTATGTCTTGTCTGCCCCTGTGGAAAACACAGTAGTGCTGAGCCAAGTTATTAGCAAGCAGATCTATTTTTACAGTGGATGTCTGACAAGGGGAGGTTATGAAGGAGAGATTGCATGAACTGTGATAACGGCTAGATGTTTTTGTTTCCTTGCTTCACAATCGCTCCCATCTATTCAATGTTGCATAATTTGCAATTGATGAAACATCCATTGGACAGGCCTAAAATTAACACACCATTTTTATTTATTTACTTATTAATTTTAAATACCTCATCTTTTGCGTTCAACAATGACAACTACTTAAAAGCCTTTTAAAGTTTATTATTGGGATCAGCTTACAATTTATTACTCATTAGCATGTTGGTCACTTCAAAGCCAGGGTAAATGCATACACTACCATTTAGTACCATTAAGTACATATTCAAAATAGGACATGGACACATGAGCAATACTAAGTTGTTCCTTCTGGGATGGCCAGCTCTGTCACATGAGAGTGCCAAAACATGGCATGAGGCCTGTGTAAATCCCCCCATACAGGATGTAGTCAGGAAGCAGACGGCCGCCAGCTTCCCGACACCCCCAGTGCCTAAACCTAACCACCCCTTCCCCGCTGCCTAATCCTAAGTCTCCCGGGGGGGGGGGGGGGGGGGGGTGTGCCTAAGCCTAACCTCGCCCCGGGGGTGCCTACCGCTAAACCGCCCCTTCCCCTAACCAACCCTAACCTCCCGGGGGGGTGCCTAGCCCTAAGTGCCCCCTGGGAGCACCCTAACCTAACCTTCCCCACACCTTTGATTGGTATTTGGTAAGACGGGTGTCGGGCTCCCGGCGTAGGTAAAATGACAGGCGTCAGGATTTATCCCTTGCCGGGATTAGACAGTCGGGAAGCCGGCTGCCGGGATTCCGTCCGTCGGCTTCCCGTTTGCTTCCCATCACAACACATCCCTTCTGCTATTCTGCACAGCAAATGGGACGATGCACTGAATGACCTGGTGCAGTTACATGCAGCATAAAACGATACATTGCAGTGTCAGACATCGAATCGTGCAATGTGTAGGGCACACGTGATGTAATGTCACATAATATTGCACCATCGCATTGTGTGTACCCATCTTTAAAGCTATTTAGCAAATGTTCTAAATTATCACTGAATAGTTTATAACCTGGTATTTCGGTTACCTTGTTTTCACTACTTCAGTAATTTTCTGTTCCAGCTCTACTCTCTTCTGTCTTTCTTTTTCCAGCTCCTGCTTTAATGTTTCAATGTTAGTCTCTTCCCGTAGCTTTCTGAGCTCTTCCTCTGACAGAAAAAGAAAATGAAGAATAAATATTCAGAATATAAGCACTAATATACCCAGTTACAGTATTACTAACGGTTATCCCAATTACACTACCCTGGTGAACCAACAATAAATAGACACTATCAAAATTAGTGGAAATAATTAAAGCAAAGTACATACACAGGAACTCTGCGCAAATTGTTTATGATGTGCAGGTGCTCCTGTGATCCTGATTGCCTAGGCTAACTGGCAAAAAGAAACCCATATTCAGAGTAACTAAAACACAGTAGCTTCATTACCACCTAGCTAAGTGTTTTCCTAAGGTAGACTGGGCCAGAAAGAGGAAGGGCCTTCTTAGGATATTTTTTCTAGGTGGTAATGCTTAAGAAAATATACTGGGTATGTATTGGCCCAAGGTAAGTTTATACATGTTATTAAGCTTCCACATGCATGGATACTGTGGCCTGGCCCCATTTATTTAAGGTTCTGGAGACTCGAGACTTTCACACTTCTTTTGTTGAACTTATTTGCTTCTTTTATTCTCAGCCTTAGACTACTTTATTGGTGAACGGGGTCAGGAGTGCTTTAGTCATAATGCAACAGGGAATGAGGCAAGGGATGCCCACTGTCACAACTTATTTTTTATTTATCTATTGATCAAATATTTAGACATCTACAATCTTGGTCAATGCTTTGTGGTATATCTGTAGGCACTGCCGAAGTAAAACTCAGCATTCGCCAATTCTATTCTCTTATAATATATAGCTCTTCATAGCTGATATTGCAGCAACTGCAGGACTATGGCAGCGTCTCAGGGTTTCCAGTGAACATCGCAAAGCCCACTGGTCTATATCTGCTTCCTAGGATCATAAGACCTGCATGGAGTGCTTCATTAGATTTAAAATGCGCAAAGAACCACATCACTTAATTAGGTTTTCAACTTTTAATCGACTTAATATAACTAGACCTATTTCTGTCATCTCAGCAGAGCCAGGTAAGTGGAGCCGTATACTTCTATAGTTTCTGGGTAGAGCCAGTCAAATTAAAATGGTTACATTTCCATGCTTTATGTACTTAATGTAATGGTTACCTGCTTACACTAGCGGATGAGCAGATATGCAATGCCCTTTTTCAAAAATGTATTCGGAAGGGTAGGCGCCCACGTGTTGCCTTGGTGAAACTGCAACAGTCTAAATCTGATGGGGGTATTATCATCCTTTATTTATATGGCGCCACAAGTGTTCCGCAGCGCCTTACAAAGTACATAAACAAATAAATTGACAGGTGACTTACAGTACAAAATAGGACAAGGACATGGATAATATACATTGCTACATTAGTGACCATAACACCCAGATATGCAACAGAGCATAAGCAACCAAGTGTTAGGTGCCCTGGTAGGGGTAAAGAAGTAGATGAAAGTAAAGTAAGGAGAAGCTCAAGAGGGTAGAGGCCCTGCTCGTAAGAGCTTACATTCTACAGGATATAGCAAGGGGTAGCAATTTCCCACAGGTGCTTCATTATAACCATGCTGTTATAAGGTGGAGGAAGGTGACAGGAAGGATGAGGAGGAAGACTAGGCTGACAAAGGTAGGGAGGTGGGGTAATGCAGGTTGTCTGTGACATATGTGAACCCTTTTCCTGTGTCTGGCAGTGCCGACAGTGGGGCACAGAAAAAGGAGGGTGTGGGGTAGACTGGGGTATATCTATGTCCTCTGTGTCACATGGGAAGAGAGTCTGGAATCGACAATGCAGTAAAGTGATGTGTGTTTGACTTTATATAATTTTATATTTGAGTTTTATATAAATTTTAATATATATATTTTATTCACTATTTTCCATTTGTATATTAACATTTATAGAACACACGATTATTGTAGATTTTTTTTGCCAATTTTTTTATTTATTTATTTTATTTTTTAAGATCAATGAGTTATTCCTTTAGATATAATTATTATTTCAGTGTTTATTCTTAATATCTGCATTCAAGTCTCCTCAGCAGTCTTTAATAAGTTTCTTAATAGGTTATTTGTACATTTTATATTTAGAAGCGGATGAAAAATTTGTGTTTTTTTTATTTATTGGTTAGTGATTTAACTTGCTAACAGCCATATAAATTGAAACACTGGTAGATGAGGTTATTAGTAGATGTTTATCACTGCCTTCTGAAGAAACCTTGCTATTCAAGGGGAAATGTGTGAAGGTTACTATACATCAGTCCTTCCCAACACTCTACTGTGAGCTGCTGGTTAAGGCTCTGAATAATTTTCACGTAACACTCTTTGGCTCATTATCAGGAGATGTTTCTCAACCTATTTCACAAAGGTTATTTTTTTTTCTAACAGACAATTTCTAGCAGTGCCGATTTATTAAACTACCTCTGAGGCTGCCCACTTTTGATGTACTCCAAAGATGTGCTCCAAACCAGGGGCAGACTGGGCCGGGGGGCTGGGTGCCATCTGCCCCCCGGGCCGGCACAATTTAAGCACTGGGAGGCCGCCAGCTGACTGCAGCCGTACGCTGCATTCACATGGCGGGCCGGTATAAGTGGCTGTAACCTCATCACCGAGGGGGAGGACTGGAAAGGTGGAAAGGAGAACCGCGGCTCAGCCTCCCCTCCTGGATGTTCCGACTCAGAGTTGCATCCCTAGGCCCGCCCCAAAACCACATACCCCTCTCCCTCCCGCATCCAGAATGGATTATGGGATTTTCGGAGCCTAGGGTCCACCTCTAGGGGGGCACCATGGCACGTGCCCACCGTTTAGGGAGGGGGAGGTTAGGTTTAGACACTAGGGGGCATGTTAGGTTTAAGTACTGGGGAAGTAGGGTTAGAGTTAGGGTAGAGAGAGGGGGAAGGTTGAGTCACTACTCATGGGCTGGTGCTGTGTGCTTGCCCCCCAGGCTAAAATTCACCAGCCAGTCCTTGCTCCAAACCTGGATTAGCACTGCCACACCAACTTTTAAAAGGAAAGTTGTTTCACATACATGGGAATAGTCAATTCCCGGCAAAATGTACTGTACTTCTTGCATGCTGGACTTTGACTACTTCACCTGTTTTCAATGCAAAAAAGCATAGCGTGCGTGCTCGCTTTTCGCCGTATTCAATTAGAAATCAGAGAAAAATCGGAGCCAGCGACATTAACATGCGAAAAGTCCTGATCAGCCCAACACCCCCCAAAAGATGCACTGACATTGGGGATCACCATAGATCCCCCGAAATAGGTCTGCTAATAGTATTTGGGGTACTTAAATGATCTCAACAGCTGCTAATTAGCGTCTTTGCAGAAGTGGTAAAGAATAGCATTTAGCAGGTTTTCTTTGCAGAAAGTAAGTAGCCCCAGCAAATTTGGTGTACCTGAAAATTGGTGCTAGCATATTTTGAAGTTGCTAGAGTGTACTTTCAAAAAAAACTCCACCTGCCGCAAGCGCCTGCAAATTTAAAAACACCTGGGGTATACTTGGGGACCCCCGTGGAGTCTATTTCGGTAGTTTTTAAGTTTTGTCCCCCAACTTTTGGACTGTTTCGCCCCCAAAACAAAAGTACTTTTTTGGGGAAGACTTTTTAAACTTTGACGCAGTTTACCTTTGGGGGACTGTCCCAAGGGAGCAGGGGGGTTCCAGCAGCTTTGCACCCCAAAACCCCAATTCTGCATTTTTTTTCGACACCTATTCATAGGCGAATCTTTTTCGAAGGTCCCATTGCAATGAGTTTCCGCACCGGCAAAAAGTCTTTGGAATTGAATATGGAGGAAACTTATTGCATGGCGAAATAACATCACTCGCGATACTTTTCAGCAGAAATTGACTTATCACGGCTTTTTGAATACGGCCCACAGTATTTAATATGGATTGGCTGGAGACCACATTGGATTGGATAAGGAGAGGCTAGTGTTGAGTTTTATTTTAAACCTTGGCAAGTTAGAGAGACATTCGTCCACCAGGGTTTAAGATCCCAATCTGCGGGATCCCAGGATTTAGCCTCCAAAAGCCCAAGACTTCACGATTAGTTAATACGCCACTGCAGTGTGCAATTAACTGAAGTCACAAACTCACAGCACTAACTTGTTCTTCTGGCTCGGGCAGCACTGAGCTCTTTCAGCGGCTCTGACACAGCCCAGCCATGACTTATAACAGCAATGCGCCAGTGTGACATCATAAGCCACGTAGCCGCATGTCAGTCCAGACTCAAGCCCACACCATGCACAAAGAAGTTCTGCAGAGTGCAGACACTGAACATGAAGTGGCTGAGATGGGCGAGGGAGCTCCTCTTTTCTTCCACTGATTCACGTCCATTAAAGTGGCTGAGCCTGAGAGAGACACCATGACTGAAGGTGAGGTCAGAGCCATTCTTCAGTGGAGAGCTTGGGAGTGATTAATGTGTATAATTATTATTATAATAATAATAATAATAATAATAATAATATTATTATTTTATGAATGTGTCTTTTGTTGTACAACTCAATTCCGGGAATCCCAGGCTTCTGGATTCTCCTGTCCCCCACCCAGGGAATCTGAGTGTTCCTCTGAAGCCACATGCCTGGAAGTGGCATGAGAAGGAGCAAAGAACTGGCCAACACAGCCAGCTGATTTTTTTTTCTGGGAGCTCCAAAGAGCTTCCCCTCGGCAGCCAGGACCTCTCTGCCTGGGGATCTTGCCTGGCTGTCCATGGAGCTCGGATTTTGGGAAAAGGAGTTTTCAAGGTCACCTAGCAGAATCCTGGAAGGTTTGGAGAGTACCATCTCTTCCCCGATCCCCCCAGATGTGCCAGCACTTTGGAGTCGATTATCTCTTATGGGGGGCATCCACTAAACGATTTTAGCAGGCGATTGAACGATAACGATATCGTTATCGTTCAATCGTTTACAAATCGTTTACACATTGTGCAGAAATAGTTTCTCACGATGCACGATGTGCGCTCCCGCTGGTCGTGTGATCGTCTCCTCCATCGAGTGAACATGCAGGTCAATTTCACTTGATCGCTTCTATATCGCTTGTAAATCGTTTGCACATTGTTTGCACATCGTTCAGGGTGAACGATCAAACGATGAACCACTCCCTGACACTCCCACACCACCATTTTGTTTATTATTCTGCCCTGACGGAGCGTCTGACAAGAGGCAGCATTTGGAGGACCACGCGGATCCCAAATAGAAGATCGGTAAGTATTTATTTGTACACCACTGTCCACCAATGTAGCACTCCCTGGGGACTGGCACTGGGAAGGGGTAAAAGAGGGGGCACACAAACGGGGTGTGGCACTTGGAGGGTGCTGCATAGAGGTACTTGGGGGTGTGCAGTGTAAAGGGCATACTGTGGGGGGGTGCTGGAGAAAGGGCATGGGGGTGCTGCATAAAGGGCATAGGGGGAGGCTGCATAAAGGGCATTTGGGTGCTGCATAAAGGGCATAGGGGGAGAGGCTGCATAAAGGGCATAGGGGTGCTGCATAAAGGGCATAGGGGGAGAGGCTGCATACAGGGCATAGGGGGGAGAGGCTGCATACAGGGCATAGGGGGAGGCTGCATAAAGGGCATGGGGGGAGAGGCTGCATAAAGGGCATAGGGGGAGAGGCTGCATACAGGGCATAGGGGGAGAGGCTGCATACAGGGCATAGGGGGGAGAGGCTGCATAAAGGGCATAGGGGGGAGAGGCTGCATACAGGGCATAGGGGAGAGGCTGCATAAAGGGCATATTGGGGAGGCTGCATAGGATAATGCATTTTTTTTATTTATTTATTTTTTCTCACTTGCAGACATGACTGGAACTCAATCCAGAGCGTTTGTGACCGGGTTCATTGAGATCTACCAGGCCAATGAGTGCCTTTGGAAGCACGCAGATCGGGACTACTCCAATCGTGACGTCAAGCTTCAGGCACTGAAGAAGTTGTTAGCATACAGTCGGGAGTGCGACAGCGATGTTGGCATAGACTGGGTGAAGAACAAGATCCAGGGGTTGAGAACAGTGTTCCTGAAGGAGCACAAGAAGTATGAAGATTCAAAACATTCGGGAGCAGGTGCAGATGAAGTCGTAAAGCCAAAATTATGGTACTATGACTTGCTCAAATTCGTCCTTGACCAAGAGCCAAAGACACGGGCGCGGTCTTCGCTGGTTCCCGAGGAAGAAGAGACCCTCGTGGAGAATGTGGAGGGGCAGGACCAGGTATGCCATTAAACTATTGTATTTTTTAATTGGACATTGGCCATGATTCAGAGCCGCTTGCTGCGACAGATTGCTAGCTCTGAATCAGGACCACTATAGCGAGCTGCCATGATGATGGTCACGATGGTCAAGACCATCGCGACCATCGGGCTTGCGATGAGACCCTTGTGGTAGGGTCTCTTGGCCGCAAGCACCAGAGAGATTTCGGCTCTAACAGAGCCAAAATCTCTCCCACTGACATAACTCGTGATGTCAGTGGGGCGGCACAAAACGGTAGGCGTTCACATGGGAACGCCTCCGTTTGGGCAGTAACCCCCTTGGCCCGCCCACCAAAGGGGACGTGGTGTCACTCAACATCGATAGCACGACCCCTTTGTTGAGAGACCCGGAGCGACTGAGTGGCCGTCGCTGTCCGGGTCTCGCGCATGCGCACGACGGAGCTGGCTGTCGTGCGCATGCGCTCTGGGCCACCATCGACCCCGTTGCGAGCGCTCACCACTTGCGTCCGGGTCTGATTCAGGCCCATAGTGTATAATTTTTTGCTAGGATGGACAGGATGGTGATGCTCCAAATGTTGTGATTTTTTAATTAAAAAACAACTTGTAAGGCACTGTATGTATGTTTATTTTGTTAATAGCTAAATACTTTTATTATTTGTTTGTCATTTTTCCAAAGGCGGAAGTCCTGGATGTGAATCCTGTCCCTTCAACCAGCGAGACCACAGAGGTTATGGAGTCTAGAATCGAGAGGCCGGCAGTGGCAGCACCCGCCAAGAAGCGGAGGACGGCTTCCAGGACTCCATCCTCTGGCTCGTCAAGAAGTGACAGATTTTTGAGTCACGCGGAGGAGGTATTACATGCACCCCCCGGTCCAAATCAAACTTTTGCAGCTCACATCGGCAACGAAATGGACAGCATGGCTCATAACCAGCTGCATCATTTCAAGCGTCTTCTATATAACGCTCTGTTACTAGCTCACAATGGAAATTTGGACGAGCATAGTAACATAGGGTCATATATGATGGCGCAGCCCACCCCATTGTCTTCTGACAATTTCCCTATCCCACCTCATAGACCCGCGTCCCAACTAAGGCCAATTCCTCCTCCGTCACATCCCCTCACCTATCATGCGTCGGGCGCCCCACAGACACCAGTTCCCATTCCCACCACATCCAGCAGTGAAGTGCGCTCATCATGGATGAGTGCACATGCCACGCTGGAGGCCGATGATGAGATTTATTTTAATTATTAGATATTTTTTAATGTTCGGTTTTTTTAAGTGATTCAAAAATGTGACACTTCTTTTTCTTTGGTTCTTTGTCAAGGCTGAATTTGAGCATGTACATAGTGCCTTAACTTTGGCAAATGTACTACATTTGCACCTGTTTTCCGAATGTTTTGATTTCTGCATACTTCTTGTGCTCCCATGGACACTGTTTTTGAACCCTATTTCTTGTTCTTCACCCTGCTTATGTTGACATCACTGTTTAGCTCCCGACTGTATATTACACTTATTTCAGTGCCTGAAGCTTCTCATGTTTGGAGTAGTCCCTGCTGAGGAGGCACTCATTGGCCTGGTAATATTCAATGAATCCGGTCCATTTTTTATTTTTTTTTATACTTATAAAAATTGTCAACTTCAATACTCTGGTCTTGTGGTTTACTTTATTGATGGTACATTCATGTAGAATAAATGTTTGGTTGTGAGTGTGATTTTCATTAACCTATGTGTGTGAATTGAATATGTGTACCATTCATTCTATGTATACTAACCCTGAATAATTTGTGAATTCAGGGCCTGATTCTGACAAGGTCGCAAGCACTGAACGCTCGCAACGGGGTCGATGGTTGACCACTGGGCATGCGCACCACGGAGCCGGCTCCATCGTGCGCAAATGCGCCAGACCCGGCTAGCGACGGGCAATCCGTCGCTCCGGGTCTCACACCAAAGGGGTCGTGCTGTCGATGTTGAGTGACAGCACGCCCCCCTTTGGCGGGCGGGCCGGGGGGGTGGAAGCCCAAACGGAAGCTTTCCTGCCGGAACGCCTGCCGTCTGGGGGCGGCCCCACTGACATCACTTGTGAAATTCCGGCTCTGTTAATGCCGAAAGTTCTCTGGGGCTTGCGATGGCCGAGACCCTACCACAAAGGTCTCATTGCAAGCGGGATGGTCGCCATGGCGACCATCATCCTGGCCGCTCGCATTAGTTGTGGGTGGTCACCCACAGCTATGCTAGGGGCCAGGAGGCCACTTAATTAAAAAAAATAAAAAAAAACCTGATTCTGATCGAGCGCTCTATCAGAGCGCCCGTATATGAATCAAGGCCACAATTTTCACACCTAATCATTGCTTTATACCCATATTATATCCAGATGTTGTTGTAAAACCAAAACAAAATCTTATTAAAAAAAAAACACTTTATAATATTTAAAAAAAAAAACACAATAATTAAAAATGAATTTATCTAAAAGCATAAGCAACTTTAAATTAGGAACATTTTGGTACATGATCTAATGACATTTTAGTAAATTTAATTCAAATAAGTATCCAAAAAGTCTGTTTGAAAAAACTTTTATTGTCATTTTGCAAATATTAAGTATGGGTAAAATAAACAATTATATGTAATTATCTTGCCATTCCACGGCACCCACACCATTGAAGAAATGGAGGTATTCCTCCCTTATTGCTTTTGCACGCCCTGACGCAACCTGAGGGACTCTGGATTGGGATACTGATGGCAAGAGTTCATTGTTCACCATTTGTTCGGGCCGCTCCAAAACAGAGGTAGGTAAGTGTGTTTGCGATGTAGCTTTACGCCGTAACAAGTTGTGTAGAGCACAGCACGCCATTACTACCCATTCAATTTTAGAAATTTCCAGATTAATAGGTGTATAGAAAATTCTAAACCTGCTGCACATGATGCCAAACGAATTTTCCACAGTACGCCTAGCCCTTGAAAGGCGATAATTAAAGATACGCCGCTCTTTGGTTAAACCCCTTTGGGGATAGGGTTTCATTACATTCTCCTTTAAGGCAAAGGCCGCATCAGCTACGAACACAAAGTTCAATTGATGCTTGCAATGTGAAACAGGCGGTAAATTGAGGGCTCCAGATATCATACGATGGTAAAATTCAGTGTCCTTAAATGATCCACCATCTGATGCACAGCCATTTTTACCCACATCTATAAAAATGAATTCGTAGTTGGCGTTGACAATGGCCATCAACACAAGGCTAAAATAACCTTTATAATTGTAGTAGAGCGAGCCACTATTAGCTGGTGGGACAATGCGCACATGCTTCCCATCAATTGCCCCGCCACAATTTGGAAAGTTCCACTTATCTTCAAATTGCTGAGCTATTGTTTGCCATTCTTCCACGGTAGATGGAAACTAAAACAAAATAATATAAATAAAAAAAATTAAAAAATGCAAAAAGAGATTTAAACACTTTGGGGTAGATGTATGATAGCGGCACTTACCGTGCCCTTTTCCGCTTCATGCTTCGCCTCTTTTCCGAGGCGAAGCAGGAAGCACTACCAATGAGACGTAAGAACATCTCATGGGACGGAAAGGGGGAGCCTTAAATCCCCCCTCCGGCACTAACCGCTGGAGAGCAGAGCGCATCAGCCTAGTGCTGATGCACTGTGTCTGTCCAGGCCGGCTCTTGCCAGTATCGCGAGATCCCCATGTGCAGCCCTAGAGCCGGCAGCAGCCCCAGAAGGGACAGTGCTGTCCCTGTTGTGGGCATAGGCTAGCGCCAGGCTGTAGCTGACCATAACGCCAGCTACAGCCAGACGAATGGTCATGCGGTATGGCCCTTATGCTCGGCGCTGCTATCTTGTAGATAGCAGCACCAATAATGACAGAGGCACATAGCGCCCCTATCAATTACCGTCCAGACCCCCCGATCATACATCGGGGAGAAGCGGTATCAGCGCACATAACATGCGCTGATACTGGTTTTGGGCTTCATACATCAACCCCATTATATTCCAATTTAAAACAGATTTTTAAAATAGGGTATGTGAAGTGTTTTTTAGCAAATAAAATATATCCTGCACATACACATCTCAGGTGGGGGGGGATAGTGGGGTCCTGCACTTACACATTTCAGGGGGGGGAATAGTGGAGTCCTGCAGCACATGATGTGTGACAGATTAGGGCAGACTGCGGGGACCTGCAAGTGTATACTAGGAGTCCTGCACATACACATTTGGGGGGGGGAATACTGGGGTCCTGCAGCATATAGTAGAGGGGCAGCACATGTGAGAGAGATTAGGGCAGACTGCGGGGACCTGCATGTGTATACTAGGAGTCCTGCACATACACATTTCTGAAGGGAGAGGGGGGTAATGGGTTCCTGGATCACTTAATAAATGAACAGTATAAAATGTGATTACCTTAAAATACTCAGCCTTCAAAACCATAAATATGGCTCGACAGGTTTCCGGAATGATGCGACCTAAAGTTTGCGCAGAGATGAGGGCGCCAAACTTTAAGTCAGCAAGGGATCTGCCAGTCGCCAGGAACCGCAGGGTAGCGATCAGCCTCTCCTCAGGGGGTATGGCCCTTCGCATCCTCGTATCCTGCCTCTCGATATAGGGCGTCACCAAACTCAATAACTCCTGGAAGGTGACGTCATCCATCCTCAGATAGTTTCGGAAGTCATCAGGGTTGTTCTCACGTAGTCCCATCAGCAGTGGCATGTGCGACAGAGTATCCCTCTGCAGCAACCACTCCCTGGTCCAGCATGAGTGCACCCTTCTCCGTCTCTCAGACCTCTCCCTATCAGCTAAAAGCACGACTCCAGCATATGCTGTCATCACACGATAGCGATAAGAAGGATCCATGAGGAAGAGAAATAAGTACAGTTTGTTTAAAGACAAGCCAAAAACAAACCACAGCAAATGAGCAATGCAACAGCGTTCAGCAGGTATAAACCAAACCAAACTAGCCACAGAGCATAAATGCAATGAGTAAAATGGCTGCCAGCTATTTATTCCCTCAGTATAGCCACGCCTACCCCTTTAAAATATCTGCCCACTATAGCTGAGAGCTGTCAATCACAGTTTGAAACGACATCGTTTATCCGCACATCGTTTGCACATCGTTTGCACATCGTTTGCACATCGTTTGCACATCGTTTGCACATCGTTTGCACATCGTTTGCACATCGTTTAGAGTGGAAGATCAAATTTCAAGGGAAAATTCAAGGGAAAATCGTTTAGAGGTTGGACAGGGCTAAAATCGTTTAGTGGATGTGCACCTTTAGCAAGTTACACACCCACTGTGCAGTGGGATGAGACAGTTACAGGCGGTTACTGGCAGTTATTCCAAGATCCAGGGGGATCAAAAATAATCAGTGATCGCCTGATGAGGCAAGGTCATCTGGTCACAAAGTATTTTAGATTTAATTTAGTAAAGTACAGAAAACAGAGCGCAGTTGCCAAAACAGAAAGTTTTGTAAAGACAATTAGTCTAGCTGCAGCATTTAAATTAGATTGTAGGGTGAAAGTATGCCTAGGGGAAAACCAGTAGGAAGGTATCACAATAATACACGCATTTATAATATCCTGCATTGGCTAAAGTTTATGTAGCATTTTGAGAGATCTGTGCACATGCTGAAAATGTTTTTTTGGAAGTATGTAACAGACTATGGATACAGAATAGATGTGGAAAAAAAATATACAGTTCTGAGTAAAACCTAGGCAGCAAGCTTGAGGGGTATGATTCATGGTCGTGTTGTCCACATATATAGCGATATCTGGTAGACAGTTTGTTGACTGGTGGGAATTTTATGAACTCCGTTATTGTAAGATTGAGTTTGAGGTGGTGCAAGTCTATCCAAGATGAAATGGCAGAAAGACATTCAGTAACATGGGCCTAAACAGTGCTGAATTCCAGGGAGGGTAGACAGATTTGTGTACCATCTGCATAAAGAGAATTGTAAAATCCAAAAAATGTTATTACATTTTTAAGAGAAGTAACATAAGGCCTGATTCAGCATGGATCGCAATTGCAAATGCGTACGCAGACCAGACGATAATGCGTACTGCGCATGTACCGCAGACCACATCAACAGCATCGCACTATGATCACGCATGCACACAGAAAGTCATCGCAGAGTGAGTGACGGGACATCAGCATTTGGGGGTGTTGATGGGGGAGTGGTCGGAGCAACTTAGGCATCTGTCAGTTTGAACGGCGTTGAATGGGTGTGCATAAATTAACCACAGTGACGGCCTACGCAGCTTGAGTACTCACTGCGTGCGACGAGACTTGCAATTTCTGAGACAGGTCAGAGCTGCCGTTGTGCGTGAGGGTCCGATGTTACCGATGTGTATGCAGGACTGCGAGGTATTACGGATGTGAGAAAGCAGTAGTGGGCGTCTATGCTGGCTGAGCGATTGCAAACATTAGCATATTTTGCAGCAGAACTGGGTGCTATTACGCAGCCGCGATCGCAATAAAGATCCGTGCTGAAGCAGGCTTGAAGCTATGAGTGTAGTAGCATACTTGTAGATACAATATACACTATACTGCTAGATGTAATCCACAAATACAGAATGATGGTCCGTGTAATTCATAAATTGTTTGAGGATTTTAATCAACATACCAATAGAACCCAATACTATGAACTTTACAAAGCTATGCACATTTCATCCGTTTAGTGATGCTGTGAATATCCATCAAAAGGACAACAGCAAATAAACTATACAAAGCTTTCAACACATGGTTTACCAATGTGCCAATTTCCAGAATAAATCAGGTCAATGAAGACATGAAAAAAAGAATATAACTTCCTTCCAACACTCTGTAATATTATTATTATTAATATGGCGCCACAAGTGTTCCGCAGCGCCTTACAAAGTACATAAACAAGTTGTAGACAAGCGACTTACAGAACAATACAATACAGGACATGGATAATATATATTGCTACATTAGCGACCATATCACCCAGATAAGCAACAGAGCATTAGCAACCAAGTGTTAGGTGCCCTAGTGGTGAGTAAGAAGTAAATTACACTAAAGTAAGGAGAAGCACAAGAGGGTAGATGGCCCTGCTCGTGAGAGCCTACATTCTAAAAAGGTGGGGGAAGACAAACTGGTTTGACACAGATGTGGTAGTTGGGGAGGAAGGAGCATGTAGCAGGGAGTTAGAATGATAGTTGGAAGGCTTTGATGAAGTAGTGGGTCTTGAGAGCCTGTTTGAAGAATTGCAAAGAGGTGGAGAGTCTGATGGGGAGTGGGAGAAAGTTCCAGAGGTGGGGAGCAGTGCGGAAAAAATCTTGGAGGCGGGAGTGGGAGGAAGTAATCAGCTGGCATGAAAGGTGGCGTGCATTAGTCGAACTAAGAGAGCGGAGATGAGCATGAAGGGAGATGAGATCAGAGATGTATATGGGAGAAGATTGGGTGAGGGCTTTGTGAGCGAGCGTGAGAACCTTAAATTGGGTTCTAAAAGGGAAGGGGAGCCAATGGAGGCAGATGTACAGCGTTTGGAGAGAAAGATAAGCCATGCAGCAGCATTAAGGACAGGCTGGAGAGGAGAAAGATGGGATTTGGGGAGGCCAGATAGGAGGAGGTTACAGTAGCCCAATCTGGAGATGACCAGTGAGTGTATGAGTGTTTTAGTAGCATCCTGGGTGAGATAGGCTCTGATTTTAGAAATATTTTTGAGATGGAAACGACAGGTCTGTGAAAGATTCTGGATATGTGGTTTGAAGGAGAGGGATGAGTCCAGGATAACTCCAAGACAGCGCACCTTGGGACTAGATGAGATAGTTATTCCATCAATTGATAAAGAAATAGTGGGAAGTGAGGTGATGTGGGAGGGTGGGTAGAATATCAGCTCTGTCTTGGACATATTAAGTTTAAAAAATCGCTGGGACATCCAGGAAGAGATAGCAGAGAGACAGTTGGAGATACGAGTCAGAAGAAAGGTGGAGAGATCAGGGGAGGAATTGTAGATTTGAGTATCATCAGCATAGAGATGATAATGGAGGTCAAAAGAGCTGATGAGTTCACCTAGAGAGGAAGTATAGAAGGAGAATAGGAGAGGACCAAGAACAGAACTTTGGGGAACATCTACTGTAAGAGGCTGTGGGGGGGGGGGGGTTGAAGAGGAGTCATGAGAGAAAACTGAGAAAGATCTGTCAGAGAGGTAGGACGACAGCCAGGAGAGGGCAGTTTCACGTAGACCAAGGGAGTGAAGGATATGCAGCAGGAGAGGGAGGTCCACAGTGTCAAAAGCAGCAGAGAGATCAAGGAGAATTAGAAGAGAGTAGTGGCCTTGGGATTTGGCAGCAAGGAGGTCATTGCTGGCTTTTGTGAGGGCAGTTTCAGTGGAGTGGAGAGAACGGAAGCCAGACTGAAAAGAGTCAAGGAGGAAGTGGGAGGAGAGAAAAGCGGTAAGGCGGTTGTAGACAATCCGCTCAAGGAGTTTGGAGGCAAAGGGGAGGAGAGAGATGGGTCGGTAGACAAGTAATAGACAAGTATCTTTGTAATACAAGCAGTTACAGCAGAAACATAAAAGGAAGAGTGGACAAGGATAAATGTGTGTGTTGAACAATTTGCTTAAGAACATTAAATTATAACAATCTGGCAACAATAATTCTGTAGAGAAACTGCACAATTAATCCATTTTGTTTCTTTATACCCAAAAGTGAACTACATTGACTAGTGGTGGCGAGGATCTGTTCTACTTCTGTGAAAATCTACCTCACCGTTCTGTTCCTTTTTACACACCAGGGGAAATTGGTCATTTGAATCCATTACGATACTACACGTCTCTTGTTGTTTCTCCTTTTTTTTTGTCATGTATTGACCATTATTAAATTTGGATCAAGTTAACAGAATCATTGCATGTGAAAACCCATGGTATAAGTATAATTTGTTTTAATTAGGATTGTGTTCCACTCTCTATATGTCATAGGGCTAGAATTAATTATCCTTTCTTTGTTCAATTATCTGCATCGCCTTTGATCCTTTTCTCTTTTCAAATGTATACCTATGAACGCGTGTTAAAGTGGACGTGTACTGCTACATCTGAGAGACGGGTCATAAAATTGATTTACATCCAAGTGTAAATGAGCCCCAAAGCAGTTCGTAAGAACTATTTATTGATGAAAACACAATAATACTTTACAGAAAATGCATGTAGCCTTTTAACCAATGCAGGCAAATTATTCTCATTATTTATTTCAATGTTTCCAGTTATTTATATAGCGCACACATACTCCGCAGTGCTTTACAGATAATATTTTGGCCATTCCCATCAGTCCCTGCCCCAGTGGAGCTTACAATCTATGTTTCCTCTTACTGCCGTAGTGCATACACATACACACTAGGGTTCAATTTTGTTTGGAGCCAATTAACCTACCAGTATATTTTTAGAGTGTGGGAGGAAACCGGAGCACCCGGAGGAAACCCATGCAAGCACAGGGAGAATATACAAACTCCACACAGGTAGGGCCGTGGTGGGAATCGAACCCACGACCTCAGTGCTGCGAGGCCGTAAAGCTAACCATTACACAGTCTGTGCTGACCATTACCCCATTTGAATGTATATATCTCTGTATTTTTTAATTTTTTTTTAAATAACAGCATCACAATGGGTGCAATCAGGGAGACTCCCTGAAATACTAGCAGAGTTGGCAAGTATGGTATAGTGGTTAACACACTTACCATTCGCTAATTATTTAAAATGAGCAGAGTTTGGAAGCAAATGTTCTAGTGGCAATTTATGTATATTAAAAAAAAAAATAATTCTATTACATACATGTGTGTGTGTGTGTATATATATATATATATATATATATATATATATATATATATATATATATATATATATATATATATATATATATATATATATATATACATACATACACACACACACACACACAGGAAGCTGCAAGAGAGAATGATAATAAACAGACATTTGACAGGCCAAACAGCGCCCCCTGAACTGTGGTGCCCTGTGCGATGGCACCAGCCGCACTACCCTAGCTACGGCCCTGGCATATACACACACACACACACACACACACACACACACACAGTGGGGCAAAAAAGTATTTGGACAGCCACAGATTGTGCAAGTTGTTGCACTTTAAAAGATGAGAGAGGTCTGTAATTTCCATCATAGGTACACTTTCACTGTGAAAGACAGAATCAGAACACAAAATTCTGGAAATGACATTGTATGATTTTTAAACAATTTGTATACTCTTGCGGAAAATAAATATTTGGACACCTACCAACCACCAAGAATTCTGGCTTTCATAGACCTGTTTTTAGGAAGCGCATCTATCCTCCACTCGTTACCTGTATTAATGGCACCTGTTTGAACTGGTTAACTGTATAAAAGACCCCTGTCCACACCCTCAAACAGTCAGACTGCAACCTCTCCACCATGGCCAAGACCAGAGAGCTATCTAAGGACACTTGGGACAAAATTGTAGACTTGCATAAGGCTGGGATGAGCTACTCGACAATAGGCAAGCAGCTTGGTGAGAAGAGATCAACTGTTGGAGCAATTATTAAAAAATGAAAGAAATACAAGATCACTGACAATCTCCCTCGACCAGGGGCTCCATGCAAGATCTCACCTCGTGGGGTATCAATGATCTTGGGAACGGTGAGGGATCAGCCCAGAACTACACATGGGGACCTGGTCAATGACCTTAAGAGAGCTGGGACCACAGTCACAAAGGTTACCATTAGTAACACACTACGTCGTCATGGATTCAAAGCCTGCAGCGGCCAAAAGGTCCCCCTGCTTAAGCCGGTACATGTCCAGGCCCGTCTAAAGTTTGCCCGTGACCATTTGGATGATCCAGAGGAAGATTGGGAGAATGTCATGTGGTCAGATGAGACCAAAATAGAACTTTTTTGTATAAACTCCCCACACCGTGTTTGGAGGGAGAAGAATGATGAGTGGCATCCCAAAAACACCATACCCACTGTGAAGCATGGGGGTGGAAACATCATGCTTTGGAGATGCTTTTCTGCAAAGGGGACAGGACGAATGATCCATATTACGGAGAAGATGAATGGGGACATGTAACGTGACATTTTGGGCAAAAACCTCCTTCCCTCAGTAAGAGCATTGAAGATGCAACGTGGCTGGGTCTTCCAGCATGACAATGACCCCAAATACACCGCCCGGGCAACTAAGGAGTGGCTCCGTAAGAAGAATTTCAAGGTCCTGGATTGGCCTAGCCAGTCTCCAGACCTCAACCCAATAGAAAATCTGTGGAGGGAGTTGAAAGTCCATGTTGCCCGGCGACAGCCCCAAAACATGACACATCTAGAGAAGATCTGCACTGAAGAGTGGGCCAAAATACCTGCTGCAGTGTGTGCAAACCTGGTCAAGAACTACAGGAAACGTTTGACCTCTGTAATTGCCAACCGAGGTTACTTTACAAAGTATTGAGTTAAACTTTTTGATTGTCCAAATATTTATTTTCCGCAAGAATATACAAATAAATGGTTTAAAAAACATACAATGTGATTTCCGGAATTTTTTGTTCTGATTCTCTCAGTTAAAAGTTAAAGTGTATCTATGATGGAAATTACAGACCTCTCCCATCTTTAAAAGTGGAACAACTTGCACAATCGGTGGCTGTCCAAATACTTTTTTGCCCCAGAGAGTGAGTGAGTGTGTGTGTATATATTTTTTTTTATTAGTGTATAAAAGAGGTGCACTGATTATAATGTGACACTCCGATTTACATAAAATAAATATTTAAATAACAAGAGATATGGTAAGAACTTACCTTTGTTATCTCTGTTTCTACGAAGTCCATAGGGTCCACATTGTGACCTTGGGGGTATAGCTGGATCCTGGATCCTCGGGCACCACGGAGTTAAAGCTTTCAGCTGCTCCCAGAATGCACTTGGGTCCAACCTCCCCTATACCCCGCCCCCGAGCCACAGGCACCTCAGTTGGTAAGCAGCCCAGGCCGGAGGAGGAGACGAAACAGAGAGAAGGAAGACTGGAACACACAAGAACCATACTCACAGAAATGGAAGATGGAAAACCGGTGACCAGTCACAGAGCCCATATGAAGCCAGGTGCGTCAGGGCGGGTGCCCTGTGGACCCTATGGACTTCGTAGAAACAGAGATAACAAAGGTAAGTTCTTACCATATCTCTTGTTTTCTACTTCAGGGTCCATAGGGGTCCACAGGGTGACCTTGGGGATGTCCCAAAGCAGTCCAACTAAGGGCGGGGACGCTCCTGTGCTGATAGGAGAACCCGGCGCCCAAAGGATGCATCCTGAGAGGCAAAGGTGTCAAACGCATAGAACCTCAAAAAGGTCTGAATGGAAGACCAGGTGGCCGCCTTACAGAGCTGAACAGCAGAGGCGCCACGGCTAGCAGCCCAAGAAGGGCCCACAGACCGAGTGGAATGAGCCTTAACAGAGGCTGGAACAGGTAAACCCTCCTGCATATAAGCCTCAATAATAACAGAACGAAGCCAACGGGCTAGAGTCTGTTTGTTGGCAGGCCAACCCCTCTTGTGAAAACCAAAGAGGATAAACAAAGAAACCGATTTCCTCACAGAACTAGTCCGGTCCACATAAACCTTGAGTGCACGGACAACGTCTAAGGAAGCCTCCCCAGCCGAAAGATCAGGCGACTGAAAGGCTGGTACAACAATTTCCTGATTAATGTGGAACCTGGAAACCACCTTAGGCAGGAACTCAGGACGAGTGCGAAGCACCGCTCTGTCCTGATGAAAAATCAGAAAAGAGGGACGACAAGAAAGCGCCCCCAAATCTGAAACCCTCCTGGCAGAAGCAATTGCCAAGAGGAAAACAGTTTTAAAAGTTAGCCACTTGAGCTCCACTGACTCCAAGGGCTCAAAAGGCGGACCCTGTAAGGCCCGAAGAACCACCGCCAAATCCCACGGGGCCACAGGTGGCACAAAGGGAGGCTGGATTCTCAAAACTCCCTGGAAAAAGGTGCATACGTCCGGCATAGCAGCGATCCTGCGCTGGAACCACACCGACAGAGCAGACACGTGCACCTTCAGCGA
This sequence comes from Taudactylus pleione, assembly GCA_031769625.1. Classification (NCBI taxonomy): domain Eukaryota; kingdom Metazoa; phylum Chordata; class Amphibia; order Anura; family Myobatrachidae; genus Taudactylus; species Taudactylus pleione. The sequence continues at coordinate 837,184 of JAUIMM010000250.1, forward strand.
GGAAAGACGTAATCCTAAGTCCAAACCCGACTGAAGGAAAGCCAGAATACGCGAAACCCGGAACACCTGGGGATCATAGTTTCTGGCCTCGCACCACTGAAAGAAAGTGTGCCACACTCAGTGATAGATCCTCGCGGAAGCAGGCTTGCGCGCCCTCAGCATGGTGGTAATAACGGAGCTAGAAGAGCCCCGAGACCTCAGGACGGCTGTCTCAAGAGCCACGCCGTCAAAGATAGTCGACCCAGATCCGGGTGAAGACAGGGCCCCTGAGACAACAGGTCCCGCCGTTGAGGTAGGAGGTACGGAGCGTCGATGGACAGGCTCCGCAGATCGGAGTACCACGGCCTTCTGGGCCACGCTGGGGCCACCAGGATCAGTGTGCCTCCGTCCTGTTTGAACTTGCGCAGGACCCGAGGCAGCAGAGATATCGGAGGGAACAAGTAAGCCAGTTGAAACAGCCATTTCACCGACAGCGCATCTATCAGACTTGCGCCTGCTTCCTTGTCCTTGACCCGTACACAGGCAGCTTGTGATTGTGACGGGACGCCATCAGGTCCAGCTCTGGCAGCCCCCACTTGTCCACGAGTAGTTGGAATACCTCTGGATGAAGCGACCATTCCCCGGGATGCACGTCGTAACGGCTGAGGAAGTCTGCCTCCCAACTGAGGACTCCTGGGATGAAAACTGCCGAGAGAGCTGGAAGATAGCGCTCCGCCCAAGCCAGGATGCGGGACACCTCCGACATCGCAGCTCGACTGCGAGTCCCTCCCTGGTGATTGATGTACGCCACCGTGGTGGCGTTGTCTGACTGCACCTGAACGGCCCTTCCGTGAAGAGCGGTGCCGGACAACTGCAGGGCTCTGTATACTGCCCGCAGTTCCAGGATGTTGATGGGAAGAAGCGCTTCCTCCGCCGACCAACGACCCTGAAGTGACAAGGAGCCTGTCACCGCCCCCCAACCCCGGAGACTGGCATCTGTCGTGAGCAGAACCCATTCCGGGATCCAAAAGGGGCGCCCCTCTAGGAGATGAGCCGTCTGCAGCCACCAGGCTAGGGACAGACGCACCTCCGAGGACAACACCAGCATCTGAGAGCGGATCCTGTGTGGCAATCCGTTCCATTCCGAAAGAATCAGCCCCTGCAGGGGCCTGGAATGGAACTGGGCAAACTCCACCATGTCGAATGCCGACACCATGGACCCCAAAACTCTCATCGCTGAGTGCACCGACACTCTGCCAGTGCTCAGACAACTGTGAATCCGCAGCTGTAAGGAGGAGACCTTCTCTGGAGTCAGAAAAATCTGTTGCTGACGAGAGTCCAGCAGGGCCCCCAAATGAACCATCCGCTGTGATGGGATGAGGGAGGACTTCTTCCAGTTGATCAACCAGCCGTGCGCCTGTAGACAAGCGACCGTCAGGTGGAGATGCTGGATCAGTACCTCCGGGGAGCTAGCCAGCAAGAGGAGGTCGTCTAGATACGGTAGCAACCGTATTCCCTGGCTCCGAAGATGAGCCGCCATGACCGCCATCACCTTGGTAAATACCCTTGGTGCCGTGGAGAGACCAAAGGGTAGAGCCCTGAATTGGTAGTGGTTGTGGAGAATAGCAAACCGCAGAAACCGTTGGTGCGATGTTGCTATAGGCACATGGAGGTAGGCGTCCTGGATATCCAGGGAGACCATATAGTCCCCTGGTTCCATCGCCAGAATGATGGAACGCAAAGTTTCCATCCTGAATTTGGGAACCCTGAGAAACCTGTTCAGGGACTTCAAATTGAGGCTGGGGCGATGAGAGCCATTGGGTTTCTGCACCAGAAACAGCGTAGAGTAATACCCCATCCCACGTTGAGACTGTGGCACGGGTATAATGACCCCCGCCGTCAGCAAGGCCTTGGTTTTGTCCTGAGAAGGACTTGTGCAAAAAAACTGGCCAGGCGGCCTGTGCCGAAAAGACAGGGCGTACCCCTGGGAGACCACTTCTCGCACCCAGGCATCCGTGGTGGTATTGTGCCAGCACAGGGCGAATTGAAGAAGTCGGCCTCCCACTCTGGGGTCCCCCAGAGGAAGGCCCGTCCCATCACGCAGAAGGCTTATCTTCTTGCTTGGAAGAAGGGCGCCTAGCACTCCAGGCTTGCTTCTTTGGCTTTGAGGCGGTCTTGGGTGCGGACTGCCTCGGGAAGGACTGACCCTTTGCCTTGCCCTGAACCCGAAAGGAACGAAAGGCCGAGCTCCGGACCTTAGCAGGTGTAGTAGCTGAAGGGAGGAAGGCTGACTTGGATTTTGCCAGGGTATCTACTATTTTGTCCAGGTCCGGACCAAATAGTAATTCTCCATTAAAAGGTAAGGCCTCCAAGCCTTTCTTTGAATCCGCGTCTGCTCTCCAAGACCGCAACCACAAGGATCTACGAGCAGACACTGCTGCCGCCGAAACCCTAGAGGTCAACAGGCTAGCATCCAACGATGCTTCTCCAATGTAGGAGGCGTCCCTCTGGACGTCCGGAGCTTCATCCGTAAACGTGTCCTCCAAGGCGTTGGCCCACCCCTCAATGGCCTTGGCCACCCAGGAGATGGCCATGGACGGCCGGGCTACAGCTCCTGAGAGAGAATAAATAGACTTTAGACACGTCTCCACCTTCCTGTCCGTAGGATCCTTCAGCGAGGATATAGACGGCAATGGCAAAGTAGCACTCCTGATGAGGCGTGTTACATGGGAATCGACTGCAGGCGGAGTTTCCCATTTCTTACAATGCGCTTCCGGGAATGGATAATTGGACGCCAAGCGTTTCTGTGGCAGGAAACGCTTACTGGGTGTCTGCCAGGCCACCGCCATGTGATCAGTCAACTGATCAGACAAGGGGAACGCTGCAGAAGTAACCTTAGCTTTTTTAAAACTAGGATACCTCGACTTGGGAGCGGGTGCCTCATCCTCAATCAGAAGAATGGCCAGCACCGCCTTAACCAGAGCCCGCACATTGATGGAAGACTTAGTGTCTACCTCCTGGACTGAGGCATCTGAGGCTGAGTCATCCTGCACCTCACCATCATCCGAGGACCCCTCAGAATCCGAAAGATGCGCAGCCTGCGCCATGACTGAGCGTTTAGACGCCCTGGAGGGCACGTCACTGCGCAACATCGACTGAAAAGCCGAAGATGCTGTCGCCAAATCTTGGACAGTGTGGAAAAGCACATCCACCCAGGGTGGAGGAGCTGCCACAGGAGCCTGAAACGGCACCACAGCCTGCTGTGCCACAGGGGTGGACTGAATATACATTGGCAACCCCGCATAGGGACCAACAGGCTGAGACCCCGGGGGAGTCTGCAATAATTGTGGGACACCCGGGGAATGGGGGATGGCAGGCAGGGGCAACGCCCTAGTAGGGGCGGCAGTCGGGACCGACAGACGGTCCGCGATGGACACCAGCACCTGGGAAAACATCGCCCATGGTGGCTCCTGCGACATGGGAGGTTTAGGCATACCAGGGAGCGCCTGGCACTGTCCGCACAGGCCGTCCTGTGACAAATCCTCCCTATCCACTCCTGCAGAACAGCGCCTGCAGGAGAACAATACCGGAGCCCCGGAGTGCTCAATCTCCTCCTCAGACATGACTTAGGAAGAAAACGTGCGCACTCACCAGTGTGCTGAACAACAGCCCACAATATGGTACTGTGTAGCACACAACTGTATGTGACGGACCTCACAAATACGTGATTTATATAGGTGAGGCAAATTATTCTCATTATTTATTTCAATGTTTCCAGTTATTTATATAGCGCACACATACTCCGCAGTGCTTTACAGATAATATTTTGGCCATTCCCATCAGTCCCTGCCCCAGTGGAGCTTACAATCTATGTTTCCTCTTACTGCCGTAGTGCATACACATACACACTAGGGTTCAATTTTGTTTGGAGCCAATTAACCTACCAGTATATTTTTAGAGTGTGGGAGGAAACCGGAGCACCCGAAGGAAACCCATGCAAGCACAGGGAGAATATACAAACTCCACACAGGTAGGGCCGTGGTGGGAATCGAACCCACGACCTCAGTGCTGCGAGGCCGTAAAGCTAACCATTACACAGTCTGTGCTGACCATTACCCCATTTGAATGTATATATCTCTGTATTTTTTAATTTTTTTTTAAATAACAGCATCACAATGGGTGCAATCAGGGAGACTCCCTGAAATACTAGCAGAGTTGGCAAGTATGGTATAGTGGTTAACACACTTACCATTCGCTAATTATTTAAAATGAGCAGAGTTTGGAAGCAAATGTTCTAGTGGCAATTTATGTATATTAAAAAAAAAAATAATTCTATTACATACATGTGTGTGTGTGTGTATATATATATATATATATATATATATATATATATATATATATATATATATATATATATATATATATATATATATATATACATACACACACACACACACACAGGAAGCTGCAAGAGAGAATGATAATAAACAGACATTTGACAGGCCAAACAGCGCCCCCTGAACTGTGGTGCCCTGTGCGATGGCACCAGCCGCACTACCCTAGCTACGGCCCTGGCATATACACACACACACACACACACACACACACACACAGTGGGGCAAAAAAGTATTTGGACAGCCACAGATTGTGCAAGTTGTTGCACTTTAAAAGATGAGAGAGGTCTGTAATTTCCATCATAGGTACACTTTCACTGTGAAAGACAGAATCAGAACACAAAATTCTGGAAATGACATTGTATGATTTTTAAACAATTTGTATACTCTTGCGGAAAATAAATATTTGGACACCTACCAACCACCAAGAATTCTGGCTTTCATAGACCTGTTTTTAGGAAGCGCATCTATCCTCCACTCGTTACCTGTATTAATGGCACCTGTTTGAACTGGTTAACTGTATAAAAGACCCCTGTCCACACCCTCAAACAGTCAGACTGCAACCTCTCCACCATGGCCAAGACCAGAGAGCTATCTAAGGACACTTGGGACAAAATTGTAGACTTGCATAAGGCTGGGATGAGCTACTCGACAATAGGCAAGCAGCTTGGTGAGAAGAGATCAACTGTTGGAGCAATTATTAAAAAATGAAAGAAATACAAGATCACTGACAATCTCCCTCGACCAGGGGCTCCATGCAAGATCTCACCTCGTGGGGTATCAATGATCTTGGGAACGGTGAGGGATCAGCCCAGAACTACACATGGGGACCTGGTCAATGACCTTAAGAGAGCTGGGACCACAGTCACAAAGGTTACCATTAGTAACACACTACGTCGTCATGGATTCAAAGCCTGCAGCGGCCAAAAGGTCCCCCTGCTTAAGCCGGTACATGTCCAGGCCCGTCTAAAGTTTGCCCGTGACCATTTGGATGATCCAGAGGAAGATTGGGAGAATGTCATGTGGTCAGATGAGACCAAAATAGAACTTTTTTGTATAAACTCCCCACACCGTGTTTGGAGGGAGAAGAATGATGAGTGGCATCCCAAAAACACCATACCCACTGTGAAGCATGGGGGTGGAAACATCATGCTTTGGAGATGCTTTTCTGCAAAGGGGACAGGACGAATGATCCATATTACGGAGAAGATGAATGGGGACATGTAACGTGACATTTTGGGCAAAAACCTCCTTCCCTCAGTAAGAGCATTGAAGATGCAACGTGGCTGGGTCTTCCAGCATGACAATGACCCCAAATACACCGCCCGGGCAACTAAGGAGTGGCTCCGTAAGAAGAATTTCAAGGTCCTGGATTGGCCTAGCCAGTCTCCAGACCTCAACCCAATAGAAAATCTGTGGAGGGAGTTGAAAGTCCATGTTGCCCGGCGACAGCCCCAAAACATGACACATCTAGAGAAGATCTGCACTGAAGAGTGGGCCAAAATACCTGCTGCAGTGTGTGCAAACCTGGTCAAGAACTACAGGAAACGTTTGACCTCTGTAATTGCCAACCGAGGTTACTTTACAAAGTATTGAGTTAAACTTTTTGATTGTCCAAATATTTATTTTCCGCAAGAATATACAAATAAATGGTTTAAAAAACATACAATGTGATTTCCGGAATTTTTTGTTCTGATTCTCTCAGTTAAAAGTTAAAGTGTATCTATGATGGAAATTACAGACCTCTCCCATCTTTAAAAGTGGAACAACTTGCACAATCGGTGGCTGTCCAAATACTTTTTTGCCCCAGAGAGTGAGTGAGTGTGTGTGTATATATTTTTTTTTATTAGTGTATAAAAGAGGTGCACTGATTATAATGTGACACTCCGATTTACATAAAATAAATATTTAAATAACAAGAGATATGGTAAGAACTTACCTTTGTTATCTCTGTTTCTACGAAGTCCATAGGGTCCACATTGTGACCTTGGGGGTATAGCTGGATCCTGGATCCTCGGGCACCACGGAGTTAAAGCTTTCAGCTGCTCCCAGAATGCACTTGGGTCCAACCTCCCCTATACCCCGCCCCCGAGCCACAGGCACCTCAGTTGGTAAGCAGCCCAGGCCGGAGGAGGAGACGAAACAGAGAGAAGGAAGACTGGAACACACAAGAACCATACTCACAGAAATGGAAGATGGAAAACCGGTGACCAGTCACAGAGCCCATATGAAGCCAGGTGCGTCAGGGCGGGTGCCCTGTGGACCCTATGGACTTCGTAGAAACAGAGATAACAAAGGTAAGTTCTTACCATATCTCTTGTTTTCTACTTCAGGGTCCATAGGGGTCCACAGGGTGACCTTGGGGATGTCCCAAAGCAGTCCAACTAAGGGCGGGGACGCTCCTGTGCTGATAGGAGAACCCGGCGCCCAAAGGATGCATCCTGAGAGGCAAAGGTGTCAAACGCATAGAACCTCAAAAAGGTCTGAATGGAAGACCAGGTGGCCGCCTTACAGAGCTGAACAGCAGAGGCGCCACGGCTAGCAGCCCAAGAAGGGCCCACAGACCGAGTGGAATGAGCCTTAACAGAGGCTGGAACAGGTAAACCCTCCTGCATATAAGCCTCAATAATAACAGAACGAAGCCAACGGGCTAGAGTCTGTTTGTTGGCAGGCCAACCCCTCTTGTGAAAACCAAAGAGGATAAACAAAGAAACCGATTTCCTCACAGAACTAGTCCGGTCCACATAAACCTTGAGTGCACGGACAACGTCTAAGGAAGCCTCCCCAGCCGAAAGATCAGGCGACTGAAAGGCTGGTACAACAATTTCCTGATTAATGTGGAACCTGGAAACCACCTTAGGCAGGAACTCAGGACGAGTGCGAAGCACCGCTCTGTCCTGATGAAAAATCAGAAAAGAGGGACGACAAGAAAGCGCCCCCAAATCTGAAACCCTCCTGGCAGAAGCAATTGCCAAGAGGAAAACAGTTTTAAAAGTTAGCCACTTGAGCTCCACTGACTCCAAGGGCTCAAAAGGCGGACCCTGTAAGGCCCGAAGAACCACCGCCAAATCCCACGGGGCCACAGGTGGCACAAAGGGAGGCTGGATTCTCAAAACTCCCTGGAAAAAGGTGCATACGTCCGGCATAGCAGCGATCCTGCGCTGGAACCACACCGACAGAGCAGACACGTGCACCTTCAGCGAGGAAAGACGTAATCCTAAGTCCAAACCCGACTGAAGGAAAGCCAGAATACGCGAAACCCGGAACACCTGGGGATCATAGTTTCTGGCCTCGCACCACTGAAAGAAAGTGTGCCACACTCAGTGATAGATCCTCGCGGAAGCAGGCTTGCGCGCCCTCAGCATGGTGGTAATAACGGAGCTAGAAGAGCCCCGAGACCTCAGGACGGCTGTCTCAAGAGCCACGCCGTCAAAGATAGTCGACCCAGATCCGGGTGAAGACAGGGCCCCTGAGACAACAGGTCCCGCCGTTGAGGTAGGAGGTACGGAGCGTCGATGGACAGGCTCCGCAGATCGGAGTACCACGGCCTTCTGGGCCACGCTGGGGCCACCAGGATCAGTGTGCCTCCGTCCTGTTTGAACTTGCGCAGGACCCGAGGCAGCAGAGATATCGGAGGGAACAAGTAAGCCAGTTGAAACAGCCATTTCACCGACAGCGCATCTATCAGACTTGCGCCTGCTTCCTTGTCCTTGACCCGTACACAGGCAGCTTGTGATTGTGACGGGACGCCATCAGGTCCAGCTCTGGCAGCCCCCACTTGTCCACGAGTAGTTGGAATACCTCTGGATGAAGCGACCATTCCCCGGGATGCACGTCGTAACGGCTGAGGAAGTCTGCCTCCCAACTGAGGACTCCTGGGATGAAAACTGCCGAGAGAGCTGGAAGATAGCGCTCCGCCCAAGCCAGGATGCGGGACACCTCCGACATCGCAGCTCGACTGCGAGTCCCTCCCTGGTGATTGATGTACGCCACCGTGGTGGCGTTGTCTGACTGCACCTGAACGGCCCTTCCGTGAAGAGCGGTGCCGGACAACTGCAGGGCTCTGTATACTGCCCGCAGTTCCAGGATGTTGATGGGAAGAAGCGCTTCCTCCGCCGACCAACGACCCTGAAGTGACAAGGAGCCTGTCACCGCCCCCCAACCCCGGAGACTGGCATCTGTCGTGAGCAGAACCCATTCCGGGATCCAAAAGGGGCGCCCCTCTAGGAGATGAGCCGTCTGCAGCCACCAGGCTAGGGACAGACGCACCTCCGAGGACAACACCAGCATCTGAGAGCGGATCCTGTGTGGCAATCCGTTCCATTCCGAAAGAATCAGCCCCTGCAGGGGCCTGGAATGGAACTGGGCAAACTCCACCATGTCGAATGCCGACACCATGGACCCCAAAACTCTCATCGCTGAGTGCACCGACACTCTGCCAGTGCTCAGACAACTGTGAATCCGCAGCTGTAAGGAGGAGACCTTCTCTGGAGTCAGAAAAATCTGTTGCTGACGAGAGTCCAGCAGGGCCCCCAAATGAACCATCCGCTGTGATGGGATGAGGGAGGACTTCTTCCAGTTGATCAACCAGCCGTGCGCCTGTAGACAAGCGACCGTCAGGTGGAGATGCTGGATCAGTACCTCCGGGGAGCTAGCCAGCAAGAGGAGGTCGTCTAGATACGGTAGCAACCGTATTCCCTGGCTCCGAAGATGAGCCGCCATGACCGCCATCACCTTGGTAAATACCCTTGGTGCCGTGGAGAGACCAAAGGGTAGAGCCCTGAATTGGTAGTGGTTGTGGAGAATAGCAAACCGCAGAAACCGTTGGTGCGATGTTGCTATAGGCACATGGAGGTAGGCGTCCTGGATATCCAGGGAGACCATATAGTCCCCTGGTTCCATCGCCAGAATGATGGAACGCAAAGTTTCCATCCTGAATTTGGGAACCCTGAGAAACCTGTTCAGGGACTTCAAATTGAGGCTGGGGCGATGAGAGCCATTGGGTTTCTGCACCAGAAACAGCGTAGAGTAATACCCCATCCCACGTTGAGACTGTGGCACGGGTATAATGACCCCCGCCGTCAGCAAGGCCTTGGTTTTGTCCTGAGAAGGACTTGTGCAAAAAAACTGGCCAGGCGGCCTGTGCCGAAAAGACAGGGCGTACCCCTGGGAGACCACTTCTCGCACCCAGGCATCCGTGGTGGTATTGTGCCAGCACAGGGCGAATTGAAGAAGTCGGCCTCCCACTCTGGGGTCCCCCAGAGGAAGGCCCGTCCCATCACGCAGAAGGCTTATCTTCTTGCTTGGAAGAAGGGCGCCTAGCACTCCAGGCTTGCTTCTTTGGCTTTGAGGCGGTCTTGGGTGCGGACTGCCTCGGGAAGGACTGACCCTTTGCCTTGCCCTGAACCCGAAAGGAACGAAAGGCCGAGCTCCGGACCTTAGCAGGTGTAGTAGCTGAAGGGAGGAAGGCTGACTTGGATTTTGCCAGGGTATCTACTATTTTGTCCAGGTCCGGACCAAATAGTAATTCTCCATTAAAAGGTAAGGCCTCCAAGCCTTTCTTTGAATCCGCGTCTGCTCTCCAAGACCGCAACCACAAGGATCTACGAGCAGACACTGCTGCCGCCGAAACCCTAGAGGTCAACAGGCTAGCATCCAACGATGCTTCTCCAATGTAGGAGGCGTCCCTCTGGACGTCCGGAGCTTCATCCGTAAACGTGTCCTCCAAGGCGTTGGCCCACCCCTCAATGGCCTTGGCCACCCAGGAGATGGCCATGGACGGCCGGGCTACAGCTCCTGAGAGAGAATAAATAGACTTTAGACACGTCTCCACCTTCCTGTCCGTAGGATCCTTCAGCGAGGATATAGACGGCAATGGCAAAGTAGCACTCCTGATGAGGCGTGTTACATGGGAATCGACTGCAGGCGGAGTTTCCCATTTCTTACAATGCGCTTCCGGGAATGGATAATTGGACGCCAAGCGTTTCTGTGGCAGGAAACGCTTACTGGGTGTCTGCCAGGCCACCGCCATGTGATCAGTCAACTGATCAGACAAGGGGAACGCTGCAGAAGTAACCTTAGCTTTTTTAAAACTAGGATACCTCGACTTGGGAGCGGGTGCCTCATCCTCAATCAGAAGAATGGCCAGCACCGCCTTAACCAGAGCCCGCACATTGATGGAAGACTTAGTGTCTACCTCCTGGACTGAGGCATCTGAGGCTGAGTCATCCTGCACCTCACCATCATCCGAGGACCCCTCAGAATCCGAAAGATGCGCAGCCTGCGCCATGACTGAGCGTTTAGACGCCCTGGAGGGCACGTCACTGCGCAACATCGACTGAAAAGCCGAAGATGCTGTCGCCAAATCTTGGACAGTGTGGAAAAGCACATCCACCCAGGGTGGAGGAGCTGCCACAGGAGCCTGAAACGGCACCACAGCCTGCTGTGCCACAGGGGTGGACTGAATATACATTGGCAACCCCGCATAGGGACCAACAGGCTGAGACCCCGGGGGAGTCTGCAATAATTGTGGGACACCCGGGGAATGGGGGATGGCAGGCAGGGGCAACGCCCTAGTAGGGGCGGCAGTCGGGACCGACAGACGGTCCGCGATGGACACCAGCACCTGGGAAAACATCGCCCATGGTGGCTCCTGCGACATGGGAGGTTTAGGCATACCAGGGAGCGCCTGGCACTGTCCGCACAGGCCGTCCTGTGACAAATCCTCCCTATCCACTCCTGCAGAACAGCGCCTGCAGGAGAACAATACCGGAGCCCCGGAGTGCTCAATCTCCTCCTCAGACATGACTTAGGAAGAAAACGTGCGCACTCACCAGTGTGCTGAACAACAGCCCACAATATGGTACTGTGTAGCACACAACTGTATGTGACGGACCTCACAAATACGTGATTTATATAGGTGAGGTCTGTAGAAACACCCTTCCCCCGCACACCTGTAGGGCTTGTAGGAGAAGGAAAGGGATAGGTATAGGCTGACAGTAAGTAGAAAAAAAGACACAGACAGGAAGCACTAGCAAAAGTCACATACCATGCAGGAAGATATACTCACTGCACCTTTCTACTACAATCAACCTCCCAGATTCAGTGTCTGGGAGGGATATAGTGCTGTGTACACTGTCCTTTTGCAGGGGAGAGGTACACAGGGGGACCGGTCCGCGTGCTCCCTGAGAGTATCCGCGCTGCCACAGAGAAAATGGCCGCTGGAGACCTCAGAGGAGGAGTGGCCGAGTAGCTGCAGCTCAGCGACGCCAGACTCCGTGCTGAAAGGCGCGCTGAGCTGAGGGGGGGAGCCGCTAGACAGGGAAGGCTTCCTCCCCTGGCTAGCATATTTAACCCCCGGGTTGCCGGCATCCCGCTTGCCGCATAATTTACCCTGGTGGTCTAGTGGTCTGGCGGGGTATGCCTCCGCTGGAGGGGGGGCCGCCGCCACCGCTAGCGCCCCCGGTCTGTCCCCTAGACCGGGGGCATGGGACTGCAATTACAAGGAACCCGCGCACCGCCGCTAATCAGCGGTGCGCGGCTTACCTTAATCTCCCCGGCGTCTTCCGGCAGCAGTCCCGGGGGAAGCCAGAGTCCGGCTAGTACAGACTCTGGCTTCCCCCGCCGCGATCCCCAGTTCAGTGCTGGCATCGCGGCGCCAGCAGGGAGATGGAGCGGCAGCGTGGGCGTCTGTACAGACAGCCCATCGCTGCCGCTCTGGAGAAAAAAAACTAAAAGTAAAAAATAAATTTAACCTAGTTAAATAAAAAGCTTTAGGGGGCTGCTCCTGCAGCCCCCCCCCCCCCGCAGGGTGACCCGACTCCGGCCGGGCACCATCTTAAACTGAGGTGCCTGTGACTCGGGGGCGGGGTATATGGGAGGTTGGACCCAAGTGCATCCTGGGAGCAGCTGAAAGCTTTAACTCCGTGGTGCCCGAGGATCCAGGATCCAGCTATACCCCCAAGGTCACCCTGTGGACCCCTATGGACCCTGAAGTAGAAAATTGAATTACCATACGTGACACCTCAAAAAATCATTGAGTGGCTGCTACAAAATAGTGATAGGGTATGGCACCCAATAAATAAACTCTAATAAAGTGAAAAAGAAGCGCCTTCTAGTGTCTAGAAAACTTTAGAAAACAAACACTGAAAGTGAAAAAAGTCATGATAAATCTACTACTTATCTGGTGAGATGTTCTTCGGTCAAATGACTATTAGGGAGGGATATGGAAAGGAAAAAACAAAACATAAAACATAGTGTGTACCATCCTGTACTGTGTATTACTAATAATCAAACTGACCCTTTTAGGGATAATTACTTTCCCAAAGGGAATTTTCCAAGACACATGCCAGGGTCAAAAAAGGATTATTTTTAAAAAACAAAATTTTAATGACAGTATCCAACAATGGTAAAAAAAAAACACATACAAGAAATTTGGGAAAGAAATTATCCCTAAAAGGTTCAGTTTGATTATTAGACAGTATATAATACACAGTACAGGATGGTACACACTGTTTTTCTTTTCCGTATCCCTCCCTAATGGTTATTTGACCAAAGAACATCTCACCAGATAAGTAGTGGATTTATCACAAGTTTTTTCACTTTCCGTGTTTGTTTTATAAAGTTTTCTAGACACTAGTAGGCGCTTCTTTTTTCACTTTATTACATACACTCATATATACAGTATCAGTCAAAAGTTTAGACACCTTCTCATTCAATGGTTTTTGTTTATTTAAATTATTTTCAGCATAGTAGATTAATACTGAAGACATCAAAACTATGAAAGAACACATATGGAAGTATGTTGTAAACAAAAAAAAGTGTTAAATCAAAATAGGTTTTATATTTTAGATTCCTCAAAGTAGCACCCTTTTGCTTGGATGACAGCTTTGCACACTCTTGGCATTCTCTCAATCAGCTTCATGAGGTAGTCTCCTGGAATGGTTTTCCAACAGTCTTGAAGGAGTTCCCAGAGGTGATGAGCACTTGTTGGCTGCTTTTCCTTCACTCTTCTGTCCAATTCATCCCGACCCAAACCAGCTCAATTGGGTTTAGGTCTGGTGATTGTGGAGGCCAGGTCATCTGATGCAGCACTCCATCACTTTCCTTCTTGGTCAAGTAGCCTTTACATAGCCTGGAGGTGTGTTTGGGATCATTGTCTTGTTGAAAAACAAATGATGGTCCCAGTAAGCACAAACCAGATGGGATGGCATGGTGCTGCAGAATGCTGTGGTAGCCATGCTGGTTAAGTGTGCCTTGAATTTTGAATAAATCACCAACAGTGTCACAAGCAAAGCACCCCTACACCATCACACCTCCTCCTCCATGCTTCACAGTGGGAACCACACATGCAGAAACCATCTGCTCACCTTCTCTGCGTCTCACAAAGACACGGCGGTTGGAACCAAAAATCTCAAATTTGGACTCATCAGACCAAAGTACAGATTTCCACTGGTCTAATGTCCATTCCTTGTGTTTCTTGGCCCAAACAATTCTCTTCTTCTTGTTATTCATCTTCAGTAGTGGCTTCTTCACAGCTATACGACCAGGAAGGCCTGATACTCAAAGTAATAATGGACTGTCGTTTCTCTTTACTGAGTTAAGTGGTTGGTGCCATAATATGGATAACAACAGTAGTCAAATAGTGGTGTCCACTGTGTACTAACCCTACCTCTGCACAACACAACTGATGGTCTCAAACACAACTGTTAATTCAAAACCATTCCAGGAGACTACCTCATGAAGCTGATTGAGAGAATGCCAAGAGTGTGCAAAGCTGTCATCCAAGCAAAAGGGGGCCACTTTGAGGAATCTAAAATAGAAAACATATTTTGCTTTGTTTTACACTGTTTTGTTTACAACATAATTCCATATGTATTCTTTCATAGTTTTGATGTCCTCAGCAGATTTAAAGGTTATACCATGGGTTAACCGTTTTAACACTAACAGTACTGCAACTACTAAGATTGTGAAAGATCTTTGGTCTGTAGTAAACACTGATAATGAATTACCGACTTTAATGACTACTAAGGTAATGCCTTGTTACACTAGGCCGAGGAACCTTAAGGATCGGTTGGTCAAATTAGATGTGGCCAAAATAAAAGGAAAAGGGAAAGAAAAAACCTGTACATTTTTTGTCCCAAAAAAATGGGTACCACCGATGCTTGGGGTGCATCACCTGCCGATCGGTTATTTTGTGTGATACTTTTCACCATCCCTATACAGGGAGGAAATTTTTGATTACTTCACCTGTTACATGTAACACTATGTTTGTGGTATATCTGCTGTCTTGCCCATGTGGCCTTTGCTATGTGGGCAAGACGGAACGTCAGATTAAAGAACGTATGGCCTTACATCGTTCAGCCATACGTATTGGCCTGAGTACAGGTTGTAGTGAACAACCAGTAGCTAAACATTGGATTGCCTTGAAGCATGCAGTAACCGATTTGAGGTTTAGAATTATTGAACATATCCCTCAGAGTATTCGAGGGGGGAATAGGGCTAAGAGATTGTTGCAGGCAGAGCGTCGATGGATTTATAAATTAGATATGTTGGCCCCCAAGGGGTTAAATGAATCTCTTGGTCTACATTGTCTTTTGTAGAATGTTCTTGGTAGAATATATTTATTTATTCACATCTTGTATTAATGTATTATGATGTCCTTTATGCATTTTAGCACTATGTGTTAGAGATATGTTAATTATGCATTTAATGATAAGCGATGTATCTAATGTAGACATTATTAATGTGTCATTTGTAAAAGGATATCGTAATATGTTATGTGTAGTTGCTATGGCAACGGAGAATGCTCAGGTGACTAGGTGACGCTGTTGTCTCAGCCCTATGATGTCACGCAGGCTGCGACTCTCTGTGATGGACGCATGCTGTGTGGGGCGGATGTGAGGTCCCACAGGCTGCGACTGATCCCGATGAGTGTGCGCCGGGTGAGACGGATAGGGGCGGACACCAGTGAACGGAAGCACCTGAGTGAGGTAATGTTAATCATATGTGTATATATTTGTTTGTATGCACTTGTGGTGTTTGTATCCCAGACGAAGGGCGTTTGCCCGAAACGTTGGATTGGATTATGTATTCAATTTCTTGTGAAATTCATTGTCAGTCATCGAGTGCTGCCACTTTTTCCTGAGAGAGAGAGATATATATGATAGATTATATATATATATATATATATATATATATATATAATCTATCATACGGTATGAAAGTGACTCATTCATTAAAGTACTCATTGATTAAGTATAGTGGCGAAGATTTCAATATAAGAGGATAAAAAACATGATTTAACTTTTATGTCCTGGCACGAGTGACTTTGCTAGGTGGGCAACATTTGATGCAGCTGTTAGCACATTTATTGACTACACTAACGCTTGAGAGATATACAGTGGCGGAACTCCCGGAGACAATGGAGTCATTTGCCGCCGGGCTCCAGCCCTTAAGGGGGCACCTGGCTCCATTGTCCCCTGGGCCGTTCCGGGCACTGCTATGGAGATGGAGCGCCGCTGATATATATCTATATCTATATCTATACATACACAGACACACACACACACAGGTTTGTCTCTGCATACACACACAAAAAAATAAAAAATTAAAAGCCACAGTGCCTGCCAGAGTGCACATGATGAGATGTTGACTCCATTTAAATTGGAATGAAGAAACAAAAACATGCTATATGGAGGACAACAGATTCACTTTTGTGACATTTGAAAATAACAAATAAGGAAGTCGAGTTACTTTCACCTCTACTAAAAATGATGTCACAACACAGCCATAGGCAGGGTAATGCTGCAAATACACTTTGTAATCGCCTTTCCCTGTGCCGATTCTTGTCACAGCACACATCACATTATAAATTTTAGAAACAATTACTTCTATAAAGGCCACTTGGGATCTACAATAAATGCCAAACAAATCTACTAACCAGGATGGAGAAATCCCCCACAATTTGCCAACATACATAAAAACTCAGTATGTATTTCAAGAATAAATTGTACTTACGTAGAAAATGTTTTTCTAATAACGCAATTTCTAGATGCCCCTTCACCTCGTTCAATCGGTCAGCGTCTGTCCGGTTAAAATCCGGTATTCCAGAAGCCATGATGATGGTCCCTGAACCAGCCTAAGAAGGAGTTAAACAGTAACATAAGCCACTCCGAAAATATCAGGCCACACACTGCAGTGTGAATGCATTAACAACGCAAACTCTCCATGTGTACGCAGTAAAATAATCATTTTCTTCTGTATACAACTATTCAAATCATGAAAATGTGCTGTCTCCTCTAAACAAACCAGGGCTGACGCTCCTACAGCAAATTCGTAATAAGGCAGTATTAACCTTATTCCTTGAGCGGTGGTCAAAGCACAAAACCTGCAGTATCAGATAAATAATGGAAAGTAGAACAGCAGCATTCTGTTGAGGTTTGAACTACTGCACAAAGCCTTTTTTTTTTTTTAAAGAACCTGGAGAGTGAGAGAAATAGGACTCCTGAGTGTACGCAGGCGTAGACCTATACAGTCAGCATTCCTGCAGTAGTAAGAGAAGCTGCAACGTCACTGAGGCCTTAAAAAAAAAAAATTAAGATAGGGAGGGAGCCAAACACACTGCAGGGTTTCACATTTTCTCATAAAAGGTATTAAAAGAGCAAAAACCAATTCAATGGAATAAGAGATGCTCATTAAATCAGATGACCATTTTACACATATATTAAAATAATGAGTTTTTTTATTCAGATTGGGAAAATCAGTATGTAATCCTCATATTATAGATGGAAGCAATGTACAATCTGCCCCCTGACAGTGCTAAAGACGACAAAAAAAAAAAAAAACCACTGGGCTTTAGGCAACAAATTAGAGTAAAATAGGTTTATTTGTTTTAGTCATTGTGTTTGTTAGATTATTTTATTTTTTTTCCATTTCTTACACATAAATGTAATAAGTACATGTGGCAAGTTTCATTCAAACATATACTGTATACAGCTTTAAGTTCATACTGCATAGTTAACTGCGGGAGACTGACGAGTTTTCGGAGAGTCCCCCAGACCACCGGAAGAGCCAGTAGATCTCCTGCAACACGCACACTTCTTAATAAATTGGCTGGATGTAGAGAGAATACCACAAATTGCGGGTCCATGGGAAAGGGGGTGGTTAATTGCGCTTCTTTTTAGCCTTGTCCCTTCCCCACAGACCTGCAACTCACACCATTTTTATACACCAGGTGCGGTGCCCAATGATGTGAAGAGCACGGCCCCGCCCCCATAGTGGTCAGCTGCATCTCCTCTCCAAGCTTTGAGGAAAGGAGAAATATATTCAGCAAGTACACCCATCAGCCATAGCATCAAAACCACTGACAGGTGAAGTGAATAACATTGATTATCTTGCTACAATGACAACTGTCAAGGGGTGAGATCTTAAGCAGTTGATGTGTTGGATGCAGGAAAAATGATCAAGCGTAAGTATCTGACAGACTATGGCAAGGGCCATATTGTGATGGCTAGACGACTGGGTCAGAGCAGGTCTTGTGGGGTGCTCCCGGTACACAGTGGTTAGTACCTACCAAAAGTGGTCTGGGAAACAACAACCAGAAAACCAGCGACAGGATCATTGGCGGCCAGGGCTCATTTGCTGCTAGCCTGTCTGGTCCGATACCAAAGAACTACTGTAGCACAAGTTGCTGAGAAAGTTAATGCTGGCTATGATACAAAGGTACAACATGTATTTGCAAATGCATGCAACTAATATCTCTGAATTTCTATGACCATATAGTCTTCATATATTGTTGCAAGTACTATTCAGTGTGCTGAGGAACAATAGGGGGTTAAATCCCCCTCCTTTTTCTACTTATGATACAAAGGTGTCAGAACACACAGTGCTTGCTGAGTAGTCACAGACCAGTCAAAGTGCCCATGCTGACACCAGTCCCACACCGAAAGCGCCTACAATGGGCGTGCGAGCATTGGACCTGGACCATGGAGAAATGATAGAAGGTGGCCTGGTCTGATGAATCAAGTTTTATTTTACATCATGTGGACAGCTGGGCGTGTGTGTCATTCACATGGGGAAGATATGGCACCAGGTTGCAGTATGGGAAGAAGGCAAGCCAGCGGAGGCAGTGTGAGTGTCAGTCTCTACATCTTTTCATGACAGCAGTATTCCCTGATGGCAGTGGCTTCTTTCAGCGGGATAATGCGCCCTGCCATACTGCAAAAAAAGTCCAGGAATGGTTTCCAGAACAAATTCTAAGTCCTCCAATTTCTCCAGATCTCAATTGGAATGAACATCTATGGGATGTGCGGGAAAAAAAAAAAAGTCTGACAGGAGCCATGAAAGCCCCACCTCAAAGCTTATAGGACTTACAGGATCTGCTGCTGAAGTCTAGGTGCCAGATACCACAGGACTCTGTCCGCACCAGCAGTCATGGACACCACTGGCCTGCCACCAACACTCAGCAGGCTAATGGTTGCTGGTCTTCCCAATTAAAATCGCTAACAGTACAGAGCTGGGATCGCCTAGAGATGGTATAACACTTCTCTCCGGTGTATACACTAAACTCCAACACCCTGGGGCCTTTTAAGAGAGGAGGGGGCGCATGTGCAGCCTTCGTTTGGGCCCTTACCTCTCTGGCAGTGGAGTAGATTCTGGATTAATGTCAGAACCTACTGCAAATGCGTGGATCTCTGGGAAAATGGCACCGACACCTTATTCCCAGGGACATCTCTACTCATGCGCGAGACACCGGGAAACTGGCCACCACCATTTTCCCTGTGATTTTTGCCACTTTGGAACGACGACCCAGCACTGAACAGCAGCACTCGGAAGACTGTGGAAAGGGGAGCATAAATTAAATATGGGTGTGCGTTGTGGGCCTCCCTGGACTCAGGGGCCCATGTGCACCGCACTCCCTGCACCCTACATCAATATGCTCCAGCACAGATGACACAAGCAGGGAATCACCCATCAGCCAGCCACTATAAAAACCTGCTCAGTGCACTCCTCCAGTACCATAGTATCTATTGTGTTGTATATAGGTGCACCCACTCAAGAAATATATTTTTTCCTCCAGTGTTTAAACTCCAGGGCTCAGTTTCCTCAACAGCACATCCTAACCTGCTTTTCCATCTGTAGCATTTGCAGGCAGAGTCCTCACACCAGCTAAGTACTGGGAACCAACTACACTGGGACACAACCTGGGCCTTCACTGAGTAAAGTCTATATCGTTTTGCAGAGTTTCCTGGTGAAGTCCAGTGGGGTCTTTGGTTGAGCCAATTCCTCTGGTTTGCATTTATCTGCTGTTCGTGTGTGTACTGTTATACTTGCTGTTTGTTTTGAGCTCCAGTGTTATTGCTATATACTCCATGTATCTCTCTCTGCATGCTACACGCTGTTCCCACAGTGCCAACACATCTGTGCCACTCATTGCATGCCATGTGATTGTTCCACAGTGCCAACGCATGTATTTTGGTACACACTACACACTGTCCAAACAGTGCCAACACCCTTGTATACCCTATTACACGCTACGCACTTTGCAAACAGTGCTAATGCATCAGTGTATCTCGTGGCACGCTGCAAAAATCCCACACACTTTGCGTACTCAGTTGTAGTGTCAAAATTTGTACCTACTGTGTTAAACACCTCAGGTATAGTATATCCTGGCTACCACCTCTCAGTGTATTGTAGCTATACCTCTACAGACACCTTCAGAGGTCTTGCCGAGTCCATGCCTCGACGGGTCAGCTGTTTTGGTGGCACGAGGGGGGGGGGAAGCAACATAATATTAGGCAGGTGGTTTTAATATTATGGCACATCAGTGTATGTCATACAGTAAGCGTGTATTACAGCTAGTGTGTAAATAGTTGTAAAGGTGTAGTACAAATAAATAAAAAAATTTAAAAAAAAGCAACAAACTTCAAGACTAATTACCAGCAACACTTCAGCTACTGAACCACACATATTTAGGTACAGATTCAATTAGCCGTGAGCTGCCAACATATTTATGCGCCTTTAAAGTAAGCGGATTATGCTAGTACTTCCATAGGCTGCCAGCAAAATAGGCTTTCTGTAGTTTAGGTGCGAAAGCTTCCAGAGAACCCGTCCACATGGCTTCCACAGCCAATTCGATCGTCCCCTGCCTGTAGTAAATATATAAAATTATTATCTCTAATAACTGCACAAAATTGAACTCTCAAAACGATTTATGGAGCAGCAATATGAATGGCATAGCTATCTAGAAAAGCATAGTTTACAAGTAGTCCTGGTCCTTGCATGCCCCACTTTAAAGAGCTTCAGGGTACCTTCAAGGATACCAGGGGTAATGTCAAGCTCTCTTCAATCTGCCAACTAGTAGATCTGCAACATAACACTGCCCTGGTCTTCCCCATCACTCAACATTGTTCAAAACAAATAATTGGTAAAACACACCACCTTATATGTATCCATATATAAATACACAGCACATAACAGGAAAATGTAGACAACATGTGGGAGTTAAAAAAAAAAAAAAATACAAAGTACATACTTCTATAGGCTACCCCACAAGTTTCTTTGTCCCTTTCACTTTGTGGTGCAAATCTAAAACCACACGTCACTCCTTTAATAACACAGTAGGCAAGGAGCTTAATGGGATTTGGTATGAAATACCGGTTCAAATCCCGGCAGCTCCAGCCCGACGTGGAAGGAAATCCAGATCGTCTGAAAAGGTAAGTATGAACTAACCTAACTGTACCCCCTAACCCTCCTTTAGGGTGCCTAACCCTGACCTCCACCCCCTGTGCCTAAACCTAACCCCCCCACCCCTTTCCCCGCTGTCTAAACCCCCGGGGGGGGGTGCCTAACCGTAACCCTCCCCCCCCACTAGCCTAACCCTAACCTCCTGGGGGGTGCGTAACCCTAAACCTGCCCCCCCCCGCACAGCTGTCCGCGCTCAGGGCCCTGCATCCCTTTATTCGGAATGCCGGGTGCCGGTCTCCAGGCGTAGGTTAGTTAACTCACGCCGGGATTCTGTAGTCTAGATTCCGGCAGTCAGCATAGTGACTGCCAGCATCTTAAACGTACACCGCTTAATGTACCTCTACTTTTGGCTGGTACACAAAGAAAGCACACTTTATGGATGTTTCACTGTCACACAAGAACAATCTTGGACCAGTACAACAGGAGTAGTAAGGATTAAATCAACACTCACGCAATACGAGAGACAACCAGGGCCGTAACACGGGGTGTGCAAGCAGTGACACTGTACAGAGCACAAGGCTCCATGGGCGGCACCGTTGCTGCCCTGCAGCATTGCTTCTGGCTAGCATGGTGCCTAGAACAGCACCCTGCAGCAAGGAGTGCTGCCTGAAACAACCTTTAGACGATCCAGACATGCACCCTGCAGCCTGAACAGTCGATCGGAACATCCTGTAGCCCTGCCCCCTATGTGCAATGCACCATAATTATACCATGCGATCAGAGGTCGGTGCAGTCACAGATCTTAGTTAAGCTATATTACGGCACTGGAGACACCCTCTACTATGCATCAATTTTTTTCTTTAACCCTCAGACTCCCTGCAATATGTGGCTAAAGCAAGCAGGATGCAACTCAATGGGACTCTTTCTACCTGCATATACAGTGCCTTGCAAAAGTATTCAACCCCCTTTGCATTTTTCATGTTTTGTTGCCCCACAACCTGGAATTAAAATGGATTGTTTGAAGGGGTGCATCATTTAATTCACAGAACATGCCCACAACTGTGACGTTGTTTTTTTTTATATTGTGAATCAAACATTTACGACGACATAACAGAAAAATTTAGCGTGAATATCTATTCACCCCTCTAAAGTCAGTATTTGTCGAGCCAATGCGGCAATTACAGCTGCAAGTCGCTTTGGATAAGTCTCTATGAGCTTGCCACATCTTGCCCCTGGGATTTTTGCCCATTCCTCAAGGCAAAACTGCTCCAGCTCCTTCATGTTAGATGGTTTCCGCTTGAGAACAGCAATCTTCCAAGTCTGACCACAGATTCTCAATTGGATTGAGATCTGGGCTTTGACTAGGCCATTCCAACACATTTAAAGGTTTCCCCTTAAACCACTCGAGTGTAGCTTTAGCAGTATGCTTCGGGTCACTGTCCTGCTGGAAGGTGAACCTCCGTCCCACTCTCAAATCACAGGCAGACAAACAGATTTTGCTCAAGAATATCCCTTTATATAGCACCATCCATCTTTCCCTCGACTCAAATCAGTTTCCAAGTCCCTGCTGCTGAAAAACATCCCACAGCATGATGCTGCCACCACCATGTTTCACTGTGGGGATGGTGTTCTTGGGGTGATGGGATGAGTTAGGTTTGCGCCAGACATAGCTGTTTCCTTGGTGGCCAAAACGTTAAATTTTAGTCTCATCTGACCAGAGCACCTTCCCCCATACATTTGGGGAGTTGCCCACATGCCTTTTGGCAAACTCAAATCGTGTCTTCTTATTTTTATCACTAAGTAATGGCTTTTTTCTGGCCATTCTTCCATAAAGCCCAGCTCTATGGAGTGTTTGGCTTATTGTGGTCACATGCACAGATACACCAGTCTCTGCTGTTGAACTCTGCAGCTCCTTCAGGGTTACCTTTGGTCTCTGTGCTGCCTCTCTGATTAATGACCTCCTTGCCCGGTCTGTGAGTTTTGATGGGCAGCCCTCTCTTGGCAGGTTTGTTGTGGTACCATGTTCTTTCCATTTGATGATGATGGATTTGATGGTGCTCCGGGGGATCATCAACGATTTGGATATTTTTTTTTTTATAACCCAACCCAGAATTGTACTTCTCAACAACTTTGTCCCTGACTTGTTTGGAGAGCTCCTTGGTCTTCATGGTGTGATGCCTCTTGCTTAGTGGTGTTGCAGCCTCTGGGGCCTTTCAGAAAAGGGGTGTTTATACTGACAGATCATGTGACACTTACATTTCACACAGGTGGACTTCATTTCGCTAATTAAGTGACTTCTGAAGGTAATTGTTTGCACAAGAACTTTTGAGGGGCTTCATAGCAAAGGGTATGATTACATACGCACATGCCAAATTTCAGAATTTTATTTATAAAGAATCTTTTTTTATATAAATTTTTCTCATTTCACTTCACCAAATTAGACTACTTTGTGCAGATCTATCACATAAAATTCAGATAAAAAAAAAAATACAGGTTTGTACTGTAACAAAAAAGGTAAAAAGCCAAGGGGTGAATACTTTTTGCAAGGCACTATAGAGAGGCAGCTGCCAGGGAGTATATTACAATATGCAAAAAAAGGCATAACTACACAATAGAAGCAAACCACCATATAAGAAATCTACAATGGACTAAAAATAAATATACACATTGTTGGAACAAAACAATACAAGCAATTTTAAACACAGTTTGGAAAAGAGGGTTATACAGCAGGCAAAACCCCTAATTTTCAAGGTCTTCACATCCCCATCTTATTACAATATCTCATGGCATTTTAGCTCTTAATTTAAAAACATAACACAAGTACTCCCACTGGTTATACTTAAGGTCACCCTATTAGTAAAATTACCATAAAGTGCTGGATGCCTTATAATATTCGGAAGTGTGTGTAAATCAGCTTACTGAATTGTGTACACAAAAAAGTTAAAAAGTAGTATTCCAAGTGAAGGCACTCATAAGAGGTAGGTGCCTTAAAAATTAAGTTTTATTGGTAGGCATGAAAATTTAATCCCCAGGTAAGAAGGTGAAATATTTTATAAAAGTAAAATAATTACGTATGCAAGTATAGTTTAAAATAGACTGTACAAAAGATTTTTTTTTTTATATCTATATTAGTCTAGAGCAGGGGTGAGGAACCTTTTTTCTGCTGAGGGCATTTGGATATACAGTACATCCGGAAAGTATTCACAGCGCTTCACTTTTTCCACATTTTGTTATGTTACAGCCTTATTTCAAAATTGAATAAATTAATTTTTGTCCTCAAAATTCTACACACAATACCCCATAATGATGTGTAAAAAGTTTTTTTTGAGATTTTTGCTAATTTAAATTAAAAAAAACACTAAGAAAACACATGTACACAAGTATTCACAGTCTTTGCCATGAAGCTCAAAATTGAGCTCAGGTGCATCCCGTTTCCACTGATAATCATTGAGATGTTCCTACAGTTTAATTGGAGTCCACCTGTGGTAATTCAGTTGATTAGACATGATTTTGAAAGGCATACACCTGTCTATACAAGGTCCCACACTTGACAGTGCATGCCAGAGCACACATCAAGCATGAAGTCCAAGGAATTGTCTGTAGGCCTCCGAGACAGGACTATCTCGAGGCACAAATCTGGGGAAGGGTACAGAAAATTTCTGCTGCTTTGAAGGTCCCAATTAGCACAGTGGCCTCCATTCATAAATGGAAGAAGTTCGGAATCACCAGGACTCTTCCTAGAGTTGGCCGCCCATCTAAACTAAGCGATCAAGGGAGAAGGGCCCTAGTCTGGGAGGTGACCAAGAACCCAATGGTCACTCAGTGAGAGCTACAGCATTCCTCTGTGGAGAGAGGAGAACCTTCCAGGACGACAACCGTCTCTGCAGCAATCCACCAATCAGGCCTGTATGAGAGTGGCCAGACGGAAGCCACACCTTAGTAAAAAGCATGTGGCAGCCCACCTGGAGTTTGCCAAAATGCACCTGAAGGACTCTCAGACCATGAGAAACAAAATTCTCTGGTCTGATGAGACAAAGATTGAACTCTTTGGCATGAATGTCAGGTGTTTGGAGGAAACCAGGCACCGATCACCAGGCCAATACCATCCCTACAGTGAAGCATGGTGGTGACAGCATCATGCTGGGAGGATGTTTTTCAGTGGCAGGAACTGGGAGACTAGTCAGGATAGAGGGAAAGATGAATGCAGCAATGTACAGAGACATCCTGGATGAAAACCTGCTCCAGAGCATTCTTGACCTCAGACTGGTGTGATGGTTCATCTTTCAGCAGGACAACGACCCTAAGCACACAGCCAAGATATCAAAGGAGTGGCTTCAGGACAACTCTGTGAAGGTCCTTGAGTGGCCCAGCCAGAGCCCAGACTTGAATCCAATTGAACAGCTCTGGAGAGATCTGAAAATGACTGTGCACCGACGCTCCCCATCCAACCTGATGGAGCTTGAGAGGTGCTGCTAAGAGGAATGGGCCAAACTGCCCAAAGATAGGTGTGCCAAGCTTGTGGTATCATATTCAAAAAGACTTGAGGCTGTAATTGCTGCCAAAGGTGTATCAACAAAGTATTGAGCAAAGGTTGTGAATACTTAGGTGGCACAGACGAAGGATTTAGAGGCTGTGTTCCCGGGCTGGGTCTTGTATCAGTTTCGTTAGATCCGGATGCTCTCTGAAGGAGACTGGGTTTAAGGAAATTCCTAAGCATGAAAAGAGTACTTGATTAAAGAGAGATCGTTGAGAGAATGTAGAAGAATGATTGGTACACTGGTTAGGACCAGGAGATAACTGGACTCCAGATAATTGGAGGACGGCTGGTTCACTGGTTAGGACTGGGAGGTGACTATACAGTAACGTTTAGGGAGTGCAGGAGAGAGAGACACAGAAATCATACAATGTGATTTCCGGAATTTTTTTGTTCTGATTCTGCCTCTCACATTTGAAGTGTACCTATGATGGAAATTACAGACCTCTCGCATCTTTTAAAGTGCAACAACTTGCACAATAAGTGGCTGTCCAAATACTTTTTTGCCCCACTGTACATCTGTTATTTTGGCGTATCTTATGCACATGAGAATTCTTATACATTAATACTATAGATTCATGAATGAGTTTGGCTTTGTGTGTTATTATAACACATTCTTATTCAGCAGGAATACTCCCTACTTTATATACAATGAGGAATAAGAAGTTTTAAATCATTGTCAACTACTAGCAAATATATAATTTGCACCGATCTAAACATAGCAGGTGAACATAGTTTTTTTTTTTTATAAATTGCAACATGGGGTATAGAATTGAGGACTCCAGACAGGTACTAGGTAAAGCAGTGGCTTTTTAATAGCAGCAAACACTGAACCTTAGCATACGTGAAGTTAGGCCTGGACACATACAGGCACATAACATAAAATAAACAAACATAAAAGTCTCAGCACACCTTGTGCTAATCAGTAAGCAGTGGCTTGCAGCCACAATTTGGGCATACTCTCCCAGAATAGCCCTTGGACCCTCCAGGCCCTGGCACCCTAATTCTAACCATGCTAACCACCACTCCCAGCCTATCGCCTGGCTAGCTTATCCAGCATCAGGAGTGTGGGAGTTTTAAACCCTTCCTGCGCTGCTGACTTCCTGCTGGCTATGGGCGACCTGGAAAACAAGGAGTTCCATCTCTTTACTTTGAGCTTTACAGCACAGAAAACCCCGAATTCTAAACTTCTATTGTAACTGCAGAATGTGCTGCTCTTGTTTTCCTCTCCCTTGGAGGGAGCTTATCCCACCAGAATGTGGGCAATTCAGATGAGACAACCCCTCTCACCACACATTTCCCCCCCCCCCCCTTCGCTTTCCAAGCTTGGGGAAGCGCCCCTTTCCTTTCGCGACAGCAGAGACAATTCAGCCTTCTGAACCACCTTTCAAGGCATGTCTTCTTCATACCTCCTGAACATGGTGTGTTCTGCTAGAGGAGCAACCATACTTCTTATCTTGTGGAGACCAGGGTTATGCTAATTTCTACTGTCCTGCAGACAAAGTATCCTTCAAAAAGCCCGTGCGACTTCCGAGCAGTCTAGTGAGAAGTACAGGTACCAGACTTTCTTCTTGCTGGAAAGCTAGTCACCGTGCCTCAGGAATGCGATACGGTCGCTGCTTTCAGCCCACTCCTTCAGGTGTAGTTATCCCGTGCTGTATTAAGGCAGTGCTTCCTGGTAGAGAAGAAAACACATCCTAATTTTTGCAAATTAAGGATTTTGCTTCTTTTCGCCATTTTGCTGCAAGGTGTCCGCCAGCGGAACTTCTGTAGGGACAAGCGAACTACAGTGGCAACATATGTATTGGGTATGACACCTCTGCAAATACTTCTGTCTGGCCGTAACTGAGCATTTTGTTGCGGATTTCTTTCCTCAGACATTAATTGCGGAGAGGACTGGCTGTGCTTTTCCACTCTTCTCCCTTTTCGGAGGTAAGGTCTTGGAGACTTTACATTGGCGTTGTCTCTGTGGTTCTTTAAGAGCTCAACAAATCCTGGGAAATTGCATCCCAATATGATAGGGGAGCTAAGGACCAACCACAGCGACCACCTCATAAGCGTGCCCCATTATGGTGATGCTCACTTGCACTTGACAAAAGTTTTCTATGGATCCATGAACGCAGAGTACTTCAACTAACCCTGCCCTGGGCAAGACAGCCTCTGAGATCAGGGTTAGCTCACTCCCTGAGTCTATAATAAGCTGGGAGTTCTCAGCCATTCAGCACCAGTTTCCCACATTAACGGGGGTCTGGAATCCAGGGGTACCATCGTGCAAAAAAAAGTGTACATAGCGCTCATACTAGCAACCCCACACTTCATAGGCTCTATTTTTCTGGGACAGTCCAGTCTTATATGACCTGGCTCTCTGCACTCATTGCAAACGACCCTGGCATCTCCAGTGTAGTTTCCTTGAGGAGGGGGCGACAGTCAGGGGGTCACAGACCAATGGGTACCCATCTTAACGGGTCGCTCATTCTCTGGTTTCTTTTCTGGCATTTTTGTCATATTTCCTGCGGTCTCATACTGCTCCAACACTATTTATTTCCTCTAGATTTTGAGGATCAGTGTGTATGACCCAGCGCTGCATATTCTGCCCTAAAGTTCTTTTACACCGGCCAACAACCACCATCTCTACAATCTGAGCGGCAGTGCGGGCTTCTGGCTGGAGCCAACTCCGCCACTGTCTGGCAAGTTCTGCAACCTGCTTCCGAATAGGGACCCCTGGTATTAGGTCCAGTTCATGAAAACGCTGCGCTTTCCCAGAAGGAGTGTGACCTGCCTGGCCAGAATAGCACTTTTGACTAGGTCATATTTTTCTGTATCAGCAGATGATAAATCAGCATAGGTTTTCTGAGCCTCACCAGTGAGATAGACTTGCTGTGCCACCTTCTCAAATATCAGCAAAATACGCCTCTGGGTCATCTGAGGCAGACATTTTCTTCAGATGCCCAGTACCTGTTGTGTCCACTGACTGGGTCAGCAGCTTCAACATTTGTTCCTCTGTCTTTTGATGATAGGCCAGCAAAGTTACTAAAGAGGTGTACGCAAGTACTTAGCGGCTTTTAAATAAAGGGAAATGACAAGCCAGTTTACACAAATAAATCTTATAATTAACGTTTAAACACAGATATTATATATATTATATCTTTTCTGCAATGCAGGGGTTAAACAGAACACATGAAAAAAAATGGCTTTTTCTCTTCTACATAGACCTCAGTAATATGTGTGTGTCTTGTTCAGTCAACAGGTGAACTTAATTAGACAACATACTAGGTGGTGAAGATACTAATCAGCATTTGTAAAAACAAAGTAAATTAACTTTTTTCTCAGTACACAAACAGCTTTTACACAATGCATGGCAAGTTACAGTGTCCTTAATATAACTGCGTATACCGAACGTTCTGCCTTGTTAGTTAGTTTCTTTGCCACACTAGAAGCGGCTGGCGTATGTGCTGCGACAAACTAGCGCAGAAGTCCCCATACGGGCCACCACATGTAATACTGGGTATAGAAATGAGGACTCCAGACAGGCAGGTACTTGGCAAAGCAGTGGATTTTTAATAGCAGCAAACACTGCACCTTAGCATACGTGAGGTTAGGCCTGGACACATACAGGCACATAACATAAAATAAACAAACATACATAAGAGTCTCAGCACGCCTTGTGCTAATCAGTCAGCAGTGGCTTGCAGACACAATTTTGGCATGCTCTCCCAGCATAGCCCTTGGACCCCCCAGGTCCTAGCACCCTAATGCTAACCACCACCCCCAGCCTATCGCCTGGCTAGCTTATCCAGCATCAGGAGCATCAGGTGTGTGGAAGTTTTAAACCCTTCCTGTGTTGCTGACTTTCTACTGGCTCTGGGCGATCTGGGAAACAAGTAGTTCCATATCTCCACTTTGAGCTGTGTAGCCCAGAAAACCCAAAGTTACAAACTTCTATTGTAACTGGAGAATGTGCTGGTCTTGTTTTCATCTACCTTGAAGGGAGCTTATCCCACCAGAATGTGGGCAATTCAGGTGAGAGACAACCCCACTCACCATAATTATAGTATATTATATTAATATAAAGTCACAGACTATACATAGAGATAAAGGCACTCGCCAGAATGTTGAAGTCAGAAACCTAGTTTAAACTGTATTAGCATATACATAATCCATAGTTGCCAATGTTTCGGTTCCACACCAGAACCTTTGTCAATGCTTCATAAGAATACAAAAGACTAAAACAGAAAGAGATAATAACAAAGAAGTGTCACTTAAGGCACAGTAATGCCTCCCAGGCCCTTATCTGGTTATATATTAGAATTTAAATGTCAGTATGCAACATAAATTGTGTTATGCTGTAACTAAAATACTACATCAAATCACATTTACCAAATATCAAAAAAATGCAAATGAGATGAAAGACATCCTGTATCTGGTCTAGAGAATCAGTAAATCAATGCTGAACTTCCCTCATGTAGCAAATGCTTAAATAGCATATATCGGGATATGTTAGCCAGAGTGCAAACTCATTTATGTAGCAAAGGCATGTATGAGTATATGCTAGCCAGAGGGCCTGATTCAGACCCGCTCCTAAGCGGGTCGATGGTGGCCCAGTGCGCACGTGTGGCATGCACAAGCCCTGGAGCGAGCGCAAAAAGCACTCGCTCCGTGGCTCACTACAAAAGGGGGGCCGGGGGGTGGCTTCACAAACTGAGGCATTCCCAAGCGAACGCCTGCCGTTTGTGGGCAGCCCCACTGTTACCTGCCCCCAGCACTGTCCCAACTGCTTTCTGCACTTACCTCTGTCCCTACCCCCAGCACTGGCAGCCCTTACCCCCAGCTACCTCAGCTCTACCCCAACTGCTACCTGTCCCCAGCACTGTTCCAATTGCTGCCTGCCCTCCGTACTGTCAAATATGAGACTTCACATGGCGTATGTGTAGGGTATGTGGTGTGGTCTGATGCTATATGGGAGCTCAAAACAGAGGAGTAAGACACCAAATTTTTTAAAGTGAGGGGTCCTTAACCCAAATTTTTTTTAGCTGAGCGTGATCACACACACACATATATATATGTTGGGTATGGGGTGCCAGCACTCAGGATCCAGACTAGGTGAGAATTCAATACCTGCAGCCTAACCCTTCACTTAGTGCTTAACTCTAACCCCTAGCCCTCCCCCTAATACTTACCGTCAGGATGCTGGCACCGAGATTCTGACTGGTGACGGGATGCCGACACTGTGCACCGGTAACCCAACCGCCGGAATGCCAACTACATCCATTTATCCACACACATACACACTTAATATAATAGATATGCCACTCTTGGGTGTATCGTCACGCTTTGATATATATGCATGCCATGGTGTATGTTCAAACACCCAAGGCATGCATAGATCAGTGTGCGACCGCACACCCAAGAGTGGTATAGCTTATAAAATTGTCCCGTTCAAGTTATTTGAAAAGATCATTGTACCAGTCATCTTTGGTGAGGATTAATGTCAGATCCTTTGAGGTATGTGGTAATTCGGTCAGATATTTGTATTTTTGTCAGTGAGGCAGTGACGTGCTGCTATTCTTTGAGTAGCCTCTCTGTGAGTGATTTTATGGATTTACACTTTAGTGATACTGTTAAGGCTTTGATCAGGTTTGAGTCACAGTGGAAAGTAGATCAGGTGTGCGGTCATGCTGGAAGGTGTGTGGTCATTGGGAAATGATGCACGGTCATGTGATTTAGGGTGTCCAATCATGTTCATGGGATTTCTGTAATTTTAACACACCATTTTAGAATATAACACACACACACACACACACACAGAGTTACTGTCATTGTTTAAAGATCGACCTGTCCAACCATACACACCGTCTAGATCTGCTCAGGTAGGCTAATGTATATTTTTTCTGAAATCTATAAATTGCATTTAAGAATATAAAATCTATTTAATATAAGAGAAATAAAAATATTTTGCTCATTAATTTACCTCAAGAGGTTATTATTATCATCATCCTTTATTTATATGGCGCCACAAGTGTTCCGCAGCACCTTACATAGTACATAGAACTAATAAGTGAACAAGAAACAAGTAACTTACAGTACATTACAGTGCAAGACAAGGACATGATTTATATACATTGCTGCAATAGTGATTAAACACTCACAATAAGCAGCAGGGAGTTGGCAGCCATGTGTTAGGTACCCTAATGGGGAGTAAGGAGTAGAAGAAAATGTAAAGAGAAGCACATGAGGGAAGAGGTCCCTGCTCGTGAGAGGTTAAAACAGAATGCAAAAAACCCAAACACTTTTTAAACTGTGGATACTTCAAAAGACCCTAAATCACCCCTAATTCTGAGCTACCATAATAGTTAATTTCAACCTGTTCTAGAGAAAAATCTGTAAAATTGAATTTGAAGAAACAAAAGTGATTAACTATAATTTACAAAAAATGAGCACTCACAGGGTCCTTTAACTCTTCATTATCTTTTGTTGTCCGAGGCATTTTCAGAGGGATTTCATCTCCACATTCTGTATCGGAAGCATTTGGAGACTCTGCCAAGTCGGGGAATTCGTCTCGTTTCTGACCTCTGAACCTTATCTTGTCTAGCCTCCTTAGCATGTTCAGCACGGCACCTTTCTGCTTTACTTTAACATGACTGTTTTTGTCCCTGCAAGGTGGGAAGTAGGAAGACATTTAGCAAACAAAGCTACAGAATTTCACAGAGTCTTGGCAATACATACTCAACTTTCTAAACAACGCACCCAAGTAAAGCATGTGATAGATTAACATTGTCTGCAACTGTTAAAGAGCCAGTTTCTTTAATCCACAGAACGGTGCCATATAACAGAGGTAATGGGTAGGCAACTTGGCTTCATCAAATTACTGGTGCAACATGGTGACAGTTTAGCTTTTTATGTGCACACAGATTGCAGGTTTAAATGTACAGAATTTGCTTCTTTACAAAAATACATTAGGCATTATAATGCAGGTCTTTAGTCAACATACAGAGAACCCAATTGCATTACAATAATTTTCTTGTATCAAGTCATTTGGCCAGCTGGTCTATCTTGCACCGTGTTGTCATGTACATGTATGCAGAAATTCCCAGCTAGTGTGTTGCACAATCTTTTATTAAGATTACAAACAATAACTAATCTGGAGGAGTTTTCATGCACAGGCAATCTGCATGCTGCAATCCCCAAATAAAGCAGTCCTCTGGATACCACCCATGACAGAACTACAATTGTGCTACAGAATATGCTGCCACTATACAAATAGTCATAATAAACTATGCAATTGGATCACTTGTAGAACATTACAATCTTTGCATAATCCTTTACTAGACTAGTAGCATTCCTTCCAGCATTACGCATCATTTAAATCCATATGAACTTTAGTACACTTTTCAAGGGGAACATATTGAGAAATGCCAGAATGTTGAAATTACAAGGATTCCTGGTTTTAAAGACAACCGCAAATATAAAGCAAAATAAAATATTTATCTATGTTGTTCCCTTCATTATATGGTACTTCTAAAGTTATGACCGTGCTGGGATCTGCCAAATGCTTTAGTGTTATGGACCGTATTCAATTAGAAGCGAAAAGCCATGATCCGTGAAAAAAATATCGCCAATTGCGACTTTGCGCCTGTCAGAAACTTCTTAGTATTCAATTCCACCCGCTTTTCAAGTACACGGAAAGTCAATGTAATGTAATAGGGGAAAAAGATTAGTCTCTGAATAGCAGGAGAAAAGAAGTACAACATTTTTACTTTGGGGTGCAAAGGTGTGGAAACCACTCAGAACCCTTGGGACAGCCCCACAAAGGACAATTGCATCAAAGAGTTCCAGGAAAAAAGTAAACACCCCAAAAAAGTTCTTTGAATTTGGGGGCAGAAAAGCACAAAGTAGGGGGGGGGGGGGGGACTTCACAAACTAGCGAAATAAGGTTCTGGGGGTGCTTTAAGAAGGGGTCAAGTGTTTTTGGGATTGCAGGTGCTTTTATGAGGGAGGAATTTCACTTATATAAAAACTGCACTTTAGATACATTAAAAGATGCTTGCACCCATTTTCAGGTACCCCAAATTTGCCAGGACTACTTTTCACCAAAAAATACTGCTTTATGCCATTCTTCACCACTTGTGCAAAGATGCAAATTAGAGGCAATTGTACCAACTTAAGTACCCCAAACAGTTTTATTAGTGCTAATCAGGCACTACTACATTGATCCCCAATGTTACTGCATCTCTTTGGGGGGGTTCAGGCTGATTTCCACGTTTCTGACACCACTTTCAACCTGTTCTGTCTTCGTGTGTCGCAGTTTGAGTCTTTTGGAATTGAATAGGGCGAATAGCGGGTGCGTGCATGATAAGTTTCCCCTGCCAAAATATGAGATGTAGGCGAAAAGCCCGGCATGCAAAACTTTATCGCGGGTGCAAAACTAATTGAATACTGCCCTAAGTGTCTTTCCCTTGTCAAAGTAAACAACCGTCAGGGAAACACAAACAGAATACCATAGCCAGCTACACCTCACTTTCATTGAGACAATGCACTAAAATTTAAATTTTATTCAACACTACCAAAAAGGTGATTTTAACATGGAGAACCTAAGCAATGTGTCTGAAAAGTAAGCAATAGGCCAAAAATTTATTAATATCATCTTTCTCCTAATAAGACTCATATCTACTAGGCAGGCATATACAGCATGCTTCTCTTGCACCTTTTATTTTTTTTTATTTCTCTTACCTTTAAGATTACTATAACATACCATGCATAATAGTATAAATTATTGTATACATTGAAGAGTGAGGTTGATCAGCAAAACAGTGGAACAGGGGCTAATTAACACTCCCTTGCCAGCAGCCAAAATCTGGCTGGGCAGCATAAAGTGTACGGAGGACAGCTTCTTTATACATCACCTGACCAAAGAGCCACCAGTCCCTCACACAGGCCAGCCAATGAGAAAGGGCTTCAGCAGCTAAGAGCTCAAGCTGCGGCTTTGTACTATAAAAGAGCCAAGTCACAAAATGTCTACAAATGAGACGTTCTTTCTTAATTGAAGCTAGGATAGTGAGGAAATGTAGTCCTGTGTGGTGCACAAACAATTATCTTAAAATATAATGTATGAATTACTTTTAATATCAATATTAAAACCTGCAAAAAAAAATAAAGGGTATAAAAAGTGTGTGAACAGCTAGAAAATGTAATTAAAAATGCTCCGCACAGGGTGTCCGTTCAGGAATTTTCAGAATAAATCAGTTTTTGGGTTTTTTTGTACAAAAATTGTCCCATGTGTTAATTATATACATGTATGATTCCGCATGCGTGAAAACAGATTTTCTCTGTTCAGCAGTAAAAAAAAAAAGCCACTTACTTTTAATGGAGGCCAGAAGTGATATACAATAAACATAATGGGCCAAATGTAATAGGGTGTCTGTTTTGGTAAATTGCGAGTTTGGTGCTAAACTCGCAATTTTTCACAACTCTCCAATGTAAGAGAGTGTCTGTTCACTAAAACTCGCATTTTTCAGAGTTACTAAGACTCTCCATTCTCAAACTCGCATCCAGATGTTTTCACATTGAAAATAATCAACTCGCCCAATGTAATAGAGTGTCTGTTTCAGACTCGCAAAAAAAAAAGATTACCAAAAGTCCCCAAATAATAGACCTGCTTCAGGCTAGCGAGTACATCCTGAGCAGGTCAGATTAAGACAGAAACATGCACATATCCATGAGATATGTACATGTTTCTGTGTGTACTTATGTAAAATGTGTTTAAATAAAAAAAATAAAAATGATGTGCACCCCCTCCCCAAAAGCATAACCAGCCCCGGGCTTTATAAAGCCTGTTCTGGTTCTAAAAATACAGGGGCCAAAATGCGTAGGGGGCCCCTGTATATTAAGAACCAGCACAGGGCTTTGTTGAGCTGGTCCTGGTTCTGGAAAATCAGGGGCCAAAACGAGTAGGGGTCCCCTGAAAATTCCAGAACCAGCACCGAACTCTTTCTAGCAGGGGGGATAATGCCACAGCCAGGGAAAACCTTTCACCGGTTTCCCCGGCCAAAGCATTATCCCTGACCGCTAGTCAGTCCAGGCTGGGGATCCCTGGGGAGTTGGGTACCCCCCCAATAAAGGGGTACCCCCCTCCAGGGCACCCCAGGCCTAGACTGATAGCCCGGGGCTATCCCCGGCACCCTAGGGCGGTGGGTGCCGGGTTGATAGTGTAAAGTGTAAAAATAAGTTTTCCATATTGTCTTTAGTTGTAGAATCACAAGTACCAGCAAGCCTTCCCTGCATGCTGGTATTTGGAGAACCACAAATACCAGCATGCAGGGCATTACGGGCCCGCTGGCACTTGTAGTTCCACAACTAAAGAAATACGTAAATAAACAAACATACCCCGTCAAAGTAAAATTTTAATAAAACATACATGCACACTCACACATACTCACCTAGTATCCGAAGTAATCCATAGGGGTGTACCTGAAAAAAAAAATCCATATTCACCTCTCCTATGCGTTGATCACGTCCTCGTCTCCAAGTAGGCAATCCAGGGGTTAAAATTAAAAAACGCAAAAAAACCCGATCCATACGGACTGAGCAAAGGCATGTGTGTACACATACCTTTGCTCCGCGTAAGTGACCGGGGCACACGTGTCCCATTGATGTAACCACAAGATTAATCTCAATTAATCTTGCGGCTACGATGTAGCGGTTCCCACAATAGACGGCTATGGGGATTTCTCACCATAGACGTCTATGGGAGACACAGGCTGGCCGCATTCAGCCAATCAGGGAGCTGCTCCGACGGAGATGCTCCCTGATTGGCTGGCGGCCCCTTCACTGACGGGGCACACGTGTGCCCCGGTCACTTACGCGGAGCAAAGGTATGTGTACACACATGCCTTTGCTCAGTCCGTATGGATCGGGTTTTTTTGCGTTTTTTTATTTTAACCCCTGGATTGCCTACTTGGAGAAGAGAACGTGATCTACGTATAGGAGAGGTGAGTATGGATTTTTTTTTCAGGTACACCCCTATGGATTACTTCGGATACTAGGGGAGTATGTGTGAGTGTGAATGTATGTTTTATTAAAATTTTACTTTGACGGGGTATGTTTGTTTATTTACGTATTTCTTTAGTTGTGGAACTACAAGTGCCAGCGGGCCCGTAATGCCCCGCATGCTGGTATTTGTGGTTCTCCAAATACCAGCATGCAGGGAAGGCTTGCTGGTACTTGTGGTTCTACAACTAAAGACAATATGGAAAACTTATTTTTACACTTTACACTATCAACCCGGCACCCACCGCCCTAGGGTGCCGGGGATAGCCCCAGGCTATCAGTCTAGGCCTGGGGTGCCCTGGAGAGGGGTACCCCTTTATTGGGGGGGTACCCAACTACCCAGGGATCCCCGGGCCTGGACTGACTAGCGGTCAGGGATAATGCTTTGGCCGGGGAAACCGGTGAAAGGTTTTCCCTGGCTGTGGCATTATCCCCCGCTAGACAGAGTTCGGTGCTGGTTCAGGAAACTTCAGGGGACCCCTACTCGTTTTGTCCCCTGATTTTCCAGAACCAGGACCAGCTCAACAAAGCCCTGTGCTGGTTCTTAATATACAGGGGCCCCCTACACACTTTGGCCCCTGTATTTTTAGAACCAGAACAGGCTTTATAAAGCCCGGGGCTGGTTATGCTTTTGGGGAGGGGGTGCACGCTTTTTTTTTTTTTTTTTTTACACACACCCAGAAGCCATCACGGATCTCACTGATCTGTGATGGCTTCTCTAAAACTCGCACCTTTTAATGCTACTCGCATTAAAAAGTGTCAGTTTACATGCAGTAGCCTCGAGCTGAAAAGTTCGCAGGCTATTGAATTTGCGAGTTTCAGTACAAACTCACACTTTTTAAAAGTGCGAGTTTGTACTGTTACTAAAACTGACACCCTATTACATTTGGCCCAATATTTCTATATCAAATTCACCATAAATTCATATATTAAAAGTAGGGATGTGCAGGCTCGGTTCTACTCGGTTCCGTTCGTTTTTTTTTACCGAATCTTACTGGCTATCCAAAACTCGTGACAGCTGATACCCAGTAAGATTCGGTAAAAACAAACGAACGGAACCGAGTAGAACCGAGCCTGCACATCCCTAATTAAAAGCATATATCCTACTATAGACTATCCAAAAGATAAATATCTGTTAAACAGTATTAATGTTCCATATACCCACAATGAGGTCACTTCCGGTTCTCTAATGCTATTGCTAGTGCTGGTGACAGTCATCCTTAATCTAGATTGTAAGCGCTTACGAGCAGAGATCTCTTCCTTTATGCAATGTACACTCTAGGATTGTTTTAGGGCAAGATGCTGATTATTGA
Organism: Taudactylus pleione; assembly: GCA_031769625.1. Taxonomy (NCBI): domain Eukaryota; kingdom Metazoa; phylum Chordata; class Amphibia; order Anura; family Myobatrachidae; genus Taudactylus; species Taudactylus pleione. The sequence goes on from JAUIMM010000250.1 coordinate 875,133, forward strand.
GGAGGGCAGGGCATATTTTACATTTGAAGGACACATTTTTGATGTGATGATTTGTGTCACTAAAGCTACAAGTACTAGTCAAGCGCACAAAGAACAGCACACATGTTCATAGTTTTTATACATATTCTTTTCCCTTAGTGTATCAAATACCCCTACGTACATATAGGACACCCATATAACACCAAACGTCTCTACCAAGAAAAATACTGTATATGTCTAGTCTTTATAGATCGGCATATAAATGTGTACTCTATTGCTAGAGACCAGAGTTAAAAATAGATCAATAGTTCCTGTTTTTTCAGGAGGAAGTGTTCAAATACTACAGTCATTAGGATTAGTGCAAAATGAAATGTTCTTCTACTAGGGAAATCCTGTAAGCAGTACTGTTCACTCTTCAGCAGAGTGCGGTGCTATGCAGGCAGTCACACAGAGTGCTGTGCTGCAAGTTACAGTCCCTCCTCGGCAATCCCATTTGCAGAGGATAGAAATTGTGTTCTGTATTCTTTACAAAAGAGAGTGACTAATGATCCTGCAGGGTGCTTTTTACATTTCAAATATGGACAGGGTGAGGCACCCTGCTGAAACTGAAGAAACAAGAGTAAACAGTGCTCTAGTGACAAATATAAAACAAATTTAATAAATAAATGCAATAATCATAACCTCTATAGGCAAATAAAAGAAAAATAAGAAAACAATGCCACACAAATCACTCCTAAAAAGTCTCGTAATGATCCCATCTCATGGGAAACAATGAATCCATATATACTGAAAAACTGTTGTAGAGAAAATGGGTCATGTCGAATAATTACCCAGTCCTGTTGATGACAGAAAAAATTGATCCACTTCACAATGTGGATGGAAGTTGGCACATTGGCGCCCCGACAGTATCTTTACTGGTTTTTTTTGTACCCTGCTGAAAACAGCTTAGTAGAAACCCTACTTATGTGGTTCTCTCTCCCTCAATTACAGATGTGTCCTTATGCAATAATGCCGAAGTGACGTCAAACAGCCTTTCTCGGCGCACCAGGTCCAATGCAACGCGGCTTGCTCAAGCGTATTTTTCGCTCGAAAATGTGCATCGTAGTCACACAAATGAAACAATGGAATGTGACAAAACTGCTCAATGAGAATGCACCGAATAATCTGATGATAAGCGACACTTGTACATCTGTGTGTGAATAACTCTGAATTTGTATGTGATGCGCTACAATCGCTGCTCTTTTTCATGCCAAGTCCTGCTGTGCTTCATCTGTGACTTTGTACATATTTATAACAAATTCCTGTGTACTTAAAGTAGCAGCCTGAATGTTGTGCTATTCGCTGCTTTTGTGTGAATAAGATGCAATTTATTTTTATTTTTTTTAAAAAGGACGCACCACATGTGGCATTTTCAGGTTTGGTGTTGAGAACACATCTGTATATTATCATCTCCTTCCCAGTGCCATCAATAACTCTGACCCTCTGGCTTCAGCCAGCACAAATTTGCAGATTAGTGACCGCATGCGCAGCACTGGTTATACAGCTAGTATCCCATGTTCTGCAATATTTCATACTGATAAGCTGGGTACAGACTGAACAAATATCTACAGATCGAGTGATCTGCATATATATCGGATGATGATTATCACTCACACACTGAATGACCATCTGTCTCTGGCCGCGGGTCCCGCTGGCCGGGAGGTGCGTCCCGTCCCCCTCCCAGTGGCCTCTGCTGCATGTGTATGGGAGATCAGTAGATCACCCATACACAATGCCCGATGGACTGATATGTGCATATATATCCATCCATCGGCTGTGCAGCAGAGCTGACGCAATATGTCTGAATGACGTCGTTCACAGACACATCGCTGGTACACGCTGGCCGATGGGTACCCGATAAATTGGTTGATCAATGGATCGGCCAATATATCTGTCAGTGTGTACCCAGCTTAAGTCTTTTGCACTCTTTTTCTGGTTTGGTTTGCTCTGCTTCTATTTATGTAATAAGTAAAGTGCTGTGGACCCATTGTGGCACCATATCATTAAAGATAATAAAAAAATACTTTGCACTTGACAACCTAAAAATCATGTGACTTTCTTATATGTATAAACGAGTCGGTGTCCCAAGCTGTATCTGCACGCAAATAGACAAAACGCGCCTTAACTGCTGTACATGGCCTAAATTAGAATGCACTGTACTTCCCACGCCCTGCACCTCAAAGCGCTGGCGGGACTAAGGGCCTGATTAGGAGATGGACGCTAATAGACTTTCACACAGATCGAGCGATTGATTGCCATCGCGCATGCATATATGCTGCACTGTTCATGCGCAGCAATCGCATTGCAATTACGGATGCACAGAGATTCCCATCACAAAGTGACTGACAGGTTGTCAGCGTTTGGGGGTGGTAACGGGGAGTGGTCAGATAACCGCAGGCGTGCCGGTCTGTTTAAACGCAGTTACATGGGCATACATAACTTAGCCACTGCAAGTGCATGTGCAGCTCTGCGTGTCAGAAGAGCTCCCAAGGCTGTGGGAGGTCAGACCTGAAGGAAGGGTAAGATGGCCGTCGATGTTACTGATGTTTACGAAGTTATGAGTTATCATACGCAGGTAAGAAGGCAGCAGTGGGCGTCTTTATGTTCAGGTGATCTATGCTAACATTAGCATATTTTCGCTGCAGCCGTGCATATGAAGTCGCAGCTGTGATCACATTAGCGTCCATCTCTGAATCAGGCCCTAGATGCCTGCATAGATGGACAATCACACTTCTGCAGACTTCAAAGGAGCATTAATTATGAAGCAGTGCTCAACATTGACGGCGGATGCAACCAGTCAGGAAGAAGCGGCTGCTTCTTAAATAAATCCCAGGATCTTCTATGCAAACTGACAGTACTCTATACCTCAGCTATGTGAATAAATATAAATGCCACCTTCTAAAAACCAGAATTATTATTTTTTTTTTTAATGGCCTGGTAATAAACCTTACAGATGACTAATTAACACCCCTCTATTGAACAGCTACAATTGACACTCTTCCCATGTTACATAAACACAAAAAACAGGAGTGGTACTATGCTACAAGAAAAAGGTGTAAGCTTATGGGTGGTGCAGCTGTGGCCTTTGAACTTCTTGCATTAACTCCTCTCCAATTACAGATATTGCTATTTTTACGTAAATACTGTACATGAGATTTTATACTACATGGTTAGACCATATCTTGCACCCAACACTGGGCAGGAAGCACTCTGAACTGACATGTATCCAGCAAGACGTGTTAGACAAGACTGCAGCCACTCCTGTTTTGCAGAACAGAAAGCAAAAGCCAGACCTGACTGTACACTCACATAAGAGGCAGAGAGAACCTTTTTTTTGCCATTTTTGAATCTGCAATATGAAATGTAAAATATGCTCACTGTAAGTGGATGTCCAGTAAGGGGGGGGGCATATATTTATATATACACACACACTTACTGTTACTAGTTTACACTTACTCACTAATACTGTACACATACATACTGTACTCAATAAAGCCACCTTTCACTAGGCTGAAGTGAATATACTGTAAAGCTTCCGTCAGTCTATAGCTTTTACCTCTTTTAAAATGCCATGACCTATCATATATAGAAAATTCATTGGTCTGTCTGTTTATGCATTTGGACACCCCTGCACCAATTGGGATGAAACCAACACAAGGTGGTCCAGTTGGAGCCTGGCCAGGTTTTTGGTAGTCTGCACTACCACTAAATATTATCCCACCGCAATTTCAACCCTTAATGGGTATGATGAATTAGTACAAGATACACAATGTATAGTGTACAAGAGCTGGTCCAAAATAAAAAGGATAGGACAGTAAGAAATGTATTTAAAATCAACCCATGTAGATTACCCAACAAATCACTTAAAAATAAACAATGAACATAAAATAAATACAGTTTCATCTGTATAATATAAATGAGAATGTTGCATATTAAACTATTTAGTAATGTCGCTGATCTCTAAAATCCATTCACTGGTTAATAACAGAAGCAATTCCTTTGCGCATGTTCTAAATAGAACGTCTCTAGGATAATAACAATCACCACAATAAGTCTGGCAGAAAATGTAATATACTGACCCTTCCCAAAATGTAAGGCTTAGATCAATATGATCAAAGGGTCACTCCAACGTATGTATTGACAGCATTCACATTTGGTATTGTTTGACGTCAATATCCAGATATATGCACACTGATTGACCTTCATAAGTGTGTACATCAAATATTCAGAGTGCTCTCAAACCTCTCTTTGACCTGTGGCAATAAGCAAAGCTTCGATGCCGAATGTAAAATAGCCGATCGATCAGGCATGCAACTTCAGCCACACTCAGTACATGTGTCTCCGATATCAAGACAGTGTTCGTCTGCTGTTTTGCATTGTACTCACAGGAAACTTGTAGGACGTTGTGGGGGCCCCCATTTGTTTTAGTATCCAGAGTCCCGTTTAGTTAGCCAGTGTGTTTGAGGCTGGCCGGAATCATTGTGAATGAGGCATAGATCAATGCAGCATTGCAGTAGTGTCAGAATAGCTTCCCTACTAACGCGTTTCATCACAGACCATGTCTCTTTTTCAAACAGATATAGTATTAAGCCTTGACGAGTTTCTCTCGGTCAAACAGCTCCCAATTTCCTCATAAGGCACAAGGCTAAATACTAGATCTGTTCTGGATCCAGCAAAAAGCCACTTTGTATTGCTGCAATACTGCTGTTCATGGGATTTAATCCTACTACCGGGTGTCTGTTACCTTCTGCCACGGCTGTTACAGCGCCGCACTCCAATATTTGGAGAGATACAGCCAATTTAGAGACCACGTGGGACTGGTCTCGCTGTTAGAACTGTTCCGGCGCGCTGTTACCTCATGCGGCTTGGGGATTAAAGCACTGCAGGAGGGTCTATCCGGGTCTCTGATTACAGTATGAGTACCACCTCCGTTCCATGGGCATCTTTACAAGCAGCCCCTGTGCAATCACATTCATTTACAACATGAAATTTGAACTTTTGCTTCTTTAAAAGCCACCCTGGTAGCGGTTCGCTTTAAGCGAACCACTACCTATTTATGTTACTGCAGCCTGAATGGCTACATTCTTGCTAACTTTTATACACTGTATACTTATGTGGCTTGCTGGCCCATTATTTTGATATTCATTTATTGATTACTTTTTCTTGTGTCATTGCAATTGCTTTATCAGTATTAAAAATATATATATTTTTTTAATACTCATCCGAGGTTTTGGTTTATTTTTATTTATTTTATGTTGATTGTTTATTTAACTGGTTTGTTGGATAATCTAACTGGGTCGATTAAATTAAAAAAATTTTACTGTCATATCCTCTTTATTTTGGACCAGCTCTTATACACTATACATTGTATATCTTGTACTAATTCATCATACCCATTAAGGGTCGCAATTGCGGTGGAATATTTAGTGGTAGTGCAGACTATTGTTTATGTTCATTGATGCGGAGATTGCAAACCTACACAGTTTGTTCATAGTTTATGCTGCAACCATTAATAACCCCTACACGAGAGGATTGATATTGGGTACTGGTGCCGGATTACAAGTTATTAGCTCTCCCTGTTCCCATCTTGCCCTCCTCTTTCAATTTCTCCCTCACATCAGACACAGTTGCCTCTGCTTTCAAGCATGCCCTTGTCGCAACAATTCTTAAAAAACCCATCTTAAATCCTAACACTAAATTACCGTCCCATCTCTCTCCTCCTATTTTCCTCCAAACTTCTATGGAAATGTATCGCGTGCGTGCCCGCGTATCCAATTTCAAAGTACTCGAAAACGGGACCCAGCAAAACTCAAAGAGAAAAGTCCTGTCAGATTTGGGGAAATTAGCCTGACACCCCCCAAAAGATGCTCTGACATGGGGGTTAGCTATGGTTACCCCCGATTTGGCTTGCTGAAGGTATTTTGTGTTTTTAAACGAGCTCAATAGCTGCTAAATAGTGTTTTTGTATAAGTAGTGCAGAATAGTATTCAGGAGGGGGTTTTTTTAGAAAAAAACTTATCCCAGCAAATTTGGGGTACTTGAAAATGGGGGCCAGCATATTTTAAAGTTGCTAAAGTTAAGTTTAAAAAATCGTGAAAAATCCACCTGCTGTAAGCCCCTGCAATGAAAAAAAAAAAAAACACATGGGGCATACTTGGGGACCTCCCCAGAGTCTAGTTCGCTAGTTTTTAACTTTGTACCCAAACATTTTTTTTTTCCGCCCCCAAAATGAAAGTGATTTTTTTGGGTGTTAAGTGTTTTTGAAACAATTTTGATGCAGTTTACCTTTGGGGGACTGTCCCGCAATGTTGCACCCCAAAACCACAATTCTGCACTTTCCCACCTGCTATTCATAGGCAAAACTTTTCCGCCTATTACATTGCACTGAGGCGGAAAGTCTTTCAAATTGAATACGGCGATACTTTCCCGCCTGGCAAAAGGACGTCATCGGAGAAACTTTTTCTTCGATTCCGGCTTTTCGCTTCAAATGGAATACGGGCCTTAGGCCCTCATTCAGATCCACTCGCGAGCGGCTGTCCGTTCGCAAGTGGGTCGATGGTCTGCACTGCGCATGCGCGAGACGCGACGAGCGAAGGACTTTCCTTCGCTCGTAGTGTCTCATCAAAGGGGGCGTGCTGTCGATGGTGACTGACAGCACGCCCCCTTTGGTGGGCGTGCCTGCCAGACGGAGGCATTCCCAAGGGAACGCCTACCGTCTGAAGCCGGCACCACTGACATCCCTAGTGATGTCAGTGGGAGTGATTTTGGCTCTGATAGAGCCAAAATCAATCCTGGCCTTGCGGTTGAAAAACTCAACCGCAGGCTTTTGCTCGCAGTGGCGATGGTCACGATGGTCAAGACCATCGTGACCATCATCCTGCACGCTCGTATATGCTGTGGGTGGCGACCCACAGCTATACGAGCGTCCAGGAGGACGCTCCATATTAATGGAGGTGGGCCCTGATTCAGAGCGAGCGCTCTGGTCACAGCGTCCGGCTCTGAATCAGGGCCTTAGTGTCTTATTTTCCTCCCACTCCCTGCTCACATTTCAGTCTGGCTTCTGTCCTCTCCACTGAAACTGCCCTCACAAAATTCAGCACTGATCTGCTGCTTTTGACACTGGTCTGCGGATTACTGCCCTCTCTTTTCTGTCCTCCTACCATTCTGACATTTCTTTCTCCATCTCCCCCTCATGACTCCACTTCACCCTCTCTTTCACTAACAGTAGGTGTCCCCCAAAGTTCTGTTCTGGGACCTCTCCTATTCTCCCTTTATACGTCCTCATCACTTCTTTTGGTCTCAAATATCGTCTCTAAGCGGATGACACTCAGATCTACCTTTTCACCCACCCCCTCTTTCCTCACTCGTACTTTCAACTGTCTCTCTGCTATTTCTTCATGGATGTCCCAGCGCATTCTTAAACTTAACATGTCTAAGATTGAGCAGAATATTGTCCCACCCTCCTGCATAACCTCACCTCTCTCAATTTCATCATCTATTGGCAGCACAACCATCCCCATCTCAAAGTGCGTGGTCTTGGAGTTATTGTCAACTCCTCCTCCCCCTCTTTCAAACACACATTCAGTACAGTTTGCGGTCCTGCCATTCCATCTCAGAAATATTTGTAGGATAGGACCCTCTCTCATTCTGGAAGAAACGAGGCACAGCAGTGTGAAGAAAACCATGCAAGCCATTGTTAATAAATGGAGAGGAGCTTGGACAGTGGACAATGTAATGAGTATAGGGACTTCTTTAGGATTTAAAAAAAAAAAAGTAATGCTAGTTGGTTCATAGCATACTGTAAACCAAGATCCATAAGGACTTGGACACTAGCAAGTCTGAAATGTGGTAAAGTGAACTTACATGGCTTCTGGAAACAGACATGCCTTAATCCAGGCATATATTCAGAGGAGTATGGAGTATGGCTGACTACTGAGTGAACGGTGTCAATTATAAGCAGTATGGAAACAGTCAATTAACTCAAAATGAACTTAAAATACACAGGGGACTTCAATTAGAAGGAAAACATTAACATCTGAGAAGTTTTCGCACACTTCGTGTCCTGGTGCGATATTTTTGCGTCTTTTGTCTATGTGCGCTCCCGTTTTTCGCACTACCCAATTACAAAAGATGCGAAAACACATTTGCATGAAAAAAGTTTGGAGTAACCAGCAAAAAGTACAGCACCTTTTGTGGAAATCTGTACTCTATAAAGAGGCCAACTGACATAGGAAAACAATTTAGAAGTGTATTTGTGGCCCTAATAAAAGTATTTTGTGTTCAATGGCTGTTATGTAAATTTGTATAACATTTGAAAAATTATATAATGACCAATAAATGCTGAAGTAAAATTTGGGGTATATTAAAATGGGTGCAAGTATATTTTTCAGTTACAAAAATGCACATTTAAACAAGGTTAAAAATACAACAGGTACAGCCACCTCCAACGTTTCAAACACATGTACCATCCATACAGCCCTCAAAATACCTGACCCACTACTTTAAGCCCATTTTCCAACACTTCATTTTTTTCACCCCCCAAAACTGACATGTCATTATTGGGCAAGTTAAGCCAAGCAAAAAAATGTTGTCAAATTTGTCATTAGGGGGAGTATTCAAGGGGTTCTAAACCAAGTCCCCACATTTTTAGCCTAAAAATAGGGAATTTGCACAACTTCACCGGCTCTGAGATGGTGAAAACTTCTGCAAAAGAATTGCAGGATAAGCATTTTGCACAAAGTTAGCACATGCAAAAACAGCGTGGCTAATTGAACCAATGATCGTGGGTCCCTATAGTAACCTGGTCGATATCGACCAGGTTGACCTACATGCACGGGCGATGGATGATATAGTTATCGCCCATACATACCCGCGCATCGCAGGTCGTTGGGCACCAAAAAATGCACGATATGAATAACTATATAATTTAATCATCGTTCATATTATCCATTTTAATCGTAGAGTGTGTATGCACCATAAATCGCAGAATGGAATCTTAGACCATGTCATACTGTTAAAACCTGTCAATGCAGTTGGAATGTACTGGTATGGAAGAATGTACGATGTTTTTAGCAGTTTCTAGTTTGTTAAAAAAGGGATTAACATTAAATATATTTTCATATATTGCTTAAAACATAGCGATACAAATAAGCAAAAGTATTTACTTAAAAAAATAAAAAAAAACACAATCTAGTGTCACACAGGTATGATAATAGCAGACTTACTAAAGAGACTTGCATGTAAAAAAGTTAGTCAAGTAATTCTCTTTACGTTAATACAAAGTGACAGTTTATTACACCAAGAACAGAGACCATAGACCACAAATAGTAAAAGAGGATTCTACAGCTACATCAAGGACAGGGTTATTTGAGCACTGAAACCTGACAGTCAGAAAATACACATTATTCTGCATAAACCATTCGGGTCTATATTAAGATGAACCAGCAGATCCATTACTACATGCTTATTGATAACTGAAAAAGGCTCTACAGTTGTTCTACAACACTTTAAATGGTTTTCTAACTATTCATTATGCAATATTAGACAGATAGTCATTGCACCCTCTGCTATAGATACTTAAATAAGTGTGTCATAAAAATGCTGACACTAATGCTGGCCATACACGCTGCAATTATCGGGACGATCCGCCCGATATCGGCGGATCGCCGCGATAATTGTAGCGTGGGGGGGGTGACCGAGGGTTAAATATTGCTCGGTCGGGCATGCTGGATTGTCCAGCATGCCCGTCAGATGCGATATTTACCCGGTAACTGTCGGCCGCATCGGGCAGTGTATGCGCAGCGCGGCCGACAGACAGACATTTCCTGTGTTCCTTCCTACGGAAGGAACAGGGAAATGTCTCCTCCCCCGGGGGCGGAGCGCAGATGTCGGGCTATACACTGAGATTTCTCTCACAGTGTATGCCGCGGACATCTGCGGCTGACAGCCGGCCAAATAAAATGTCTGTCGTTCTGACAGACATTTTATCTTGCCGTGTATGCCCAGCATAAGGGGTACATTTACTAAAGTGAGTTTTTAGAAGTGAGTTTTGGAAGAGATGTTGCCCATAGCAACCAATCAGTTTCTACTTAACATTTAACTAGCACCATCTACAAGATAATAGCTAGAATATGATTGGTTGCTATGGGCAACATCTCTTCTAAACTCACTTCTAAAAACTCTCACTTTAGTAAATTTACCCCTAAATATGGCTAAGTCAGTTTAAAATGTAAGTAAATCAAACTGAAAGAAAGCATGCAGCTGCTGTACTGTTACTTTGTACAGCTTTAGCAAAAATATATCCAGCCTCAATAAGGTATATAAGGAGGAAAATAGTCATACAAGTTCCATAAAACAGACCTGTGGCATTAAAAGTTTGAGCAACCCCCCCTCGTCCCTTAATACATCTGAAGTTTAGAAGTATTTCTGGGAGGGAATTCAATTAGGTGCAAAGTTTTTGCACTTTTCTAGCGCAAATTCCACTTATCGCATCTATGTGTTCTTCACACAATGCAATCACAAAAATCACAAAGTTTGCAATTGCACAAAAATTCTTCCTGATTTTACTGGCGAGAAGTATAGGTGAAAATGAGGAAATCTGCCTGTACCCCCCAAAAAAGGCAAAGTGATATAAGATAACAATATAGAAGTGTATTAGTGGCCCTAATAAAAGTATTTGGGGTTCTTAAATTGTGTCAAATAGCTGTTTTATGCATATTTCTAAAACAGTCAAATGATAGAAAGCGGGTTTTTTTTTTTTCAAAATAAATGTTCTACTTAAAATGGGGGTGCATTAATTGGCCTAATTATATATGTCATTTAAAGACACTTAAAATAACCTTCAGAACACCTGTCCCATTCACACAGCACCCCCATATACCTGTCCACTATCCATTAACCCATTTTCCTGCACTTTGTACTTTTAGACTCCAAAAATTACATATTATTGGCCAAATTAAGCTAATTAAAAAATAATTGCCTAGTCGTTAAAGAGTGTTCCAGTGGTTCTGAACCACATTTTTTGCCAAAAAAAACTTTTCGCAGCAAATGGTATAAAGAATTTGCACCCACGAAGACACGTCTAATAGGATTGCGCGATAAGTTAATATTTGCATAAGCTATTTTTCGGGGAATAGTGGCTTATCGCACCTATTTGAGTTTCCCCTTTATGTCCTTGTGTAGTGTTTCTGTTCACAAACTCACAAGGTGATTTCTTCCCTCATTGCTAAAGTATTTATTGCTCCTGCTTCCCCAACAGAACCCTGCTTGGTGTGATGATAATATTATTGTGCCACAAGTGATGAGGACAATGATAAATCAAACAAAGAGCCTTAACATCCATTATTTAGTTTTAAGTGATGATAATAAGTCAGACTCTGCATCAGGAGATAGTGATGATATAGAGCTGTTAGTGACATCTGGATTGATAGATGTAGGGAGGATATGATGAGAACAAACAGTTGTAAGTGCAAATTATACAATGAATGTTCTTTAAAATGAAAAGAGAACAATAGAAAATAAATAAAAAAAAAACAAAACAACAAGAATGTGTTTCACAGAGTGAGTCAGGTATTTCCAAATCCAAACACGAATAACACCCTCCGAGAATCAACTCACCAAGTGTGGGTGCATGGACATATACGCAAAATTTTTATTGGAATTTTTAGCCTTCCATTTTTCAGACTATTATTTCATACTATTATAATGCTTTATAGAGTTCCACAAGTGCTCTGCAGTGCCTTACAGAGTGATACATAATCTGTGCATATATCAATCAGCCATAACATTAAAACCACTGACAGGTGAAGTGAGTAACATTGATTATCTCATTACAATGGCATCTGTTAAGGGGTGGGAAATATATTACAGCAACACTCAGTTCTTGAAGTTGTGGCTTGGAAGTGGGAAAAATTGGGTAAGCGCAAAGATGAGTGATTTTGACAAAGGCCAAATTGTGATGGCTAGGATCAGAGCATCTCCAAAATGGTAGGTCTTGTGGGGAAGAAGGAAAGTCAGTGCGGTGCTCTACGCAATGTTCTGCTGTAAAAACCTGGGTCCTGGCATTAATGTTGATTTTACTTTGACCCATATCACCTACCTAAAAATTGTTGCAGACAAAGTACACTACTTTAAGGCAACGGTATTCCCTGATGGCAGTGGCCTCTTTCAGCAAGCTAATGCTCCCGGGTACACTGCAAAAATTGTTCACGAATGGTTTGAGGAACATGACTAAGATTTCAAGGTGTTGACTTGGCCTTCAAATTCCCCAGATCTCAATCTGATCGAGTATCTGTGGGAAGTGCTAGAAATACAAATCCAAGCCATGGAGGACCCACCTCACAACTTACAGGACTTAATGCTGGTACACACTAGACGCTGCTAATGTCTTGGTGCCAGATACCACAGGAAACCTTCAAAAGGTCTTGAATCCATGGCCCGACAGATCAGAGCTGTTTAAAGCAGCATGAGGGGGACCTACACAATACCACTGGAACACTCTCCCTCTGCCTATCCGACTCCATCCAACTCCACGTTCTACAAAATTTAAATGGGCTCTCAAGACCAACTTCTTTATCAAAGCCTTCCAGCTCTCATCTTAACTTACTGCCCTATGCCCTTGCTCATTGTTTGTCCACTCTGCGTCTTCCCGGTCTGTCTGCCCCCTCCTTTACACCTTTAGCTCTCACAAGCAGGGCCCTCTTCCCTCATTTGCTTTTCCTTCTACCACCATATCCTGCCCACTGTCTACAACAGCACCAAACATTTGGGTTCTGACACCCCGCTGCCTATTTGAGTTCTATGACTGCTGATGCAGCAATGTTTATAAACAATGTCCATGTTCTGCAATGTTCTGTATTGTAGGTCACTTTCATTCAGGTGTTTTTTGTTCATACTGTTCCTGTACTTGTGGCGCCATATAAAGGATAATATTAGGCAGGTGGTTTTAAGGTTATGGCTGATCTTTGTATTTTCATTGTATAGCAAGTGCATTTCGCTAGTATTCTAACAAATTTGTTAGAAAGAAAAATTAATATACCTAGTTACATTAAGGGTCTGATGCAGAGTTGGAAGAAAATTGTGTGCATGCTGCTCCTGAACCATGTGCATGGAAAAACATGTGTATTCGTTCACATGCAGCGTTGTACACATCTTATGGTGCTGTCACCCCTCCATAAACATTTGGGACTCTACTCATCATAAGTGCGAACTTGCACATACCATATTCTAGATGCAGAAGATATTCATGGAAAAGCGTAGGTGCCATATACATTTCACGCACATCACTAGCGTTAACCCGCTCCTGGTTTGACCTGTACTCTATGTACCCGCACTGCATTAACCCTGTGTTGACTCCATCCTGTGTTTGACTAGAAAAAAACAAAAAACAGTAGGCGTTTGAAATATCTGGACAGTAGGTAAAAAAAGAAACAGTTTAGACTAAGGAGTCAATCCAAGTATGTGCGAATTGCGAGTTTCTTGACACTCAGAATTCTCCAATCCAATTAAATGCCTATTCACACTACTCGCAGGGGAAGTTTGTGAATTGACTGCCAAATGGGCTGCGAGAGAAGTGCATGAAAGAGTGGGGAGACCATCCTGGATCCCCTAAAATTGATCATTTCGTTAGCAGGACTGTATAGAAGGCTGTTTATGGACATTAGGAAGGTACTGTAGGTTGTAAATGGTGTCAAATGGATGATTTGTGCTTTTTTTAAAAAAAAAAACGCAAGAAAATTATTCAACTTTTTTCATTTCATCTCAAACGAAAAATGCAAAAAAAAGCAGGAAAAGAGGTGTATTTGGGGTCATTTGAGGGCACCTTGAAGAAAGAAAATAATTATTCTTCAATTAAAATTATTGTAATTAAGTTTGGGGTGGCTAAACTAACGAAAATTTGATTTTGGGATAATTTGAGGACTTTTTTTACCCCCAAAAAATGACATGTAATTATTGGACTAATTAAGCTAATTGGAAACTACCAATTGCCTAATTATGATTAGGGGGTGTCCAAGGGGTTCAGCACAGGGTTCCAACATTTTAACCTTAAAATTAAGATTTTCCTTTCCATCTCTCACCCTCAGACAGGTTCGAATGGAACGATGCAAATTCAGTCAGACTGATTCAGTGCAAGTTGCTAATTTGATTGCAAAATTAATTTGCTGTACGAATTCGAAGAAACAATAGCAACTCACATCTAATTGGATTTATCCCCTTAGTGGAAGCTCTCTCTTTTAGGGAGATGTGGGCTCTCAGCATAAGATAAACCGTGTAGAACGAATAAAGTGAAGCGCTCAAAAAGTCTAGTTTCTACAATGATGGACAGATGGTATAGAAGAAAAAAAATTTAGATTGTTACACTATTACCAATCAACACATCGTAGGACACAAAAATTCAGTAGAAAAAACAGAATAGCAGATTCTTGTATAAAAGCAGTATTGTCACAGGACACCTCCTTGTGACCAATTTTTTAAAAACATAGGTTATATATAGCAGGAAAAAAAAAAAATCATATATAGTCAGTTTATAAAGACAATTTAATTGGCCACAAAAAATCCAGGTCACATTAGCAAGTCTGTTGTATATTGGTTCTATTGTCAGTGCTCTTCGTGTTCAAGCAAGGCAGCAAGTATAAAAAGTATCCAATGCTTCTGACGTGTAACATCCAGATTGAAATAAGGGAAACAAAGTGTCAGTGTATGGATAAAATAAAAATAAAAAGTTTATATATCTCTCTCCCCGCACTAAAAAAAGGGGGACATGTGTATGACCATAATTTAATTTACTGTACTGGGTTAAAATCGGGGTTCTGATGATTATCGCAGGCTTTTATAAAGCCCACTGTTCTTTAAACCAGTGTCTGTAAAAAAGGGCTTAACTTGCCTGTATCTTGTCCCACTTTCGTTATACCCGCATTAGTGTAAACTTGACGGGCAGCGATGCTCCGCCTGCAGTCTGTTACGAGGGAGGTAATGACTGATGTGTTCAGATGTTGCTGAACCTCTAATGCCAGCGTTGGTGTAGATGGCTTTGCAGAGTCGTCAGATATCAAGCAGCGGCTAGAGTATAATGAGGAGAGATTAATGCTTCATGTCGCGTGCCGTGGACACGGAACAGGACTTATCGATGACATTTTGTCACAGGATCATGGACAGGATACCTCTAAGGCAGTCACAGGTTCATTGCTTTGACGCGTTTCTCTGCCTTCTTAACTGAGAGTTTCTCAGACTGTTTTAGTAACCTGTGGCTTGCCAATTATCTATTTGTATTCCTATGAGAGCAGGTGTATCTTGTTCCACCCTTAGCAGACAAATCGTGGACATGTTAAAAGGCGTAGGAGATATGTTAAACTTTTTACTTGCCACATGATTGACCTACCAAAAAATGGTGAATAAAACTTCATCTTGTATTTTGCCCAGGAGTTTTTTCTACATCAAATATAGTAGTTCCATCCCCAGTAGCATATTTAGAATTAAGGCTATATCTAAAAAGTTATTTCCTCATGATAAGTGCTAGTAAAAGATAGGTTGTATTTGTTATTGTTTAAGTGAGCGATACATTTGAGAATTAACCAGATTTGCTCCAAAGTCACTGCCCCAAACATGTTCCTCCTCAAAGTCGCCAATGTATACGTTGGCTCGACTTGGAGCAAACCTGGTCCCCATCGCTGTTCCGAGAATTAGCAAATTGTATTTACCATTAAATATGAAGTAATTATGTGGTGTTAGTATGAACTGAATACAACTAATAATGAAGTTCCATTGTGTCTCTACAATCGCATCATCTTGGGAACTGTCTCAACTCCCTTCTGGTGGGGGATGTTTGTATCAGGGATGTGTAGACAGGGGAGGCAGAGCCTCCCATCTCATACTCATGAGATTTGATATAAAAAAACACAACAACTTACCTTTGTCAACACTTTCTTCGAAGTCCATAGGGTCCACAGGGATACAATGGGGTGTAGGTGGGGCTTTGGAGGACTGGACACCAACAGCAAGCTTTTCAATCTCAGGATGCTTCGGTCCTTCCCTCTTTACCCCACCCACAGCCAGAGGGCAAACAAGCCCAAGGCAGCAGCAAGAGAGGAGAGAAGGAAAACTGGTACACTGAAGAATCACACTCACACTGAGAAGGGAACAAGTGACCAAGAGAAGAAACCTGTAGAAGCCAGGAGCATCAGGGCGGGTGCCCTGTGGACTTCGAAGAAAGCGTTAACAAGGGTAAGTTTTACCATAACTTTCCTTTTCCTCTTCAGGGTCCATTAGGGCTCCACAGGGAGACAATGGGGATGTCCCAAAGCAGCTGTTCAAAGGCAAAAATGCTCCTGAGCCGATAGGAGTACCCTACGCCAGAAGGAAGCATCCCAAGAGGCAAATGTAGCAAAGGCATAAAACCTAAGAAATGTGTGGAAAGACTACCAGGTGGCCACCCTGCATAGCTGTTCAGCTGAGGTGCCACGACATGCTGCCCACGCGGGTCCCACAGAGAGTAGAATGAGCAGATACTGTAGCCGGCACAGGAAGGCCAGACTGCGTGTAAGCCTGTGAGGTAGACAGACAGACTCTGGCAGACTGTTCTATGGATTCCACAAGAAGGAGGAATTGCCAGCTAGGATGAAGAGGGAGTCACATTTCCTGATGGAAGTAGTAAAAAAAGGGGGAGACACATGAAAGTGCCTGATTCCATAGGTTCGAATGGAGGTTCTTCAAGTGCTTGGAGCACCACTGCCAAATCCCAGGAGGAACATAGGGATGCTGTATACATAGAACACCTGCAGGAAGGTGTGAACATCTGGTAAAGGAACAAGTCTGTGCTAGAACTAGATGGATAAAGCGGAGACCTGCACTTTTAGAGAAGCTAGACGGAGGCCTAGATCCAATCCAGCCTGAAGAAAGGCAAGAATTCTAGATACCTTTAAAAACTTGGTCATAGTTTCATGGAGCACACCATTGGAAATATGTATACATATTCTGTGATAAATCATGGCTGAGGCCAGTTTATGGGCCCTGAGCATGTTCTGGACCACAGAGCTTGAAAATCCCTTAGCCATTAGAAGGGATGTCTCAAAAGCCAATCCATTGAAGACGGATGGGCCAGGTCCAGATGTAGACATGGACCCCGAGACAACAGGCCCACTCAGAGGGAGTTGAAGAGGAACGTCTATGGAGACTTTGAAGACCGGAGTACAAATGTCGTCTGGGCCAAGCCGGAGCTATCAACAGGACTGTTCCCCCTTCCTGCTTGAACTTCTGAAGAACTCGAGGAAGCAGGGATATTTGGGGGAAAGAGGTATGCCATATGGAAGGTCCGTTTCACTGACAATGCGCCAACGAAGGCTGCGTCGGGGTCCCTTATCCTGGAAGTTTGTTGTTGCGTCTTGAGGCCATGAAATTCACAACCGGCAGACCCCATTTGTCCACCAAGACTTGAAAAACTTCTGGATGTAGAGATCACTCCCCTGTATGCACATCATGTTGGCTGAGGTAATCTGCTTCCCAATTGAGAACTCCCGGGATGAATACTGTGGAGATGGCGTTCGGTCCATGTGAGAATGTGGGACATTTTTGCAATTGCTGCCCAACTCAGAGTGCATCCTTGGTGAATGAGGTAGGCCACTGCCGTGGCGTTGTCAGACTGTACTTGTACTGGCTGCCCTGAAGATTTTCCTGAGCCAGAGCTCTGCAGATGGCTCGAAGTTCTAAGACATTGACTGGTAACTTTGCCTCGACTGGGGTCCAGTGGCCGTGGAAGGAGTGCTGCTCAGTCACTGCACAACACCCTTGGAGGTTTGCATCCGTGGTGAGAGCCCAATCTGGGATCCAAAAGGAGAGACACTTGTCTAAATGGAATGTCTGTTGCCACCAGGCTAGGGACAGGTGAACCTCTGGGGGGAGGCCCATCATCTGGGATCGAAGTAGATAGGGTAGCCCATTCTACCTGGAGAGGATCAGGTATTGTAGGGACCTGGATTGAAACTGAGTGAACTCCACCATGTCGAATGCGGACACCATTGATCCCAATGTCTGCATTGCAGCATGAATTGACACACTGCGCACTCGGTGTTGTATTGATACTAATAATTTTTTTAATTATGCGAGTTGTCACCATATTAAATGGAAAGAAAACATTCCAAAAGGGTCAATATCTTAGGCTGAAAAGGAATTGTTCTAATGACTATTTTCAGAAACAGGCAGATAAGTTGACAAGAGCTTTCCTGGACCAGGATCAGATAGATCTTCTGAAAAGCTGTAGGGAAGAGGTTAATTTTATTGATCAAGAAACTATTACAACAGAATAATACGACTGATACGAGGAGAGATACACGTGACAACATTGTTTTACCATTTGTGACAAAATATAACGTGTCCAAATGACATTAGGAAGATCATTAAAAAAAAATAAAAAAAAAAAAAACTTTATAGGGTTCTCTTACCATGTCTAGATGAGAATGTGGTCATTATATTGTTAGTTCATTATTCTGTAGAATTAGAAAAGGGTTGTCAGGATCTGCAGTTAAGGAGATCATATTGGTTGCAGTTTCCAGCCTGAGGCACTGCATTAATTACTGCCCGTCTGTGTGCATAGTCAGGTGCACACTAATTGATTCTGCTGTTTGTGCACACTGGTCTTTCGTTATGGGAGACTTGCTCTGGTTGGGCCCCATTTCTGTTAAATTCCACCCAGCCCTTCACTCCATGCCGGTGAGAGTTCTTTGTGCTTCTGGTTATTCCAGTCTCCTGTCTGTCAGTCGAGTTCCAGAGTCCTGTCTGTTGAGTTATATCACTACAGTTTGTTTCACCCAGGCGGCACGGTCCGCACACCATCTGCCACGTGCTGCTTGAGTCATCGAGGTTGCACAGTGCGCATCTCTGCCGTAGTCCTGTGTGTCATCTCAGCAGTGCAGAGTGCTCTCCATCCAGGAAGCAGGTCAGCGTCAGGCGGCTTGTGTCAACCCGGTGACACTGGTCGCATCCCTGCGTCCCAAGTGTGCAATCCAGCACACAGTCGCCAGTGTCATCCTGGCGGCACTGGTCGCATCTCAGCGTCGCAAGTGCGCAATCCAGCGCACCGTCGCCAGTGTCATCCCGGCGGCACTGGTGGCATCTCAAGTGCGCAATCCGGCGCATCACCATTAGTGTCAACCCGGCGACCTTGGTAACTGCTTCCTGCCTTGTTCACATTACATCAAAGACTTATCAGCCCAAAGGCTGCATCCCAACCTTGGCTAGGCTACAACTAGCCAAGACAGACCAGCCCTCAAGGCTGCATCCAAAGCCCAAAGGCCACGACTAGCAAAGACTAATCAGCCCTCAAGGCTGCGTCAACAGCCCCAAGACTGCATCACATGCTTAACCCTTGGCCACGACTAGTCACTGCATTCCAGCCCTCAAGGCTGGCACCAGACATTCACCTGCCGATCCCACTTTAACCATTAACACTGCAGCAACGAAAGACCACTCAAAGGGGTACCCCCATTAACTTCCTACTCAAATCTCCACTCTACACTATCTTAGTCGATTCCAGCATGGAATCGCAACAAGGGTTTGGAGAGAAGAGAAATAATTTTATTACTGACTCAGCAAGATTTGAACTCTGGTTGGGCTGTATGCCAGTCTAGAGCACTACCACTGATCTATTGCTCTTTATAAGTAGGAGTGCCTATTTAGCAATATTTCTCTAGCAGATTTCACCCCTTTTCTGAAGAGATTGCATTCGTGTATTTGTTTATTAACACCCTTGAATGCCATATGTGTGTATTTTAATTGATTTTTGTTAAACTTATCTATGTAGGATTCTAAAATTCTATGATGTCAACATCTTATTTTATGTGATTAAGACAATGTTACAGAGAACCACACACAGGTGGAGTTTTAATTCAAATTAACTGTTTAGTTTATATTGAATTGTGAAAGCTATTGGTCAAGTCCGGTATATAACCACCCTTCTGGAGAGTGACTACTTCCTCTGACGAAACCGCTGCTACAAACTAGTGGAGAAATGCTTAAGGACTGGATAGTGACAGGCTACAAATGTTATTTACCTTGGAGCGCTGTCCTGGGAATCTTCCTGTGTACACAGACACTTTGGAAGCAGATACAAAGTACTGGTGACTGCGGCTAGCTACGCTGCATGTCAGAATACATCCTCCGCTCGATTGAGACAAACTGTGGAATTGAAAGGTATTCTCGACAAGCAACAGATCCCTACAAAGTACCCAGCGGCTTTAAAAGAACCAATGTGTCTTTTTCCACAGATGATGCCTCATCCCTATTTGTGGACACCTACTGCAGAAGGATTAGAGTGCCAATATTAGGAGATTTTTCATATGCTTGTGATCATTTAGCCATATGTGGATTATGATTGATTTAAAATTTTCATTTTTGTGAGCCTGTCCTGATCAACTTGACTATTTATTCATTTTATTATTTGGTTTTATATATTAATTGTATGTGGAATTTAGATGTAAGCAGAAAAAAGGCTGCCGCGCATCTGTGGGACGGAGGAGCAGCTCAGGGAACGGCTAGACCGCAGTAGAATGGCGCCCTGAGCTGGGGGATGGGCTGCAGGGAGAGCACCTTCTCCCTGTGTCAACATTAACCACCGGATCCCCTGGCTGTTAATTTTGCCTCTGCGCCAGTATATTAATGCTCCGGTGGTCTAGTGGAGTCGTGGGTGCACCAGTGTCCACATCAGCACCTCCGGTCCATCTCCTGAGTCCTGAGGCTAGACTGCATAAAGACGCAGGTCCCCCTTACCTGTCCCCTGGATTCCGGGCTGGGGTCTGGGGAGCTTGCTAGCATGTCGTCGTCCCCAAGAGCCCCGCCAGGAGTACCTAGCCAGCACTTGGTGTCACGGCACCACAGAGGGATGATGTAGCAGCAGCGCAGACGTCCAAGGGATAGTCTTCTGCTGCTGCTGAGTTTTAAAACACTAGAAATAAAAATCATACAAATAAGCTTGGGCTGCTTGAAGCAGCCTTAATGTTAAAAATGGTGACCTAGCTCATGCTGAACACCAACAAAACTGAGCTGTCCTCAGGCTGTGGGCAGGGTATAAGGGGGGGGGGGACCGGAGCATCCTGGGATTGAAAAGCTTTGCTGTTGGTGTCTGGTCCTCCAAGGTCCCACCTACACCCCATTGTCTCCCTGTGGAGCCCTATGGACTCTGAAGAAATTATCATCATAATTTATTTATATGGCGCCACAAGTGTTCCACAGGGCCTTACAAAGTACATAAACAAATAGGTAACCAGTGACTTACAGTACAGTACAATACAATGCAGGACAAGGACATGGAAAATATACATTGCTACATTAGCGACAATAACACCCACATAAGCAGCAAAGCATAAACAACCAAGTGTTAGGTGCCCTAGTGGGGAGTAAGAAGTAGATGAAAGTAGGGAGAAGAGGGAAGAGGGCCCTGCTTGTAAGAGCTTACTTTCTAAAATTGAGGGGCAGATAAACAGGTGACACACAGATGGGGCAAACGGGAAGGAAGGAACATGTAGCAGCATTATATAATCACATATTTATATTTCCAATATATGTCTAGTTAATAAACCAGCTAAAATATGAATATAAAACATTGCACATAAAATGTCTTCCAAAGGTATCATAGCATGTAACCAGCTCATTTGGAGACCTCAGTTCTGACTGTTGAATTGTCAAAATGATGACTAAAAAAATAGTTCAGAAGTGTGCAGAGACACTCCCTAATATAACAGCCTAGGTAATTTCTGGGTGGCACCCCACCACCAATATCAAATAAAGAGTTTTAAAAAGACCCTTGGCGCTATTAGTGTTTCATCGGTTCTAAGTAGGGGAAAATCACAAGTTCCTAATTGAAGTCTCCCATGTGATTGGTATATCCAGATGAAATCCTATCAGCTGTGAGATAATATTCTTAATCCAAATAGTTAGAGACTCACATGGGATTTCATAAAAAATAAAGAAAATAGCTCATATAGTGTAGTAATTTTTTAACATTTATTATATCAATTTATTCACATATCTAAAAAAATCAAAGCATACATGTAAATAGAATTATTGTCCTGGAATGTCTCTCTCCAGCTGGTTTGAATAAAGGGCCTGATTCAGACCTGCTTGCGAGCGCTGAGCGCTCACAAGCGGGTCGATGTTGGGCCAGTGCGCATGCGCACGACGGAGCCAACTCCGTCTTGCGCATGCGCAAGACACTGATACCGACGGGCAAACCATCGCTATGGGTCTCGCTACAAAGGGGGCATGCTGTCGATGGTGACAGCACGCCCCCTTTGGTGGGCGTGCTGAGGGCGTGCAGATGAGAATATCCAGCCCTGAGGAAAAATCCACAGATTCGAAACGCGTTGGTTGTTTGGACACATCTGCTAAACCACATAGGGGACACCCGGTGAATGCCCCAGCGACGTGCCACTAAGGGGAGAAGAAGGATTCCGGAAACTTCCTATTTTGACACTCACCTTGTTGCTCCTCGTTAGGAGCTGTACACGGTCCCTCATATTAACAAAAGATTCCAGGACAATTATTCTATTTTCATGTATGCTTGTTTTTTCAGAAATGTGAAAAAATTTATATCAAATAAAAAAAAAAAATGGACTACACTATGAGCCATTTTCTTTCATTTTTATGAAATCCCATGCGAGTCTCTAACCATTTGGATTAAGAATATCTCACAATGATAGAGGATTTCATATGGATATACCAATCATGTGGGAGACTTCAATAAACTCTATTTGAAAAATGATGACTAAGCCTAGCCCGCATAATCACAAATAATCTTCGGAAAGGTACATGCTAGATTTGGTATGTGTACATAGCAAACAATTAGACTTCGACATGGATCTACATTAATAAACATTTACCATTTGTCTTTATAACATTTAACTTGGGTCACTAATCTTGAATGCCAGTGGATTTAATAAAAACATCTTGTGCCATTTATAAAAGTTGCCATAGTCTGAGTTAAGGATTTCACATTTTGCATTTATGTGATCTGAGACCGAAGCAACAGTTGTGTTTGATTATCAATCATGTTGGGCTTTTAGTGCCTGCCTCCATTAACCTTCAATAAGCTTTCAGACAGGAAATGTATATCAAATAAATAAATAAATGATATGCCAGTTTATTACTATAATTCAGTATTGACACAATGCCAACACAGCTCACTGACTTATTCACCAGTATTATGGGACATTCACAAAGAATAGTACAGTGAAACACAGAAATAGAACTGTCCTTGCCCCATGAATACAGACTAAAAAAAAAGTAAAAAAACGACATGAAAAGGGAAGAATGTGAGTGGGATAGGTCTTCCCTTTATAAACCTACTTCAATTAAAACGCCAAACGTTCTAGAACATCATGGCTGCCAGGTAACATTTCAAAGCTTCTTAGCATGCCGGTTGTGAAGTCAGCAGACTGAAGCAGTTTAACTAAGCAACAAACGGGCCTGATAATACTCACCTTCAGTCTGCTAAACAGATTAAGGGGAAATCAATTAGCCGTGGTATGTTACCACAGGCTTATTGACCGCCCACGGCTATCCAATAAGGCCCGAAGCCAGGATTTTTTTTTTCTTACCTGCCTCAGTGGGTTGGAAAACAAATCCCAAATAACTCAGGGGTTAACAGGTGCTGCAACCCTATTAACGCACAAATCCATGAACTTTTCACAGATTCTGTGACTTAACCTGGGTTAAAGTACTGTGTTAACGGGCATTAACAAGGTTAAAAGGGGAAGTTGGGAGGCTAATTGAATAGCCCCATGCATTAAAGCCTGAAGTCACCTCCTGTTATTACCCGCAGTAATAAGATATTGAATTCCCCACTAATTCTGGGTACGCACTTGGCCAAATCAGTGGCCGACTTGGCAATTTGGCAAGCTATACACACTTACCAATTGGCCGTTTGATATGTCTGGACAAACATCACAACTGGGTGGGCATTTAAACTGCCTGCCCAGTTGTGATGTCAGTGTCGGTGTTTCCTGCAGCCAGTGTACGGGTTAGTTGTCGGGTTGCCCGTGCACACAGGCAGATGATCTGATATATCGGCAAGAGATATTCGCATTGGCTGTGCTGCAGGGCCAACTTGATATGTCTGAATGGCATTGTTCACAGATGTATCTTCTGTATACACTGACAGAATCAATTCGCAATATGTCGTTCGACGGCTGTACAAACGACATTGTATGGTGTGTACCCAGCTTAAGACCAGTTTTATTACAGATTCTCATGGTGTGAAACTAGTGGCCACAAGGTTTGAAAATACCATTAGTTCTTTTGCTCCTAACACACCAAATGAAATTTACCCAAAATAGCTAAAGTGCTTATTGAAATTGGGAAAAAAGTGAACTAAAAGCACATTTACGGAGAGACATAGGAGTCAATTCAATTAGGAATGAGTTTGAAAAAGTGAATTTGCATTAAAAAAAAAAAAAAAAAAAAAACTTTCACACATTGCTTGAATGTGCGTATCTGAGAAATACGCGGAAGTTGTGTCAAAGTTGGGTGTCTGTTCTACAAAAAGTGACCTTGAAGAAGGGTAGGATAAAGTAGGAAAACCATTCTGGACTGAAAAAAATTAAACTGAGATAGCAGGACCATATAGAATGCATAAGGAAAGTGCTGGAGGTTTTTAAGATGTGTAAATTTGGAGTTTTCAGCATTTTTTTTTTCAGCAAATTAAGTCTACAATATTGTGAGGTACACAGAAATGTACGTAAAGTGATTGTGTTTTTATACAAGTTTTAATAAGTTTGAAAAAAGCTCCCATTTTCAATCTAAAAAACAAATCCATTCCCACCAATACAATACCTCAATATAGCCATCCCATATTATTTACCCATTATTGAGCGGTTTAGAAATATTCACATGAAAACGGACATGACTTTATTGGCCAAATTATGCAATTTAAACTCCTCCAAATGCATGATTTATTGAGGTGCACCAGAGGCTATGCACTGTGTCCTGATATTTTTACCTTAAAATGAAGATTTGCCCTATGTTTTCACCTGCTCGGGGGCTCCCCACAGAAAAAAAAACAAACAAACAAAAAACATGAATTTCATTGCAAAATGCAATGAGAGTTTGGAATTGCATTACAAATGCAATTTGTGATGCGAATTTGATTTGAGAGGTCCCAACTCGCTCCTAATTGAGACAACCCCATAGTTACATTAGTTTTCCTATAACGGAAAAAAAACGAAACAGATACTCTATGGTTCTTGCTTTGACGTTACGCTACCTTTCCAAAACAGCAAAAAGTAGTATTCTATACATAGGTTTTCAGAATAAGATCTGCACATAAGTTACAATGCATATTTTTCTGATCGTATTAATGAACTGGGAAAAAAAAAAAATTATATATTATAATATATATATATATATATATATATATATATATATATATATATTTAAGTTATTTATATAGTGAACACATTCAGTACACATTACAGAGATTGTTTGTCATTCACAGCAGTTCCTGCTGCAGAAGAGTTTACAATCCATATAACCCATCACGTGGGCAATGTAGACTTAAGCATGGACATCCTTAAAACCTGGACTGTAATGGCTGAGTTTGGGAAACTCTGGCCTAATGCATCAGCAGCCTGTGGTTATTTAAACAGAATTAGAGAGGTCTGGGTATTACAACGCCACCATCTCTGTACTTTATAATACTTTGTAGTGAAGAGTGTGATCACCACACAATACTTACTAAGGGGCACTTGAAATGCTAAAGACATTTTTCCTTATTCAATTGAGGATGCCCCAGAGTATATTGGCTCTAGTATGGGAGAAAGTGGGCAAATGAGTGCCCCTACCCATCCCCTTGCTTAGCTAGCTTTTATCTCTACATAGAAATTCCCCAAAACTAAAGGTCGTATTTACCTAAATGGTAGCATTGATTTCTTTACCAAAAGCATTCTATTTTGTTTCCAAATACTGCTCAATGCTGTCTTAACAGTTGTCCAATCGTTTTAAAGCTATTTTGGTTGTGGTTTATAAATCATCCCTTTGACACTTATTATTCTCTCTATATGTGAGGTGAGAGCATTTGCTTTTAACTGTATTTGTTATGAATGTGTTGTTTGAAGCACAGATGTTAGTGGAGGACATGCAAACAATGAGGATCTGTGATGTTGGTTGCAGGCTTAAATATTTTACTCAAATTATGAATACCTCAAACTTTCATTTTACTAAATACATTCAGATTACCAATAGATAGAACAAGCGCTGACAGCTGTTTTTTGTTTGTATACATATAGGGCATTCATATTGTCATACAGGTGTCAGCTGGTACCCTGGACAGCGTGTGATTAAACTAGCAGCTTGTTTATTTTAGATTTTGTTTCTAGCCTTACATTTATGTAAGGAGGACACTAATATAATCATGACCTCTACATTGTGCTCTGGCCTTGCTGAGTTTTTTTTTTTTTTTATTCTGTCTCCATAGTCTCCTGAGCTCTGCTATGAAAGTTGGCAGTGGAAAGGCAATACAAGTGGTTAAGCAGTAACCAGATACAGAGCAATTGGAGGTCCTTAGAGGCCTAAAAGGATGGTAGAAGCTGAAATAGCAATGCTTGAGGCAAAGGGGGACCAGTATGGATGGCCTCAAAAGCATTTCTGCCAAGTGATTATAGTAGGTTTTATTTGTATTGCTATTTAAAAAAAAAAAAGGAGTTTAGTTTAAAATCAACAATCTTATAAGAAAATAAATATTTTGTATAAGCGCTAGATATCATTTGTTAAGCTGCAATGCTTTACCTGGTCACAAGAGGACAGACTTCCCAAAAATGTTACAGGGATAGGTGCATTTAGCATGAGAAAAAAAAAAAAAAATAGTTCGAAATTACTTTAATTAATTGCAAGTTTAATTTAAAGGGGTGAATCCACCTAAAAAAAAAAAAACAATTGGGTCGAATAAATAAGATATGTTACATAAGAGAATGCCACTTGGCTGTGCTCCTTCAATTTGATAGGTCCCTTTAATGCCTCCAATGGTCGGTCATGACCAAAATTACTGATATATTGGTATGAAAGAATGAATCAAAACAAAAACTACCTAATGTCTTAAAAGGATTCAAATTTCTCATAATTCTATATCAAACTCATTAGACCTATTACCACATGAGCAGAAACTCTTAAAAATTGCCTAGTTATTTCCTGATAGGCTGTGATTCTAGTTTAAAACCAATCTTAAATCAGAGTATGTACATGTAGCATTATTAAATAAAATAATAATTGTTTAATGGACTATATGACAGTCACAATGCTTATTCAATAAAAAAAACAACTGACATACAAAAAATATGCAAAACAATTTTCTTCAAATTAAACAAGAGGAATAACAGAAACAGCCAAAACACAAAGTCCCGTTGTGTTGCCTGGGAAAGACTAGAAGATATAGACAAATTTATCAGAAGAAATCCCATTACCTTTTAAATAGTCTTCCTTTATCAACCTATTCCTTTCTTCTGTTAGATCATGGAAGCAGTGTGCTCATTTGCTAATCAGTATTGCAACTTCATTATTGCTTTTTTGTTCAAAAACATTTCTAGTCAATAATAGAACAAATTGTTAGAATATGGAAAAGATTTAATAAGTTCTCTAAACTGGTTATAATTTTCAGCACAGTCATTACTTATTTATGGGTTCCATGGGAAGATACATTATCTCAATAGCTTCCTTACAGTTTAGGTATTGATGGATGACATTTACGTGGCTGGTTCCACTGGCTGCAAATTGGTAGAGTAGTCTTTCCTAAACAGGTTTATTGCTTTGAGATATTTTTCCCTATTTAAAAAAGGCACTTTGATTGTTCACAACTCGTCATCTAAGCAACTATAGGGTTCATTCTAGCTCCCTGCACCTGTCACAATCTGTGCAGTTCCTCATTCCTGCCTGGGCTGCTCTGGTGCTTCTAGCACATTGGTCTATCAGCAATTTTTTGCATCAGCTAAGAGCGCTAGAAACAAGAGCAGAGAGCAAAACCCCAGGTAAGAAACAGGCAGTGCACAGGTTTGACAGGTGCAGGGTGCTAGAATGAACACTACAACTACAGCTGTGCAATAAACTATAACGGACTCTGGTCATCAGTGACCACAGGAATCTCTACATAAACAATCCAGGATACAGGACAGAAACAGGCTTCTGAAGCAACTATCTACATACCTTAACCCGTGGTTAGTTACATAGTGATCCCGGGAACAATTTTATCTAAAAACCCATATTTGGGACTGATCATATCAACATTTAGATATCATTTTCCTTAAATATCCTGATAAGGCCATAATCAAGACATGGTCCAAGAGGCAAAAACTCTGTCCCTCGCTAAACACAGACTGCTATGGAAATGCAACAGCATCATAAAAGGTCCATGCTCCATGAGCACACTATGGAAGACTGTAAATTACACAGAAGTTATTGACTCATGTACATGAAATTAGGATGTTTTTACCCAAATGAGGTCTCATTTTGATACTCAATTGTCAATAAGTAATGGCTACTGTAAGCACACATTCAGAATCATGTTGTAACATTTGTTAATTTAGATAGGTCAATCCTAAATAAAATCACAATGGGGTAAGCAAATTCTCAAAGGAACCCTTCTAATCTACCATAATAAAATTGATAAATAAATCTATATTTGCATCCGTTCTATATTTCCTACAGATTCAGCAGATGAACTGACTAAAACATGAAGTAATGATCAAATGATTTTCACCATTATTAAATCAATCAAACGTCACATACTACTGCATTTTTGGCAATTCATAAATGAGTCAATCCTTGTTAGTGTATTGAATGGAGACAACAATGTTTTCCAGGGAATGGGTATGAAGTCCCGGCAGCTGAATAGTCCATTCATATCCCGACGCCAGCAGCCCAAAGGGAGAAGATCCCGACAGGGCAAGTAAATACTCCCTTAGTGGTGCCTAACCTCCCCCCTAGTGCCTAAACCTCACCTCCCCCGGGGGTGCCTAAACCCCTCTTACCACTCCTTAAACCTAACCCTCCCAGGGGGTGCCTGACCCTAACCTCCCCCCGGGGGTGCCTAACCCTAACCCTCCACCCCTGCGGCTAACGCTAAGGGCGCCCCAGACTTACCTCTTTCGGACTGGCGTCCTGGCATCGGGATTAAGATAGGAGTCGGTATTTTGATGCCTATCTTAAATCCCTTGCCGGGATTCCGATGTCGGAACTACATCCAGTTTTTCAGATTCAACATGACAAGAACAACCACTAACTGGGATTTGGGTTTTAATGCTGAAGTAGATAAAGGGAAAGAATAGCATAGTTCCTGTTTGCTGTGAAAACATTCCACATTTACTAAATTCAACGGAATACACAATAGTAATAAAAAAAAAATATAAAAAACTATAACTTAATAGTAAACATTCTCAATTATTTAACAAATACAGTAAACACTAGTGTAATGATTCCAAGACTGACAATGACACTGCTATAGGTCCAACCAGTTAAGTCCCATCATAAAGGATACTTCACTTAATTTCTTAAAATCATATTACTTACAAAACAAAAACACAAGAGACTAACAGTACTTGAGAACCACATGGCTAAACGGGTGTAGTAGGTATTACCGCCGGCCACATGGTTCAAATTGCGACAGCGAAAGCCGGGTATGGGTGAAGATCCTGATCGCTAATTAAGTTAAGTACAGCTAACCTAATTCCCTACCCTTACCCTCCTTTAGGGGTGCCTAACCCTAACCTCCCCCCCTAGTGTCTAACCCTAACCCCCCCCTTCCCCTAGCCTAAACCTAACCCTCCCAGGGGGTGCCTCACCCAAAGTCCCCCCTGGACCCTAAAACCTAACCCTCCCCCCACCCCCACGGCTATCTGCGCCTGGCTTACCTTCATTCGGTATGCCAGGCATCGGGCTCCCGGCGTAGGACTAATGACAGGCGTCATGATTTCGACGCCTGTCATTAAAACTTTGCCGGGATTAGAAAGTCGGGAATTCGGCGGTCGGCATTTAGAAGATCGGCTTCCCGACTACATCCCGGCTAATCTAAACTGCCAATATTTAGCCTAATAAAAAAAAAAAACCCAGGCCATATTTGATAGCATTATATCTATCCTAAGTATGTTTAAATTATACTGCCAGACTAGTATCCAGTAGCGCTGTTGGAAAGCTATTCAACCTAGACCCACTACCCTTCAGTTGTTATCTTGTTCCTATTAAGTCTTTTTTTTTTTTTTTTTTTTTTTTTACTTTTAAAACATTTGATAACCCCCCATATCTGCTCCACGCTACACATATTGAGGACCATGAGTATGATCTGGTAATTGTGTGAAGTAAACCATGCTCCAATTTAGTTGCCCTTCTTTGCACAGTCTTACTTATGTCCTTCAGACAACGGGCTACATTTCACATGTTTAAATCAGACCAATCCCAAGACTGCTGATGCCTTACACAGCTTAACATGATTTCCAAACGTGCAATTAGATTTAATTACAAAATTAATAGTTGTGGGAAGTGGATCACTAATAGCAGATTACCTTGATGAGTTTGTGTAACAAATATTTTAAAGCTACCACTAAGCAGACGAAGGCCTATCAATTGCTCCATGTAGATTAGGAGGCTATTTACTAAACAGTATGTATGTCTGTGTCACTGAATGAGTGACAGTCATTTATACAGTTTTCATTATCACTGAGAACTGGCCACAAAACATTCTCGAAGGGAAGAGGAGGTGTGAAAGCATTGCTAGGCTCTTCTCTGTAATTTCGTACTTTGCACAGGAGGTGGCCAGAGGAGCGAATTACCTCAAGCCACTGATTTTCAGAGTCTGTGATAGGGTGGGAGCAGTGGCATCAAACACCATACTACTAGCCTTACCCCTCAGGTAAAAAAGTAGTGCCTGAGGGGATGGAAACCACTGACAGAAGGTAAAGTCTAGAAAGCACTGTTCAATAGCACCGACCTTAAGCATACACACTAGACAATGTGCTGAAAGATATTGGTGAAAGATATTGGGTGTACACACTAAACATTTTCATTAACGATATTCAGTGATGTCATCCTGCCACATCCCTGAACAGGTACTTTCTGACGATATCGTCAGATTGGCATGCTTGTTTGCATTACAACAAATAAAGCTAGCGACCCACGGGAGCTCGAATCGTTGGTCGTTTGGTGCTAACAGACTCAATGGTATGAACGATATATCGTTAAATGATATCTTTATCATTCACTTTTATCGTCTAGTGTGTATGCCCCATTAGTTTAGGTCATTAATTACACGCTAACAAGAAGACTAGCCCTTAAGGTGGGTACACACCTGACAGATATATTTGCAGATGATGGTCGTTCACACACATTGAACGGCCTGGGTGGTGGGCATGTCCCGCCCCCCTTCTCACGGCTGCCGCTGTGAGTGTATGGGCGGTCTGCAAACTGCCCGTACACACTTGCCGATAGACAGATGTCTGCAGTCATATCTGTACATCGGCTGTGCAGCACAGCCAATGCGATATGTCGGTGAACGACGACATTCACCGACATATCGCGGGCACCCACTGGCCGACGGACAGCAGATATATTGGCTGATCAATTGATCGGCCAATGTATCCGTCAGTATGTACCCAGCATTACTTATACATTAAACAAGTTTACAATAACTTATTACCCCAGAATCCAGTTACCCCTACACTGAAAAACCATGCTTTCACTTTTGTTTCTAGCGCTGATAAATGCATGTAGATGGGCAAGAATATTAAACAAACTGGTTACAATGGCACCTTACCCATCATAGCCTCCTGTCTAGGGGGCAGCATATTTTGGATACTATATGCTCCATTGTAAGCAATGTACCCAGAAGCAGGTGTAAGTGCTAGTTTACACACCACATACCATACAAAAAAGGTATAGAAACCTACTACTTGGAGATATTTTTCCCACCAGGAACAAAAGTACATTGGTTAAGCAAGATAATAAAATAAAAAAAATGAAAAAAAAAAAAACCACAACAGGTCATAAATGTATTTAAGCATCTAATGTCTGCACTTCACAATACCATAATATCAACCTGGCTGTTACAAAAATTGTAAACTACAAACTTTGTTGCAAATTTTTACTCCAATCACTATTATTATATATATATGTCCAATTTTTACTCCAATCACTATTATTATATATATATATATATATATATATGTCCTCTCCATCTTTTCCACTTTGACAACAAACATGTGCACACATCGCAACTTATGACGTGGCGCGCGCGCATGCGCCGCAGCACGCGGCAGTGTTCCCACCATGCAATTCTATGTCTCATGAGTGTGAATGCAGCGGGCGTACCCAGTTTCAGGCACGCAACTCACTCCAAACAGCTGTATGCTTGACAGTGAACTCTATATCATCCTCCATGCAGAAAGACATTTTAAGACAATTGCTGTAATCTCTTTATAGACAAATGTCAACAAAACTTTTTAATCTACCAAATAATTAAAGGTCACATAAAACTTGAGAACTCTCACATAGGAAAATGATTTCCCCACATTAATACTGCATTCTCAAAGCTGCTGAAACTAGCATTCCAAACAAAAAAAAATTTAACAAATTTTAGCAGCCTACAAGTAACATCAGCACCTCCCCAACAACCTTAGGGTCAGTCACCAGTTTGCTGCTAGTCAAATGTGAAATGTAATCTCTTGATTTCTAGTATATATCTGACCTAACACTCAGATAATATAACGAATATTACTAAATGCTTTCTTGCCCACTCTGGAAACTACTGACATTATTTGCAGCATAACGGAAAATAAGCATGTACCAAACAATTCATTAATTTACCCCACCTATTTCCTGCCAGTTGTGAAACCTTTGGTTTCCATCATAGACCTGTACCATCAAGTCTTAAAGCAACAGGACATAAACTACAAGAAATATACATTTGTATGCACTATAAGCTTATGTTTCAGTGATGATGTAGTTAGGTTTGTCATCAGCACATGCTTCAACACAAAATGTAACAGTCATAGAAAAATAAGGGATAATGCAATACAAAATATATAAAATGTTCATAATGGGTTTTCTGAACAATTAAGACACAAACTTGAACAGCAGAACTAAAATGTTAACTATGGCCCATACCCTGTGGTAGCTAAAATTTTATATATATATATATATATATATATATATATATATATATATATATATATATATGGGGAATGTATGTATATGTCAACTGTGTTCTGCATCATTCGCAAAAACAAGTCACTGATGAAGGGACCACCCTGCACATATTCTTTGCAGTACATGATTATCTAATCCACTAACAGTACCAATTACTAGATATATAGACAAGTGTTTGCTACAAGCACATTTAATTCAAAATGAGGATGTTGGCTGTATCAGAGACAGACACTGCTATACACGAATAAATATTTGTCACTTGTTTTGCTACTTCAACAAGTTCAATAAATGTTTCCATTGCATATGCCAAACAGTGAGATGAATGCTCAGCATCCCAGTGCTGGTATGTGTGGTGGCTGATGACAGTGGGAGCAGCTCTCACAATGGATTCTATTATCACTGATCTGTCAGAGACAGGCAGCAGCAGTACCTGCACAGGTGAACAAAGGTTCTGCGTCTACAAGCATACCCTGAGCCAGTCCCCTGATCTACTACAACACTGGGACACACATTAGCAATGCTCGGGCAGGAGCACCGTTGCTACAAGTGTGAATTATTTAATAACACAGTCCGGCGTCCACTGTTATAGGTAGTAGACAGGTGGCATGACCAGGGCTAGCTGTGGTACAGTGATAGCGGGACCCATGCACAGGGTAGAAGGCTTGTCCTGCCAGAGAGGAGGGGAAGGTGAAGGCCTTACGTACCCTGCACCGAAATCCGAGCAAACTTTCATCCAAGCAGCAAGCTCCTGAGCTCCCGGCACGGTGCACAGTCCGCTGCCGCTGCTCTCTATGCGACCCACAGGCGGAGTGCTAGCATGGAGGTCCTGGCGGATGACTGAGATACGATAATCCAGCCCCTCGGCCCCCGTCTCGCACACAGATGAGCCGCTTTCTCTCCTCTTAACCCCGGCTCCGTCGCCTCCCTCTGTCTGCTGCTGGCCTCGCCGCCTACTGCCGGAGCTGGGTACCGAGCCCTCTGTTGCCGCTGCTGCCTGTGCCAGGGGTGACGTCACTAGGCCACGCAAACCAGCAGCAGCGCCAGACACGCGCCCCGCCCCCGCAGCCTGCACCGGCTGCTATTTATAATGCATCACCAGTCCCGGACCGTGCTGCCTTTACCATTAACTGCAGCTCACTGACTGCCCCCCGCAGCTGAGCTCAGCTGCGGCGGCGGCTGGGAGAGTATTGCTGCCCGTTGGCGTTCATTGAACGAACAGAGGACAGAGCACTGGGAGCTGAGCTATAGCAGACACGTAATAGCAACCTTACCGCCTATAGAGGTCCTGTGCACTGAGATGCTGCATTTTATATTTACTCCCTAACTCACTGTTATTTTCCAGACTTTTTATTATTATTATTATTATTATTATTATTATTATTATTATATAGAATACTTTTTTTTAACCCCCTAACACTACAGGCATCAGTGGGTACGGACAGTACAGAGGGTACTGTCAGCTAGGAGTATGAGGTGAGGATCCCTTGCTGCCCTCTAAGCTATTGTCTCACCTGTACTGTTGTCTGGTGACTAATGGTACCCATGCCACTCATTTATTAGGCTTCTGGCATCAAGTAACAAGAAAGCCTTTATTAACCTTTGAGACAAATAATTATAGTGTTCCAGATCAGGAATGTGTTAAGTTGGCTAAGATAGGACACCATTTAACAACGATATATAAGCCCTTTAGCACTTGCTAAAGGGGTTATGTCATCCTTTCAATATTTAACAAACAGCGGTAATCTAAGATAACACCTGTTTGTCACACGATGCGGTCCCATTGCTGGCTTCAGTGAAGCTTTACAGGCACTGCCAGGTACCCGCCAGGTTAAACAGTGATGCACATGCACAGACTGAGTATCGCGCATACGCATGACTAGAGAAGCACATTGCTGGCAGCAGCTTAGCGGAGGAACCCGTGGACGAGGAGGATGTTGCTGGACCTTGCCAATGGCATATTCATTTGTATCACTGCTATCGATTCCTACCTATCTATACACTCTAAAATTGTCGCTGTTTAGCGTTATGAGTCGCACAAGAAATAATTGCTTTCAGACTTTGATTGTGGTTCCAAAGCACAAAAAGTTATTCACCATAAAAACAGATAGTTACACGCTGTGATCTAAATACAATTAGCGCAAACAAATTATACAGTCACAAGATACAGTCGTTACATATGCATGCGCTCTGGATCCAGATCCCGGCATCAAAGATGAAACCTCCGTCAACAGCAAAGCAAGATGACTCCCATCTAGTTTCAGAGAGTATGCATATATACTCTTACAGGGATAGGCAATACAATAGAACAGTTTGGCATGATTCCATTGGTTCTTCTTCCTGGTTCTTCTGTTACAGTACAGTTCATAGGTCAATTTGTATGGTCACATAGCAGCCTCCAACAGCTCTTTGTGTCCATTTTCCCGCTGCATAACAATTAGACTAGATGCATTACAGGATATATTTTAATGCCTAACTCTCTATGATCCATAATTTGCAGACACATGTTGCGATTTCTTCACCGATGGATCCGGAAATCTGCAAAGACAGTGGTTTAGAATGACACCAAACACAGTCTGCTTATCATGCATTAAACCTTAGATATCAAATAACATGTACTTAACATTACTGATAATAAATAAAACCTTAAATATTAACCTTAATGTTAGGGAACCTTTTTATGTAAGTGTGCAGTGTGTAAGTATTGGGGTATTAAGAAAAGACGCTAGTTAGCGTGCGACTACGTGTTTTGTGGAGTACACCTAGGTACGGGTTTTGCAGGGTTGATCATATATGTTTTAGTAACTATCTGTATTTATATAATGAGGACTTTTAACATCTTTCTATTGTGTGGGAACCGCACAACGCTAAATAATAGCATCACCGTATGTACTTCTAATGGGTGAGATTCGCTAAAATGGTGCTAGGCGGCCAGTTGCAAAATGGCATCTTGTTGCCATTCCCAAAATGGCGTTGTGCAGATTTAATTTTAAACAGAATCTGTCTCAGCCAATTATCCAGCTTCGACAGTCCACCCTTTGATAGCAAACAATATGCTATCACACTCTGATTTTACAATTAATTTAGGCTTACACATGACATATTATTTAATGTTATATTATGGGATGGCACAAGGTGGTTCTTAAACCATCAATAATGTGTCTCTGGGAGGAACATAAAACTACCCTTATATGCACACCGCGGATCTTGGGAGATCATGGGAAAGATGTGGGGATGCACCAATCCTATAAAGGAAGTCTTGAAGTGGATAGGGACTTACATTATTTAAGATGTTTTAAATAAACATTTTAATAACACATTTCCTGCATGGCTATATTTATACATCATCTGATGCTACAGATTCAGGGTTGTAATGCAGTCCTACATTTACCTCAGTATTCACCTTGTTACTTCTAACCATCATCAGAATTTAATTCTTTTGGTTTACCTTATCTTTACATTTTCCATATTTCAACACAGTAGGAACACACCTGACACATAAGCCAATTACTATGATGACAACCAGTATGAGGATCAGGAGTTTACCTATACTAGCAACTATTTCCTGGACCCAGTCTCCTAGACCAGAGAACCATTTCACTGGGTTTAGCCATGAAACCCATTCCTCTACTTTCTCCTCTACTTCAGCCACTGAAGCATTATGGTTCTTCCGAAATTCCCGTTTCAGCTGCAGAATTTCATCCATCTTCCGGTCTGTCACCTCCTTGGGGTCACTAGTATTATTTGTAATATATGTGCAACATTTTACACCAAATTGGGTGGCCAAAGTTACACAATACCCTCCAGTGACAGCTGTTAAATAATTTAACACTAGTCTATGTTGCACCAGTTCTTTCTTGTAAGCTTGCAACTCCCTACCTGTATACCTAAACATGTCATCATACATCTCGGTGATATTATCTATTAATTTAGCAAGATCTTGGATCTAAGTTTTTGTGTACCCCGAGCGATCCTGGTGGGATCCAATGCAACTAAAACTTGAAAGCCAGTTGTTTCACTAATTAACTGTGTGGCTTTATGTAAGTCACCAAGTATCACATTTCTTTTGACTCTATGTTCATACTGTGTGTGAAGATTTGGTGATGGTGTGTTTTTGTGAATACCAAGCATTTCACCATGTGTAAGAGTCATAACCTCTGGGACTACTCTTCCCAGATAACACAAACCTTCGGAACTCGGAGAGAGACACTTATTCGCTTTCCTTCTGCATATAAAATATACATCATCAGGGAGAACATAAGGAATATAATGCATCATTATCATCCAACACATTTCCCTAACAAATGAGCCTATCTCAGGTTCTCTCATCCGGCTAATACACATTTCTGGCTGTATCACCCTAGCACAGTACCCTTCTGGTACTCTGCCAACCATTTCTTTGATGTTACTTAGTGTATATTTATACCGGAAGTGTCTTCCGCCCAACCTAGTCTCATGATCAGCTCTTAATGATAAGGTCATCATCTGGTTATTCCCGTCACTTCCCAACTTCCTGGGTCATTGGAGTTGGTGATGTTCAAACATAAAAGTGATTTATCTACTTGGTACTGGTGGAGTTTAAAATGGGGTGGTTTGGTGTAAGAAATTTTCCATTAAGTGTCTTCCCTTTTTGTAGTTCTAAAATCTCAGAGACATTTAATGGAAATGGCACTAACCCTACATTATGCTGTCCTTGAGGCATGTGAGAGCACACCCAACAGTCGGTTTGGTTTAAAACTTTGCCCACCATGGTATGACAATCCTGTAAAGGATACCCACCCCAATACTGGTTATACTTAGGTTGGCACTGTTGGATGCATCTCTCATCGACTACGGACCCACAGAACTCACACATAGAATAATCCTCAGACGATAGACCTT
This sequence comes from Taudactylus pleione, assembly GCA_031769625.1. Lineage (NCBI taxonomy): Eukaryota > Metazoa > Chordata > Amphibia > Anura > Myobatrachidae > Taudactylus > Taudactylus pleione. Next base: position 913,188 of record JAUIMM010000250.1, read on the forward strand.
CACACTGTCTTCGAGTATCCAGAATAGCAGATCTCTTAGCAATTACTGTACTGGGTTTGGTCAGAAACTCCCCCAGTTGGCTTAGCACTCCTTCTCCCGACTCTACTCCATTGATATCACCGTCAACTTCCCTCTCCGTCCTCTGTCCTCCGTCACAGAAACCAGAGATCCCGAAACAACCCAAGATAATGAGAACTCTGGGAGATAACACAAAGATAACCACAGCAGACCAATCCATTGCTGAAAACAAGGATCTACAAATTTCTTTTAGCTAAGGTATCTCACTGTAACTTTTAACCCTCCCGGAACAGGCTTGCGATTGACAGGTCTACGTTATGACAGGTCTATGTTATCTGCCTCGATTCCCCCTTGTCTCTCCACCGGTTGATTGACCTTATTACAGTGAGTGGAATGGACCCAGGTATCTCTCTCCACCACCTTCAATGAAGTTGTACTCATCAGCAACACCTGATATGGACCTTCCCACCGATCTGCCAAACAACCTGAACGCAAGAAATTTCTGATCATAATAAATTCTCCAGGTTCAACATCATGACAGTTTGTTTCAGGCATATCATGTGACAACAATTTCAGTTTCTGCTGTTGCTGTTTTAACTGTTTAATCATTGTTATAAGATACCTTACAGTTACCTCGTTGTTACTTTTCAAATCCTCCTGTGGGCGTACAATCAAATGAGTTTGTCTACCAAACAGTGGCCCTGATTCAGAGCCGGATGCTCTAACAGAGCGCTCGCTCTGAATCAGGGCCGTCCCTCCTCCTTTTTGGAGCGGCCTCCTGGCCGCTCGCATAGCTGTGGGTGACCAAAATGATGGTCGCGATGGTCAAGACCAATGATGGCTTGCGATGAGACCCTTGCGGTAGAGAGTGCTTTTGGCTCTATCAGAGCCAAAAGCACTCCCACTGACACCACTAGTGATGTCAGTGGGGCCGGCCCCAGACAGTAGGCGTTCCCATGGGTCTGAATTAGGCCCAGTATTTCAAAGGGACAGATTGAGAGGGGGTCTATCAGTTGTCCTGATACTATGAAGGACAAGTGGTAGTGCTTCTGGCCAATCCAGTCCAGTTTCCGCCATTATTTTACTTAATTTGCTTTTAATAGTACCGTTCATCCTCTCCACCTAGGCACTGGCTTTTGATCGGTAGTGGGTGTGAAGTCTACTATTATTACCCATCAACTTACACATGATTTGGAAGACATCCCCTGTGAAATGAGTACCCCTATCACTTTAAATAATTCTAGGGATACCGTATCTGCATACAAACTCCTGAACAATCTTTTTAGCAGTAAATGCAGCAGCATTAGTGGCAGCTGGGTATGCCTCAACCCAATTAGAAAACACATCAGTGCACACTAATACATACTTGAGATTCCTGCAGGGTGGTAATTGGATGAAATCAATTTGTATTACCTGAAAAGGTCTGTCAGTCGGAGGAATGTGGGATGGTTAGGTAGGGATCGTTTTCCCAATGTTTTTCCTCCAGCAGGTCAGACAGGACATTGCATCTCTTTTCCGCTTGAGAAGAAAAACCTGGTGCACACCAGTATGCTCTCACCAATTTGCACATACCTTGTTTTCCCAAGTGAGTCAGACCGTGCGCTGCCTCAGCCAGGCTTGGGTAGTACGCCTTGGGAGCCACTGGCTTACCTTGTCCATCTCTCCAGAGTCCAGAGGACTCTTGCCCACATCCCTTGGACCTCCAGACTGCCTTTTCCTGTATGGAATACAAATTTTGCATCTCAATTAAGTTCTGCATGTCAATCATTTGGAACATCGTTTGGTTAATTGGCACATTTACTTTTAACCCTGCCGCCCATTTGGCAACTTCGTCTGCCCTGTTGTTGCCCAGTGCCATCGGATCATCCTCACATGTATGGGCTTTACACTTAATTACCGCCACTGTCTTAGGCAATTGGATCGCTGTCAGTAGTCCTTTTATATGTCTGGAATGTGCGATTGGTGTGCCTGCTGCTGTCATAAAATTTCTCAGACGCCATAGAGCCCCGAAATCGTGTATGACCCCGAAGGCGTACCTAGAGTCAGTGTAGATATTAGCAGATTTACCTTCTGCTAATCCACACGCTCTCCAGCTCCTCCACTTGGGCTGAATGAAGTGGACCTAAAGGTTCGGCCTCTATGATATATTCGTCATTTACCACAGCATAACCTGTACATAACTCTTCAGTGTCAGTTTGTCTATGACAACTCCCATCTGTGTAAAATGTCACATCTACATTTTCTAAAGGTATATCCCGAATGTCACATCTTGCAGTAAAGGTTTGATTCAGATATTCCATACAATCATGTGCATCAATACACCTGCAGAACTCACCTTTCGCCAGTGACTCACCTCTTTCCACCCTTTGTGCATCATGTTGCACATATTGTAAATACGTTGCTGGATTTAACGTACTGCACCTTTTGATGGAGATGTTTGTAGGTGCTATTAGGGCTAGTTCCCATTTTGTGAATCTAGCTGAGGAGACATGTCTGGTTTGGGCAGAGTTTAGCAAAGCAGATACAGCATGGGGAGTATAGACAATCATATCATGGCCTAATACCACATCCTCACTCTTACTGACCAATAGAGCAGTTGCTGCTACACTTCTTAAGCACATTGGGAGTGATCTTGCCACAGTGTCCAATTGTGCACTGTAGTATGCTACGGGCCTACTGGCATCACCATGTTGTTGTGTGAGGACACCTGCTGCACAAACATTAGCTTCCATACAATACAAATCAAAAGGTTTTTCGTAATCAGGTATTCCCAATGCAGGTGCTCTTGTCAGACTATCCTTAAGGTTAAGGAAAGCCTGCTCTGTTTCCTATGTGTGTATGACACGATCGGGCTTTGAGGAAGAGACTAAGGACCTCATTCAGAGTCAGTCGCAAGCACTGAGCGCTCGCAACTGACTTGATGTTTTGGTCCTGCGCATGCGCAGCGGCTGCACTGCGCGTGGGAAAGCCCCGGAGCGAGAGAGAAACTCTCTTGCTCCGGAGCTCACTACAAAAGGGGCGGCTGTCGATGTTGATCGACAGCTCGCCCCATTTTGTAGGCGGGGCGGGGGGGTGGTTACAAATACGGAGGCGTTCCTAATGGAACGTTTGCTGTTTTGTGGGCGGCCGCACTGACATCAGCAGTGATGTCAGTGGGGAGTTTCCTGCTCGATCAGAGCAGGAAGCTCTCTGGTGCTTGCGGGTGCCGAGACCCAACCTTAGGGTCTCGTCGCAAGCCCCGATGGTCGCGATGGTCTTGACCATCGCGACCATCACCCTGGTCGGTCACTAAGCTGTGGATGGTAACCCACAGCTTAGCTAGCAACCAGGAGGCCGCACAAAGAAAAAAAGAAGCGCCTGCCCTCATTCAGAGAGCGATCGCTTCTTGCGACCACCTCTGAATGAAGGCCTAAGTCCTGTAATGGTAAGGCCAAAATAGAAAAACCTGGGATCCACATTCTGCAGTATCCACACATTCCGAAGAAGGTACGGATTTGCTGTTGGTTCTGCGGCAGTGTCATGGTCTGTATGGCTTGGATTCTGTCATTTGTCAGATGTCATAATCCCTGGGTTAGGCAATGTCCCAAATATGTAACCCTGGACTGGCATGGCTGTAGTTTGTCCTTAGCAACCTTGTGTCCTGTTTGCAAGAGATGAAGCAACAAAAGTTTAGTATCATTTAAATATGACATAAACAAATCAGAACATAACAATAAATCGTCCACATATTGTATTAGAACAGATCCATTGGCAGGTTGAAAAGATTGTAAACAGTCATGTAAGGCCTGGGAGAAGATACTGGGGCTGTCTATTAAGCCCTGGGGAAATCGTGTCCATGTGTATTGTACACCCCTGTATGTAAAAGCGAATAGGTACTGACAGGATGAAGAGGTACAGAGGTCAATGACAGTGAAACGGGTTGCATTTGTTGGGATCTGCATAACAATGACAGCCGGATTTGGCTATATGGGAAATTGGCTCTCTACTATCTTATTAACCCCTTTAAGGTCTTGTACCAGCCTATAACCCCTCCCATAACTCTTTTTCACAGGAAAGATGGGACTGTTGGCTACACTTGCTGTACGGACTAAAATTCCCTGCTGTAATAATCGCTCAATTATGGGATAAACCCCTATCTCTACCTCCGGAATTTTTGGAGCTTGCCTACCTCTTTTTACATTTACCATTACGGGAGTTACATTTGCCATTAATCCAGTGTCCTGTCCATCTTTGGTCCAAAGTGAATCTGGAATTTGGGATAACATTTGAACTACCTGAGGTGGATTTTTACCTGAACCAGTAGAGTGATACATTAACTTTGGGGAGTGTCCAACATATACCTCACCTCATTCGCAACTCTTTCTGGGATACCTAAGAATATACCATCAGGGGTACAATATATGACACATCCCATGTTACATAACAAATCCTTCCCAGTAGGTTAGTAGGAGCCGCTGCTGCCAGAAGAAAAGAATGCCTGGTATGCAATGGCCCGATAGTGACCTCTGTGGATCTAGTTACAGGATAATATTGCACTTTACCCATTACACCCATTGCTGGTACTGTCTCGCTGGTCACCTGTAAATTAGCTGGAGATTTTATCACTGATCTGGTCGCCCCTGTGTCTAGAAAAAGATGTTTAATACCAGCTACATCAACCATCATCATCGGTTCTTCCCTAGTACTTCCAGTTAATCTGACTATCTGCAGACTACAGGTATGACCTGACTCCTAGCGTTGACTCTCACTCTGCAATACAGCATTTAAGGCCACAATTGGAGCTGGTGACTGTGGGAAATTTCCTGCACTCTGTGTATATCCCTTATGTGGATATCCAGGTAGTCCCTGATTAGGGGGTCCTACCCTCTTCACCTTACAGTTCCTACTTACATGTCCCACTTGGTTGCAGTTAAAGCACCTTCGTGAGTGGGGTGGGTGAAAGGGTTGCTGTGTGGGTTGAGCGGTAGGGAAAGATTGTGGGTGTGGATAGGGATTTTGAGGGTAATATGGTTGTTGTGGATAGTATGGGTTTTGTGGCTGTGGGGAAGGGCTGTGTTTGTGGCTGAACAGGATTTGTGAGGGTGTTTAGCTGTGCAGGTGTATGTGTGTTGGGTGGCTGTGATGTTACATTCATTCCTTCTAGAGCTTGAATACTAATAGCCATTAGCTGCTCGCTCTGGGTCTCTCTCTTCTTGAGGATGTGTTCATCATGGTCAATAGCGGACTCCCTAAGTGTGTCTACAGTAACTCCTTTCCAGCCAGGTAGAGAGGTCTGGACTCGGGTTTTAGATTGTCTTTAAGACCATCCATAAGCACCGTGATGACCATTTCCCTATGATGAGTGCTATCTTTAATATCTTTTATCCCAGTGTACTGGGTGATAGCCTGCAGAGCTCGGGTACAGTAATCGTCTACAGATTCATTCTCTTTTTGTTTTATGGTGAAAATTTTACTCCAGCTAACTACTACTGGAAAATATACACCCAATTGAGTTATTATGTTACCTTGGTTACCCTCGTATGTTAAGGGACCAACTCCCTCCAATACGCAATCCGTGATAAACTTTTTCACGTCGGTATTGTGTGGAAGATACGCCCTTAACACCACTCGCCAATCCTTATTGGTTGCCTCGTGAGCATTACCCACATTTTTCAAAGATCTTTCGCATTTTGCTCATTCCTTCTTAGGGTCAGGGAAGTCAATCATTATGGAATTTAGCTCAGCTCTTGTCCAAGGACAATGCTTTGCTACCTCCCTTGTGGGCACTATACCATTCGCATCCGCATTCCCATTTGGAACAGTTATTGTCCGGGTGGGATAGATACCAGCCACACTGTTACCTTTGACCTTGTTACCTGGCTGGGGATTTAGCCTATTACTGCTACGTATAGGGTTACCAAATTCCTCTATGGGTCCAGTGGATGTTAACACTTCCCATACTACCACTGATGAAGATGGGGCCACTACTCGTGCTTGTTGTGATGGAGCATCTAACGTGTACAGCATGGGAAATGGCAGACATAACAGGTTCATCATCAGCATCAGAAACATTTTCCTTGTGATTACTCAAGAAAGGGTACAAGTTACCTGTTACATTTTTATGAGTTTTTACATTGACTGTACCTCCACCCCCATCTGCATAGGGCGGTGGTGGTGCACGTGAACCACTGACATTACCTTCTGCAACGCTACCTTGCTGTGCGTGCGCGCTATTTCGCGGCACACACATACCGCAGTGTAGCACTGCATGCTCACTCCCCTGTATCGTGCACGCTACACTGGTTTGCGTCGCATGCACAACCCTGAGCCACGTATCTACTTCATGCTGCCATAGTTTTAAACAATCGTTATACTTTATCTTTTTCATTCGAGAGTGCACCATACTGATGCTATCTCGGACATTGTTCAACACCTCCTTATCAAAGCTGCCAATTCAGGGAAACGGTTTCACACTTTTCCTCGTCATTTTAAACCATACATCACAGTACCTAGTTGCATAGGCACCGTACCTAGTATGCATAATATGCCGTGCCGACCCAAGCGGCGCTTCCAACAGCAGCACATCATCTAACATCTCTACCGTTTGCTTGGCTCCTTCCTTTGGGAAAATAACGCTAAACTTTTCAATAGAGATTTAGATTGGTGAAAGAACGTCAAGGCTACTTTCACTTACCTGTGGACGATATTAACAGGATGTGCCCACACACCTATGGAAGAATAACCAGGCTGCTTCCACGCACCTAATCCCTTTTTGACTACCTTTCACTGCTAGCATTTAGGTATTCCAATAACACCTACCCTTTTCAGTGATTTTGTCCACCCTCTGCTCAGTTCACAATCACAATTTGCCACAACTGTGCGATTCAATTACAATGCTCAAAAACCCTAACTGATCACTGAATACTGCAATCACACTGAGAGCCGATACCTACAACAAAGACAACAACTACACCTGCTTATGTGTATAGACTGCGGTATCTACTACCAAGCCACTAGGCTGACACCAGGCGCCTTGCACTTAAGGGTCCTACGATACCCTTAACTAGGGAACATGTTACCCCTACCAACAAACGTTCACTGTTACACACTCTTTTCCTGCGCAGAAAAATAAACGTTCTCCCAGATTTTGACAACACTGACTAAGATATTTACAACAATGCTATCTATCAATATTACAATGCCATCTCAACGGCTTTGTTTAAAACACGTGGCACCAATACAGGAAATACGTATACGCTATTGTGCGACTAATCGCATACATAATAATGCGACTGCTACACAAAACTTATTAAAACCCTTATGCTATTGTGCGACTTCCCCTTTTAACATGAAGTTCTATCAACAAAGGAGAACAAACTTTTTCCTCCCCTGTCCCTGGATTCTAATCAGCGCTCCTTGAACTCACACAATAACGGATCAGCAACAAAGTGGTAGCAGGTATTCGAAAGCACAATGCGTTCTTTCCTGCTTATGGTGCCTCCACCCTTGTGCTGAGAGGTCGCTGAGCGAGTGTTACCGTGTGACCGGTAGCATGATTTCACACTGCGAGCCCCCAACTATAGATTCCTACCTATCTATACACTCTAAAATTGTCGCTATTTAGCGTTATGAGTCGCACAAGAAATAATTGCTTTCAGACTTTGATTGTGGTTCCAAAGCACAAAAAGTTATTATTCACCATAAAAACAGATAGCTACACGCTGTGATCTAAATACAATTAGTGCAAACAAATTATACAGTCACAAGGTACAGTCATTACATAGGCACGCGCTCAGGATCCAGATCCCGGCATCAAAGATGAAACCTCCGTCAACAGCAAAGCAAGATGACTACCATCTAGTTTCAGAGAGCCTGCATATATACTCTTACAGGGATAGGCAATACAGTAGAACAGTTTGGCATGATTCCATTGGTTCTTCTTCCTGGTTCTTCTGTTACAGTACAGTTCATAGGTCAATTCGTATGGTCACAGTCCAGCCTCCAACAGCTCTTTGTGTCCATTTTCCCGCTGCATAACAATTAGACTGGATGCATTACAGGATACATTTTAATGCCTAACTCTCTATGATCCATAATTTGCAGACACATGTTGCGATTTCTTCACCAATGGAACCGGAAATCTGCAAAGACACAGTGGTTTAGAATGACACCAAACACGTTCTGCTTATCATGCACTAAACCTTAGATATCAAATAACATGTATTTCACAACATTACTGATAATAAATAAAACCTTAAATATTAACCTTAATGTTAGGGAACCTTTTTATGTAAGTGTGCAGTGTGTAAGTATTGGGGTATTAAGAAAAGACGCTAGTTAGCGTTGTGCGACTACGTGTTTTGTGGAGTACACCGTGGTACGTGTTTTGCAGGGTTGATCATATAAGTTTTAGTAACTGTCTGTATTTATATAATGAGGACTTTTAACAGCTTTCTATTGCGTGGGAATCCCACGATGTTAAATAATAGCATCGCCGTATGTACTTATAATGGGTGAGATTCGCTAAAATGGTGCTAGGCAGCCAGTCGCAAAATGGCATCTTGTTGCCATTTCCAAATTGGTGTCGTGCAGATTTAATTTTAAACAGATTCTGTCTCAGCCAATTATCCAGCTTCGACACTGCGATACTAAACGAAATATGGGTTTAGGTCCGTCAATAAAAGGGACCCATAGTTCACAGTTATATAGCATCTTATTGTTAAAGTGCTGAAATAACAGCTATAAATGGATAATTCCAATAGGTCTGCTGCTAACCAGTATGTAAGCATGTGGATGTTGTATTTTGTGTAGAGGGAGAGAGAATGGGGGACTCCTGTGTGTGAAACAATGGCTGATTTCTGTGTGAGAGAGAATGGATGACTGATGTGTGTGACAATGTCTGAATGTTGTATGTGTGCATGTGAGACAATAGCATCAAGCCAAGAACTAATGCCCTAAAAATACAAATACAAATATATACATACACTGAGGGCCCAAATTATGACCACCAGACAATTTTATGCAAAGTAGCTATTCTGCAGATAATGCTGATGTAGGATGTCTGAATCAGTATAAAAACATGAAGACGGAGGTATATGTACAGTATGCCGCATTCAGTATGACATGGATTGCCTCCACCATCCTGAAGAGTCGTGAGGATGCAAGGAAGATTCATGCTGTTGTCTCCATATCCTCACCCTACAATCTGCGTAGTGTAATTGAAAATGTGATTTGTCAGACCACATGACCCGGTTGCAATCAATTACTGTTAAAGTTCTGTGCTCCTGAGCAAACTGGAGACATTTCACCCTGTTTGCACCAGATCGCAATGACGTACAGGAAAGCCTGCTTCTGTAGCCCATACAATGTAATGTGCAGAGTAGTGTTCGTCAAGAAGCCATCTGAACTGGTCCCTGCTTTACATTATCTGTAATTTGATTCACTCTTGCCCATCTCTGGGACTGCACAAGTCTTCTTACTCTCCCTTCCGGTCGAACATGAAGCAGCCGTTTACAAACTCTTGCACTCGGAGTCAGGTCCGTGACACCAGCCGGCAAAAATCTGGGTCTAAGATAAACCAATCTCTAATCGCTGTCTATTACTTTCTCGAGATAAGCACTCACTTGAGTCTTTGTGATGTATGTCTGACACAAAGTTAACAAAAAAAACAACACTTGTTCTTTCTATAGAAATGTTTACACTCCCCAGTATCTCTCCCACTCACTACTTATTTCCCACTAATTGCCACCACGGAAAGGATATAAGCAGTAAGACACTCCAAGTAGGAAGTTTCCAATCACCCTACGCAATTACCATTAAGTCCCATATATCATTACCTAAATAATAACCTGTAGTACAGGTATGGAGCATGGATTAGTCAAATCCACAGGCAAAATGGATCCAAAAGAAGTTTAATATGAAAAAGATACAATGCTTAAATTATATACAAAAACAATAAGATATAAAATAAAAAAACAGCACTAGTAGGTATCCAATAGCTAATCTATTATAAGTAATGTATATATATACGGCTTGGTTAATGTAAAACATACACATTTAGTATTAAAACATAATAATACAACACCTCTCAGTCAAAAAACTGAGGAACATTTGCATGAAGTAATGCTTGTTAGTATGCATAAAACCTTTTAAGGAAGCAGCAATATGCAGGTGATACAATAAAGTGGTTAATCAGATAGCCTCCCAAATAAGCCTGTAAGAGTCACTCATTCCAAGGTAGAAATTGAACTGAAATATTTACTGAAAGTCCCGGTTTATTAGCCAGTAAGTCGAAGATGTTAGTATTACCCAGTATGATGTTTCCAAATAGGCAGCAATTAGCAAGGCATCCGCACAATGGGCCTCATTCAGACCCGGACGCAAGTGGCCATTCGTACGTTCGGCGTACGTACCGAAATATGTTCATTTAAGCGCTCGCTCGTAATTTTCGAACGCAGCTAAACTTCCTCCCCAAAGTCTACCGACCCCTCCTCTAGCTAACGAGCGTGCCAAATAGCGAGCGTACATCCCCAATGTGGCTTGCAGGGAACGCACGCACAAGTACAAACCGGAAGTGGGCCTGTCAGATTCCGATTACCTGCTCGTTTATTCGGCCTACCTCCCTCAATCGTATCATGCCAATCAATATATCAATGAGCTTAATTGCTCGTCACAAGTTTGTTTTGTTTTTTTTGACATGCAATAAACTTTACTCTTGTCCGTGTTTGTGTTTACCCACAGAATACGTACGGCTTAAACATTCGCTTTTATTTGTCAAAATACATGTTTGAGGCAATTATCCATTTGTTTTCTGTGTTTTTACCCACGCATATTCTTTTCTTTATTTAAATTAGCTTACGCATGTCACTGCATCAAGCCTATCATAACTCTCAATAGATTTGTGGCCCTGTCGAACACATGACTCATACACTAACCAATAGAATTGGTCCTGTTAATTGCCCAAATACATTAGCCAATCCAAATTTTTTTCTGGTCTTTATTAAAATAGTTTTATTAAAAATACACCATTGCCATCATGAGAGCCTCGGCATTCACCAAGCGCGAGCTCCTGGTATTAACCGAGGTGATGGACAGGCGGATCACCAGCCAGCCTCCCCCCATCACCAATCGGGAAAAGCGTTCCGCATATGCGGAGGTACGTGGCCGCCTGCGTTCCTTCGGCTCACGCCGCCAGATCGGCCAGCTGGAGCGCAGGTGGTCCGACCTGCAACGGCGGACGCCCCGCTTGCTGGCATGCTTTCGCATGCAGATAGCGGAAAGTAAGTTTATTTGACTTTGTTTTTCATGTTTATCTTTGTGGCCCTAACGGCGTGTGCATGTTTTCTTGTATGGCCTGTTTATTCTTTGTACTCATATCTGCATGTGCATGTTTTCATGTATGGCCTGTTTATTCTTTGTACTCATATCTGCATGTGCATGTTTTCATGTATGGCCTGTTTATTCTTTGTACTCATATCTGCATGTGCATGTTTTCATGTATGGCCTGTTTATTCTTTGTACTCATATCTGCATGTGCATGTTTTCATGTATGGCCTGTTTATTCTTTGTACTCATATCTGCATGTGCATGTTTTCATGTATGGCCTGTTTATTCTTTGTACTCATATCTGCATGTGCATGTTTTCATGTATGGCCTGTTTGTTCTTTGTACTCATATCTGCATGTGCATGTTTTCATTTTTTGGGGTTCAACAATTAGCGTTTAACAAGGTGATGTTCTAAACTAACCTCAATTTGTTTTCCATCATTTAGGGGCAGAGCGAAGACAACGGCGTCATCGCTGTCAAAGACGGCGCACTCGGCCCCTCTCCCCAACCCCCAGCCAAACATCCTCTCCCCAAAATACCCTAAATTCCCCCTCCTCCCCAGCCTGCCCCGACCCTGTCGCACATCCCTCTGTGATACTTCCCCTCCATCCCAATTCCCCCTCCCCTCCAACCACCCCTCTCGTGACTACCCCCTCGCCGGAATCCGTCATCACCCCTCCCACCTCGTTGGGGAATTTGGCCACCTCCGAGGAGGACGAGGGAGTTGGTTCTGGGCCAGCCGTCATTCTGAACGGTATGTTTCCCTTTTATCCTTTTTTGTGGTTTAAAATGTTTTGATCTAATCCTGTGTCTGTGCCTTTTCCTTTTTTTGGTTTGTCAAAAGTTTTGGTATATCTCTGTTTGTCTTTACCTTTTACTGCTGATTTCCCCATACACATATCCCACATGGCAAAACAGTCAAACTTGTCTGTCTTTTTTTTTTTTTTTTGGTGTCCATTTTTGGGGCCTCTGGTTTTTTTGGTTAAATGTGCTTTTGGTCACACTATTGTCATTTTTGGATAGCTCTGTTTTGCTTGTTTTTTCTGGGTGATTCTTAAATTATGTATTAAGCCCCACAATTTTCTAACCCACAGAGGACCAGAGGCGTTTGGCGGACCTAGCCGGGTGCGTCCAAGTGATGCGGGGCCACGTGATCGGCCTGCTGGTGGTCCTTGATCGTATGGCAGGGATCCTGCGCCCATAATTTTTTTATTTTATAGCCAAATTATTTTTCATAATAAAAAAGTTAAATTTTGAGTTCAGTCTCATTCCTTGTCTCCAAATCTTAGATTGTTTACACTTACATAGGTAGACTCTTGCAGCAAGTATTTGCAACTAATGTCACTAAGATTGTGTGTTGTTGATTTTTAGAAAACAGGCACATGAAACAGCTAACAGTAACAATCAGCTTGGGGCATTTTTTGGTTTTACATTTTTTCAATTAGTACATTTTACATGTTCCAATTTTGGGGGCAACCTGCTTAGACCGAGATTCCAAAGCATACTGATTCTACATAATACCTTTTGGTGTTGGTTTTGACCCAGAAAGCATATTTAAATATTGTGCAAATTGCGACATTACAGGATTAACCCTTAAGCAATTTTATGTGGGTGAACCTGGTTACACTTGCTTGTAATGTTCAAGAAAACTTTGGAAATTACAAAATCAAAAAATGTATTCACCACATAACTAAAAAACCAAAGTGTTGGCTCACAAACAATACACACAGTGATAACAAAATGTACAAACCATCAAACACCATATGAAAAAAGTAAAGAAAAATCAAGAACTAGTTGACGAATGAGCATGCCAACATGATTCCACAAATGTGGCGTTGCAATATTGGGTCCAGAATATATATCCAATGTGTCCCCATGAAGGTTTGTTTTGGGTAGCAGGAAGTAGTCATCGTTTCAGTCCAAAAGATTATGAAATCAAACAGAAGATGGGAAATAATAAACAAATTAATTAGATGGTCTCCCAAAATCCTTACCACACTGTGTCAAAGAACTTCTTTTGTGCCAATAATTACCTAAAATATCTGGCCACCACATCATCGCGTATGGCCCCACCACATACTGACCTCCGACCAACCTCGGGGGGGCCATCCTCAGGCAAGGCATCCTCTGGCTGCATTGGGACACCACTCCTTATGGCGATGTTGTGAAATATCCCACACAGGACCACAATTTTCGAAACCATATCCGGCAAATACATGAGCTCGGCACCAGAGCGGTGGAGGCATCTGAATCGGCCTTTTAAAAGGCCGATACAGTGCTCCACCACTTGCCTGGTGGCTGTAAGTGCGGAATTAAAATCACTTTGTGGCCCTGGTGTGGGAGCCAAATAAGGAGTGAGCAGCCAGGGCGTGCAAGGGTAGCCACTGTCTCCTGTGAAAAAAAAGTGACAACATCAGGATCACTGTGTATCAAGCTTAACATTGTTATGTACTAAAGGTCTCCACTTACCCAGAAGCCACGCATCACCAGCTTGTAGGTTGTCTAATTTTTGCCATATCCCTGATTGCCGGATGACGAATGAGTCATGTGCACTCCCGGGTAATTTTGCATTCAGGGACAGGATCTGGAGGGAGGCATCACATACCACCATTACATTCAGGGAGTGATAGTGTTTGCGGTTCCCAAAAATGGCCTCCAGCCGTGCTGGAGGCTGAAGTGGTATGTGAGTACCATCCACAACCCCTATGATGTGTGGGAAGCCAGCTATTTGGTAAAAATTGGCCTTGGCCACACTAAGGGCACCCATATCCAAAGGCATTTGAATAAAATGGTGGAGGTGCTTGAAAAGGGCCTCCATCACTGCCCTCAGGATCCTGGAAAAGGAGGATTGGGAGATTCCCGCAACTATTCCCACCGTGGTTTGAAACGATCCTGAGGCACAGAAATGTAACACCGCCATAAATTGCGTAAGTGGTGGTATTGCTGTAGGACTGTCAATTTGCCGCTCAAGATCACTCTCTATTAATGAGAGAGTGTCTATGATAATTTGGGGCGGAAGATGGTAGCGTCTTAACACCTCATCATTGGGCATTCCAAAAAGGGTGACACGTGTTCGATATATCTGGGGCCTTGCACGCCTACGATGCCTACGCCTGGGACGAGATTGAGGTTGGTCGGCTTCCGGGAGCATGGCCACAACAATCCGACCAAGATCAACCTGAAATGGCAAGAATTGAATGTAAGTTTTTTGGCCCCCAAAAAATTGAAAAAATACTTATCTTTACGATACAATCCAATGATGCTTACATGCCGGGGTATTGTCATGATTTACCAAGCCTAAAAAAAATTAAAAAAAGCAATGCAAAAATTTAGGGTGGCCATTTAGGATTCTAAATTGGGTACAATACAAAACATAAAAGGGGATAAACACACATTTTGCCAAAGAGCAAAATGACAGTGTGCAGACTACCACAATTTGGGCCCCAAATTAAAGAAAAATTGCTAACGGTAAATCTCAACCAATTTAACTACAGAAAATAACCAGCCAAAAATGCACTAATTAGTTCGCAATTACAATACAGAAATTAACCAGCCAAAAATGCGCTAATTAGTTCGCAATTACAATACAGAAAATAACCAGCAAAAAATGCGCTAATTAGTTCGCAATTACAATACAGGAAATAACCAGCCAAAAATGCGCAAATTAGTTCAGACATTTAGGAATCACAAAACCAAAGGTAAAAACTGTAAGGTGAAACAAAGTTGCGTTAAAAATGACATGAACATTTAATAAACAAGTGAAAATCCAAACTTACCAATACAGAATATATAAGTCACCGGATAAAAAGGTCGTTGGGGCAGAGCCAAAAGAAACCTACCAAAGGATAATTGTTAAAAAATTAGAGAACAAAATTTACAAAAAGAAGGATACACAAAGTGAACAAAAGGAAGACGGCCAAAAACTTACCAAAAAAAGACACGACAAATAAAAGAACCACACCAAAAAAAGCAAACGGAAAGATAAACTCCAAAAAACACACAGAAAAAAACGCCAAACACTGCCAAATACAATTCCCGCCAACAATCCACTCCGACCAACGTAACCTCCAACAACCAACACCCGCCACCTCGACTCGAGACGCCCAAAGCCATAAATAGTGTTTATTTTCCCGCTCAAATTAAGGAGGGATCATAGGAACACACAATCAATGATGCGGACGAAAAATAAGGACGCATGTATAAAAAAGTCACGACCCAAAAAAAACGGTCTGGTGTATTTCTTGTTTTGCTCTAAGAAATGGCTACAGACCAGGCAAACAATGGCCAAGAGGCGGCCGGTAAGTTTTTCAGGCATTTCCAAACAAGGATTATTTTGAAACATAATATAGTGAATGTTTGCAAGCTAAAATTTCTCAACGTTTAAAAAAATAGGTGTGGAGGATGACATGGAAGAGGCTGCTGGGCCCAGTATTCCGGGCAAAGCAAGGAAAAAGAAAAGGCAGCCACAATTCACAAGAAAGGAGATGGAGGTTTTGGTTCAGAAGTGTGTGGACATCCTGCCACAGGCAGACAGGAATATGGGCGTAAGCCAGAAGTGGAAAATGTGGGAGGAGATAGCCAGTGCTGTCAATAGGGTGGGTGATTATGTCCGTGTAGCCCGGGATGTCAAACGGCGGTAAGTAAAAACTTGACCCCCCTAAAACCAAAAAAAAAACAAAATGCAGGAATAATGGTTACTTTTTCACCCACAGATGGCAAGACTTCAAATATCGCCTGAAACAAAAAATGGCGGACAGGGCTAGGCATGCAAGGGGGACAGGTGGGGGTCCCACCCCTGTGTCATAGGAGTTGAATGATTTGGAAGAGCTGGCACAGGGGTGTGTGCAGGCTGTGGAGGTGTTTGGCGTCTCCAACATGGATACGGACATTCCAGACTTTGCGGCTCCTCATGTTGTCCCAGGTAAATGTTGTGATGTAACCAACTCTGAAATGTTATTGTGACAATATGTAGATTGTAATGTTCCTCTTTTCTCTTTTTTCTCACAGAGACACAGGCGGATGAGTCTGCTCCAGAGGGGAGCCTTGGCCGGCGAATTTCTGCTGGCTCTGCAGGGGAGGAACCAGTACATCCGGCTGAGGACCCTGCAGAAGCCAGTCCTGGGCAATCCTCCTCGCAGGCAGTGGCACTCCTCACAGAACTCAATTTTAAATCGGATTCCCATACGGATATTCTGCAGAGGATGGACGCCAGTCTGCTACGGGTGGCTGAGGCCCTGGAGCAAAATGCGGCGGCCAACGTGACCATTGGTCAGGCCCTGGCTGAAAATACCAGGGCCAACATCCGAATCGCCAATGCCCTGGAGCAGCTCATTCGCCAGCACATGGAGGAGCCGACCTCCCTTCCTACCGGAACATCTGGATCCTCCAGCTCTGGCACAACAACAGCGATTCTGCCAAATGTGCCTAGCCCTGTGCCTAGTCCTGAGGCCACAACATCTGCCTCTGGACAGGCCAGCCAGAGGACATCCCGGAGCCGGTCTGGCACCCACCCTACCCCAGCCAAACGGGGAAAGAAACGATGACAGCACTGGCTACTTTGCCCACACACCTTCTGTGCTTGCCCCATATTCCTTTCTGGCCAAAACTTCCCTCTCCTTTCTTGTGAATTGTTTTTTTTTTTTATTCGATTGTGTGTCAAAAATATAATTTCTTTTGAAAAAATGTGTCCAATATTAGTGGGTAACAAGGAGCCCAAAAATGTACATGACAATGCACATGATTTGTGTAAAAATGTGTTTGGCAAATAAAACAGACAAATTGTTCACAACTGTATTGTGACATTAATTGACAATTGTTTTATAGTTAATTCTGGCACACAAGGTAAAAACGAATTCGGAGTTTGGGACTTGCAAAAAATCAAGGGTTAAAAAAAACTGTTACTTTAAAAAACACTTTGGAATAAATGTATTTAAAAAAAGCCAAAAGGTTACAATACACAGAAAGATGAATACAATTTTGTTACAAAATGCAAAAATACTAACCAAATTGTAAAATACATTACTACCAAAAAACGCTAATTGATTGTGTAATCCAGAAATTAGCAGCCGACATTTTCAGCTGCGTACGGTTTTGTGCTATTACAAAGTGAAACCCCCCCAAAAAAACAAGCTGGTTTTCAATCCAAAGTTGATTGTTTATCTGACAAGCCGTGATAAATCGATGAAACATCGTGGAGGCCCGGGCAAAAGGACAAGGCCATCGCCATTGTGGTCGAGTAATCCAGACCCTAAGCTGTGCGAGCAGTTTGAACGGAAAGAGGATCAGCCAGTGACGTATGAGTTGGTACGAGCACATTGGACGTTCGCATGAGCTAATTTATGTACGCCCCAAAAACGCCTCGCCACGCCTGCGTTTTTCCATCTCCACCCCCATCACCGCCCAAAAACGACCTGTTCTGTCAATCACATTTGACATGTCACTTCCTGTTCGCAATTTGGCGAACAAGTGAAAAAAAGCTTGCAATCTGCCGTACGCACATGCGCAGTGTTACACCGGCTGCCGGTATTTAGGCAGTCGGCTTCCCGATTGCTTCCCAACAATAAGAATGACATACAAAATAGTTTTATGCAAATAACTTTTATAAACAAAAGGAAAAATAATAATAGTCTCACGTGAATCTGCAGGGAGAACAATTCCCAATGCCAGATTGTCTCCCACATGTGGGATATGTGGGACATCCGTGGGACATCCTATCTGGGTGTCAGGATGCCCCCTCCTGCCGTCTTTGGCTTTCTGTGCAAATTATCCAAGGTCCTGCTTGTCAGCACAGCATTCTTATGGCAGAGAGTAGGGTGGCACTCCTCAGGTTAACCTCATGTTGAGATATGTATAAGACGTCATCATCTCACTGTTGGATCATTTGCTGGCAGTCCTAATGGGTTATACATAGCCTCTCCTTCATCTGGCATCTTCTCAGACAAATTATTAACCCTGCAGCTGGACAGTGTACATCAAGGATCAATTGCGGGTCACCATGCTGGTGGTTAAAAACCACAAGGTTACATGTTGCCTAATATGTTGTGATCCATAAAATAATCACCACAGCTGGTCCACTATGTGTACACTTTAACAACTGCTGCCATCTAACAACTGACCAGTACAGCTATTTTGCTAATGCAAATGGGTGCCAACAATCATTCTAGGTTCAAAGGGACTGATTCAGAAATTGTCACAATGCCGAAGTTTTCATAAATGGCCAAAGGTTTTCTACTGTTCATGTTCCACAATGGTCCTATGCTGGCCGCCGCAGTTAGGATTTATTCTAAAAAGGATTGACAGGCCGGGACTTTTTGAGGGTGGTAATAGTGGGGAGCAACTCAAATGCAGGCCTGTCATAACCTTTTGCAGGGCTTGTCACAGCCTGTGTCCCTGTATGCAGTTGCAGAGTCTACAGCATCTCAGTTCCGACAGCCATAAGCTTTTGTGTGGATGGTATGTAACAAGCTTTGCTGGAGCTTGTTTGTTTAAGCGAAAGCCAATTTCAGATGGCATTAGCCCACTAATCTCAATGGAGCAGCCATACCGGTGGGACTGAAGCTGGTCGAGATGCCTATTGCAACTATTTTCTCTGGTGCAGCTGGGTCCAATTCCAAAAGTAAAGTAATGGCATAAGCGATCACTTTACTTCTTTCTGATTACCAGACGGTCTTGGAGACTGAAGCTTCATGCATTTCCCCAAAAAAATATTCCTTATTGCTACAATATGTAGTGATAGGGAATGGTTTCAGGGGCACGTTGCAAATGTTAATAAGTATGCCCCAAAGAATACTTTGATCATTTAAAATGTTGTAAATGTCATAAGAATTAATTTATAGATGTATGGTTTGTACTTGTTTTGTAAATATTGTTTTGTAAATATCCCAATAGTTACAACGGAATCCAGTAAAAATTCTGACCGGATGCCGGGTGCTTAGAATACCAGCGCCGAAATCTTGACATCCATACTGGGGTTAGTGGGAGGGTTAGGGTAAGGAACTAGGGGGAGGTTAGGCACTTAGGGCCTGATTCAGAGCTGCTTGCTGCTGGCGAGCTTTGGCTCTGATTCAGGGCGTTTTTTTTTGTTTTGTTTTTTTCTTCAGGCCACTGACTAAGCTGTGGGTGATCACCCACAGCTTTTGTGAGCGGCCTGAAGCCCGTCACGATTATCGCGACAATTGGGCTTGCGAGGAGACCCTGTGGTAGGGTCTCAGCTCTCGCAAGCCCGAGTGGACTCCCTGCTCTAATAGAGCAGTAAGTCCACTACTGACATCACTAGTGATGTCAGTAGGGCTGCCCACAAATGCCAGGCGTTCCTAAGGGAACGCCTGCGTTTGTGCAGCCACCCCCCCTTCCTCAGCCTACAAAATGGGGCGAGCTGTCAATCAACATCTTGTAGCGAGACCCGTAGCGACAGAGCAGCCATCGCTGGATGGGTTTCGCGCATGCGCACGCTGGAGGCGGCACATGCGCAGTGGGGGACCATCGACCCGCTTGCGAGCGCTGTGCGCTTGTGAGCGGGTCTGAATCAGGACCTTCGTTTTTACCTGTCACCATGTAAAAGCTAATGGAAAATGAAAACTCAAACTAACATAGCGTAAACCAACAGATAATAATAAATTGTCTTAAATGCTGCTGTACTTTAAAAGCCTTTTTGAGTCCCAAAATGTATATTTTAGTAAATGATACTGCTCACATTTTTCTCCTGTTACTAAAGGTAGACTTCAATGTGCATTATAGATCTGTATTTATAAAATAGTAAATGACAATTCACAGAACTAGTAAATAGCTAATCCATGGGGCAAAACTATCCTTCAAAGGACAAGTTTAGTTATCTTTATTGATTTTGATAACATTACTGAAAGTGCTGTATTAATTAAAGATCGCTAATGATTTTGCTGTGATGGTGCTCATGTGGCTCAGTAAATATTGTGGGTCAAAAGCTACTGCAGTTCTGAGGTTGACTAGGGCCATGGGCACTGGCATAGGAGGATGTCTGCTCATTACCAGCAGGATGAATAAAAAAATGTCTAGAGTAGCCTCACTGATCCAGGACTGCTTTATAAAACATATAGTACAGCTCAATCACTGGCTATCGGCCCTTCTGGTATTTGCCAGATGGCCAGTCCTGCCCCGTGTACAACCAAATTATTGATTTCAGTAATCACTAGATGGTGGAAAGAGATATGCAGAAGTTATAACTCATTGCTTATGCTGGGCATACACTGTACAATTATCTGTGCAATCCACCTAATATTAGCCAGATAATTGTATTGGATGTATTAGGCATCCCAACAGTCAGGATACTGAAGGTCACAATACTGACAGGGCATACCGACTGTCAGAAATCTGACAGATTGTGGAGGTAAGTATTAGGGTTAGGGGGAAGGTTTGGGGTTAGGCACTAGGGGGAGAGTTAGGCTGCGGGAGGGGAAGGTTAAGTTTAGGTTGCGGGAGGGGAGGGGAGAACTGTGGGAGGGGTGGGTTAGATTAAGAGTTATAATACCGTACAGAAATGTATAGTGATTCTGACTGTCGGGATCCTGTTATATTGTGTTTGTGCACAAATGAAAATATCGGTCAGGCATTTCAGATCGTCCAGCATATATGTTCGATGCAAAATTTTTAAGTTACAAGACGGCTGCAACGGGCAGTGTATGCGCTGCCCACTGACGGACATTTCCACTGTTCTTTCGCAGGGGCGGTACGGAGAAATGCCTCCTCCCCAGGGGAGGAAAGCAGATATTGTAGTGAAAACACTGTGACATATCTCACAGTGTATGGCCATGATATTTGCTGGGTGTCAGTCTGTCGGTCTGACGCACATTTTATCTGTCAGTGTATGGCCATCATTAGAATTAAGGTGCATATCCACTACACTTCTAATGAACGACTGAACGATAATGACATCGTTATTGTTCAATTGTTTATTATACTGTGCAGTGGACATTGTGCCCACAATGAACGATGTGTCTCGTTCAATGCAGGCACCCTCCCTCATCCCCGACCATGGAGAACCTGATGTTATCGTCAGGTTGGGCAGTGTGTTCAGGCGATGACAGTTCCCGGGAGAACACATTGCTGGTCTTTGCTGGCATATTCACGGCATGATTAATGAACACTAATGATGTCATTATCGATCAATCGTCCATTTATATCGTGTAGTGGATATGTGCCTTTAGGATGCCAGAAGACTTTGCACTCATTTTCTGTATTAAACAACAAAATACATTATATTTGCATATGAAGCACAATATAATTTTAGTTAACCTATTGTGGTAAGTGGGCTTAGAGTTCTAAGAACACAGCTTTTGCTGATTTCTAGGCAGGCCCACCTTCTTACGTTGATATTGAGACAGTTAAGTTACAATTGCACTCATGTATTTTTCTTAATCCCTCTGGCAGTTGTTAAAGCACTGAATCTGTCGTACATCACTAACAATGTAACAAGTCCTCTTACATGTTCCTTCTGCTAATATAGAAGCAAGACATTTAATTCAGAAATGGTTTACATGAAAGACAAGTTATCTCCTCATTCATATTGAAAAATATTTTGCAATTATCAGTGAATCACATTATGTTTTATTGGGAACAGTCTCCTATATGTCTGTACTGTATGTCTTTTGTTGATCTCTGCCTGCAGGCTCTATTGTTATATAATACAAGAAAAATCAATTAGTGTCCTGCATACACTGTTGATTGCATATGTACAGCATTGTGTTTGTCGGAATTTCAGATCCCAGACATGAGATGGTTAGAAACTTTTTTTTGTAATTATATTTTAATTGCTAGTAGGTTTATAATAATAAAAAAATAAAATGGCATAATTCTTTCTGTCAGTGTTATCTTTCTCCACTATTTAGTTAGAGGGGTCTGCTAAAATGTGTATATAGATGATCAAATAAATAATTACATTTTATTTGGGCGGGGAACATTTGTTATGTGATGATATTTACTACGATAATAATTAGTTGTTGCCTTATGTACAAATACTACACTAATATAATGCTGAAATAACTAACACTATAGGAACATAATCTCATTTGGTGGAATTTTTCAAACATAGAGTTAGAAATACTGACAGTGCACATAACTAGCAAGGTGCCAAAATATATACTGTATATATATGTTGTGCATATGTTTCCTAGTTGAGGATCTTAGTTTCTTCATTTGTTTCTTGTTTGATCATTTCATAAAGGGGACATTCAATCGGCCACGACGCTTGTGTGCTTGCGTGGTTTAAGAGACAAAAGCTATTGGATTAGCTTGTTTCCTTGTTGCACTTGGGATTTTCAACTGTAATACTCAATTGAGATACAAGTCCAAATGCAATAGCCTACGAGATGCGAGCAGTGATGCGATTTCATCAATGTAGCCGCTAGATTTAAAACAGCATCTTAAAGGACTATTGAATCTAAAATCCATGTTGTGTTACGTAAATGAGCTACTAGTAAAATTAACATATATGTATGCAAATGTTGTCATCCTTTACACAACTTTATGATTTCATTACTTTTGACATTCTGCAGCATTCCCATTGGCTATGCAGCTAAATGCACACTATTGTTTTGTGATATCATTCATTTTCAGCAAAAGGTTAGTTTTATATATTCAACTATTAATCTATAGATTTTTAATGTGTGTATAACTGTAAGAACACTGTGTATCTGTGAGTACAATGAGTGATACAAATGTCCATGATGTGCTTCAATGCTTATCACAAGTAGGCTTCTTCACAAATGATTTCTTTCACAGGGCTCAGTTAAATAGATGTTCTGATAGTTGCCTAATACCTTTACATCCCAGCTAGATCAGACTTTATTGTGTAAAGTAGAAGATGAAACCAATAATGAGTCAGCAAGTGACAGATGCATGACATGAAAACACAAGGTCAGGCTACAATTACCTTTCCTTACTGGAGCTGGGAATTGAGGTGAGACAATAATATCCTTGGAAATTTCCAGCTCAGTTGTGACCTCTTGTTAACCCTTACACTGAGAAACATGCCTTTCATGCAGACGTTTGTAGGGGCGCAGATAAAGCGCTTTGTATTCACCCATTACCTCAAATTATTTTACTATTTGCTGCAGATCAGAGGTATTCAGACCCATCATCAGAAATCCCAAAGACTGCACTTTTTCTGATGCATGACTCAATGTATAGAGGTGGTCGCAGTGTTGATGTTGGACGCAAGCGGCCAATGTTTTCAGTGTACGCATGCATCCGAGTTGCACTACACATGCATCCTGATGGCTGCAGAACAAATTTGGACACTGAAAGAGGCAATTTCAGTGGGCGTTCCTGGGTGGTAACAGGGATGTGGCTAGCCAGACACTGGCATGTCGTGGTCAGCACAGTTGAACGTATTCCAGCAGCCGTGTTCATATGGGTAATCTGTGCCTCCATAGGTCTGGGGTAATGTTCAATGGTTCAATGTGCGGCCGATGGCGCATCTTAATAATCAAAGTGGTGGTTTAGCATTGTAGTCAGTGGGCATCTCTGTACGAATCCCATCGGCTGCGGCATTAGATGCAGTGGCAGCTGCAATAGCATCCACCACTGAATCAGTACCATAGTCAGCAAGTAAACACCATACGTAGCTTGTGTAGTATTCAACTTAAAGGACCGTGAAGCATCTTTATAGGCAGTAAATACAACTGTATGATATGCAATGTCTCATGGTTGTTTTGTTTCTTCTACTTAAAGAATGATTAAAAAACAATGTAACATAAAACAGAGTAGTATTGAGTTTAAGGGGTCCTCGGAGTATAATGCCTACTTCAATCCTCCCTCTCCTAATTTACTTTCATAGGTATGGTGACAATTTTATTTCCCCCTCCCTTCCTTCTTTTTTTTCTTTCATTTTTTCTAAGATTTTTATTTTCTATTTTTGTTTTATGTGGATTTGAATCAGGCTGAATAATTGTTAATATGCTATTTACTTTATCTCTATGTATACATTTTATTTAGTTAAATTTGTTTACTGTGATGGTATACTGTATATGAATTTTTCAGTATATGTTACTGATTGTTCTCAATAAAAATAGATTTCACAAAAAAAAACAGAGTAGTAACATTATGACCCCGTTCTGAAAGCGGATTCCAGGTGCCTTAGGGAATACTCTTTTTTTTCTATTTTTTTTTAGGCAGAACCTCACAACCAGAGATGTAGGCAAACAGAACCTCACACACAGAGATGCTGGCAAACAGGTTAGCTGCCGGCTAGATGGCATACATGTAGGTGATTAGCCCCCCTTGGGCAACAGTCATTGGACACATGATCTATGCAGCAGTCACTGGGCACGAGCTTGGCAGTGGTCACTGGACACATGAGCCGGACAGCGTTCACTGGATAAATGAGCTGGGCAGTGGTCACTAGACACGTGAGCTGGGCAGCCATCACTAGACACGTGAGCTGGGCAGCCATCACCACATATGTGAGCTTGCATCTCAAGCAGATAACTCAAACTGGATTCTGAAGGCGAGAACTAGAATCTGAGGCTGAAGATTAAGCACCATTGCTTGACATGGCTCACAGGGTTGGAAAAAGCCACAGAGACTCAGAACTGAAACTAACTACAAGAAATTCAGCAATGGAACCTACCACCGGAGATTAAGAATTGGAGCCAGCTGCAGGACACTCAGAACTGAAATTTGAAGCAGGAACCTCAGAACTGGAATCTAAAGTAAATAACTCAGGACTGGATCCTATGGGGTAAATTTACTGAAGTGAGAGTTTTTAGAAGTGGAGATGTTGCCCGAGGCAACCAATCAGATTCAAGCTATTATCTTCTAGAACGTGCTAATTAAATGTTAAGTAGAATCTGATTGGTTGCTATGGGCAACATCTTCACTTCTAAATACTCTCACTTTAGTAAATATACCCCTTAAGCTCAGAACCGGAACTGTCATGGAAGGATGAGGACTTGGACCCGGAGTGGAACTAGGAGAGGTTTTCAAGGCAGATTGCTGGTACTGGAAGGATGCAGTTTAAGAGGGGTGTTATTCATGAGTGGTCGCTGGCAGGTGGAGACCCAGACAGAGGTATACCAGATAGGTACGTAGGGAACGAACAACTGGTAACCGGGTGACCGGGGAGGAGCATATTGTTCAGTGTGGGCACCTACAGAATGAGGAACGACTGAACAATTACGATGTTGTAATCGTTCAAATTTTGCTTAGTCGGCAAGTGGATACGCACCTTAACTCAGCTGAAATGAAGTTCCCAGCTGCTCTGGAATCTAGAAGAGAAAGGACAATTTTAGATCCTTCAGACAGCTCCAGGGCAACAAGGATAATAGATTCAGATTTAGTTGGAGACAGTGACATTACTCCCAACCTAGGTTCTCCATGGCTGGTTAGGAGCGATAGTTTCCAGAACGACAGGTACATGAGGCTACCAGATGACCGGCCTCTCCACAATACATGTAGACATTCTTCCGGCGATGTTTCTGTCATTCTATTTGGGTAAGTCATACCCGATTGATCTGCATAGGTTCTTCAGTGGTGATCTCAGTAGGAGCAGCAAGAGAAGGCCGTGGAGTAGGCCAAAACCTAAAGTGATCTGTTTTACTCTTCTCTGCCTGTCGCTCATGGTAGCGTAGATCCACCTTATTGCATAACGGGATATGGTCATCCAACTTTTGTGGTAAATCACATGTCGCTAAATCATCCTTGAGGTGATCAGAAAGTCCACTCCAAAAAGCTGAATTCAGAGCCTCCTCGTTCCACTGCAGCTCCGAACCCAATGTTTGGAACTGGATAACATATTGGCCTACTGTCATGTTCCCCTGATGGAGGTGCATGATTTCAGTGGATGCTGAAGTCGCCCTCCCAGGCTCACCAAAGATCCTTCAAAATGTCAATAGAAATTTTATACAATCTGTCAATGGGGATTGAAGCTTCCCACAGTGGTGAGACCCATTCCAGGGCTGGACCAGAGAGGAGTGATACAATATAAGCGACTTTAGTTTTGGAAGAAGGAAAGTTAGCGGCTGGAGTGAAAAATGCCCATCACACTGATTTATGAATCTGTGGCACATTTTTGGATTTCCATTGAATTTGTTTTGGGCAACAGGTGGTAATTATGGTAGGACTGATAGGAGAACCAGGATGAGGACTGGGTGTAGCAGGCATGCTGACCGTGACAAGGGAGGCTTGCAGAATGTCCTATCAGTGAGACATCTCTTGTATAAATTGACCCAGCTGATGGTGAGATTGTTCAAGACCCTCTAACCGATTGGCAATACTCTGCAACAGGTCTGCTCTGGAATACTGACCACTAGCCGAATCCATGGGGTTAGTGCAAACTGTCAAATCCGAAGTGGGAAGTGGACCCGGCCTCGGTACAGGTAAGTCCTTGTGAGCAGTTTCCTGATATTGGAATGAGGCTGGATGCAGGGGGGTACTTGTTCATGAATGTCTCTGCCCTTTCTAGATGATGCGGAGGACGCAGATCAAAGGGAAAAGGGAACTAAACCCCACCGGGTATGCAGAGCACAGCTCTGGAGACGCTGAGGTATGGGAACCTGGTATCGGTGTAGACTGGGAATGCTGGTGGAGGAGGCTCGGTAATGTAGCGCAGGTAGTGGCAGATTACTGGAACTGAGATAAGCAGAGCACTAGCAGTGGCACTATGAACTGGAGCTGCAGCAAACAAATTCACCAACTAAGCACTGCAACTGGAACACTGGAGGTAAACGAGACAAGAAGCACAGAGAACTAGCACACGGATTAGCTGTGTAAGACGTTGCACTGGCAACCTGAAAACTCCCAGGAAGCCCTTAAGTACCCAAGGCTGGAGCTGGATTGGCTGTCAAAGCCCATGTGAATCATTCAGACTGGATTGGCTCCTTCCTGACATGTGACCAAATCCAAGATGGTGCTGCCCAGTTGTTGCACAGACTCCCAGCCACAGCAGCTCCAACATGCCAGAGACCCATTGCTTCTTCTCAGGGACCTGGCCGCACATCGCACTAACCGCCAGTAGCCTGCAGGAAGCTCACTACTGACATCACGAGAGATGCGGGCCATTAAGGGCACCATGGGTTTACCATCTTGCTGCACTACTGGCTCCAGTATCCGGTTCCATCCTCGTCATCCTGCACCATTGGTTCCAGTCCGATCTCCTTCACCATTGGTTCCAGTCAGATATCCTGCACCATTTGTTTCAGTCTGATATCCTTCACCATTGCTTCCAGTCCGATATCCTGCACCATTGGTTCCAGTCCGATCTCCTGCACCATCGGTTCCAGTCAGATATCTTGACCATTTGTTTCAGTCTGATATCCTTCACCATCGGTTCCAGTCCGATATCCTGCACCATCGGTTCCAGTCCAATATCCTGCATCATTGGTCTCAATATCTAATACAATCAGCTACAGTCCGATACCTGACACAATCGTCCCCAGTCCGATTTCTGATACCAACGGTTCCAGTCTGATACCTGATATGATCGGTTCCAGTCTTATATCCTGTATCATCTATTCCAATCCGATAACCAACACTATCAGTTCGAATCCAATTACGAGCACTATCAGTTCCAGTTCAATACCTGATACAGGGCCTGATTCAGACCCACTCGCGAGCGGCTGTCCGCTCGCAAGTGGGTCGATGTTCTGGTCTGAGCATGCGCACGACGGAGGGAGCTCCGTCATGCGCATGCGCCAGACGCGACGAGCGAAGGAAAGTCCTTCGCTCGTTGTGTCTGATCAAAGGGGGCGTGCTGTCGATGTTGATTGACAGCACGCCCCCTTTGGTAGGCGTGCCGGGGGTGTGCCTCCCTGACGGGGGCGTTCCCACAGGAACGCCTCCCGTCAGAAGCCGGCCCACTGACATCACTAGTGATGTCAGTGGGAGTGATTTTGGCTCTGATAGAGCCAAAATCACTCCGGAGCTTGCGGTTGAAAACCTCAACCGCAGGCTCCGGCTCGCAGTTTCGATGGTCGCGATGGTCAAGACCATCGCGGCCATCAAAATGCACGCTCGTATAGCCTGTGGGTGGTGACCCACAGCTATACAAGCGTCCAGGAGGACGCTCCATTTTCATGGAGGCCGGCCCTCATTCAGAGCGTGCGCTCTGCTCAGAGCGTACGGCTCTGAATGAGGGCCACAATCCATTCTGGTGTTCAAGCCAATCCGGTCTCATTCCTGTGTTCAAGCAGTCTGGTACCATTTCAGCTATCCAGCATCTGGTCTCATTCCGGTGATCCAGTGTTCCAGTCCAGAGCTTTTCCCAGAGATTCCTGTATATGAGCAGATCGCATCTCAAGTCAGCCAACTTCACTCACTCTGACTCCCATCCAGTTCATAGCCCAAGTCTGGATACACAAACAAATCCAAGCACAAGCGTGACAGTTTGCACTGGCCACATGGATCCGGCCAAAATGCTAGTTCCTGCAGGAACTAGCAAGTCGTCTGGAGGGTCTGGGGATATCACAAAATCAGCTGTTTCAGTGCTCACAAGATATTTCTGCCAGACAAGATAACCTCCAAGTTACTCTTTAAGGACTTGGGGCTCCATCCCATCCTGAACATTCTGCTAAAAGAACTCTGACTTCTCAGACTCCCCGTGTAGTAAATCCTGATCGACTGAGGATTCTTCATCTAATGCTAGTACAGTTACAAGGTCTTCAATATTATCTCAGTAATACCTGAATTCCTGGAGAATCCTTCAGACACAGTAAAGACTGTTACTACATATCCAGTGCCTAAAGAGCTCTCTGATTTAGGCTTCTTTGGAACCAAGTACAAATATACAAATCTAATGCGCTGTCCTGAAGCTGATGGTACAAGGGGTTGTCATTCCCAATGATAAACACAATAGATAAAAAACAAATAGAAGACCAGCGCTAAATATATCAATAAATATAAATGATGGATGGTTTAAATTACAAAACAGTATTTATTAATTGATTAAATTCTGCACTCTTATGCAGGTAAGTATGTCATAAAATACTCATAAAAATGTGTAAATATATAAACACATAACTTCAGCAAAACATATAGAAGTCATTAATTAAAATCCACTCCTGTAATAGTATATGTTGGAGTTAGGACTCACTCCTCTGTATCCCAAATAAGGTGTATTTTAGCAGCAAGACTTTACCGATCATAAATATTCAGGAAGTCCTTTGGCATCCAGCACATAGCATTAGTGTGTTGAAGCGCAATCCACAAGGTATTCCCCAAAGCTGCAACAGGTTTCATGTGGAGATAAAAGAGTCCAATATCGATCCAACAGATTCCAGGTATCCGGATAAGAAAATTCCAACCTCAACGCGCTTCGCTGAGCAATGAGCGCTCAGCTTCCTCAGGAGTGTATGTTGTGGGTCAAAAGTTTGTCCTTGATATACCCACTGTGATTAAAAAATTCAAAACACTTGTAGTTAATTAAAAGAAACCGTCCATCAATTTAGACCTATCATTAAAGGGAGATAATCTCACTCTACATAGTCACGTGATGCGGAGTTTGGTTACATCGGCAGGGGTGATCATTACATGGGTAAATCCCATAGTGGCAAAATGTTAATGATTACTATTATACAACCAGAATGAGTCAGAAGATTGTGGTGCTAGATAATAATCATTAGAGGCTCAGTAGGAACCAAAAGAATAAATAATGAATTGGGCAATAATACACATTATTGTAATTGGGTATTCTTCAAGAACCAAATTCATAACAATAATAATAATACAATAAAGCAAATAATACAATATAGATAATGTTGCATGTGGAATAAGTCCAAGGAGGACTGGCAGCTACAGAGCCCAGTGTGCATGGGGGCCAGGGGGCCTGAGTCGAGACCTGCAGGAGGCAGAGAGGATCAAAAAACTCCAAAAACTGTATATATTGAAGCAGCTGAGCTGCAGGCTGATCTAGCCAGAGCCTATACCTGGAAGAGACAGGGAAGGCCACCAAGACTGACTTTTTTGTGTAGCTGTGGCAGCCAAGCCAGTTTGGAGCCAGCGATAGACCTGCAGAGAAGCAGGCAGAGACTTTATTTAAAGACTAGCTGCCCAAAGGTAGCCAGGGGTCAAGAAGTGAGTTAGACTCCCTAAATAGGGGCTAAGCTGTTTGTTGTTTCCATTTTGATTCTTGCTGACAAGTAAAGCTCCATTTATTTGATTTTAACATGGAAGCTGTGTGAGTGGACCCTCATTCAAGCACCTAAACACTGCACCAATTCACCCACCTACCGAGCTAATTACCCAATATGGGGGAGAATGCGGGCATAAAGATTCTATGAAAGCACAGTTCTACACATGAAAGGTCAATGCAAGACAGATATGTGCAAAAGTGGATTACAGCAAGTAAATGGAAATATGGATGCTTACTGCACTTGCATAGTGGTCTCAACAGAAAAAGTGTTGTGTTGGCACAGCTGGTAATTGTAGTGCCACATGAAGAAAAAATGTGTATTTAAAATATTAAGTGACAGATACCCAATTGGTTTGGGAGAGAAGCAGGTTCCTGTGTTTGTGCTGTGTGGAGATAAATATGGGGGGAAAGCATCAAGCTCAGAGAAAAGGCAGGTTGCCTACAGTTGAAGCTGTAGAGATGCAAATCCAGGACTGGAGTGTGCGGTCTGAATGTGAAGCAAGTGTCTTGAAAGAAGTGATTTAAAGTTGTTTGAAATTCTCTGTGGTGACTCTTGAAAATACAGGGGTTCCAAGTAATGTTTCAGAGAAAAAGAAATTTAAATTGCCAAAGCAGAATAAGAATGTCAGTGTGTATGGTCAGTGTATGGTGCCAGGTCCACCAGGAGAGGACTATGGCCCTCATTCAGAGGCGGTCGCAAGAAGCGATCGCTATCTCTGAATGAGGGCGGCCGCTTCTTTTTTTTAGTGCGGCCTCCTGGTCGCTAGCTAAGCTGTGGGTTATCACCCACAGCTTAGCGACTGACCATGGTGATGGTCGCGATGGTCAAGACCATCCTGACCATCTGGGCTTGTGACGAGACCCTAAGGTTGGGTCTCTGCAAGCACAAGCCCCAGGGAGCTTCCTGCTTCCTGCTCTCATCGCCCCCAAACAGCAAGCATTCTGTTGGGAACGCCTCCATTTGACCGACCACCCTCCCCTGCCCGCCTCCTAAACGGGGCGAGCTTTCAATCACCATCGACAGCTCGCCCCCTTTGGTGCGAGACCCGTAGTGACGGAGCACGCATCGCTAGCTGGGTCTCGCGCATGCGCACGTTGGAGCCGGCTCCAACGTGCGCATGCCCAGTGGGCAAACATCGACCCGGTTGTGAGCACTCAGCGCTTGCAACCGGGTCTGATAAGGCCCTATATCAGCATAAAAAAATTTGACTCTCTGTAAAGTTTGGCGTGAAACACTTTTATGCTATTGTGACCAGATAAGTGACTTAGAGAAAAAGTCAACGAAAGAGAAGCTTTTGCATGCGCAAATTGAAAAAACGTTACAGAGTGAGTTGTCCTCTTTGTAGCATTTTTTTGTAGGAGGAAATAAAAAGACTAAAAATTCTTAAAGAGACAGACCTCAAATTAGTGGTTATGTCTAAACGCTTTGAGGAGGCTGAAGCATTCAAATGTATTACAAAGTATGAGATTGATATGCTGCTAGCAAAGAATGACGTACTAAAGCAAGGCATTGTTGATTTGAATCAAAAGTGTGTAGTCCTTCAGCATGAAGTGGAGAGATTGAAAGTATGTGTACAGAGACATCAGAGTGATGCAGAGCGCATACAAGTGAAAGTGGCAGATCTGACTCTAAAAGAAAAAGACTCTTTAATTGTGTCCACACAAGTAAAGCTTAAAGATTGTGAATTGGAGAAAAGTTCTCAGGCTGAAAAGTTTTGTGAAGTAAAAGAGAAATATCTCCAGATGCTGCAGACTTGCACTCAGTGGGAGACAGACCATGAAGGAAAATAAATGGAGATTGTCCATCTTGAAGTCAGCTGTAAGGAGCAAGTACAAACTCTCCAATCCAATTTAGCTGCAGTTAGAGCAGTTTCAGAGGGTCTGATGAAAAGAAATGTATTTCTGGAGGAAAGGCTGCATGACACAGTGGAGCACAGTGAAGCTTTGGAGGGAAGGGCTTGTAAGTTGCAAGAACAGAGGGCCTGATTCAGACCCGCTCGCGAGTGCTATGTGCTCGCAAAGTGGGTCAATGGTGGTCCATTGCGCATGAGCATGACGGAGCCGGCTCTGTCGTGGGCATGCGCGAGACCCGGATAGCGACGGGTAAACCGTCACTCCGGGTCTCGTACCAAAGGGGGCGTGCTGTCGATGTTGAGTGACAGCACGCCCCCTTTGGTGGGTGGGCCGGGGGAGTGGCTGCCCAAATGGAGGCGTTCCCATGTGAACGCCTCAATTTGGGGGCGGCCCCACTGACATCATGAGTGATGTCAGTGGGAGAGATTTCGGTTCTGTTTGAGCCAAAATCTCTCTTGGGCTTGTCGCAATGAGACCCTACCACAAGGGTCTCGTCGCAAGCCCGAGGGTCGCAATGGTCTTGACCATCGCGACCATCTTCCTGGCCGCTTGCTATAGCTGTGGGTGGTCACCTACACAGTTATGCGAGCGGCAAGGAGGCCGCTCTAAAAAACAAGAAGGCCGGCTCTGATTCAGAGCGAGCGCTCTGTCAGAGCGTCCGGCTCTGAATCAGGCCCAGAGTGAGAACCTTGAGAAGTGTCTGCTAAGTACACAGGACCAGTTGCAAAGATTCCAAGTGGAGAGGAATACCAAAGAACTGGAGTTGCAATGTGAATTAAATGTGGCAGAGTCTCAAATAGCTGTACAAAAATTGAGACTTGCTGAACTTGAATTTGTGGAGAGCAATCTTCTGCAGTCGGAGAGCAAGTTGGAAGGCGCCATGGCAAAAATTGCCCAGCTAGAAGAGCAGCTGTCTGCGGCTCAGAAAAAGTTCCACTTGGTAGTGGGAAAAGCAGAAAAACTGAATGGCACTCTAAGTGGATTCTGGACCCAAAATGGCATCCGATGTATTTGCTGAACGCAGTGTGCCAGAAGTACATAAACACAAGCAGCAATTAATACAGGTTGATCCCGAAAAGCTTGGTGCAGAGTGTCTTGTGTGATGAGCAGTTGACGAGCAGTGAGATGCTTAAACAAAGTAAGATGTTCCAGGAGAATGATGTTTGTCAGCAGCAAGTTGACAATGAAGATGTCCCCATTAAATGTCACAGTGTCCAAGATGGGACCAAAGTATCAAAGTTGGGAACCTTCCTAAAAGACTGTCTTATAAAAGTGGATGAGCTTCCTTTCAGTGTCTTTCAACTTACAGTGATAGCTGAGGGTGTGAAGTCCTCCAAAATGGACACAGGTCCAGATTGCAAAACCGTGTCTGAAATTGATGATAAAGAAGTGACGTATACAGATGATGATCGCAAATCCGTGAAGCAAAGGTACAGAAGTCTACAGAGATAGTGATGGCTTCAAAGCATGAGACTCTCTTGTTGCCGTGTGTTCAGAGTGATATGAATGTGACTCAATCACACAGTTTTGCAGTGCAAATCAGAACCTTAAAGAAAGTTAATACTTAAAGTCTTGTGAAAAGTAATTCTCATGTACATGAAACAATGCCTTTGTGCAAGCAGGATGGAACTTGCAATGCTGCTGAATTTGTCTGTGGAGTAGTGGAGTGGTCTCGCATTAAAAAGCTTGAAGAAAGTAGTCCGGCTAAACAGTATTTGAAAATGAAGTCCTCTGTGGAGAGTGAACTTCAACCTGTGTTGGTGGAACATGTGGAAGTTCATCATATTTTCAAGGCTCAAAAAGCGGAAGCACAAAAAAATCCAAGAGGTGTATGCTTTATTGAAGTAGTAGATGAAAGTCCTGAAATGAAATTTAAAGAGCAGTGGAATAAATATTCAAGTATTTTCCACGGACATGAGAGTCCAGAATTTGATGGTGGCAGTGTCAATACATGCTCTGATGATATACAGCTTGGAAACTGTGATGCCAGTAACTCTCAGGATGTTGAGTTGCCAGTGAAGTATGCCAATAGCCAATACAGTATTTCAAGGCTGAAGGTTAAAGTTGTCACAAACAGAAGTTGACCAAAAGGTGTGTCTTTAAGAGGTTTAAGCAAGAGAAACCTATATCTGGTGGAAAATAGACAAAGGAAAAGCTGTTCTTTGTATGAACCAGAAGATTCTGAGGGAAAGAACTTGCTGGGTTTTGCTGAAGTTGACAAGGGTGAAGATGAAGTATGTCACTTTGGGAAAAGTAACTTCAAGTTCTTGATGCCTGACGTGTTACCCAGGGATGAATCTCAAGGACTGCATAAAGAAAACAAAGAGTACAAATGGTATCATAAAGTGAGAAAAAAGTTAGGAAAATAAATGCTATGTTCACTGTATGACCGTGGATTTGGTGGATTTCCATTATGAGGAGAGTGAAGAGGGACATCATCATGAAAATGCCTCGTCCCATGTCGCTGAACCCTGGTGTTTCAAGCTGGGGAGGGGAATATGTGGCAGTATCACCAGAGGTGGCGCTGTTTAACAGCAGTTTCTGTGTGGAGCAGGAGAGATCCACCCACACAGGGTAGAAATACTGAGTTTTGCCACACCTAATGGCTGCCTTGCGGAGAGAGCTCAGATGAGGGCTAACGAGGCAGACTTACAGTCAGGCTGCATGTTGAATCAGTCCAAGGAGGACTGGCAGCTACAGAGCCCAGTGTGCCTTGAGGCCATTGGGGGGCAGGGAGACTGAGTCCAGACCTCCAGGAGGCAGGGAGGACCAAAAAACTCCAAAGACTATATACATTGAAGCAGCCAAGCTGCAGGCTGAGGAAGCCAGATCGTATACCTGGAGGAGACAGGGAAGGCCACCAAGACTGACTGTGTTTTTGTGTAGCTATGGCAGCCAAGCCAAACCAGGCTGAAGCCAGCGATAGACCTGCAGAGAAGCAGGCAGATACTTTATTTGCAGACTAGCTGCCCAAAGGTAGCCAGGGGTCAAGAAGTGAGTTAGACGCGCTAAATAGGAGCTAAGCTGTTTGTTGTTTTCCATTTTGATTCTTGCTGACAAGTAAAGCTCCATTTATTTGATTTTACCACAGAAGCTGTGTGTGTGGACCCTCATTCAAGCACCTAAACACTGTACCAATCCACCCACCTACCGAGCTAATTACTCTTTGTCATCACAATAATAACAATCTAAACCAATGAATTGCTGAACTAATAAATTGTCTATCAGGAAGGTTTAAATATACATATTGCTGTAAAAGAAGGTCTTAGTCGATCACAGAATTAAGCTCCATTGATCAGTTTAGTCCTTTCGGATGTAAAGAGTTAAAATTCAACATCCAATAAACCTCTCTACTGCACAGCTTGTTGAATCTATTTCCACCTCTAGAGGTTGAGGCAATCACCTCTAGTCCTGTTATCCCAAGGCATATTTGATCGCCATTGTGTTTAACATTAAAATGTCTAGGAACACTATGTAGACTACTTCGATTAATTATGTTCCTTCGGTGTTCCATAAGACAGGTCCGAAGGGGTCTAATTGTATGACCCACATACAAAAATCCACAATCACATGAAAGTAAATAAACAATGAACTTAGAATCACAGTTCATAAAGGAATGTGGTACATATTTTCCCCAGAGAATGTTACATTGATTTCAGTGGTTCTCCTAGCCATGTGGGAACACATAGTACATTTAGGTTTTAGTACATCTATAAAATCCACAAGGTTTGGGGGCCAGCCAATTTAGGTTTGTTAAGTCTTTAGTTTTATCTTTTGTACCCTCTAAGTGACTAGGTGTTAAAATAGATTTAAGTGACCTATTTTTATGAAAGGTGACTCGAGGATTAGACAGTAGAAGGTCATGAAGAATCTTATCCTGTTTTGATATCATATAGTTCCGGGATATGATTTCCCTGATTTCTTGGAAACCATTATTGAACTTACAAATAAAGGCCAAGTCTCTATCTTTCCTCTACTCTATTTTGATGACCTAATGGTCAATTGGTCTCTTTGGACATAAAAGTACATCTCTGTCCATATGTAGGACTTCTATATAGGCTTTCTCTAATAGTGTCTCAGGATAACTCCGTTGTTTCAAGGTGTTAAGCATATCCCTAGCTTCGCTTGAAAATGCTTCTACTGTGGAACAGTTGCGCCAGAGATGCATAAACGGCCCCTTTGGTCTGTTGCGCTTCCAAGGTTCATGATGGGCACTTTTATAATGCAAATAGGCATTTGTGTTAACAGGTTTCATAAAATTAGAGGGTATTTATTCTATCATCCTTAATCTCGAGGGTCAAGTCCAGGAAGTTCACCTGGCTCCTATCATAAGTGTGGGTAAATTGAAGATTATAGGAATTAGGGCCTGATTCAGAGCCGGACGCTCTGACCAGAGCGCTCGCTCTGAATCAGGGCCCTCCTACATGAAAATGGAGTGGACTCTTGGACGCTCGCATTGCTGTGGGTGACCACCCACAGCTATAGCGAGTGTCCATGATGATGGTCGCAATGGTCAAGACCATCGCGACCATCGGGCTTGCAACGGAGACCCTGCGGTAGGGTCTCGCTGCCGCAAGCCCTGGAGTGATTTTGGCTCTATCAGAGCTAAAATCACTCCCACTGACATCACTAGTGATGTCAGTGGGGCCGGCTTCAGACGGTAGGCGTTCCCATGGGAACGCCTCCGTCTGGCAGCCACGCCCCTGGCACACCCACCAAAGGGGGCGTGCTGTCAATCAACATCGACAGCACGCCCCCTTTGATGCGAGACCCGGAGCGACGGCTATCCCGTCGCTAGCCGGATCTCGCGCATGTGCACGACGGAGCTCCCTCCGTCGTGCGCATGCGCAGTAGCTTACCATCAACCCACTTGCGAGCATCCTGCGCTCGCGAATGGGTCTGAATGACCCCCTTAGTGTTAAGAAAGGTGAAAAAGAGAGAGCAGTAGAAGGATCCCCATCCCAAATAAAAAATAGAAAATCAAGTGTGCTACCCAGTTGCCTCCCCATACATGGGTCTCTTCAAAATCACCCTTGTATAGGTTAGC
Organism: Taudactylus pleione; assembly: GCA_031769625.1. Taxonomy (NCBI): domain Eukaryota; kingdom Metazoa; phylum Chordata; class Amphibia; order Anura; family Myobatrachidae; genus Taudactylus; species Taudactylus pleione. Next base: position 950,507 of record JAUIMM010000250.1, read on the forward strand.
ATAACTGGGCGTGACCTGGTTCCCAGGGCCGTTCCAATCACCTGTAAATATTAAGGGGTATATTTATCAAAATTCGATTTTACTTTCATTTTGATGTGCGAATTAGCTCACCTCAAACCAAATCAAATCGAAAGTTCAAATCCCTCTTCAAAACCCTAATTTACTAACATTCGATTTTAAAAGTATTATCTAAATCGAATTCATTTTGGTTCAGTTTTGAACAGTGATTTGCTGTTCAATTTGGCATGTTCATTTACAAATCGAATGGCAAATCCCACTTCAAAATGAACTGCAAATCCCCGACTGAATAGAACCGCTTCATGCTTTCCCTTTCAGAATGAGCAGTTCGTTTTCACACAGATACATGCATGCATCTCACTGATGTATGCATGTATCTGATTGTAACAAGCATAGAAACAGTTAATTTTTTTGAAAAAATGACGTGGGGTCCCCCCCTAAAACAAAACCAGCCCCAGACTTTTCATAGCCAGTCCTTGTTGTCTAAGTAGAGGAGAAAAATTGGCACAACCAGCACTGGGCTCTTATCCAGTCCTGGTTCTGGAATTACAGGGGAAAAAATTGCGTAGGGTTTCCCTGTAATCTCCAGAACCAGCTGCAGACCTTTTCTAGCAGGGGTGCTGATGCCACAGCCAGGGGAGCCCTATCACCGGGCCCCCCCAGCCACAGCACCAGCTCTGACCACTAGTCATCCCAGGCCAGGGATCTATGGGGAGTTGGGGACCCCTCCAATAAAGAGGTCCCCATCTCCAGGGCACCCATAGCCTAGGCCGATAGCTGGGGCTATCCACTCCACCCCTAGGCAGTGGGTGGCGGGTTGATAGTGTTGATGCAGTGCATTTGAAAAAGTATTAAATATTGTCTTTTGCTGTGGTACTGCAGGTCCCAGCAAGCCTGCCCCACATGCTGGTACTTGGAGAACCACAAGTACCAACATTCGGGGCATTATGGGCCCGCTGGTACCTGTAGTTCCATTGCAAAAGCAATATTAAAAAAACACAGGACACACACACTGTAGACAGTATAAGTTTATTAAACATACATGCACTCACACTTGTACACATGTACACTTACTCACCTATGTATCCCTGTAGCATCGGTCCCCTTGTCCAGTAGATTGTCCATAGGGTACCTGTGTGAAAAAAAACATACTCACCTTCTCCTATGCATGATTCGGCCCTCTGTGGTCCAAGGCAGGCATCCATGGTCTTCTTAAAATTAAAAAAAATGAATAAAACAGAGCTGCGCAACAGATAACAACCACGATGGTTGTTATCTCCAGATTGAAGAGCTCAGATGTGGTTCTAGCCTTTGTAGAGACGCATCTGAGCGTTCATTGGTTGAGAGAGGTCAGCCTCCGCCTCTCTCAGCCAATGAACAGCTCCCTCCATTGAAGTCAATGGAGAGCTGCAGGGTAACTAAAGTTTATTTTGCAGTTCCCACCATTGACTTAAATGGAGGGAGCCACTCATTGGCTGAGAGAGGCGGGGGCTGACCTCTTTCAGCCAATGAACGCTCAGATATGGCTCTACAAAGGCAGAAGCAGCGTATGAGGACTTAATTCGGGAAGTAACAACAATCGTGGTTGTTACTTAGTGCGTGGCTCGGTTTTATTTGTTTTTTTATTTTAAGAAGGCAATGGCTGCCTACAGGGACAAGTGGACCACTCCAGGTAATGTAGGTGAGTATGTGTGAGTGTGTATGTATGTATTAAAACTTTAATTTCATGGTGTGTGTGTCCTGTGTTTATTTAAACATTTCTTTACAGGTGAAGTACAGGTACCAGCGGGCCCTTAATGCCCCGCATGCTGGTACTTGTGGTTCCTCAAGTACCAGCATGCGGGGGAAGCTTGCTGGGACCTGCAGTTCTACTGTAAAGAAACTGCTTTTAATCTTCTTTTTTTACACTAGACCTACACTATCAACCCACCACCCACCGCCCAGGGGTGGCGGGGATAGCTTAGGCTATCAGCTTAGGCTAGGGGTGCCCTGAAGAGGGGGACCCCTTTATTGGAGGGGTCCCCAACTCCCCAGGGATCCCTGGCCTGGGCTAACTAGTGGCCATGGCTGATGCTGCGGCTGGAGGGCCCAGTGATAGAAAGGGTCCAGTGCTAGTTCTTGAGCTTTTTTTCGCAATTTTTTTCCCCTGTAATTCCAGAACCAGGACTTGATCAGAGCCCAGTGCTGGTTGTGCAAAGTACAGTGGGACCCTACACAATTTTTCTCCTGTACTTAGACAACCAAGGCTGGCTATGAAAAGTCCGGGGCTGGTTCTGTTTTTTTTCTAAATTTAACTCTTTCTAAGCTTTTTACAGGAAGATACATGCATGCATCTCACTGATTTATGCTCATGCTCAAATCGAAAACATGAAGCAGGTCTATTCATTTGGGGATTTCAAGTTCGATTTTGTGTTGGATTTCAAATCGTATAATAGTAAATAAGGGATTTGTTTGTTGGTCTATTTAAAAGTACCAATGTTTTTCTGCTTTTCGATTTGACTGCGGTTTTAAATTCGATTTTACATTGGATTTGGCCTTTAGCAAATACCCAAATTCAAAATCAAATGCAAATCGAATGCCAAATCACTCAAAAATCTAAATCAAACTTTAGTAAATCTACCCCTAAGTGTTTAAGAAAAGAAAATAATTGTGCGTAAGAATAAAAGATATACACTTCAATAAGATAGGTCTAAACTGATGGACGGTTTATTTTAATTAACTACAAGTGTTTTGAATCTTTTAATCACTGAGTGGGTATATCAATGACAAAATTGTGACCCACAACATACACTACTGAGGAAGCTGAGAACTCATTGCTTAGCAAAATCTTCTTATCCGGACTCCTGAAATCTGTTGGATCTATATTGGAATTTTTTCTATCCACATGAAACCCGTTGTAGATACCTTGTGGATTGCGCTTCAATACAATAATGCTATGTGCTGGATGCCAAAGAACTTTTTGAATATCTATGAGCCTAATCGGCAAAGTCTTGCTGCTAAAATACTCCTTATTTGGGATACAGTGGAGTGAGTCCTAACTCCATCATATACTATTACAGGAGCAGGTTTTAATGAATGACTTTTAAATGTTTTACTGAAGTTATGTGTTCATATATTTACACAGCTTTACGAATATTTTATGAGATACTTACCTGCATAACAGTGCAGAATTTTTCAAATAATAAATACTGATTTGTAATTTTATACCGTCCATCATTTATATTTATTGATATATTTAGCGCTGGTCTTCTATTTGTTTTTTATTCTTTGGAACCAAAGTCTCTTCATTCATGCAGAGAAAAGAAATATACCAGAGCTATCCATGGTCCATGCTATTCGAAGCTAAATGTCAGCAGCACAAGGAGTTCCATTTATGTCTTTATTGTGGAAATTATGATCACTTCATTAAAGATTGCATCCTTCACAAGCCAAGAGATGGTCACAAGCCTCAGTGTCATAGTATCCATGTCTCCAAGCTATCCTATGTGTCCTCTGCAGTTTCCACTCCCACTACTCTAAATATGAGTGTCAACAAGGTTGCCCAGAAGAAGACTCAAATTTATGATTTGTGACAAGAAGACCCTATTTCAAGTTGGGTGACCAAATAAAAATATTCAAATCTCTAAAATCCAGAGATCTGATTCTACAGTCCCAGGAGGGGTGTCCAATTTTCTAGCTTCAAGAGGGGCATCTGATTCTTCAATGCCAGAAGAAATGCCTAATCTGCCAACCTCAGGAGGGGTGTCTGAGCTACCAACCCCAGGAGGAGTGTCTGAATTGCCAGCCCCAGGAGGGGTGCCTGAGTTGCCAGCCCCAAGATGGGTACTTGAATTGCCAACCCCAGGAGGGGTGCCTTAGTTGACAGCCCAAGGTGTGTCTCTGTAGCTTCAGCCCCAGAGAGGGTCTCCAGAGCCTCAGTACCAGAGGGGGTCTGTTGAGCCTCAGTCCCAGAGGGGGTCTGCTGAGCCTCAACCCCAGAGGAGATCTCCAGAGCCACAGCCCCACAGGGGATCTCCAGAGCCTAAGCCCCAGGATGGGGTCTCCAGAGACTCAGCCCTATGAGGGGTCTTCAATGCCACGATCCCAGGAGGGAATCATAGTGCCACAGATTCTGATATGGACTCCTGCCTGCCACATCCTGAGAGCACCGTGTTGACTACTAGCATGGTTCAGGCCCAAAAAGTGCCATAAGATCCTTCTGTTCCTGCTGATTCAGGTTCATCTGAACACCATCTGGTTCCATACGTATGTCCGGTTCAGTCTCTTCCGGGTCCAGCCGGTTCAAGTAAATCAGATTCCAATCCAGTTTTGTCTTTTTTTGGTTCCAGCCGATTCAAGCGAATCTGATTCCAATACAGTTTTTTGCCTCCTCCTGTTCCAGGCGTTTCAAGTAAATCCGATTCCAAACCGATTTTGTCTCCTCCGGTTCCAGCCAGTACAAGTAAATCCAATTCCAGTCCGGGTCTGTGTCTTCCAGTTCAGCCAGTTCATGTCTCCTCTGGTTCCAGGTGGTTCAAGTAAATCTGATTCCTATCCGGTTCAGTCTCCTTCAGTTCCAACTGATTCAAGCTCATCCGGATTCCATCCAGTTCCATCCGTATGTCCAGTTCAGTCTCCTTTGGTTCCAGCCGATTCAAGTTTCACCAAACCCAATCTGGTTCAATCCGTCTGTCCGAAGGCTCCTCCGGTTCCAACTGGTTTAAGTAAATCTGATTCCAATCCAGTCCCATCTCCTTCTTTTCCAACCGATTCAAGTGCCTTCCGGACCCAATCCAATTCCGTCTTTGACTGATGCCCAACCTTCCTCTACTCCTTCGTTGTCCAAGCAAGATCAGGCTCTGCTGGACCAATATATTAAAAACTACCAACAAACCTTCAAGAACAGATGCAATTCAAAATCAGTATCAAAGCCAAATTCCATGGACATGAGAATTGGGTATACTTCTGGTTCTCAGATTTCATCATCTAGTCTTCCAAGTGTTCTTCTAATACTCAGTCCTCAGGTCCTTCGAATCTTACCGTATGTGTAGGATCCCCTGCTTCATGTTATTGCAGTGAACCTCTAGAATGTTCTAATCCAAAGAAGAAGGATTCAATTCTGATGCTAGACTTGACTCTGATTATGATCCTGATCATGTTGCTACTCCCTTCCTTGAAGGTTCCATGTTTCCTGATAAAGTTTTCTCCTTGTAGGAGATTCCATTTCCTCTGGTTGGTTCTAGCCATTCTTGTAGAAAGAAGAGGAATTGTAGAAGATCTTGAGTTTGCCCTTTCAATTATCTTCATTGAAGATTTTCCTTTCCAAGTACCATGAAGTGTCCTGAGGCTACTCGTAAAAGGGGGGGTACTGTCACAAACTGCATGATCTGCTGCAGCTACTGGGTCACTTATCTGGTTTCCCACTCCATGATCCGGCTCTGTAACAGACTTTCTCCAGCTGTGGCTTCTTCTCATCACCTGCAGTCTCCCTGGCTCCCACATGCAGCATTCCCTCCAGTGCTGGCTGCTGGGCATAGCCATGACAGTCTGAGTCAGGTGACTGTCCATCCTCCAACAGTAGACCAGTATGCAGTCACATGATGCCTACAGCCAATCCCTGGCAAGCCAGCAGTGTACAAGGACTTTCGCTGCACACAGCACTTGCCAGTGCAATGTTGTCCACAGCCTAGCTGGGTGCAGATTGTTATTATTGTCCAGAGACAATAAGTGCAGTTTATCATCTTGCTGCACTACTGGCTCCAGTATCCAGTTCCATCCCGGTCATCCTGCACTCTGGTTCCAATCCGGTCATCCTGCACTCTCGTTCCATCCCAGTGATTCTGCAATCCAGTTCCACCTTGATGATCCTGCACCATCGGTTCCAGTCTGATATCCTGCATCATTGGTTCCAGTCTGATACCTGATACCATCAGCTCCAATCTGATACCTGATGCCATCGGTTCCAGTCCGATACCTGATACCATTAGTTCCAGTCCAATATCTGACACCATCGGTTCCAGTCCGATATCCAGCACCATCAGTTCCAGTCCAATAACCAGAACCATTGGTTCCAGTCCATATCCTGTATCATCGATTCCAATACGATAAGCAACACTATTGGTTCCAGTCCAATAATCAGTGCTATCGGTACCAGTCCAATACATGATTCCATCCATTCCAGTGTTCAAGCCAATCTGGTCCCACACTGGTGTTCAAGTAATCTGGTTCCATTAAAGCTATCAAGCATCCAGTTTCATTCCGGTAATCCAGTCTTCCGGTCCAGAGCTATTCCCAGAGATACCTGTACATGTGCAGCTCACATCTCAAGTCAGCCAGCTTCACAAACAAATCCAAGCACAAGCATGACAGTGCTTGGGGAAATTGTGTCTTGATTTTTTTTTATTACTCCTCCCTTACACACACCTGTGATGGGCTAATAAATTGATCATGAGCAACTTCCATTCTGTGTATCACCAGAAGCTGCTTTTTGCAGTAGAAAATTGTGGAATTGCAGCAAATATCTCCAAATTTCCAGGGAATACTTAATATTTGTAGGTATCCCCAAAAAATTGTTTTTGTGGGATATCCCAGAAATATTCTTTAAGAAATAGGCCTCTTTATCCTGTATAGTCAAATTCTTGAACAGTTGGCCAACCAGCAACCTGTTTAGTTCCTTGCCTAAACTCTCTAGCACCTTCTATTCATTTGATCCCACAAATGAAGATGTGGTATGTACACTCTTCTCATTTTCCTACTCTATTACCTCTTCTCTTGATCCTAAACCCTCACAACTCAGTAGAGCGTAGTCTCCTGTGCTCATCCCAACCTTAACTATAATTTGTAATATACATGTATATATCTTTCTCTACTGGTATCTTTCAATCATTATTCAAGAAAGCAGTGATTACTCCTATTCTGAAAATACATAATTCTGCCTAACTTTTACTCAAATTACCATCTCATCTCTCAGCTCCCATTTCCCTCTAAGCTTCTTGAGAGACTTGCTTACACCAGCCTCACACACTTTCTTCACTCACACAACTTATTAGATCCACTTCAATCAGGCTTTCCTTCCCAACACTCCACAGAGACAGCACTAAGGTAGTGAATGATCTGATAACTGATAAGTCTAAAGGCCTTACTCACTTCTTATTCTTCTAGATCTCTCTGCTGTATTTGATACTGTTGACCACTCTTTTCAAATACAAAACTATGAGCCTCATTCAGACCCACTCGCTCCGGGGCTCGCTACAAACGGGGCAGCTGTCGATGTTGTGGGCGGGGAGGGGGGTGGCTGGACAAACGGAGGCATTCCTGAAGGAACGCCTGCCGTTTGTGGGCGGCCCTACTGACATCACTCGTGATGTCAGTAGTGAGCTTCCTGCTCTATTAGAGCAGGAAGCTCACTGGGGCTTGCGGCGGACGAGACCCTACCACAAGGGTCTCGTCGCAAGCCCGATGGTCGCGATCATTGTGACCATCACCTGGCCGCTCGCAAAAGCTGTGGGTGGTTACCCACAGCTTAGCGAGTGGCTAGGAGGCTGGCTAAAAAAAAAAAAAGCAGCCGCTCTCATTCAGAGCAAGCGCTCGCTTTTTGCAAGCGGCTCTGAATGAGGTCCTATAATCCCTAGGTCTGTAGGACACAGGGCCTGATTCAGAGCCGGACGCAATCAGCCGTTCGCCCGCAGTAGGTATGACTGTCCAAATGTCAAACCAAGCGCTCGCACGTGTGGTCGCTCGTAGCGAGTCTTCCGCCCCATATTTCCCCAACCCTTCCTCTAGCTAACGAGCGTCCGAAATAGCGAGCGCACTACTCGTTTTTTGTTGAAGTGTTCGCTCGCACAAGTACTACCGGAAGTAGGCCTGTCATTTGTCCATTGCCTTGTTTCTCGTTCGGCAAACATCCGTGAATCGATTTAAGACTTTAAAATTTAAGATTTAAAATTAAGTAATCTTAATTTACTTAATTGTTGTTCGAATGTTTTCAATCTTGTTTCTATTTGGAATGTCAATAAACTTTATTGTTTGTTTTGTGTTCATTTTGGTCCGTAGTTTCCGTCCGCTTTTAACGGCAAACTTGTTTATTTTAAATCCAATTGCTGTTAGTGCGTTTTTTGGGGGGGTTTATTTAGGTTTATAATATTGATAATTTGTTTGTTTTTTTTCCAGATTGTTGCTAACGCATCAAAATGCAGCAAGCCAATCCTAAGTCACAATATATTTTTATGGGTTGTTCACATGACTCACACATTAACCAATAGAATTGTTCATGTTATTTATGAAAGTACATTAGCCAATCAAAATGTAGGGGTCCCTTTAATAAAACAGATTTGTCTTAAAAAAAAACATTGCCATCACGAGAGCCAGTGCTTTTACACAGCGTGAGCTGCTGGTGCTCACAGATGTTATGGATCGCTGTATAACGGACAGGCCGCCCCCCGTCACCAACATGGTCAAGCGGCGGGTGTACACGGAGGTGCGGCGCAGGCTGCGGACAATGGGATATCGTAGGACCATCGGACAATTGGAGTGCCAGTGGTCAGATTTACAGCACCGGTCCCCACACCTGCTTGCACATCTTAATGTGGTTTTTTTTTTATAGTTTTTTTCTTTTGGGTTAATGTTTTACATTGTAATTGTTTTTTTGAATACATAGTTGCTAATATTCAAAACTATACATCATTTAGGTGAGGAGCGGATCCAGAGATGGAGTCGGAGGCCTGCACGACCCCTCTCCCCAACTCCCACCATCTCCTCCCCTGCCCACTCTTCCCAAATTTCTCCACCCTCCCCTGACCTGGACATCCCTATTTCCCCTCCCTCTCCTGCTCCCCAAATCCAAATAACCCCTCCCTCCCCTGTCCTACCCATCCACATTCCCACACCCTCCCCTGATGCACCCACTATGGTTTATACTCCCTCCCCTTTATTATCCCCCCTGGAAATAAGCCCGCCTTATTCAGATGTCCACTGGCCCACTTCATCTGAGGATGAGGATCTGGGCCAACCTGGCCCTGAAGCTGCAGGTATTTTGTTTTTCATGTGTGCAATTAATGTGTGAAAAGGTGCCCTATATGCATACACTGTGGTATCCCTGAATACAATCTAAGGCCAGTCCATTTTTTATTTTATTTTTGGGGGGGTTAAATCATTCTTTTTTTTTTTTGTTGGGTGCTAATTATTTAAATTTTGCAACTCAAATTTTAACATTAAAATGTATTCATTTTTTATGAGGTTTTTTTGTGTTATTAAATTTTGCTGATTGTCTGCATTTTTCATAACAAAATAATTTATTAAAAATCCACATATGTCAGAGCCAAATACAAGTTTCATTGTGCTTTTTAGATTTTTGGTCTAAAATCAAAAATCAAATTGTGTAAGGATTATTTCAGATGCCAAAGTAATTGTTCAACCCACTATTCTCATGTTCATGTTGTTGTAAGTTGTTTTTTATTGCCAATTGGTAATTTAGGCAAGTTCATGTAACCACTATATTTGTGTTCAAACTTTAGCATGGTATGTTAACTAATTTTCGTTGAAAATCATACTGTTTTTATTTTTTTTGTGTATTTTATTTTACATTTTTATTAAAACACAGATTTTTCTTTCAACAGACCCGAGGAGGCGGGAGCATCACATTTTGGGCCACATTTTAGCCATGAGGGGCCATTTGGTGCAGCTACTTGTTTCAATGGACCATTTAATTTCTTTTTTGCGGCATTAATATGTTTTTCTTTTTCGTTTTTGTTAATAAAAATTATTATTTAGCAAAAATCTTATTTATTGACTCAAACATTAGCTCACAAGGTCAATCAATGTGTTTGTTTGTTTGTTTTTTTTAACTGGGTTTTTGAATTTGCATATGAAAATGCAAACAATGTTCCAGATTAAAAAATTTTTATTCTAAAAAAATTTTTAAAAAATGAGGGGTTTACCAGAAATTGTAGACATTTTTTGTCATTCCAAAAATTGGGTAAATTGACATTAACTCCATAATGTTTCGCTAGAATACCCTTATGTAATTATTTAATTATTAAAAATTTATAAATGCAACTCCCAAAATATGAAAATAAAGAGGAAAAAAGGTTGGGCAAACTATGCCAACATGTTGTTAATTTTTAGGTTCAAATTACAAAAATACCGAACCCAAAAAGTAAAAAAAAACTCGGAAATTAATTTCAAAGGTACTGTCCATTTGTGCAAGGCTTTTGTGGTTTTTACATGTCAAACAAAATTAAATGCTAAACCAAAATTGTTTCTTACACATTAGCTCACAAACCAAAAAATATACACACAAAATTTTGCAAAAGAAAATCAAGAACTGGTTGAAGATGGTGCATGCCAACATGTTGTCCAAAATCAGGTAAGAAACACATTTGTCCAGGTGTAAAGGTCATTTATGAGTCATTATTGTCACAGGCGATCAATTTCAGGAAGTAAGCAGGTTGTTGTTTGGATTTTGCCAAAAAAATAAATAAACAAAAAAGGTTAAAAAGCAAAACATAGGATAGTTAACACACATAATTTTCCTTATTCCCAATGTCAACAAATGAAAAAAAATGGAAACTCAAATACCTGAAAAAGTGTGTAACTACTTCATCACGTATGGCCCCCCCTGACACTCTCCTCCGACTAACCTCGGGAGGGCCATCCTCAGGCAAGGCATCTTCTGGCTGCATTGGGACACCACTCCTTATGGCAATGTTGTGAAATATCCCACACAGGACCACAATTTTGGAAACCATAGCTGGCAAATACATGAGGTCGCCACCAGAGCGGCCAATGCAATGCTCCACCACCTGCCTGGTGGCAGTAAGTGCAGAATTATATTGACTTTGTGGCCCTGGTGTAGGAACCAAATAAGGAGAGAGCAGCCAGGGCGTGCAAGGGTAACCACTGTCTCCTGTGAAATTAAAAAAACATTCAGTACCATTTCTAAGTCAACAGTGTTTGTTTTAAAAATTAAGGGTACCACTTACCCAGAAGCCATGCATCACCAGCTTGTAGGTTGTTTAATTTGTGCCAAAGCCCTGATTGCAGGATGACAAATGAATCATGTGCACTTCCTGGAAATTTGGCATTCAGGGACAGGATCTGGAGGGAGGCATCACATACCACCATTACATTCATTGAATGGAAATGTTTACGGTTCCTAAATATTGCTGAAGTGGTATGTGAGTGCCATCCACAACCCCTATGATGTGTGGGAAGCCTGCAATTTCGAAAAATTTCTGCTTCACCACATTAAGGGACCCCATATCCAATGGCATATTAATAAAATGATGGAGGTGCTTAAAGAGTGCATCCATTACCGCCCTCAGGATCCTTGAAAAGGAGGATTGGGAAATGCCAGCAACGATGCCAACTGTGGTCTGGAAGGATCCTGAGCTGCAAAAATGTAACACCGACATTAACTGCGTAAATGGTGGTATTGCTGTTGGATTGTTAATTTGCCTTTCAAGATCACTCTCTATTAATGAAAGAGTGTCTAGGATGATTTGGGGTGGTAGGCGATAACGCCGTAAAACCACATCATCAGGCATTCCAAAAAGGGTGACACGTGTTCTAAATATCTGGGGCCTTGCACGCCTATGATGCCTACGCCTAGGAGGATGTTCAGGTTGGTCGGGGTCGTGGACCATCGCCACTATAATTCGCCCAACATCAATCTGAAATGTTAGACAATGTAGTTATTTTTCAAACATTTAACAATGAGAAAATATACTTATCTTTTTTACACATTAAGAAGAATCTTACAGGGTTAGGCAGTGACATCTTGAAGTAAACCTACGAATTAGATTTTCCAAAAAAATAACGTAAAAATTAACACAAAATAAAGACAGGCTAAGGCTAAAATATAAAGAATGCATGCACTGCACAGATGATGTTGTTATTCTAGGATTTTACACGAAAATTAAAATGTACGCCAAAGCCACAGACAGGAGATGAGCAAAATATACGCAATAGAGGTTACAAAATAACACTAAATGGTACGCTAAAGCCACAGACAGGAGATGAGCAAAATATATGCAATAGAGGTTACAAAATAATGCTAAATGGTACGCTAAAGCCACAGACAGGAGATGAGCAAAATATACGCAATAGAGGTTACAAAATAACGCTAAATGGTACGCTAAAGCCACAGACAGGAGATGAGCAAAATATACGCAATAGAGGTTACAAAATAACGCTAAATGGTACGCTAAAGCCACAGACAGGAGATGAGCAAAATATACGCAATAGAGGTTACAAAATAACGCTAAATGGTACGCTAAAGCCACAGACAGGAGATGAGCAAAATATACGCAATACATTTCGCATTTATTATGGCAAAAAAATCATTTGCAAAAAAAAAAATACGTACACCTATCTGCATAGTGTGACCCCTTAAATAAACATGTAAAATTAATAAAAATAACAGGGTCTAATGTATGACAAAAAACACTTACCGCACAAAGACGATCACAACAAAATAAACGCGATCCATAACACGAAAGGAAAAAAAAAGTAAAGAAAAAAAAAAAGGAGACACGTATTAACATTAAAAAAGAAAAAAATATTTGCAAGTTTAAATGGACCCAAAAATCGACCCAAAAAACTTATCTCAACAAAAAAAAACTGTTAGAAAAAAATGCGAAAGAAAAAAAATAAACAACAGAAAACTCGCACCAAATCCAACAAACTCCGCAACCAACCACTACTCCGAAACAATCTCAAACTCCAACCACTTCAAACAACCCACCCCGAAACAAGGCCACAAAAAATCCTTAAATAGACCGAACTTTCCCGCTCAAATCAATGACGCACAATAGATGCGCCCGTATAATGCACACGCATCTATAAAACGTCACGAGAGCCCACAATGGGTCTGCTGAATTCAAGGGTTTAATCATGTCCACTGAACAGCAGCAAAGCCAAAATACAGGACCTCACAGTAAGTAGCTCCAAAATTAAAGTTACCACACAAAAAAAAAAAAAAAAACTATTTAAAATTTTTTTTGTCATTTTTTGGTAAGGTGTTGAGACTGACAATGAGGAGGCTGTGGGGCCTAGTACCCAGGCCAGGGCCAAACGCAAAAGGCAGCCGCAATTCACAAGAAAGGAGATGGAGGCTTTGGTGCAAAAGTGCATTGATAACCTGGCACAGGCACCCCGAAATATGGGTGCAACCCAGAGATGGAAACTGTGGGAGGAAATAGCCAGTGCTGTCAAAGGGGTTGGTGATTTTGTCCGTTCAACCAAAGAGGTCAAACGCCGGTACGTAAATGCTGTAACCTATTTCCAAATTTTTTAAAACTTAGGAAAAAATCTAACCATACATTTTTAAACAACAGATGGAGCGACTTCAAATATTGCCTAAAACAAAAAATGGCTGATAGTGCTAGGCATGCAGGGGGGACAGGTGGTGGGCCAACACCTGTATCATTGGAGCTAACAGATTTGGAGGAGCTGGCACAGGGGTGTGTGCAGGAAGAAGAGGTGTTTGGCGTGTCCAACATGGACACAGACATGCCAGACTTTGCGGCTCCATATGTTGCTGCAGGTAATTTAGTTAAAAATTATTGAAAAATTTGTTTAAGTAAATTTACAAATGTACTAATATTTTTATGATCTCTTTTTCACACAGGCACGAGTCTGCTCCAGAACTGAGGTTTGGCCGCAGTAGATCTGCTGGCTCCGCAGGGGAGGAAGCAGTATTTTTGGCTAGGGACCCTGTGGCGGACAGTCCAGGGCATTCCCCCTTGCAGGCAGTGGCCCTTCACACAGATCTCAATGATAAAACGGATAAAAACACCGAGATTCTGATGAGGATGGACGCCAATCTGCTATGGGTGGCGGATGCCCTGGAGGCAAACGCTGCGGCCAATGTCAGAATAGCTAATGCCCTGGAGCAGCTCGTCCGCCTGCGCATGCTGGAGCCGGCCTCCCTTCCTGCCGGAACATCAGGGCCCTCCACCTCTGGCGCAACATCGGCCATCCCTCCAAATGTGCCTAGCCCTATGCCTAGCCCAGAGGAAACACCAGCTACCTCTGGCCAGGCACGCCGTACAACCAGACAGACAAAGTCATGCTCCTCTCCAACGTCAAGCCAAGCGGGGGAGAAGGCGTTGACAGCACTGGATAATTTCCCCAAATTCCATCTTTGTATTTGCCCCATATTTTTGCACCACAAAACCTCCCTCTCCTCTCCTTTCTTGTGAATTGTTTTTTTTTTTTAACATTACTTTATTTTTGGGATGTAAAAAAAAACAAAAACATTTGGCTGAAAAAAAAGCCACATTTCTACCAAAATGTGAACATTTAATTTTTGAAAAATAAAAATCCCTAAAAAAAAATTGTGTGTCAAATTCATTAGCAAATGGCTAAAAGGGACTGGAACAAACATACTTAAATACATAACAAAGGTCATATACTTTAAAAAATGACCGCAATGATCCGGCCGCACATGCGCAATGATAACCGGACGCATGCGTGGTTTAAAACAATCGAATGCGTACGAGCGAACGGCTGATTGCGTCCGGCTCTGAATCAGGCCTACAGTCCTATCCTGGTTCTCATCAGTACTAATCAAATCGTTCTTTCAGTGTTTGTGTCTCTGAATTCACCTCCTCTTCACTGCCTCTATCAGTTTATCGCAAGTCTCAGACTTAGGTCCTCTGCTTTTCTCAATTTATTCCACATATCTGTGTAAATTGAACAGCTTTTTCAGATTTCAGCATGTAAATTATACTGAAATCTACATATCCTTCCCAGATTTGTCACCATCTGTAATGGGCCAATATGCAATAGGTAGCACTTATCTTTGTGTATCAGTGTCTATTTCCATATAGATTGTACGCTTGCCTCTATGTCTTTTAATACCCAGTTTTGTTTATTTCTGATTGTTCCCAATTGTAATGCTGGCTCTATATAAGTAACTGTTAATAAAGAATAATAGTAATAATAATAATAATAATAATAATAATAATAATAATAATAAATAACCAGACAGCACCACCTAGACTGTACTTACCACAAAACAATGTAAATAAATTAAGAACAAGTAGTGTGGGTTCAATTTGTGAGATATTACAACCAAATGCCTTGCTATATACTATATAACAGGAATAACCTGTTGGTATAATAAGCCTTTCTACAAGAAAGTTATCTCTAACTTTGTGACCTAAGGTTAAAGAGCAAAGGCCTGATTCTGAGTCACATGCAATTAAGAATGCAGGCCGATTGAACAATATAAGCAAACTGCAATGCATCGCAGGCTGCAGACGCAAAGAGCTTATAAGCGACTCTGAGTCGTATGCATCTCGATTGCTTCTGAATGAGCATTAGTGAGTTGCAGCATATTCTGATCTGTGGGTATGCAGAGATCCTTCAGATTCAGTCAGATGTCATGCACTAATGCTGGTCATACACTAGTACGACCAGCATAAGATGAGATTCATCTTACGATTTCCCTTGAACTTCCCAGAGTTCCCTGGCAGTTCCGTCCGTACGATTTGGTGCTCTTTTCAGACACAATTTTCATACGACCTTTTGTAAGATCACTCTTCCCTATACGACGGGTCGTGATACGAATGATCGTGTGCCTCACCAAAAACATGCGATCAACCCATAGATTGGGCCTTAATTTAAATAGAGGGCTTCACTGGGGGAGTATAAAAAACGGCAACCATTTTAGGTCTGCGCAAGTCTGTTTGCTCTGTGACTAGTGAGGCTTGGTTTTTACCCTGCTGAACGCTCCACATTGCTAGCTACTGTGCATTGCTTTGTGTTGCCTGGCTTTACAAAATGCTTTATCCTGCTCTATTTCCTGTGTTCTATCCTGCTTTTTGTGGTGATGGATCCCTGCTGTTATAGAGCTCTGCTGTCCTATGCTGTGGTCAAGCTGAGTGAGGAGAGAGGGCCTAGCCAGAGCCGGCCCTAGCCAAATTAGTGCCCTAGGCAAAATTTTGGGTGGTGCCCCCCATGGGATTCTGTAAAAGTATGTGCCCTCACAGAAGGGGTGTGGTCCCACTGTGCTGTGACCCCTTCCCCCATTGTGCTGCGCTCCCAGCAACCCTCACCAAGCACAGCATCCGTGCTAACCACTAGCCATCATCAAGGTTCAACCCGTCCCTGCAAACCACCGCTGCCCGCTCACTGTTTGCTGCTACCAGGCCTGATCTAAACTGTCAGCTGAGCTCCAATCATGGACGCTGCACAGTAGCAGCTGCCATAGTCTCTGCCCAGCCAGCAGCAGGTGCCCCGGCCGTGCCTGCCCCAAACCTGTGCTGGCCTTCAGTGCCCCTAGGCCTTCCAAATGCCCTAGGCATTTGCTTAGTTTGCCTATGCCTAGGGCCGGCTCTGGGCCTAGCATAGGAGGAGGATGAGGTCCTGCTGGACCAAGGATTGGCTACTGGAGAGGGAGAGTCGATCCTACATGCCCCTGCTGACGGAGATGAGAGAGAACAATCCAGACGACTACCGCAACTTCCTGAGGATGGGTGACACTACAGTCCAGGAATTGCTGCGTCTGGTGACCCCCTATATCTAGAAGCAGGACACCAAGTTTTGGATGGTGTGCTGGCTACGCTGAGGTACCTGGCTACGGGACGCTCCTTTGAAGATCTAGAATTTGGGACCCGCATCTCGGCTCAAGCTTTGGGATGCATTATCCCTGAGACCTGAGCTCCGGCATCCGGCTCCCCCCGCGGGTACTATGGGAGAGACGTCATGATGTCTCTCCCATAGTTCCGAGGAGCGGCAGATGGCAGCGTACGTAGGATCAGGGCTAAAGGGAAGTATTGTGTTTTTTTCTTTTTGTGAGTGTGGGCGTGGCACACTAACAGGGGGCATTACTACTGGGGGCACACTAACAGGGGGCATTACTACTGGGGGCACACTAACGGGGCATTACTACTGGGGGCACACTAACAGGGGGCATTACTACTGGGGGACACTAACAGGGGGCATTATTACTGGGGGCACACTAACAGGGGCATTACTACTGGGGGCACACTTACAGGGAGCATTACTAATTGGGGCACACTTACAGGGAGCGTTACTACTGGGGGCACACTTACAGGGGGCATTACTACTGGGGGCACACTAACAGGGGGAAATACTACTTGGGGCACACTAATTGGGCATTACTACTGGGGGCACACTAACGGGGGCATTACTACTGGGGGCACACTATCTGGGGCATTACTACTGGGGGCAGACTAACAGGGGCATTGCTACTGGGGGCACACTTACAGGAGGCATTACTACTGGGGGCACACTAACGGGCATTACTACTGGGGGCACACTTACAGGGGGCAATACTACTGGGGGCACTATATAAAGGGCAATACTGGGGGAACTACAACTGTGGCCACTATTTAAAGGGTACTGCATAAGGGGTAACCACTATTGAGGGCATTGCATGGGGGGACTATACTGTGGGCACTATATAAGGGGCACTGCACAGGGGGGACCACTACTGGGGGCACTGCATAGGGATGATCACTACTGGAGTCCAGCATAAGGGGGAGCTCTCCTGGGGCACAAGGGCACTGCATAGGGGGGACTTCTACTGGGGGACTGCATAAGGGGGACCACTCCTGGGGCACAAGGGGTACTGAACAGGGGGAACAACTACTGGGGGCACTGTATAAGGGGCACTGCATAGAGGGGATCACTACTGAGGGCACTACTGGAGTCCTGCATAAGGGGGACCTCTCTTGGGCCACAAGGGGTACTGCATAGGGGGGACTACTACTGGGGGACTGCATAGGGAGGACCACTACAGGGGGCACTGCATAGGGAGGACTACTTCTGAGGCACTATATAAGGGGCACTACTGGGGGACTGCCTAAGGGGGACCACTCCTGGGGCACATGGGGTACTGCACAGGTGGAACAACTACTGGGGGCACTGTATAAGGGGCATTGCATAGGGGGGATCACTACTGGGGGCCTGCATAAGGGCGACCACTACTGGGGGCAATGTATAAGGGGCACTACTTGGGGCCTGCATAAAAGGACTACTACTGGGGGACATTTCCTACTGGGGGTATAAGGGACACTACTGGGGGGACTGCATTAAGGTGCATATGGAATGAAAAGCACTGTTCCCAGAGTGAGGAGAAAGGGGTGTGTGTCATGGTTATGGCTTTTTCCATGAGACCACGGCCCCTTAATTTGTTTGGGCACAGGCAACAATATGCCTGGGGGCGCCAAAAAATATACTCGCTTACCAAAAAATTGGGCTAGGGCCGGCCCTGCTAATCCCTGATAAGTATGGTGTGGTATGAGTTATGGTGTTTGTGGCACAGATTTCAGGGGTGCAAACACATGCTGCAAGTGCAAACTCAGTGGTCCCAGCCCCATTGAGATGCACTTCCAGCATGTGTTCATTAACCCGCCTGAGTCTGTGTCACAAACACCATGCTGCATACAGCACCATACTTATCAGAGAGTATGAAACTTCCTCATTACTGTGCTAAACTCTGCCAACATGATGGATTTTTGGTAGAAAACAACTGTATAAAATGCAAATAGTATCATTACGAGGGGGACCCACATCACAACTGTGCAAAAGCAACATTTTCCTCATCAGCTAAAGAGAAAATACTGGGCTGGGAGGGTGGAGAACTGGGTTGGTAGGAGGAGGTGGATGGGGTAATATCTTGGATGGAGGCGGATGGGGGAAGACATTTGAAGGAGGAGGTGAGTGGGGGAGGAGTTTGGAAGGAGAAGGTGGGTGGGGGAGGAGGTTGGTAGGAGGAGGAGGATGGAGGAGGAGTTTGGAAGGAGGAGGTGGGTGGGGGAGGAGGTTGGTAGGAGGAGGTGGGTGAGGGAGCAGAATGGTAGGGTGGGTAGTTGGCCGTTGGTAGCAGGTATGTCTGTGTTGAATAGTATGTGGGTGGTGAGTGCATCAGGGGCAGGAACTGCGGGCCAGGTCACAATGGTTGTGTCAGATGTGAGTAGAGAGTTCTGAGCTTTGAATATCAGATTGGCCGTCAGTCTTTCAAACTGAATCTTTTAGTCTTGGACCATTGCTCTCAGCGCTGCGGATCACATAGGCAGCAAAGTGGTCAAATTCTTCCGGCGGTTTTAATAGGGCTTCTCTGGCCTGTCGAAGTAGTGGGTCCTCCTCCTCCTGTGTATGTTTGGTTTTCGCCGTTGCTTTTTGGATACGGGGGGGTTGGGGGTTGGAGTCGCCACACTTTCATCTCCGCTGCCAAAAAGGTCCAAGGTTGTCAGGAGTCTGTTAACAGAGACAAATAAAATAAATTTCGTATAGTATTTTTTTTTTCTATTCTTTCACAGTTCCCTACAAGCATGGAAGAGTGGCTAGCCATTGTGGATAAGTTTGAGAGCCATTGGCAGTTCCCTAACTGTAGGGGAGCTATAAACAGCAAGCATATTAGAATTACCCCCCCTGCCAACACCCAGTTACTACTGGGGGCACACTAACAGGGCATTACTACTGGGGGCACACTAACAGGGGGCACTACAACCATAAGGGGTACTTCAGCGTTGTTCTGATGGTGGTGGTGAATGCCAACTACGAGTTTCTGTTCATAGATGTGGAGAAGAACGGCCATGCTTCCGACGATGGCTCCTTTAAGAACAACGCATTCTACCAACGGCTCACCAAACAGCCCCTGCATTTGCCGTCGAGAGAGGCTACGAAACACAGCCTGAACTATGTATTTGTAGCTGACGAGGCTTTCGCCCTTCATGAGAATGTCATGAAGCCATTCCCACAGAGGGCACTGAATCATGAGAAGTGGGTGTTCAATCACCAGCTATCTCGGGCAAGGCATATTGTTGAGAACGCCTTTGGGATCTTGAGCAACCGATTCCAGATTTTGCATAACCCAATTAATTTAAAGGTGGAGAAGATTGACTGGGTGGTCACCGCTTGCTGTCTCCTGCACAACTTCCTGCGCAACAAAGCCACCCAGCAAAGGTTATTGGGCACAGTTGCAGTGGAAGACCTAGACCATCCGGAAGAGGTTGCTCAGTTCGCCTCAGTGGCTGTACCACCAGTGATGGAAACCTGGAGTGCTCTGGCCAAAAATATCAAAGAGGAAGAGGCCTACTTTAGTGGGGGTGGTGCGGAGTATATCTGAAAATGTGTTGGGGACTGAGTATTTCAAATTGCTGACATTCCACATTGCTGGGTCTGTACTTACCAAAGCTGCCTCTGCTGATCCCCTCACATCCTCTTGCTGCGCTCTGCACTCCTCTGTCTCTGCCATCACCTGCACAGATGGACGGACAGGATCCTGCTGCACCAAGAACATGAGCTGGTCATAGTACCATAGCTTGCTTTTATATATGCTGTCTGCCCCAGCTCCCGATCGCTTTGGATTTTCCACCTTCTTGTACTCTTTGATGAAGGCAGTCCGCAGATTTTGAATCTTACTGCGCATCCGTGGTATGGTTTACTATACTCAGCCAGCTCCGCATATGCCTGGTACCGTTTCTGTTTGTTGCTGTACATTTTGGATTTTGTGCGCCAAAGACATTCATGGTGCCTGTATAGCTCGACAAAGCCAGTTATAAATTCCGGTTCATGATCCAGAGACATTCCTATAAAAAAGGAAAAATATGGACATTTAAAAATCAATGGACTTATTCTGGCCACCCCCAACAGTGGGGGTGGCCGTTGAACTGCTTAATTGTGGCCCCCAAATAACGGAGGCCTTACTGGACTCTTGCTTACTTGTGGTTCAAATGTTCACTTGTTGTTAATAAAGTTGAAATGGTTACACACGTGTCACTTATTTTAGATGCATATAATTGGCTATGTACAGTACAGGAGGGGGGAGAAATAACATTCATTGACACAATGGCCTTTTCTTTAATTAAAAACGTTATACTGTTAAATTTTTTTATATAGAAGACCGTTGTGTGAATGAAATCCACACTTTATAGCTTAATGCCATATAGTTCACAGTTACAACATTATTTTGGGGTACACTGGGTGATAAATCACATTTGCACCGCATCAGGCTTAAAAAACACATTATAACAGATCTGCTTCTTCCCATATACATTGGTGGGCGGTGGGCATTGCTTGGCAAACTTTGGTGGGCAGTGGGCATTGCTGGGCAAACATTGGTGGGCAGTGGGAATTGCTGGGCAAACATTGGTGGGCAGTGGGCATTGCTGGGCAAACATTGGTGGGCAGTGTCTGCAGGGCCCAAATAACCCCCACTATGCATATACAAAACAACGGTGGGCAGTGGGCATTGCTGGGCAAACATTTTTGGGCAGTGGGCATTGCAGGGCAAGAAATATACATACCAAACTGCTGTGGAAATGCTGTGGAAATGCTGTGGAAACACCACACAATCGTGTCTGCAGAGGGGCATATCTATAATGGATGCAGGGTGTGCAGGAAACACGGGCCTCTGGGCCCAGTGGGGCCCCACACCGCACACCCTGCACCCATAGAATTACTTACCTCTCCAGAGTCCCATGTCGGCGCGGGGGTCCGGCGCTGTAAAAATTACTGGAAAATGGCCACCGCTGCCATTTTCCTGTTGTTTGCACATGTGCAGTACAGGGAAAATGGCCGCCGCGACCATTTTCCTGGCTACCAGCGCATCCTCTATAAACTCTGGCGCTGGCCGCACACAGCTCAGTGTGCTGCCAGCCGCTGGACAGAGAGGAGAGTGCCCGTATAGGAGACTGCACATGGGCCCCCTCCTCTCTAGAAATGCCTCTGTGTCTGCTGCTCCTCTCTGCTCAGATGCCGCTGCTGCTGCTGCTCCTCTATGCTCACAATGCTGCTGTTTGGAGCTTGAGCGTGGACAGGAAAATGTCACTCAAATGATGCCGGTCGGACGCACGATGCATCGTATGCACAAATACACGGCACGATCTGTATACGATTACAATAGATAATATGGGCTGCACATCTGATCATATGATACATTATAAGAGCGGCGGGAGCGCGCATCGGATCGTATCCTACCTAAATACTACACAATTTCGACACAATACATCGTACGACGCGTCTAAAATCTGGCAATCGGCCCAAAATCGCACTAGTGTATGGCCAGCATAATATTAGGGCTGGTGCAAGTGCTGATACTATTAGTTACAGCTGCTCACACAAGCTGGGGCTAGTGCAGTCACATAGTTGTGTCTGACTCAGAGTACCGGAGGATGTACTCTTCGGACTTCCGATCGCAGGAAGCAATATTCGTTCAGTGGACAATTAGTTTTGTTTTGACATTGTATTCAATCCAATAAATTAATTTAGCAAGGTCTCAGGATCATTTTGTGGGTAAAGCTTCCCTATTATCCTATGCAGATTGCAGATCTGTAATACTTTACAACCTCACTACCAGGTATCTTTTTTTTTAGAAATCCATATGAGGTCTTCCAAGGGAAATATTTTTTATTTCTACACAAGATGACTGTGGGTAAGATTAGTACCTGTCTGTTAAGTGGTCTAGAAAACAAGCTAATTGGTATCTTTCTAAATTAGAAGCGGCTAATCCACTTTATAGTTTGGAAAAGAACATATACTCCCTCACTAAATGACAGCTGACATTATAAATTAATATTGGTTGAAGAGTTGTGTGGTTTTGCATAAATATAATATTGTGGTTAGTAGCATAATTTTCAAAGTTTCCTTCGATGCATGTTTCTCTACCCCCAAGGTCAGGAGTATGTGTAAAGGTGACATGAAACTGATTACCCCATGCAGAGAAGTTCAAAAGATGTCATGTTAAGTGACAGCATGCCTGCCATTTATGTCAGCGCGATAGAATCTTGTTCTGGCCTGGTTGTTAGATTTACCCTGGAGCAACCTGGTGCATGCAATAGAAGATGAGCAGTGCTTAACAGAGTTCTGCTGAGCTTTTGACTCTTCTATGTTCAACATTTACAGGAATAGGCAAGTAAAGTAAAATTAGTGTAGACATGTAACTGAGTGATAATATAGAAAATGGGTTACATGGAGGGTGATGCAGAGTGTGTCTTACTGTGAATTCACATTGAGCATGTTCAGAAAACAAGCCCATGCAAATGAGGCTATGCAAAATCTTACACAATTTGGTCACATCAATCTGTATGCCCATGGGCGCTGAGAGGGGAGGGGAGGAGGGTACTAATTACCCGGCCCAGGCTTACTGGAGGAGTTTGGGTCCGATGCAGCCCCCTATTTTACCTTTCAGCAGCCCACCACATGCTGCTGTGTGCTGGGCTGTAGTAGGAGACTGCTCGCTGTTGCTATCTCCACTGCCAGTGTGGGGGAGCGATCACATTGGTCGTGCCCCCTCCCCCCTGGCTATGTGCTGGGCTGAGGGGCTTACAGCGCCCCCCACCCCAGCGCTGGAAACTGATTTTTTTTTTTACCTAATTTTTTATCCTAAGAGGGTGTGGTCATGACTCCCGCGATTAGGTCATGCCCCCTTCCCTGGCACGGCTCTCTATGCCCCTGGTTTAGAGCAGTGTCTTTTGCACCTGCTATAGTGTAGATTTATGTAAAACAGACCAAATGCTGCCTTTCCAATAGCGTAGGCATCTCAAGTTTATATTAAGGGGCTGATTCTGAGTCGGGTGGATCTCTTTGCACAGAGCAAATAGGGAGTTTTGGCATACAGCATTTTGCATATCTACATCCTATTTTGAGTGTGACAGAACTAGCCAGATCTGTCTTACTTTGACATGGGGGTTTCAAGGCAAGAACTGAGCGGTGACAATGCGATCGCACGTAACTGTTCTGTCTTTTGGGAGTGTAGCTTGGTTTCCATGCTATTCTGAGTTATGTGTATGAGGAAACCCCCATGTCACTGTTTCAGATGGATCTCTTGCGCTCAGCATGGGACTGGTGCAAGTGCCAATACTGATGATGATGGTTGCAGCTGAGGACATAAATACAGTGGGCAGAGCGGCTTCCCATCTGAAGCCACATACGGATTCTTGCATTAGCCCTGCAGAAACTGGCATTAGCATAAGGTAGTGAATCGGGTTTCTGCAGCATCACGCAAGCAGACACTTTGCGTCCGACTCAGAATCAAGTCGTAAGTGTGGAAATACTCTTTTATTTTTGCAAATTTTTCTTTTGAGTAACTTACTCCTATTTTACTACCAACTCTGCATCAGCCCCATGGATTGGATTATTAAGATATATTACTGTATATGTAATTAGTAACACATATTTTTGTAAAAAAAAAATAATAATAATGTATTGAAACTTATTATATTGCTACAAACTTGACTGTAATTCTAATGCAAAATTAAAAGTATTAATTATATTAAAATACTGTACCTAACTCGTATTAAGCCATGCACCATAATCAAGGCAGCTCTGTCTGTGTCCCTATCAAGTAGACCTATAAGCTAACATTCACCTGCTTTTCTCTTCATAATAGAGCATGACCCTCTGGCTTTTATATTTGTCTCTAACAAGCACAAAAATTACAGGGTTGAGAGATGAAAGTGCACCGTGTTGGGCAGATCCTCCTACAAAATACATTAGCACATCCTTTTAGATATGCTTCATTTCACAGTTTCCCTTATAATGGTGCGTACACACGTATCGATTGAAATGATAGATTTGACAGATAATGTTATCGTTCAAATTGGTCATTTAAAAGGTCCCTATCAACTTATCATCGACCAGCGATGCGCGGCCACGTATGGACGATGGTGATATTGTCCATCGGCCGTTCATGCCGATCAACTTGCTCGATATCGAGCAGGTTACTATAGGAACCTGCGATCGTTGAACTCGGGTTGCTATAGTCGTCAGTAAGTATGTGGTGTGCTGGGTGATCGTTATCGATCATCCAGCACACCAGGGAGGGTGCTTGACGATCATCCAGCGATATCGTATCGCTGGCTGATCGCTACATGTGTATGCACCATAAGAGCAAGTTTTTTTATAATAAATTGGAGAATTTGAGTGTGAATGCTAGTATAGTAATTAACAATGTTTTTTATTGGTTGGGTACGGGATCCTAGTGGGCGGGATGCCGGAGGTCAGAATACCAACAGTGGGATCCCGACAGTCAGAATCCCGACACATGCAGGTAAGTACTCTAACCCTCCCCCTAACCCTTACCCACCTTTCTCACAGTCTAACCCTAACCCTCAGCATAATGTACAGCCCTCACCCCCGCAGCCTAATCCTCCCCCTAGTACCTAACCCTAACCCCTACCTTAACCCTAGCTCTAAGCCTAATACTTACCATAGGAATGTCAGTGGTAGCAATTCTGGAGCTAGGATTCCATCTGCTGTCGGGATTCCGGCACCGGGATTCTGACCATCGGCACCCCAACCGCCAGGATGCCGTCTACATTCCGTTTTTTATATTATTACCTATTTATTTGTATATTTTTCACCCATAAAGCATATATAAAATAATTTGCTGTAAATAAGATTGTCACAGTATTGATGGAACATTCTGAACATCAATACATGTTGGTAGCTGCTCAATCACTTCAGTAATATCACTCAGGTGCATGTAAGGGAGGGGTTATTCTATACTAGAAACAGCAAAAAGTAATCCCCCAGCACTCAGAATGAAATCAGCAATAAGATTTGAAAAACTAAATGGTGGTAAATAATTCAGAGATCTCAGTTGCATATATTTGCAAAAATATGGCTAAGCCTCAGGCCGCGTCATGGCGTCTCTGATACTGGAGGTACCTATCACTTGGTCTGGGGTGCAGAACCCCAAAAAAGCCGGCGAAGGCCAGCCACCCCAGGGAAGCACACCAGTGAAAGACTAAAGTGTTAATATGTGTTAATAAGAATAAAGCAAACACTGTGTTAATAAGTAGGGATGTGCGCCGGACCATTTTTGACGGATTTGTATTTTGTTCTAATTCGTCGTCTGGATTTGGATTTGCCAAACTGCGGTGACTGGCTTTGGATTTGGGTTTTCTACAAAAATTGACAAAAAAAACTAAAATCACACAAATTGGGCTTTTTTTTCTTCCTAGAGTATTATTAACCTCAATAACATTAAATTACAGTCATTTACAGTCAATTTAGACCACCTCACTGTTTATAGTATTGTTTTCACCATTATTGGCCAAAGGTTGTAGTGAGCTGACTAGTTACTAAGCGACAAAGCAGTGGCGCAGCGGCACTGACACCACAGTTTAAAGCACATCTATGAAACATTGGCTCATAGCAGTGGCAGAAATGAAAGGTAGTGCAAGATGGTATGATCCTTGGGCCCTCCCACCTACCCAGTGGGGTACGGCCAGCAGAGTCACAGTATTTGTTTACACAGTGGGCTACGGCCCAAGGAGTCACAGTCTTATTCACATTACACCGCACATAGGGCCTGATTCAGAGTTGGGAATAGAGAGAGATAGCTCTCTCAACTGATCATCTTGGTAAAACCATGCTGCACTGCAGGTGGGGCAGATTTAAAATGTGCAGAGAGATTTAGATTTTGGAGGGAGGTGTCCAAACTGACATCTAAATTGTAGAGTAATAATAAAGCTGTGCAGTATTTGTGGGCTACATGTAAAAGCAACCAGTATTTACCTACATGCAAAAAAATATTTACACCCCTTGCATTGCAACATGGTTTGCCCAGGTACACAGTCAAGTGCTATTTCTCTCTCTATTCCCAACTCTGAATCAGGCCCATAGTGCCCATGATTCACATTACAGCATACAGTAGTGTCTCATTTATGTTACGACACACAGTAGTATCCCTTTTACACAATGCCCACAGTAGTAATACCCCTTATACAATGCCCACAGCAATAGTACCCCTTATACAATGCCCACAGCAATAGTGTCCCTTACACAATGCCCCCAGCAGTGGTGCCCCCTATGCAGTGCCCTCAGTAGTAATGCCCCCTATGCAATGCCCCCAGTAGTAATGCCCCCAGTAGTAATGCATCTTGTAGTAATGCCCCCAATAGTAATGCCCCCTGTAGTAATGCCCCCAGTGGTAGTGCCCATAGTAGTACCCCCAGTAGTATGCCATTAGTAGTGCCCCCATTAGTAGTGCCCCAGTAGTAGTGTCAGTATGCCCCCAGTAGTTGCCCTTCTGCTCCACGGGAGGTTTCTGTCCTCCCCTAGTAGTATGCCCCAATTAGCAGTGCCCCCAGTAGTATGACCCCATTAGTAGTGACCCTTGTAGTCTGCCCCCATTAGAACTTGAAGTGCCCCTAGTAGTGTCCCTAGTAGTATGCCCCAGTGGCATGCCCTCATTAGAAGTGCCCCAAGTAGTACTGTATGCCCCCATTAGTAGTGCCCTCGGTAGCAGCCGCCATCCCCCGCATCCCATGCAGTGCTCCCAGTAGCGCCTCCTTACACAAACACACAAAGAAAAAATAAATAAAACTTACCTGAATCCCCGCTCCTGTCATGACCACGGCCATCCGCTCCTCTCTGCACCCGCAGCAGGGCGAGCCGGAAGACGGAGCTCATGACTGAGCTCCTGCCGGCTCCCTCCTTTTACGCAGCAGCCAATGAGAGTCTGTCTGACTCTCATTGGCTGCTATAACAAACACACTGCCGCCAGCGCCGCAGTGTGTTTGTTACAGTGTAGGTCAGACCGCTCTAACTGCGTTCTGCCCTACACTTGTGGAGCCCTGACGTTGGATTCTCTTGCGAGGATCCAACGTCAGGAGGCTGCGGCTCGGCCTCGAAGGGGGATCTGAGTCAGGTGAGGAACACCCGAACAGCGTTCGGGTGGACTCGGATCCCCTATATTTTGAGCGGTTCGGATTCCACATTAATTAGTGATATCAGGTGCTGAGTGATATTACTGAAGTGATTGAGCAGCTACCAACATGCATTGCTGTACTGAGAGGCATATATGGGACCAGCGTTTGGAGGGCATGCTGGTTCTTGTAGTGCCATTAGGAGGACTTTGGGGTGACTCCAAGGTAAGCTGGCTCTCAATTCATGTATATTTGTATGTGCCATTATCATGTGGCCTTATAATGGGCAATTACTGTATATAACCCAAATTGGATATAGTTATCAGTTTTGGGGATGGGTTTGGGGTGCGGTGCCCCCCAGGGTTGGTGTGGCTGAGCTGCTCTGGGGTGGCACACTTTAACACTTTATTTAACACCTTCAAATTATATTTTTTTCTCTTAGTATATATACATATATATATATATATATATATATATATATGTATATTTATTTATACATATATATATATACTTTATTATTCTTTTCTTTTTAATTACATCTTTCACCTATGTATCACTTATTCACATATAGTTTTTGATTTATTCTTATTAACACATATTAACACTTTAGTCTTTCACTTGTTTGCTTCCCTGAGGTTCCTCGGTATCAGAGATGCTGTGACGTGGCCTGGAGGCTTAGCATATTTTTGCGAAAATATTCAACTGAATTATCTACCACCATTTAGTTTTACAAATCTTATTGCTGATTTCATTCTGAGTGCTGGGGGATTACTTTTTGTTGTTTCTAACATTCTGAACATATTTTACCTAATCCTTTTACTTTTTATGTACATTGAATTCAAGGGCCCCGAGAGAGAGAGGGGGGAGAGGGTACTACTTCCCAGTGCCTGGGCAAGTTGGAGAGGCCCAGTGGGGGCCTGGGTCAGCTGCTCCAAATGGGAAACATTGTCCCCATTTGCAACGCTGCTCCAGAGATGGATCCGATCTCTCCCCCATGTCTCCCTTAATACACAGCTCCAGGCACAGGCACAGACAAAACCTCATTAACTGATATGCCTGGGTGTGTTTCTGACTTTAAGCCAGAACCCAATCTCATGGAAGAATCATAATTTATATTTAAAATCTGTGCGATAGCAGGAGCCAAATGTGGCAGAGCAATGCTCATATTTTTGAGAGTCAGTGAGGGACTGACCAGGTGGGATGACCATGATGTGGTTGGTCAGCTGGACAAATGATTGCAATATTTTGGAACTAACATTATTTAAAAGAATTACAGTTTAAAAGGTAAGTGAGTGCCAAGTTTGTATGATTGTTTTATGCAAATGGTGTGGTCACATACCAAGGGATGGTTAAGTGCCGTGGATTAAGCCTGTTATTAATAAATAGATAGATATTATCATATCACAGGAAATGTAAAACTTTCCTACTTTTTATTCATTTACCTTCAGCTTTTATATAAATATGTAAGTATTTTTTAACTGCAAAAATGTTATAAAATGACAAATATATTTTACAATTTGATATTTATATACTTGTATACATCACTACAACAGCAGTTTTCAGAAACAATAAATGCAGCACAAAAACAAAAATATAAAACGTTACATGAGGTGTTTTTTTTTTTAGATAAAAGAAAAAAGAATCACTCATCAAATAACAGTGTGGCAACATGTAAATATCCTTTTGAAGGTAGGGTGTGTTTTCAGAAATTAGTTGTTAAAATATTTGTTGGAAATTATCAGAATGTCCTTATTTATTTTGGGTTGATGCCAAGATGACATAGTTATCATGTTATTATAATTTGTATAGTGTTTGCAGATAAGGGTAGAGGTGTCAACATAAGGCCATGGGGTGTTTCTGTTCTTTCAGTGGGACTGCAGAGTACAGACAACAAAAGAGCTTCAATGACATACATAAGATAAAGAACTACTAAAGCTAAAATACAAGTTGGCTAATATAAAATGCTACTAATAACGAACTAATATATATATATGTGTGTATATATATATATATATATATATATATATATATATATAGTGATAGAAGCACCGGTAAAGTGGTCAATGGCAGGTGCATTTGTCCTAGGTCTTTGGCCTATGTGTTCTAAAAACCCCCAGAAGAAGTCTGTTTTGTAAGCAGACCAGAGTATTGGGTTTTGGAAAAGCCGGTTTGGGTCCTGGGGTGTGGATGTGAGGAGAGGGAGGGCTCCATCCACAGGCCACTCCAGGTTTTGGGCCTTTCAGCCTGGTAGCAGGCTCATTAGGGCTTACAGCTGGAACTGGCTGATATAAGCTGTGTCCAGTTGTAACTGAGTGTCTCACACCTGGGGAAGTAGGCATGCAGGCTAGCATGTCCAGAGACACTCTTATGACAACCCTGTAAGTACTGTGCATGTGCTGTTGTTGACGGTGTGGGCAGTAGGCCCTACCGTCCTGGTAGTGAGGGTACCTACTGTTTAGTTATTGCCCAGACGGGCTAGGATTTTGGTTTATGATTTGTTATATTCATTTGGCACAATAAAGACTGGCGCCAACCAGTTTGTACGAGAACCCCAGACTTGTGTCCTGTTTCTACATCTGCTGTGTGTAAAGAGGGAGTCCATCTACCCCAGGAGATGGACCCCTATCCTGACTGTGTCACATTTGGTGGAGAATGCGGGCAATCACACACTGAAATTGCAGCAAGGAAAATTTTTCATTTAAAATTTAAAGGGACAGACACCAATTTGTCAGTGTGGATATAAAGTTGTGTCCTTTGAAGTCCATAGAGGTGGCATCCGCAGATGCTTAGGGAAGCCAGATTCTGCTTCCAACCTACACCCCAGGACAAAATGGAGGACATTGTTAAAGCCTTGTTCCAAGCTACGGCAGCTCAGCAAGAAGCTGCCAGGGCTCAGCAGGAAACTAACAAAATCCAGCAGAAATCCACCAGGGTGCAACTATTGACCTTGGAGACTGCCCAGAGGCAACAACAAGTCACCATTGAGGAAACCCGTCAGGCCTTAGCAGAAAACCGCCAGGCTTTAGTGGAAAACAACCAGGCCATAAAAGAGGTGGTACAACACCTAGTAGCCCGGTCTGGAGATGCATCTGCCGACCCTCCAACCCACACTCGCTCCATACGCGCCAGTCATTTTTTACAGAAGATGACTTCAAGTGATGATGTGGAGACGTATCTCACAGCGTTTGAGAGAACCACAGAAAGGAAGAGTTGGCCCAAGGAACAGTGGGCAAGTCTTGTGGCATCCATCCTGTCTTCCTGTCTGGAGAACCACAAAAGGCCTACTATGATTTATGCCTGGATGATGCCAAGGACTATGCAAAGTTAAAACGGGAGATTGGGCGTCACCTCATTTGTTCGGGCCCAACGAGTCCACTGCTGGGAGTTCCAAATGGAAAAACCTCCACGCTCACAGATGCATGACGTCATCCATCTAACCACAAAATGGCTGCAGCCCGAGATGCTGACAGGACCACAGATTGTGGAAAGAGTCGTGATGGACCAGTATCTACAATCACTACCTGCATCTCTGCGCAAGTGGGTGAGACATGCAGACCCTAAGTCCGCAGACCAGCTAGTCGAACTGGTGGAGAGGTACGTGGCGGCTGAGGAACTGTTGAGTTTGCCCCACCAAGCCCCAATGGCGCAACAGCGAACTCCCATCGGCACTGGTAAGACTGTTCCAGGAGAGAAGGGTGCTGGGTGATGGAATATATCTAAGACTGAGGGTGAGGAACCTGGAGACAGGCCAGCTAGGCCAGGAAGGTTCCTTCCCCATAAAAGACTAGATTATAATGTGATTTTGTGTTTCCGATGTGGTGGCTTTGGCCATATTGCAGCTAATTGTCCACTTACCTCTGAACCTATGCAATGTGATACTGCTCATGTATACCGCAGGGGGTCTTTCTTTGCACAGCTAGCCTGTACTGCAGATCAGCAGGCTGAGACTGATAAGTACATGTGTGTACTTACTGTAGAAGGCAATCATGTAGAGGCTCTGTTAGATTCTGGTAGCCTGGTGACACTTGTGAAAGCTGAGCTGGTGAACCCCTTGAAGCGTAAGGGGAAAACTGTCGGTGTGACCTGCATACATGGGGACACTCACTATTATATTACTGCAGAAGTGAACATCGATACATCATGTGGTTCTGCGATAGTCTCTGTGGGTTTGGTACATGGCTTAATGTATGATGCAATATTGGGGAGAGACTTTGCTCACTTCTGGAAGTTGTGGGAAAGGCGATTTTGCACAGAGGTAAATCTCCCTGACTCATTTGAGATGGTTACTGACGTAGTAGCAGAGTCAGAGATGTACCCTTTTTTTAGTATGATTGGTGAACTAGAGAATGCGGAGCATGATGTTGGCTTGCCAAGTGATGTGCCTCCCGCTGAGGTGGGTAGTGTTGTTGAGCCAGTTGATCATCTGCCTGATTTAGAGGTCAGAAGAGAGGTCTTTGCAGTGGAGCAGTTAAATGACCCTACTCTGGTAAAAGCCAGGGAGCATGTCAAGGTGATCAATGGTAAACCCATAGACCCCGATAGTCCTTTGTCATATCCTCACATGGCATTATGTCAGGATTTGTTGTATCAGGTGACTAAGAAGGGGGAAGATATTGTGGAACAATTAATAGTTCCTAAAGCATACAGAAGAACAGTACCTGACCGCTGCCTTGTGGTCCCGATTTCAGGTCCTGGGGACCACGCGAGTAGCAGCAGCTCTCTGAGGCCTTCCTATAAAGCAAAGCCGCAGACTCAATTTCCAGCTTGCTGTGGTCGCGGCTGGCCCGCCCGCCCCTCCCGCTGCCCCCTGGGCTCTCCTGGCACTAAGCGGCTCCCGGAAGTGCTCCAGACCTGCCTTAACCACTCCTCAGCAGCGCACTTACGTTGCCTCTCTGACGCTGCAAGATAGCTGGAACCTCATTGACCAGCAGCCATCTTGAATTCCGGAGGCTCCCTGTTCTCAGCTCCATGTGGAGGGTTTTGACCAGGACTGCTTTACCCCCTCTAACTTCTCCAAGGGTTCCTGGAAGTACCTGGGCTCCGGCACCTTTTATATCCCCGCCGACCTCCAGAAGTTACTCCCGGAGAGGATATCCTGGACAGCATCTCTGGTCCTCATCCAGGTTACTTGTGGCCTATTTAGACCCGGGGCCTACCCGTGGCACCCAATTCCCGGACTCGCACTGCAAACTGGTCCCGCGACCTACTCCCCGCTCAGCCTTGCTACTGCAGCCACCACACAACAACACCAGGGACACTGAGGCTGACTCCCCTCTGACACCTACCTTTTGTGCCACTGACCTTCCTGGCCGGATCCCCCTTGGGACCTTCTGGTGACTCCCGATCACCAGCTGCACATCCCGGCACCCGCTGACATCACGTTGCACTCCTGGGGAGACATAGACAGGAATCTTCCTGATGTTTGCCTCTCAGGCCCTCCTGCTCTGGGCTGATGACCTCTTGTGGGCACTGATCCTCCTGCTGTTCTCCCTGATCTCCCTGCAAGTTCCAGATTCAGCCACACTCCACCATCAGCATTACTGCGAACCTCCTCCTGGGATTGTTCTCCTGTGGATCTCAGGTACTGTACACAACCCACTCAAGTTTGAGGTCCCATGTGCATCCTGATATCTGGCCTGTTGTGGTCACCTGACCCTGCAGTTACCTGTCTAATTTTGCAATCTCATGGGCATGCCATATACCCATGCTTGAAGCTTAATATATCACTCTCTCCCTCAACCTGAGAAGTGCTGCAATCTTTCTATAAGAGTGACTGCCTCGTGTTGTGGTTTGGCTACTGACCTCCCACTTTATCATTCAACATAGAGTTAAGGGCTCCCTGGAGTGGAACTGGGATTGCCGTTTGGAGTTTTAGCTCCCATCTTCACTGGGGTTATTATTATTCACTGCAGAGACATTATTTCCTTTCTGGACAGTTGACTATCTCCTGGCCCGTATACGTATGATGTGATGTAAACTACCCCCTGCCATCTTACCTGGAGTTCGTAGCATGACCAACTGGGATTTCCTTATCTTCTTACCGTATTCAGGCATTTTTTTATTTTTTTTTAACCAAAATGTTATGAGTAGATCGGGCACCAGAGCCAATAAAGGAGGATCACAGGACATTGCACACCATTTTTCTCGACGTGACAAGCAACCCTCTGCCTCCTTGTCTGTTTTGGGTACTCCGCCTACAACAATGGAATCTGGATCAGCTCCTTCCACCAAAGACGATATTCATGCTCTACAGGCAATTATTTTAGACCTAAAATCTACTTTCACATCTGCCCTCCAATCAGCTATTGGTGAACTCAAATCTGATTTAGCAGCCATAGATACTCGCACCTCCTCCTTAGGGGCATATTCAATTAGCCGCGGGATTTCACCCCCGGCTAATTGACAGGCTGAAGTCCCGTGACGCGGGGTTTAGCTATTCAATTAAATAGCTATTTCCCCGCGTCATTAGACCGTGACTCCCACTTGAGAACACACTGATTCCGCGAGAACTGCAGAATCAGTGTGTAATAACCCCTCGCGCGAGGCCGAATAGGGCGGCCTCATGCTGATTTTACCTCGCACCTACATGAGGTGCGAGGTAAAGTCAAACAGCGTGGACTCGCGCGCGGGGTCTCAGGGACACCCGCGTGTGGAATCCCCGCTAATTGAATCCCGTTCAGCACGACAATTAGCTACGGGGTAAACCCCGCGACTAATTGAATATGCCCCTTAGAATCTCGTATGGATAAACAACAGGAATTCCAAGAGATGGTCAGTCGTGATATGGACTATCTGCATAGGGAATTGAATTTCCTTAGAGATAAAGCCGAAGACCTTGAGAATTGGGAAAGGAGGAATAACTTGCGCATTCACAATGTACCCGAATCTGTCAATGCTCGTGACTTGGTCTCCTATCTTAAGAGACTATTTATAGTATTGGTACCTTCCCTTACAAAGGACTCCATTCACATAGAAAGAGCCCATCGAGCATTGCGACCTAAACCCAAAGAAACCGATCCTCCTCGTGATGTGATTCTTAAATTCTTGTTTTTCAAGACCAAAAATCAAATTACAATGGCTACCAGATTGGCTACCTTGACTCTATTCGAAGGCTCCCAGTTACAGATATTTCAAGATCGGGCGCCCTCAACTATTGCAAAAAGGCGAGACCTTCATAAGGTCCAGGGGCGGATTTACCGCTAGGCAACTAGGCGTCCACCTAGGGCCCGGCAGGTCCGAAGGGGCCCGTGTCTGGGGCCTGAAATTCAGCCCTGATTTTCACAAATGCAGGCTTCTCTTCTTAATTTTGTTTTGCAGAGGCTCCGTTACTGTGCCTCTGCAAAACATATCCCAGAGGAGCACCTGACCTAACGTGGCCCCGCCCACTCTTCTGCACTCTCAGTGCACAAGCCCAGGTTCAGCCCAGCCCCAGCAGTAAAGTGAGGACCGGAGTACTTACAGCCCCTGCAATTACAGTTATGAGATGCAGGGCTTCCCACACCTCTAAACGTCGGTATCGCCGCTGCGCTGTCCTTATAACAGAACAGGGACATTTATATGATATACTGGGGAGCAGAGAGGAGCAGAAGAGTCAGGAGCTGATGAGTGCACAGGAACCGAGGTTAGTTTTAGTGCTAAAGGTGTCTCCAGAAAAAAGGGGAAGGTGGGTGGGGGGTTGTCTGGAGGGGACTGGGGAGATGGGAAGTGTCTGCATTGCTAATTTTTTTCAAGTAGTGACAGTGACATAGAGGTATATTTATTAGCAATTTGACATTTGTGCCAATATATGATTATACATTGTATAGTATAACCTGCCTAAGTATAGTAAAACCAGGCTCAGACTGTTATTGAAATTTCTTGCGCAGGGGAGAGGGGGTGTTTGATGTTTTCATTACCCACCTGCTCCTGGTATAGTCTACAGGGAGGAGGGGGTTCAGCGGGGACAGGGGGTTTGGTTTGTTTGCTGCAAGCAAATGAAGACTATCTTCTTGTGCTGTGTGAATGTATAATAAATTATGTCAGTGTCATGTAAGTGCATGTCAGTAAGTGGTATCTGTAAGTCTGTGTGCCAGTAAGGGTTATCAGTCAGGAAATGGTGTCTGTATCAGTAAGGGGTTTCTGTGTCAGTGAGTGTATTTGTGTCTGTAAGGTGTATGTATGTCAGTAAGTTGTATCTGTGTCAGTAAGAGGTATATGTGTCAGTAAGAGGTGTCTGTAAGCACTGTCTGTCAGTAAGTAGTGTCTGTGTCAGTAAGTGTGTCTGTATCAGTGTCAGTAAGGGGTATCCGTATCAGTAAGGTGTGTGCGTGCGTGCAGCTACTGTATAGGGGCAATGCATGTATGTATGTGGATATGGGGGCAGTGTGTGTGTGTGTGTGTGTGCGTGTGTGAGGCTTTGGGGCAGTGTGTGTGTGTAAAATTACACGCAGTTGAGGAAGGGGGGCCCCAAACTGATATCTTGCTTAGGGCCCCATGAGGTCTAAATCCGCCTCTGATAAGGTCACCACTGTTCTACGAGAAAATGGATACCAATACCATTGGGGATTCCCCTTTCGCCTCTCAGTGGACATTGATGGATGTTTTCATACTATAAGATCGACAGAAGAGTGGATGCAGCTGCTTCGTAAGCTTCGCCTTACATCACCTTCGAGCTCATCCGCTGATAGACATGACATATCTCCTCCTACCTGATTTGTCCTTGGCTCTGGTTTGATATATCTTCTTGTGTCCTTATATAAATAGATGTTTCATTAATTCTACTAGTGTAATTGTTGTTTAGTAAAAAAGAAATAGAAAAAAAAGGGAAAATTGCCTATATTTTCTGTTAGAGTTTAGGAATTTTTCTTCCTTTGGTCTCAATATTCAATGTTTCAAGGAACAATTTGTTATTCTGGGATATGCTCTGGGTGGGATTTGGCAGGATCTCCACCGACCACTCCACCCCCCAATTTCAAGGATTATTGTGATTTAATCTCTTAAGGAATTTCAATTTGAGTTCTTAATTAGTATATTTTGAATCCCACAAGTGAGCTCTTGTTGTTGTAGAGCTCAATCTTAGTGACAGTCCGCCTGGTACTTCGGGTGTTTCTTGTCACTTATTATTCTTATTTATATTTTTCCCCCTTAAATTTTTTTTTTCTTTAATTTATTCTATTTTATTTTATATGTTTTACCCATAGGAGGTAGTTTGTATTAAAAGTCCTGTGTAGGTGTTTTTGTGTTAATTATTATTATTATGCCTCTCACATGTCTATCTATCAATGCTAAGGGATTGAACACTCCACAGAAACGGTCACACCTTCATAGGACCCTTAGAAAATTCCATGGAGATGTGTTTTTTCTACAAGAAACTCACTTAAAAAAAGATTCACACCCATCTTTGTCATCCAGGGCTTTCCCTACTGTGTATTATTCTAATCATATATCTAAACGCAATGGGGTAGCAATTCTTCTTTCGTGGTTCCCTCCCTTTCCAATAAAATAGATGCAAAATATGACAGTGATGGTAGATATGTTATGATTCGGGGCAGGATCGGACATGAGGAGGTTACGCTGGCCAATTTATATGCTCCTAATACTGGTCAGATCAAATTTTTTCACAAATTTTTCCATGAACTTTTTTTATACAGACGAGGTAAGACTCTAGTTGGCGGTGATTTCAACTCAGTTCTTTCCCCACTTTTAGACAAATCAGTTCTCCCATCGGGTGGAACTACGGCTCAAAAGTCTTCTGCTTTACACAAGTGCATAAAGGAGGCTGGTTTGTTTGATGTTTGGCGATCCCTTAACCCCACCACTCAAGACTATACTTTTTACTCCAACCCTCATGATGCCTACTCTCGCATAGATCTGTTTTTGTGTTGTGCATCTTTATCACAGACTGCTTATAGCTCCTCCATTGTTCCGAATTTATGGTCTGACCATTCTATATTAGTAGCAGTTTTTGATCTCCTGGGGTTTACAGGGGGTAGACCCTCCTGGAGACTAAATTAAACTTTACTGAAGATTCCTTAGTTCCAGGAAATGGTTAAGACCAAACTTTTGGATTATTAAATTTTAAATGTCCCTGGGGAATGTAATATGTCTACCATATGGGAGGCTCATAAAGCAGTTATACGAGGAGACATAATTCAGTTTGCCTCTCGCAGGAAAAAAGAACAAGAACAACGTCTTAACTCTTTGATCAGTGCTGTTGTGAATTTGGATAGGGCTCACAAACGCACCCTTTCTAAAAGAGTTCTGTCTCAACTTTCAAAGGATTGAAATCTATACAGGCTGCGAAGGTTGAACGTTCTCTGAGATGGGTTAACTAGAAGTTTTTTGACAAAGGTAATAAAGCTCACACTCTACTTGCTAATAAACTTCGTGCCAAGAGGGCCTCCCAAGCTATCCCTTTTATTAGAGATCCCTCCAATAATCTAACCTACGATCCTAAACAAATCAATAATATTTTCTCAAAATATTATGAAGCATTGTACAATCTACCTCCCCCCTCTGATCCTCTTGCACATATTGAGAAATGTCAAGAGTATTTAGATTCCTGTGCTCTGCCTAAACTTGACCCAGCTTCTCGCGACATATTAAACGCTGACATTTCTCTAGAGGAATTGGAAGCTGCTGTCAGATCCCAGAAAACATCTAAAGCACTGGGTCCGGATGGATTTCCAATGGCGTACTATAAAACATTCGCCCCCCAACTCCTGCCCCATTTGACTCTTCTGTTTAATAAAATTATTCATGGCGAGCCTTTTCATTTTGACTCAACTATTTCCCGGATTGTGGTCATTCCGAAACCGGGTAAGGATCCCTCCCTATGTGCTAACTATAGACCCATCTCCCTATTGAATACCGACATAAAACTATTTGCCAAAGTTTTGGCCAATAGATTAAACACCACCTTGGCATCTCTAATTGACCCTGATCAGGTGGGCTTTATTCCGTGTCAACAGGCCTTGGATAACCGAGACGAACCATTAATATAATTCATCATATTAATTCTACTAAACTCGCCTCGGTTGTCCTGACCCTCGACGCACAAAAAGCTTTTGACTGCATCTCCTGGCCTTTTTTATTTTCAATGCTGTCTTCCTTTGGTTATCAGGGTCACTTTATGTCCGAAGTTAAGGCATTATATTCTCACCCTCGTCCTCAGTTCTGACCAACGGCCTTTGCTCCCCTCGATTTACTTTGTCTAATGGTACCCACCAGGGGTGTCCATTTTCACCATTAATCTTTGCTCTATGTATTAAACCACTGGCGATGCGTATCAGGGCTAATGTGAATATTGGTGGGATAATGATGGGGCAAAACCAGTATAAAATATCTCTGTTTGCAGATGATGTCTTATTGACTTTATCTAACCCATTGATATCTCTTCCCAACCTACAATCTGAATTATCACTATATGGTTCTCTCTCGGGCTACAAAATAAATCATTCCAAATCGGAAGCTCTGGCCTTAAATACCTCTCTTAATTCAGACAGTACTGGCCTCTAATTTTCAATTTCTATGGAGACCTTTAGCTATTAAATACTTAGGAATATATATCACCAAAACCTATTCCTCCCTCTACAAAACTAATTATGTTCCTTTAATTAAGACACTCACACAAGATTTGGATAGATGGCATAGTTTGTTTATTTCATGGATAGGCAGGTTAAATACAATTAAAATGAATTTATTCCCTCGTTTATTGTATTTGTTTCAAACTCTCCAGTAGCTGTTCCCAATTCAACCCTCATCCTCCTACAGACACTCTGTAACAGGTTTATATGGGCAGGACACAAACACCGCCTTCTTAGATCAATATTAGCTAAGAGTACAGTCTCGGTTGGGCTAGGTCTTCCTATGTTTGAAGACTACTATGTGGCATGCCAACTCAATCATATTGTTTCTTGGCATTCTCCACCAGGACTTAAGAAATGGGTGGACATAGAAAATTCTTTTCTCACAGGAAGGAATCTTGGCTCCATAATATGGCTTCCTAAAACATGCAGACCAGTCTCGGCGCTTTTGGTCCCTACTATTAATTTTACTCTTCGATTTTGGGATAGGCTTTGTACTACTCGTGATTTAGCCTCTTACAGTTCCCCTTTGACCCCGATTTGGAACCATCCCCTGTTCACAATGAGTTGTGTTTTCACAGTTGCGGCTGTGTGGCGAAATCGTGGTATTGACCATTTCACACATATTAAAGGTCCGTTTGCCCCTTACTCATTTTCAGATCATCAGGATCAGTATAGCCTACCCTCCTCGTGTCAATTCCAGTACCTTCAAATCCTTACTTTTATTCGCTCTCAAATAAAATCTTCCTCATTTCGTACTCCTACCCCGTTTGAATGACTCTGTCTCCATTTGGTTAATAGGAAGGGTAACATCTCATTGAGTTATCACTTGGTTTTACTTCCCAATCCCCCTTCTCGTGAACCCCACGAACTAGCCTGAGAAACTGATTTATCTTTGTTTATGGAAGATGAGAAGTGGGAAGAGATAAGAGTGCGAACTGCCAAAGCCTCTATTAATGTATCCATTAGAGAGACTTGTTACAAAGTTTACTCCCATTGGTACTTGGTTCCAACTAAGCTTCACGCTATTTTCCCGGCCACATCTAACTTGTGTTGGAGATCATGTGGGAAGGAAGGTACTTTTTTCCACATATGGTGGACCTGTCCTGTGATAACCTCTTTCTGGGTCCAGGTACGTTCATTGATTTGTTATGTTCTGGGGTTTGATGTGCCATTGGAGCCTGTAGTGGCTCTATTAAATGTTCCTACACCTGGGATCACCAGATCTCAAGATAAATTAATCATGCAGATTTGTAATGCAGCCAAGTCTCTAATAGCCAAATTTTGGAAAAATCACAGTCCTCTACCACTATCTGCCTTGGAGGCAAAGATTAATCATATAGCTTCCATGGAGTACATTACCAGTTTGCAAAATAATGGGGTTGTTAAGTTTCAGACGATATGGTCTCTATGGTTCCAATCTCAATCTCTGCCCACTCCTGGTCTCTACTGACTTTTCAATTTCCCCCACCATTTCTTACCATTTTTTTCTTTTCTTTTTCTCTCTTGCTCTATTCTTTGATTTCTAAAGTATTATTAGTAATGTGAAGAATTTCAGTTTATTTTTATTTTATATTTGATATTATGTTAATGTCATATGATATTTGAAAATGTTTCATGTATCTGTATCGCAAAAATTTCTATTGTATTTCTGGGATGATTCTCACTATTTCTGTTATCATTAATGTTTGATTATTTTATTAATCAATAAAATTCAGAGATTAAAAAAAAAAATCATGAAGGAGTTGTGCCGCCTGTTTAAAATTGACCAATTAAGAACCTCTGTGTACCATCCCCAGACTGATGGGTTAGTGGAGAGGTTTAATAAAACTTTAAAACACATGTGAAGGAAAGTTGTAGACAAAGATGGTAGAGATTGGGATTACTTGTTACCTTATTTGCTGTTGGTCATAAGAGAGGTTCCCCAATCCTCCACAGGGTTGTCCCCTTTTGATTTATTGTACGGGAGACAAGGGGGTTACTTGACATTGCCAAAGAGACACGGGAGGGGCAGTCCAGTCCATATAAAACAGTTATTGAGCATGTTTCTCAAATGCAAGAAAGAATTGCTGCTGTTGTCCCGATAGTAAGAGAGCACTTGGAACAGGCCCAACAAGCACAGCAGAGGGTATACAACCGCAATGCTCGCTTATGCAACTTTGCTCCTGGGGACAGACTGTTGGTGCTGGTTCCCACCATAGAAAGTAAACTTTTGGCTAAATGGCAAGGACCCTTTGAAATCTTAGAAAAAGTGGGGCAGGTCAATTATAAAGTTTACCAGCAGGGGAAAAGAAAGCCAGAACAGATATACCATGTAAATCTTATAAAACCCTGGAAGGATAGAGCAGCACTGTCAGCCATCCGAGCCCCTCCAGTAAACCCAGGGCCCATGGTACCCGAAGTGACAGTGGTAAAATCCTGTCAGCCAGTCAACAGCAGGAAGTTAAGGAATTTCTGATCAGAAATAGGGTGCTGTTTTCTTACCTACCAGGGAAAACCACGGTCATCAAACATGACATAATCACTGACCCAGGGGTTAAGTTAACCTAAAGCCCTATAGGTTACCAGAAGCCAAAAGAGAATCAGTGTCGAAGGAAATTAAAAAAATGTTAGAGTTGGGTGTAATTGAAGAATCGCATAGTGAGTGGTCAAGTCCCATTGTGCTTATTTCAAAACCCGATGGGAGTGTGCGATTCTGTAATGACTTCCGGAAATTGAACAGTGTGTCAAAGTTCGATGCCTACCCTATGCCTAGGGTGGACGAACTAACTGAAAGGCTGGGGACAGCCAGATATTTAACTACTCTGGACTTAGCCAAAGGGTATTTGCAAGTGCCGTTAACTGATAACGCCAAAGAAAAGACAGCTTTTTCTGCACCAGAGAGATGTTGCCCTTTGGGCTACATGGGGCACATGGATAGGATTCTAAGGCCCCATAGACAGTATGCTGCTGCTCATCTGGATGATGTGGTCATTTATACTCCTGATTGGCAGTCTCACTTGCCCAGAGTACAAGCAGTGTTGGACTCCATCTATAAGGCAGGGTTGACAGCCAACCCAAAAAGGTGTTGTAATAAGATTGAGGCAATCCAATACTGGCCACGACCCCTGAATAAGAAGCAGGTGAGAGCCTTCTTAGAGATCACTGGGTATTATAGGAGGTTTATACCCAATTTTGCCACCATTGCAGTCCCACTGACTGACCTTACCAAAGGCAAACAGAAAGTCATGGTGGAATGGGGTCCTGAAGCAGAGAAGGCTTTCCAGGAATTAAAAATAGCGTTATATACCCAACCAGTTCTGATGACTCCTGATTTTGACAGAGAGTTTGTTGTACAAACCGATGCATCAGATGTAGGCATCAGAGCGGTCCTGTCCCAAAGCAAAGAGGGTTCTCTTCTTAAGCTGGAAATTAAATGTACATGAAAGAAGCTATGCTATGGTCGAGAAAGGAGCATTTGCAATAAAGTGGGCATTAAAGACTCTCAGGTATTACTTGATGGGAAGAAAGATCAGATTGATCACTGACCATGCCCCTCTGAAGTGGATGTCAGAAAACAAAGACAGTAATACGAGAATAACGAGATGGTTCTTGGCATTACAAACCTTTACATTTACAGCAGAACACAGGCCAGGAAGCCAGCTGGCCAATGCAGATGCTTTGTCACGTGTCCATTGTTTGGGAGCTGCAGTTGTTCCGCACCACAGGTCAAAAGAAAGGGGGGGGATAAGTGATAGAAGCACTGGTAAAGTGGCCAATGGCAGGTACATTTGTCCTAGGTTTTTGACCTATGTGTTCTAAAAAAACACCCAGGAGAAGTCTGTTTTGTAAGCAGACCAGAGTATCGGGTTTTGGAAAAGTCGGTTTGGGTCCTGGGGTGTGGATGTGAGGAGAGGGAGGGCTCCATCCACAGGCCACTCCAGGTTTTGGGCCTTTCAGCCTGGTAGCAGGCTCATTAGGGCTTACAGCTGGAAATGGCTGATATAAGCTGTGTTCAGTTGTAGCTGAGTGTCTCACACCTGGGGAAGTAGGCATGCAGACTAGCATGTCCAGAGACACTGTTATAACAACCCTGTAATTACTGTGCACGTGCTGTTATTGGCAGTAGGTCCTACCGTCCTGGTAGTGAGGGTACCTACTGTTTAGTTATTGCCCAGTTGGGCTAGGATTTTGATTTATGATTTGTTATATTCATTTGGCACAATAAAGACTGGCGCCGACCAGTTTGTATGAGAACCCCAGACTTGTGTTCTGTTTCTATGGCTGCTGTGTGTGTAAAGAGGAAGTCCATCTACCCCAGGAGAGGGACCCCTATCCCGACTGTGTCACAATATATATATATATATACATATATATATACATATATATATTTTATATATATATATATATATATATATATATATATATAACAGCATGTGGTAGGGCACTCCAGGAATAAATGTCAAACTGCCGGGGTGCTTTCCTAAAAATTGACATACACCTGTCCAGTTTATCCCTTAGGAAGCAGGCGGCACTCACTCGGTCTTTTGTGTATTAATCATAAATCATTTATTAGGCCGACGTTGCAGAGCCTAAACGGCTTTGTCATCAGGGTGTGAAAAAAGACAAAAGTGCAAGTGCTTACCTTAAATACACTCGATAACAGTGCACAATGAGCGTCCATTCCTCCTCCTCCGGGTGCCTGGTGTCGCTTTTGCGGACTTCCATGGTTGGCTGTGTGTTTTGGGGATCGGAGTTCCCATCATGGGCGCCGCCATGACAGTTCCTCTCATGTGACAGTCCTCCTAACGAATGGTAGCATGATCTCAGTCAGCTGACGCTGTGCTAAAGTAATCTGCTACCCCTGGGTATAAATCCGCCTCCAGAACTCCAGGAAGTTGCCTGATCAACAGTT
Source organism: Taudactylus pleione (assembly GCA_031769625.1). Lineage (NCBI taxonomy): Eukaryota > Metazoa > Chordata > Amphibia > Anura > Myobatrachidae > Taudactylus > Taudactylus pleione. The sequence goes on from JAUIMM010000250.1 coordinate 994,591, forward strand.
GTCAATCCTAGTTTACTAGTTGAGTTTTGTTTCAGGTTCCCTCGGATTCCAAGTGCTTTCCAGCAAGCAGCAGAGCTATAACATTCCTGCCTGTGTTCCAAGCCTCCAGTGTCATTCCTGTGAGCCACAGAGCTATAACATTCCTGCCTGTGTTCCAAGTCTCCAGAGTCATTCCTGTGAGCCACAGAGCTATAACATTCCTGCCTGTGTTCCAAGTCTCCTGTGTATTATCCTGTGAGCCACAGAGCTATAACATTCCTGCCTGTGTTCCAAGTCTCCTGTGTATTCCTGTGAGCCACAGAGCTATAACACTCCTGGCCTGTGTATCTAGCCTCCAGCGAGCTACAGTGCTTTTATTGCTGTGTGTGTGTTGGAATTCCAGTGTCTCCTTTCAGCACCAGGGTGATTAATATCTCTACCTGTGCATGCTGTTTTGTGATTCCCAGCTACAAGGTTATCCTGAGTATTTCACAGCTGCACCAATTACAAGCTACAAGTGTTCCTGTGAGCAACAGTGCTGATTACATCCCAGCCTGAGAGCTTTGTTTTCAGTGACACTGCAATTCCATCTCTGCCTGAATATTTGCTACCAGTGTCTCCTGTGAGCTACAGTGCAATTCCATCTCTGCCTGAACATTAAAGTTACCAGTGTCTCCTGTGAGCTACAGTACCATTCCATCTCAACCTGTGTATATTACCAGTGCCATTCCGTGTGGCTAAGTGTGCCCACACACCGTTCCCTGTGTATCCTTGGTGTGCCACCCCGCAGTTCAAGTGCGATTTACAAGTACCTCACAAACAGCATCTCCTGGTGAATCTCCCGGTGCAATAGTGCCTTGGTTAGGCACTTCCCTTGGGCCACTGACATTCGAGTCTCTATTCCCACGGGGCTTGGATACCTGGTCAAAGGACCGCGACCTGCCTGCAGGGTGCAGCTAAGCCCATATCCCACTTGGAGGGGTCACTGGCGAACACCTCCCTGCAGGTTAGACTCCGCACCTTTGACCAGGTCTCGTCAACATCCAAGACCTGTGGATGAGGAGTCCTGATGTCCAGGCCAGTTCCCCGAATTCTTCCAAACTACCATCACAACCCCTCACTAGGGGATTCCAGTACGTCAAACCTGACACGTACGAGGTTAGCACATATGTATATATCCAGTATCATCATCTATCTCCAGTGACTTGATCGTCAGTGAACATAGTTTTCAGCATATGTCTGATAACAAAGGGTTACAGTACAATATTCATTTTAAAATACAGTGTTACATATATGCTTATTGAATGTTATTATATATAGTGATGTGCGTAGAGCCGGGCCGCGTGCAGGATTGGACCGGGCCACCGGGGAGTCGGGGAAATCCCAGGTGGGCCCCACCGATTTGTAGCCATGCCCTCTATCATGGGAGGGTGGGACCTATGGTGATGGGGACATTCAGTATAGAAGTGCAGTGCAGCTACTTGCTGGGCAGTCATCAAGGCTGTTTTCATCGCAACCATCAGAGCTTGCAATGAGACCCTTGTGGTAGGGTCTCATCTGCCGCAAGCCCCAGTGAGCTTCCGGCTCTAATAGACCCTGAAGCTCACCACTGACATCACTCGCTCCGGCACTCGCATCCAAAAGGGGCGGCTGTCGATGTTGATCGACAGCACCCGCCTACCAAATGGGGCAAACTGTCGAACAACATGGACAGCCGCCCATTTTGGATACGAGATCTGGAGCGAGTGATTTCTCACTCGCTCCGGGGCTCGCGCAGTGCGCGTGCGCACTGCCCGTCCATCAACCCGCTTGCGAGCGGGACTGAATCAGGCCCATTGTCCCCTCGGGGTCTCAACAAACACTTGGGACTGGCCTGCTTTTTATGACTATCCTATACATGCAATAAGGGATATTATGCACTTTCTGTGTATTACTATTATAACTATACTTTGAGTACACATGTACCTGTATTATTGAAGCCCAGCTTGTGTTGAGGTCTGATACATTTTGATTTTTTTTTCAGATTGCTTTTTTTTGGAGATCATGTTATACTATTATGTCTTTATTATCTGCAATATTTATGTGTGGTGATTGTGTTGTTTGTTTACCAACAGGCGCTTGTTGTGTCCATGCTCCATGAACTATATGTTTATACTCTTCTGCTGCTAGGTTACATACTTGTCACTGGTATTGGTTTATTGGAATCACATGGTCCGGCACCTCTGACGCCGATGCAGGCGCTTCCGTGATGTAATTTTTCTGCGCAGGATCCCGGGTGCATGAGGTGACATGGACGGTCCTTTGGGGATATATAGGTGAGTTTGTCTATATGTGTATTTCTGCCCTGAGGAAAATGTTTACATAAACATTGAAACATCGGTGTAACCTGGTCTCCTGTGTCATTTGCAATGCGTTCCGCCTGTCTCTTATGCTGTATTTCTTAAACTACCTACTCAGGATGTTTATGTGAGGAAGGCACCTGCATTATTATATTTGTTGGATTGTTGAGGAGTGCTGTTGGACTGATCTTTTATATATACTACCACTGCTTGATGGCTGCTGTTTTATGGTGTACACCCTCTGTCATTTGAATTAATTATCCCCTCAGGAACGTGATCGTTTTTTCCTAATTTGTTCACTTTTTTTCACTTATTCTTATTTATTGTATGAAGCACTTTTTCTTGTGACATTGATGTGACCTATTGCTGCTGGAATTTGATATTTTGCACATTTGCAATTTTTTGCACCATCGATCTTATCATGTCTGAGCCTATTAATACAGATCTTGATGATCTGATATCTGGTATTGAATTAATACATGGAGAGGCTTTCAGTTATTTTGACGCTGATGCAGCGAATATTCATTTTAAAGAAAATTTAAGTGCATCCAGTAGGAACCCTGACAACATTGAATTATTTTGGGAGTTAATTAAACTTTAAAAATGTGAAGAGGACTTTTTTGGTCATGGTGTCACTTTGTCGGATTACCACAAGGAGTGTAAAATCCCACGTGGTTTCCAGTTCAAAAATGTTCCCACGATTGGTCACTTCAACAAAAAATGGATTTCCATTATCAATAAATGTTCATATGATTTAATACTTTTAGTGATTGAGGAAGTGTCTCGTGAACTGTCCATTACTCGCACTAAAATCAATGATTTTGAGGCTCTCCATAAATCCACTTTAATATCTGATTCTACCGTTAATTGGTATGACAAACTATCTACACAGATTGACAAGTACCGTAAGGATCTTGTTCAATATAAAAGAGCTAAACTGGACAAAGTGAATATGGACTATGCCAGAAAACAAGTGTATCTTTGGCTCACTGGCACAGTTAACATGGGGAGACCATCTAGAAGATGCCCAAGTAATCGTTACACTAGAGGAGCTCTGGACACAGAAACATCCACAGATGGCACTACCTCAGCTAGTGATATGGAATCTTCCACTTCATCCTATGGCCACCATCCTTTAGGGGTTCACACGAGGGCACAAGATGCAGATCCCGTAGGCGCTACACAAGGCGCGGGGGCCAAGGGAAAAGGACGAGGAAGCGTCCGTCCACCGATACCCAGAAAGAAATAATATTTAATTTGTCCGCACATAGTTTGACTCTTATGGAAACTAATGTTCTGTCTAAAGGCCTCAACTTTGTTCTTACAAACAACTTTGATCCCTTTTGTTGGAAAGTGGAACATTTCAAATTGAGTCGTCAATTACGCCTACGTGAATATTTCAACAATATTGATTCAAACACCTTATCTGACCACCTTACAATACCTATTGCACTTAAGAAAAAATCTAAATTTGACCCTGTATCTTTAAATCCTTCTATCAGGAAATATTGCCATATGGTTGATAAAGATGTGCAGCAAGCAGCTATCAAACAACCTCACTTACACTCTAATCTCACTAAAGATGAATGGCAGGCTCTAACACCACTCAGGGGGTGATTCAGACCCTTAAACTAAGCTGCGCTCTCTCGCAGCCAAAAGGGGCCGGGTATGCAAATTCCGCGAACACACTGTCTGGCGTAAGGACGTCCTCTATGTCTTAGAGAGTGATGGCAGAGTGAGAGCACGCTGGTATAAAGACGCACACTTTTTTTTCTTAACAAACGTCATCTACAGGAAGTGTATGATTAATCAAAACCGTTGAGAGCCATCGGAGCAGCACACAGCGCTTGAGGTAGACCCTACCCCACCGCAAGCACTGCGATCACTGCAGGCTGAAATACAACCAAGTGATGTGTACAATGATGCTTCCATGCTAATTATGGACACCCATTAAATGCCGTTTTGATGCCCAGACACACCTGCGTTCGCAGCACCACTCCCCCATTCACAAGCCCCTTCCCCTGTTACCACCCACAAACAGCACTGTCACTCAAAGTAGCACCCGGTTTGTGTACTACGAGCGCACAATTCCCGAGCGCAGTGAGTGACTCGCAATGTGCATATTGACGCATGCACAGTCAGGCAACAATCGCCCACAGCATGCGTCCGCGGCTTAGCGTCCGGATCTGAATCAGGCCCGAAGTACTTACTATACACCGACATTGTAATATGGCCAACTGATAAGGGCGGTTCCGTTGTGATTCAGAATGTTTCTGATTACATTTCGGAGATTAACTGACAACTGAGTGACACCAGCACTTATTGCCTTATCTCTAGTGATCCTACGACTGAGAGCCGTATTCAATTTGACCCGAGCCGCGTTAAGTTAACGCGGCCCGGACTTAACGCTGACTTCGCATGTTTTGTAGGCGTTAAAGAATCGCGGCCGTCCAGACTTTACCCCGTATTCAACGGCACTCGGCGATACTGTAACAAGCGGAAAGTACTGTCATTTTTGGGGAAATCAGCCTATCACCCCCCAAATGATGCTCTGACATGGGGGTTCACTATGGTATCCCCCTCAAAGTAGCACCCGGTTTGTGTACTACGAGCGCACAATTCCCGAGCGCAGTGAGTGACTCGCAATGTGCATATTGATGCATGCACAGTCAGGCAACAATCGCCCACAGCATGCGTCCGCGGCTTAGCGTCCGGATCTGAATCAGGCCCGAAGTACTTACTATACACCGACATTGTAATATGGCCAACTGATAAGGGCGGTTCCGTTGTGATTCAGAATGTTTCTGATTACATTTCGGAGATTAACTGACAACTGAGTGACACCAGCACTTAATTGCCTTATCTCTAGTGATCCTACGACTGAGAGCCGTATTCAATTTGACCCGAGCCGCGTTAAGTTAACGCGGCCCGGACTTAACACTGACTTCGCATGTTTTGTAGGCGTTAAAGAATCTGTAACAAGCGACTGAGAGCCGTATTCAATTTGACCCGAGCCGCGTTAAGTTAACGCGGCCCGGACTTAACGCTGACTTCGCATGTTTTGTAGGCGTTAAAGAATCTGTAACAAGCGGAAAGTACTGTCATTTTTGGGGAAATCAGCCTATCACCCCCCAAATGATGCTCTGACATGGGGGTTCACTATGGTATCCCCCTCAAAGTAGCACCCGGTTTGTGTACTACGAGCGCACAATTCCCGAGCGCAGTGAGTGACTTGCAATGTGCATATTGACGCATGCACAGTCAGGCAACAATCGCCCACAGCATGCGTCCGCGGCTTAGCGTCCGGATCTGAATCAGGCCCGAAGTACTTACTATACACCGACATTGTAATATGGCCAACTGATAAGGGCGGTTCCGTTGTGATTCAGAATGTTTCTGATTACATTTCGGAGATTAACTGACAACTGAGTGACACCAGCACTTATTGCCTTATCTCTAGTGATCCTACGACTGAGAGCCGTATTCAATTTGACCCGAGCCGCGTTAAGTTAACGCGGCCCGGACTTAACGCTGACTTCGCATGTTTTGTAGGCGTTAAAGAATCGCGGCCGTCCAGACTTTACCCCGTATTCAACCCCGTATTCAACGTTGTGATTCAGAATGTTTCTGATTACAAGAATCGCGGCCGTCCAGACTTTACCCCGTATTCAACCCCGTATTCAACGTTGTGATTCAGAATGTTTCTGATTACATTTCAGAGATTAACTGACAACTGAGTGACACCAGCACTTATTGCCTTATCTCTAGTGATCCTACGACTGAGAGCCGTATTCAATTTGACCCGAGCCGCGTTAAGTTAACGCGGCCCGGACTTAACGCTGACTTCGCATGTTTTGTAGGCGTTAAAGAATCGCGGCCGTCCAGACTTTACCCCGTATTCAACGGCACTCGGCGATACTGTAACAAGCGGAAAGTACTGTCATTTTTGGGGAAATCAGCCTATCACCCCCCAAATGATGCTCTGACATGGGGGTTCACTATGGTATCCCCCCAATTTGGCTCACTGAAGGTATTTGTTGTCTTTAAATGGGCCAATAGCTGCTAAATAGCATTTTTCTATACCTGATGCAGAATAGTATTTAGGAGTATTTTTGGGGTACTCGAAAATGGGGGTCAGCATTTTTAAAGTTGAAAAAGTGAAGTTGAAAAAATTGTGAAAAATCCACCTGCAATCAAAAAAACACTTGGGCATACCAGAATAATTTATTTTTTTTTCGCCCCCTTTTTCAAAATACATTTTTGGGGTGTTTTTTTTATTTTCTTTGTACATAGATTACCTTTGGGGGACTGTCTGAAGGCTACACAAGGGTTCCTGCAACGTTGCACCCCAAAACCCCAATTCTGCACTTTTTTCCGCCTGCCGTTCATAGGCGATACTTTACCGCCTATTACATTGCATTGACTATCCGCCTAGGCGGAAAGTCTTTCAAATTGAATACGGGGTAAAACCAAAACAGGCGATGATGACGTCATCGGCAGTAACTAATCCCGGATCCGGACTTAACGCTTCAAATTTAATACGGGCCTAAATTTAAAAATGAGTTGGACAGTATCCTTATTAAAGCAGTTGAGTAAAATCTGCTTACTCGATCGACACTGGAGTCCTTAAGCACTACATTCCCTATTACACCTTTGCTGTATTCTCTTCCAAAGATACACAAGGATTGTCAACATCCACCTGCAAGGCCTATTATCTCAGCAAGGGGGGTCCATATTTCAGCCTGTTTCCATTTATTTGGACTCTATTTTACAACCGTGTGTCCAATCCAAACCAAGTTATCTAAAAAGCACCAAAGCCTTGCTTAACACACTGGTCACGATTACATATGTTCCTTCTCATTGTACCTTGGTTACAATAGATGTACAAAATGTATATACTTGTATTCCACACATCCAAGGATTAGCTGCTGTCAGGTCAGTCATTGAAAACAACCCACTCTACAACGGCCCTAACATAGAGTTGTTTTTAAAACTCCTATGATTAACATTAGATTGCAATTATTTCACATTCAATGGTTCCCATTACTTGCAACTTAAAGGTTGCGCCATGGATTCCAATGTAGCACCATCTTTTGCGAATAGCTTTATGTACCAAGTGGTAGATCAACTATTTAAAAAAAAAAATAGAAATTCGTTCCAACATTTTACTTTATCTGCGCTATATTAACGACCTTGCTTTTGTTTTGGATGGGACCTCGTCAACTGCTTGAAGACCTTATCAGTACCCACAATGCCTCAGATTCGCCTGTCATATGAACACATCCACTGTCAATTATTTTGATATCCCTATTACAGTACAAAATAATGTCATCAATACCACATTGGTTAAAACCTACAGACAGGAATAATATCTTACTTGCATCAAGCCACCACCCAGTGGCTCTCAAAGGTGGTCTACTTTACTCGCAAATTAAGCGGGTTCGGCGGATCATTAGCGATGAATCTGTATTGGATGAAGCACTAGATACTATGGTTGAGAAATTTGCCGTAAGAGGATACGACAGGACATCTTTAATTAAAACAAAAAAGAGGGTTCTTAAAATACCCCAATCGGACCTATTACAACTGTCAAAAACAAAAAACAACAATCATTTTATTTGGGTCAACACCTTTAACTCTAATATATTTAATATGAACCGTATCAGCAAATCTTATTGGCCCAGCATCCAATCGGACACACATCTCAACCAACTGTCTGAAACTCTGTTAATGCCAGCTTATAAACGTGGTCACAACATACGTGATTATGTTATGAAAACAGATGTGACCTCAGAACCATTATCTAAAATGGCCTCTTTTCCATCTACCATGCCATTTTTAAATGTTGCCCACAATGGCTGCTTTAAGTGCACTGGTAGCACCACATGCAGCTATATGATTTGTGGTGATACATTCTGTCACCCATATACAGATAAGAAGTATAAAATCCATCACAGCATGACTTGTTCTACTAAATTCATCATCTATCTGATTAGTTGTTCCTGTGGCAAACACTATGTGGGGAAAACTGAGAGGGCCTTCAAGGAACGCATGGTGGTCCATAGGTCCTCTATTAGGGCTGCCCTACAAACAGGGAAGACTGACCAGCCAGTGGCCCAGCATTTTTTGGAGGTACGACATAGCCTGGCCTCTCGTATTATCGATCACATCAAACCTCCCAAACAAGGGGGTGATCGTGGTCTATTGTTGTTGAAGGCTGAATGTAGGTGGATATTTCGCTTAGAAACATTGTCCCCTCGGGGTCTCAACGAACACTTGGGACTGGCCTGCTTTTTATGAATACCCAATACATGCAATAAGGGATATTATGCACTTTCTGTGTATTACTATTATAATTATACTTTGAGTACACATGTAACTGTATTATTGATCCCCGGTATGTGTTGAGGTCTGATACATTTTGGTGATTTTTTGAGATTGCTTTTTTGGAGATCATGTTATACTATTATGTCTTTATTACCTGCAATATTTATGTGTGGTGCTTGTTTTGTTTGTTTTACCAACAGGTGCTTGTTGTGTCCATCTGTTCTCCATGCTCAATGAACTATTTGTTTATACTCTTTTGCTGCTAGGTTACATATTTGTTACTGGTATTGGTTTATTGGAATCACGTGGCCGGCCCCTCCATAATGCCGATGCATGCGCTTCCCGTGACGTCATTTTTCTGCGCAGGATCCCACCTGCATGAGGTGACACGGACGGTCCAGTGGGGCTATATAGGTGAGTTTGTCTATATGTGTATTTATGCCCTGAGGAAAATGTTTACATAAACATTGAAACGTCGGTGTAACCTGGTCTCCTGTGTCATTTTGCAATGCGTGCCGCCTGTCTCTTACGCCGGTGTAACCTGGCCTGTTCTTATGCAATTAGTGCTGCCTGTCTCATATAAATAATATATATATATTATATTAGATATTTGCAGTATCTGAAAACTTGTTTTATAGTATTCTATTTTCCGTATTTATGAGTCGTAAATTATACCAATACTTTTTCCCAATCTAGTTGGCCACACCCCTCCAGGGACCTGCCACACCGCTTTGTGGGCCTCTATTATTGCATTCCCCCGTAGGCCCTTCATAGGTTAAAAGCTCCACTGGGGCAGGGACTGATGTGAATGACTAAATATATAATATGTGTACGCTATAGAAATAACTGTTAATAAAACATTGCAAAAATATGAAAAGCAGAAACTGAAATCAAATCATATAGTACCTTAGAAATGAAAATGTTAGCTCATAGGGCTACTGGCAGTTTAAGTATGTACTTTATATTGCTATGTCAAGATAAATAGTTATACTAATATAGTACAGTATATCTCCAGCACTTGCATGTGTAAATTCTATTTGTATTTTTGAAAAACTATTCTTGGCAGATCAGTTTTCCATTATGTGTTCAAACATGACTAATGATTAATAATAATAATAATAATAATAATAATAATAATAATAGTTACTAGTATTAAAAGATTCCAGGCCTAATTAGTGTTCCCCATTAACAGATGAATATCTACGTTGCTTAGCTCTACAAGTAAAATAAGATAAATGCCAATGCAAAGGTCCACTTTTAACACCTCTTTTGAAATCTCTATGAGCAAAGCAGCACAATACTTTAAAAGGTTAATGATAGAGACCTAATGGGCTTAACAATATAAAGGGCCTGGTATATGCAATGTTTTTAGCTGCCCCCTACTGCTACGCACATCTAATGTCTGTACTTTGATATGCTAATGCACAGCTGGAAAACTTTTCTTTCACATGGAACTATTTCTTGGTTTGTAAATAAATCTGATGCTTCTTCTACTGACAAACAGTTGTAAATAAAGAACTTTCATCAATACAGTGTACAGAATGAAACTGAACTTTTCAATTTATTTTAAAAAAGAAGTGAAGGCTATAAAGAACAGCCAGAGTTTACCTAATCCCTTCAGACTATAGAAAGCCAAGGCTGCTGGAACCTTAGCTTACCACCAGGATATGAATATCGGCATTTCACCTTCCACCCGAGTTCCACAGCCATAAAGTGCAAAACCAGAAGCATCACTACCATTGGCGGATTTTACCTAGGGGCAGCAGGGCTACAACCGCCCCAGTAAAATCCAACACCTCAGTGAGCAGTTGCAGTCCGTGACTGCACTGGCTACACTGTGATTGGCAGTGACTTCCCATTAGAATTCCACCTGCCAGTCATATAGTCAACAGGCAGCCCTAGGGGGAGGTTTCTCCTCCCCTGGGACTGCCAGTCCGGGCTGCTATTATCAGAGAGCGGCTTCCAGTAGGAAGCTGCTCCTCTGCCTTTCAGCCAGTCCTACCCGGCTTCTAGGAGCTGCAGCCGACACAGTCTAGTAGCCAGGGATATCCGCATGCGCGGCCCCCAGCCGCTAGTGTACATGCGCCGGTCCCGGTGCCTCTCAGATTGCGCAGGTGCTGGGACACAGCTGGGAGGTGAGTGTTTCCCCAGTCTCCTCTCCTTCTCGGCAGCGGCAGCCCCTCTTATCCAAGATGGTAGGAGCCGCCGCTGGTCACTACACTAACATCTGGAACACACAGCTGGAAATAAATAAAGGGCTAAGCTAGAGAAGGACCTGTCACTTCCTGCTTGCGCTTCACCACCTTGGACGTATATACGGCGGTAAGGCTACCATACTGACAAAACAGCAAGGCTATAAACTGATATTTCCAGCACTACTTACAAAGTGAAAGTTAAGTTACAGCTTTTCGTACACAATGTAATATTCATTCCTCACAAAACTGCTAATAAATATAGCGGGGCATATATAAACCTTCAATTAAATATATTAAAACCAACTAAGTATACAGTCAGACTGGTTACAGCATGAAAGAGAGGCCAAGCATAGTTATAACCTAATAATTACATGGGGGGCTCAGCTGCAGATGAGTATCATTTCACATAAGGAGCTCTATTTATTAACATTATTTTACTAAAATAAAGTGAAAAGGGGTGTTTTCACATTATTTTAGTATCACCTAAAGTTACTACAGGGCATTTGGAGTAGAATTCGTAAAATTCTACTCCAACCCCTAATTATCACTTATTTTTAGTAAGCAGATCGCATTTCCCATAATTGTAATGGGAAATGAGATCTGGCCAAAGTTAATAAAAATAAATTGCGAAAAAATACCGGACTCCTGCTCTGCTCTAACGGGCAGAGCAGAGCCCAGAGCCAGCCCCAGTGATCAGCTGTGTGGTCTAAACAAACCACACGCTGATCTCTTCTAAAAAATAAAAAGAAATAGCGTCCAGCTCTGAATCACGCCCTATACACAGTGGACAAACAATGTGAAAAAAAACACAAAATGAAAATGGAACCATGTACAAAAGTTATCAGACCCAGTACACCAAACTAACTATAAATATATATTAAAAAAATCCCAAATAATATATTTGTGTTCATTTGAATGACTTAAAGTTATAAGGAGGGCATACAAAAGCTGAGTTGCATGGTGAGAACTGTTTTGTGTACTTCAATATTGAGATTTTGTCCATGCCCTTGAGACAAATTGTTGTAGGGATACTTTCCCATCTTATTTTATTGATATAGGTAGCAATTTTATCCCTCTTTTTGTATTCTCACCTTTTTTAGACTTATATAATAAATGCTAAAGTTTAATATAGGCCATTATACATAACCAAGAGTTTTCTTTTCTCCTCATTCTCACTATTCTCTTAAAAGCCGAGTTGGTACAAATGTTAGGCCAATACTATATTTCTTAATCACCCTCTATGTGGTCCTAAGATTGTGTTAGGGTTGGGTATGAAATCCTCTTGCAGGAAGCTCAAAGGTGCAGAATCCCGACAGTGGCAGTAAGTAACCTAACCCTCTCCCTCTCCCCCTTAACCCTAACCCTCCCTTAGTGGTGCCTAACCCTAACCTCCCTAGGAGCTGCCTAACCCTAACTCCCACCAGTGGTACCTGACCCTAACTCCTCCTCGCAGCCTAATCCTAACCCTTCCCGGGGGTGCCTAACCCTAATTTCCCCCCCAGGGGTGCCTAGACCTAACCCCCCTTTACCTGGGCTAAAGTGCATATTTACCCCGGATCCTTCGTTCGGGATTTCGGCGGTCGGGATGCCGGCACCAGTATCCTGATCCCCTTCGGGATAGGGGAGTCTGCATTTTGTCCTGCCGTGGAATTCCGGTGGCAGTTTATCAATGTCCGACATCCCGTCCACGGGCATATTCACTACATCCCTGTTACGAATCAGAGGTTTAGTCAAGGAGGGAAATTGTTATGCACTTAAGTATTGTAAGAATAAAGTCCCGCTACAGCCTTGAGGGCTGGTATACTTGGCTAGCTGCGGCCGTGGAGCAGCCTTGAGGGCTGGTGATGGCCTGTGGGTTGTAGAATATGATGGGGCCTTTGAGCCGTGTAGCAACCTTGGCAAGCTGTGGTCCGAGAGCCGTAGAACAAGATGCTGCCTTTGGGCTTTGTAGCAACCTTGGCAGGCTGTGCCCCGAGGGCCGTAGAATAAGATGCGGCCTATGAGCCGTGTAGCAGCCTTGGCAAGCTGTGGCCTGAGGGCTGTAGAATAAGATGCGGCCTTTGGGCCGTGTAGCAGCCTTGGCAGACTGTGGCCTGAGGGCCATAGAATTAGATGCGGCCTTTGGGCCATGTAGCAACCTTGGCAGGCTGTGGCCTGTGCTGCCTGGATGACACAAGCAGTGGTATGCTGGATTGCATATGCTGGACGCTGGAGTGCCGTCTGGATGACACAAGCAGTGGTACACTGGAGTGCATACGCCGAATGCTGGAGTGCCGCCTGGATGACACAAACGGCAGATACGCTGGAGTGCGTACCCCGCATGCTGGAGTGCGGCCTGTGCCACCTGGATGACACAAACGGCAGATACGCAGGAGTGCGTACACTGGACACTGGAATGCGACCTGTGCCGCCTGGATGACACAAACGGCAGCTAGTAGATATGCGGACCGTGCCGCCTAGATGACATAAACAGCAGATAGCAAAAGACGACCGAACTGGGTACTCGATTGGATACAGAAGACAACACCAAACCGGAAACATGTGACCACTATCACCGGCATCAGAGCAGAGTTCACACCAGGAGAAAATAGAAGGAGGAACCAATCCAGATCGATCCTGGCATGATGGACAGGAGGAGTTTCAGCGAGCGCTCGCTCGGCATTCACATCACCCTGCATGTGCAGTGCGGCGGCTTGTGACAGTACCACCCCTTGACAAGGGGTTAAAGAACCCCTAGACCCTGGTTTGTCAGGAAAGTTCTCAAAGAATTTTATCTTCAGGGTAGGAGCATGCAACGACCTTTCAGGAATCCAGAAGCGCTCCTCCGGTCCATACCCATTCCAGTGTACAAGAAACTGAAGACATCCTCTAAAAATTCTGGAGTCCAAGATTTTTTCCATAACAAACTCCTGGCACCCCTGGACAAGCGCTGGTGGAGGTCTGACTTGAGAAATAATCCTGAACGGGCCGATGAACTTGGGTCCCAACTTTTGTGAGCTCCGGTGCAGATTAATGTTTCTGGCAGACAGCCAAACCAAGTCCCCCACTTTGAGACTACAGGGCCTATGATGTCTGTCTGCCCAGTCCTTGGAACGACCAGACGCTTGAAGAAGAGACTGATGTGCTTTCTTCCAGACTAACCGTAACCTGGAAACAGACGAAGGAGAAGAAGTTGTGGTAGCTGAAGTCTCAAAGGAGTTAATCCTAGGATGAATCCTGAAATTGCAGAAGAACGGAGACACTGAGGAAGTAGAATGGCAGGAGTTGTTGTAAGCAAACTCGGCGAACAGCAAAAGAGACACCCAGTTGTCATGACATTTGGAAATGAAGCAATGGAGGTACTGCTCCAGAGATTGATTGGCCCAATCCATCTGCCCATTGGACTGTGGGTGGTACCCAGATGACAGGCTAACATTGATGCCCAGATCAGCACAAAAGCGCCTCCAGAACCGAGCAACAAATTGGGTACCCCGGTCAGAGACGATGTTTAAGGGAAGTCCATGAGATCTAAAAACATGTTGCACAAAGAGTACTACAAATTCTATGGCTAAGAGCAATTTACTGAGAGGAACAGAATGTACCATCTTGGGGAATCGGTCTACAATAGTCCAGATGACCGTGCAGCAGGAAGATGACGGAAAATCCACCATGAAGTCCATTGCGATATGCGTCCATGGTTTGAGAGGAGTTGCTAACGGACATAACAGGCCAGAAGGAGTGGTGTGGAGAGTCTTGTTTCTAGAACAGACGTCACAAGCTGCCACAAACTCATGAACATCATGAGACATGGACTGCCACCAGACAGAGCAGGAAAGAATTTCAAGAGTCTTGGAAATGCCCGGATGACCAACAGACTTTGACGAGTGGAAATCCTTAAGAACTGCCTTACGAGATCCCTCTGGTACAAATATTAGGAGGAGCTTCAGACTGGCACCGCCTAAGAGAGTCTGCCAAGGTTCTTGTCAAAGCCAAATGAATCCGAGAAGTCGGAATGATGGTTTCTTCCCCAACAGTAGGACAATGACCAACGAAAACCTATGAGAAAGGGCATCCACCTTCACATTCTTAGACCTAGGCTGAAAGGAGATGGTAAAGTTGAAGCAGGTGAAAAACAGGGCTCATCATGGTTAGCCCCTTCTAATCAGTGTTGCCAGTCCTTAAGAGATGAGGTTTGTTCCCAATCCAGGACAGCATTCACCTTACTCGGATCCATGGAGAATCCACGAGAGGAGATTATGTAACCCAAGAAGGAGATCTCTTCCACCTCGAATTCACACTTCTCCAACTTGGCATACAGACAATTATCCAGGAGTCTTTGCAGTACCAGTCTCACGTGTTGTTGATGTTGTTCCACGGATTTGGAATAGATGAGAATGTCATCCAAATAAACAATAGCAAAGACCACCAGGAAATCCCTCAAGATCTCATTAACAAAGTCCTGGAAGACGGCTGGGGCGTTGGAGAGACCGAAACACATAACCAGATACTCAAAATGCCCCGAGTGGGTGTTGAAAGCCGTCTTCCATTCGTCTCCTTTACGGATGCAAATAAGGTTGTATGCACCTTGCAAGTCAATCTTTGAAAAGAAAGAAGCCTCCAGTAATTGATCAAACAGGACTGAGATAAGAGGTGATTTTATTCAGTCCTCTTAAATCAATGCAGGGTTGGAGTGATCTGTCTTTTTTTCTTGACAAAAAAGAAACCGGCACCTACCGGGGACTTGGATGGCCGAATAAATCCTTTTTCCAGAGCGTCCTGGATTTACTCCTGCATCGCCTTACTCTCGGGGACAGACAAGGCATATAGTCTACCTTTGGGAAGTCTGGCATCAGGAATCAGATTGACTGCACAATCAAAGGACCGTGTGGTGATAGAACATCAGCTTCCTTTTTAGAGAACACTTCTGCCAGATTACGATAAGGAGCGGGGACCAATGGAGATTCTGATGGAATGGCTGCTGCTAGACGAACAGGATGAGATAGACAATGAACGAACAGAAGGATCCCCATTGCAGAATCTCCCGAGTTTGCCATTGGATAAATAGGTGATGCTTCTTCAGCCATGGCAAACCCAGCACAATGGGAGCCAATGGACATTGAAGGAGGAGAAAGGAAAATTCTTCCAGATGTAGAGTTCCAACGGTCAACTGTATCAGTGCCGTCCGGAAGGAATTGGGAACTGAGGAAAGATTCCTTCCATCCAGACCAACGACTGCGACTGGACTACACAAAGGTTCAGGAGTAAGTCCCAACGTCTCAAAGAATGCCAGATCTATGAAATTCTCCATGGCTCCACTATCAATGAAGGCAGAAACGGATACCTGGCCATGTGGTAACTTGAGTATGGTGGGGAAAAGGACTGAATTTTTTGGAGATATGGATGCAAGGCCTAGATGCAACTCTCCACTACCATCTAGATCTTGCCTTTTTCTGACTTGATGGGGCAAAGTTGGGCCATATGTTCTTTACCTCCACAATACATGCACAGTCCCAGTGTGCATCTCCTCCGTCTCTCTTCAGCAGGGAGACAGAAAGCCCCCTGTTGCATTGGTTCCTCCTGTTCCACTGAAGGCATCTAAAGAGGTGATCGAGGAGCCTGTGATGGCAGATTCTTTTCCAACCTGCACTCCCGGAGACATCGGTCGATGCAGATGGTCAGATTTATTAGGTCATCCAGAATCTCTGTGGAGGAATGCTGGACCAGGATGTCCTTTATCTGATCTGATAAACCCCATCGGAACTGACTCCGAAGAGCAGGATCGCTTAAACCAAACTCTACGGCCCACTTCCAAAACTCCATACAATAATCCTCTGCTGCCCTGTTCTCCTGTTTAAGAGACTGACGGCTAGCCTGCACCATGGCTGCCTTGTCTGGGTCATCATAAAGTAACCCCAGGGCAGAGAAAAAGGAATCTATGGTCTGAAGAGCAGTTGAAGTGGAGGGAAGACCGATGTCAGGATTCGTTGCAAGTGTTTCTCTGTGGAGGATGGGGGAAGTGACTGTAACTAGGTCTCCTAGTTGTGGCCAAACCCAGGTTTGGCTAGACCTGCCCAGAAAATAGCATGGAAGCTAATGCAGGAAATTCTAAAGAACTGTGAGTAGACTGAAGCAACACTCTGAAGGGAAAAACACAGAGCAACACTGGTGAGAATCACAGGCATTGGAACAGCGAAGTTGAACAGCAGTTTCCTGTTCCTGGAGTCAAACTAAAATACCCCTGGGTAGCTGGTCATTGGATCAGAGGATCAGCTGAGTGACCACCGGACTACCATTGGGAGAGACTAGTCAGGTGATATGGACCAACACGGCTGTGCCCATGCCCGGCACCCTGGAAAACAGGACACACACACAGAAGCCCTAGCAGACCCTGGGGAGAATACTCAGACACCACTCCCCTCCACTCCCAGCGACTTGACATCTAAGACCAAGGAAACGGGCATGAAGGTGAGTAGCGGCCGATCCCAGGCCGCATCCTGTCAACCGAAAGCTCAAGTTTGAGGGTCTTCCTGTAGAAGGGAAATCACAATCCCAACTCGATGGACCTCAGAACCTGAGGCCTGAGCCTAAAGTACAGTTTACAACTCTCCCTAAAGTTCACAAAGACCTTGCAGTTACGCGTAAACTGGTCAGGCATATTCAATTTGGGCTCAAGGACAGTTGGATGGGCAGGTGACTAAATCCCCCACATAGCGTGGCCGGTGAAAATGTTAGGAATCAGAGGTTTAGTCAAGGAGGGAAATTGTTATGCAGTTAAGTATTGTAAGAATAAAGTCCTGCTACAGCCTTGAGGGCTAGTATACTTGGCTAGCTGCAGCCGTGGAGCAGCCTTGAGGGCTGGTGATTGCCTGTGGGCCATAGAATATGATGCAGCCTTTGGGCCGTGTAGCAGCCTTGGCAGGCTGTGGCCTTGAGGGCCGAAGAATATGATGCAGCCTTTGGGCCATGTAGCAGCCTAGGCAGGCTGTGGCCTGTGCTACCTGGATGACACAATTGGTGGTACGCTGGAGTGCCACCTGGATGACACAAGCGGTGGTACGCTGGAGTGCGTATGCCGGACGCTGGAGTACGACCTGTGCCACCTGGATGACACAAACGGCAGATATGCTGGAGTGAGTATGCTGGATGCTGGAGTGGGGCCTCTGCCTCCTGGATGACACAAAAGGCAGGTAGTAGATATGCGGACCATGCCGCCTAGAAGATAGTAAAAGATGACAGAACTGGGTACACGGCTGGATGCAGGAGACAACACCAAACCGGAAACACGTGAACACTATCATCGCCATCGAAGCAGCGTTCAAACCAGGAGGAAATAGAAGCAGGAACCAATCCAGATCAATCCCAGCATGATGGAGAGGGAGTAGGAGTTTCAGCGAACGCTCGCGCGCCGTTCATCTCGCCCTGCATATGTAGTGCGGCGGCTTGTCCCTTCGTGTCATACCATGTATTGAGGATCAATGTGTTAGAATCAACACATTGGCAAATCTTTTGCTGATCTTGTAATAAGATATTTCTAGCCTTGATGAGGCATCTCTCAACAGTGGCCGTTTTGTACCCATGTTCCAAAAATCGTTCAAAAGATTCACTTAATTGGGCTTTTGCTTGAGATGAATCAGTTATTCTGCAGAACTGTAATAAACTGTGAGACTGGTAAATTGGATTTTAAAGAGTCAGGATGGTGGCTACTTGCCCAGTATGTGCTTACATTACCTGCACCAGAATACCGACGTCGGTCAGAATCTGGAAGCCAAAGGTAAGTAACGGGATTGGTGGGAGGGTTAGGTTTAGAGACTAGGGTTAGGCACTAGGGGAAGAGTTAGGCACTAAGGGGGAGAGGGTTAGGTTTAGGGTGCAGGGTGAGGGAGGTTAGGTTCAGGCACTAGGGGGGAGGTTAGGGTTATACACCAAAGAGGGAGGGTTAGGGTAAGGAGAGGGGGAGGGTTAGCATACCGACTGAGTGTCATTCTGACTGCCAGGATCCCGACTGTCGGTATTTCATACTGATTCCAGTTGCCCATAGTAGGGTGTTCCTGTCAGTTTCTTTTCTGTATAAGGTTTAGTCTAACCCATAAGGACCCTTCAGCATGGTGCCACCCAAAAAATGAATCTCATGACTGCAAAGAGAACAAGTGAAACTAAGAGGGACATCCAAATTATGCAGTGTTTGTACCATCAGTTGAAAGGACTCAGCATCACCTCTTCAAATGACAAAAATATCAACTATGAAGTATGAACCGTTTAAAATAAATGATTTGTTCAGCAAAACTACTTAGGATTTGCTCATGTTTATAGCGATTCATAAAGATGCTATATTTAAGCACATATCGGTTCCCACTATCTGTATGAAATAATCACTTTGGTACATGAAATGGTTTAGCTCAAGAACACATCTGAGTAGTGATAGTATAAATTCAATAGATGGGCCTTTCAATAAGGCCTCCCTTAGTGCCTCAATCCCTGCCTCATGCGGGACCACCGTGTACAGTGAGCACACATCGAGAATACACAAAAGACAATCCACAGGTAAATCAACTAGAGTTCTCAAATCTGCAAGAAAATGATTGGTATCTCTTAAATAAGAATTTTAAATTTAGGGTTTAGGATACGGGGGGGTTAGGTTTAGATGTTACCGGGGGGGTTAGGGTTACGCTGCGGGCAGGGGGGTAGGTTTAGGTACCACAATGGGGGGGGTGTTAGGTTTAGGCACCAAAGGGGAGTGTTAGGTTTAGGCACTAACAGGGATGGTTAGAGTTAGGCTTCAGGGAGGTTGGGTTAAGGTTAGGATGCAGGAAGGGAGGGTTAAGGTTAGGGGGTGAAGGGAGGAGGGTTAGGATACTTACCGAGCCCCTATCAGGATTCTGAGCATTGGGATGCAGCTGTCACTCTTCTGACCGCCGGCATCCCGACTGCTGGTCTCCCGTATGTATTTCGTTCATACACACTGAACAACCATCATCTGTCATCTGGCTGTGAGTCCCGCTGGCTCCCCACGGCCTCTGCTACAAGTGTACAGGCGATTGGCTAACTGCCCGTTCACTCTCCTTGGCTTTTTACCTTTTTTGTTACATTACAACCTGTAAATTATTTTATTTTTTTATCTGAATTTTATGTGATGGATCTGCACAAAATAGTTAATTTGGTGAAGTGAAATGAGAAAAATATATATAAAAAAAGAATCTTTATATATAAAATTCGGAAAATTGGCATGTGCATATGTAATCACCCCCTTTGCTATGAAGCCCCTCAAAAGTTCTGGTGCAACCAATTACCTTCAGAAGTCACAGAATTGGTGAAATAAAGTCCACCTGTGTGAAATCTAAGTGTCACATGATCTGTCAGTATAAACACACCTTTTCTGAAAGGCCCCAGAAGGCCCCAGAGGCTGCAACACCACTAAGCAAGAGGCATCACACCATGAAGACCAAGGAGCTCTCCAAACAAGTCAGGGACAACGTTTTTGAAAAGTACAATTCTGGGTTGGGTTATAAAAAAAATATCCCCTGGAGCACCATCAAATCCATCATCATCAAATGGAAAGAACATGGTACCACAACAAACCTGCCAAGAGAGGGCCGCCCACTAAAACTCACAGACCGGGCAAGGAGGGCATTAATCAGAGAGGCAGCACAGAGACAAAAGTTACACCCTAAAGGGGCTGCAGAGTTCCACAGCAGAGACTGGTGTTTCTGTGCATGTGACCACAATAACCCGTACACTCCATAGAGCTGGGCTTTATGGAAGAGTGGCCAAAAAAAGGCTTGATAAACATAAGAAGACACGATTTGAGTTTGCCAAAAGGCATGTGGGTGACTCCCCAAATGTATGGTGGAAGATGCTCTGGTCAGATGAGACTAAAATTTAACTTTTCAGCTGGCAAGGAAAACCCTATGTCTGGCGCAAACCCAACACATCCCATCACCCCAAGAACACCATCCCCACAGCGAAACATGGTGGTGGCAGTATCATGCTGTGGGGATGTTTTTCAGCAGCTGGGACTGGAAAACTGATTTGAGTCAAGCGAAAGATGGATGATGCTAAATACAGGGATATTCTTGAGCAAAACCTGTTTCAGTCTGCCTGTGATTTGAGACTGGGACGGAGGTTCACCTTCCAGCAGGACAATGACCCGAAGCATACTGCTAAAGCAACACTCGAATGGTTTAAGGGAAAACATTTTAAATTTGTTGGAATGGCCTAGTCAAAGCCCAGATCTCAATCCAATTGAGTATCTGTGGTCAGACTTGAAGATTGCTGTTCACAAGCGGAAACCACCCAACATGAAGGAGCTGGAGCAGTTTTGCCTTTAGGAATGGGCAAAAATCCCAGGGGCAAGATGTGGCAAGCTCATAGAGACTTATCCAAAGCGACTTGCAACTGTAATTGCTTCTAAAGGTGGCTCGACAAAGTACTGGCTTTAGGGGGGTGAATAGTTATGCACGCTTTTTTTTCTGTAATGTTGTCCTAAATGTTGTTTGATTCACAATATAAAAAGAACACAACTTCACAGTTGTAGGCATGTTCTGTGAATGAAATGATGCACACCTTCAAACAATCCATTTTAATCCCAGTTTGTGAGGCAACAAAACATGAAAAATGCAAAGGGGGTAAATACTTTTGCAAGGCACTGTAGCTGCAGATATATCTGCCATCAGCTGTGCAGCACAACTGGCACAATATGTCTGTGAATTACGTCGGTCACAGGCATATCGCTCGTACACACTGGCCGATGGGTACACGATATATTGGACGATCAATTGATCGGCCAATATATCTGCCAGTGTGTACCAAGTTTAAGGGATTTCAACACAGAGCATTCTTCTGGACTAAAGGTGGGTACACATCTGATAGTTATATCTGCAGATCGACTGATCTGCAGATATATATGCAGACTGTGCAAAACATATGTTCTGCATATAGTCTGCACAATCCATCGTGACTGACATCACCACTGACCCGTGCAGCAAGTGTACGGGCGGTCACCTGACCGCCTGTACACACAGCACAGCCGACGCTATATGCCTGTGAACGATGTCATTCACAGACATATCACTGGTACACACTGCCTGAGGCACACACAATATATTGGGCGTTCAATTGAAAGGCCGATATGTCGGCCAGTGTGTACACGGCATTATGTTATCTTAGAACCTTTTGGCAGAGTTAGCTGGTTTACATTCAGTATCGACTAATCTGAGGAAGGGCTTTAAGCTTGGATTGGATGATTGAGGGTCAAACAAACTGGGTTTTTTAAAGACCTTCTTATCAGACTCAGAATTAGGTTGCATTTTACCATCAAAGAATTCCCTAAGTCTCAATTTTAAAATGATAAATGGACCATTAAAAAGAATCAAATTTACAAGTTGGAATAAAAGACAACCCTTTACACAACAAAGACGTTCCGCTTTAGACAAATGTTGATTGGACAGGTTAAAGATTAACTCCTCATGCCTCTCTTTCTTCTTGGTCTGCCTTTGCTTCTTCCGACCCCCTATCCTCAATTGTGGTCTCCTAGTCCTTCTAACGGACCCCCACTTGTGTATCTCGTACCCGAGACCTAAAAAAGAGGAACCAGATGGTGAGAGGCTGTTGGCAGATTCAGCAGAGGAATCAAGAGCATTTGGAAAATAATAATTAAAAGTTTAGTCTTTATGTCAGCTTTACATTTTCTAACATTATTTAATTAAGGTATTTCCGGGTAGTAGTCACAAAATAAAATAGCTAGTGTAGTTGGGAAGCAATTTTTATTTCCAAACATGTAGCAATCCTAGGGTTTAGTTTGTGGAAAAACAGAGGCATCATTTACTCAATGATTTGCCAGTTATACACAGTCATGCTGTCTGAGTTACTCGCTATTGGCCCCAAAGTTTTTCTATGAGAAACATGAGGAAGTCATAGCAAGTGTTTGAAAGTGTTCGCCATATGCATCCAGGCCAGATTGAACGCGTTGATCCATGTTATGGAAGGTTTAACCAACATATTGGGAGTCACAGTCTCAATTTCCCATTAAGGGCCATATTCAATTAGTGGTGAAAATGGACGTTATCATTAGGGTGGGTGTTTAAAGGGTTGTGAAAGACATCGCCAAATTTTTAGCCAAAAATAGGGATTTTGCATATTTTTTTCTCCTTGTCTTTGATGGAGAAAACTTTTCTTCAGTTTTTTTTTTTTTCGCTTGTTGCCGTTTTCACCTGTTTTAATTTAATTCCGTTTTTTTGTGGCCAAAAAAATTCAGTTTTCGCCGATAATTGAATACGGCCCCAAATGTTTTCTCTCAATAAACACAGACACGATGAATGTGGATGCTTCTACACAACACCACTGTCAGAAGCAAGAATATCTACTGACTAGCAGTGGTGGCTCCAGAGGTGGGGCTGCAGCGCAGTCCAAAATTCAAATAGGGAAACCACACCAACTGCCATCCTCACTGTCATCCTCACTGGCAGTTGGTGTGGCTCCCCTATTTGAATTTTTGACTGCGCTGCTGACTTGGGTGGTGAACAGTTGGCCTTCACTGCGCACATGCATGAACAGCTGGCCTGGATGCTAATGGCGAACATTTTCAACACTTGCTATGGGGTCTATTTACTAAGCAGTGTTAGGAGAGTGAAAAGTGATAAGGTGCCAACCAATCAGCTCCCAACTGTCATTTTTCATACACAGTCTGTGAGATGGCAGTTGGGAGCTGATTGGCTGGCACCTTATCACTTTTCACTCGGTCTCCTAACACTGCTTAGTAAATAGACCCCTATGACTTCCTAATGTCTGACTTCCTAATGTCTGACTGACTTAGTAAATAGACCCCTATGACTTCCTAATGTCTGACTTCCTAATGAAGGTATGTCTGTGTCACATTTCACTAAATTATATCAAATAACTTTAACAGTTATAAGAAAAACTTTGGGGCCAATAGCGAGTGAAACACCCTGTATAACAACATGAGTCTAAAATCTGATTGACTTATTCCTTTTCCGAGTAGATTATAGGGTTTGTTTTTGCTTTTTTGCAGTGATGCTGTAATGCAAATCCTATTTTTAATAGCAGGAATAGATGGTGCAGATTGCTTCCAAAATGTAGCAATCATACAGTCCGTGGCATGTAAAAAATTAAATGGCAATTTGTTGAAACCTCTGATGAGCTGAGGAATAGGTACAAGAGTAAGTTACTCACTTTAGACAGTGCTATACACAGAGATAATTAAAGGTGCGTACACACTAGACGATGTGCTCACTATGCAATATCGTGAGCGATTTTCCTTGAACTCTCCCCGGCAGTCCTGGACACGAATTGGTGTTTAAAAAGTGTCCAATTTGACCAACGATCTGACAATCTATTGTGCATCGTGTACGATTTCCAAATCGTGAGATTGTGCACGATAAATCATTAGTTTATCAAACGCCTGACGATGATCTGCAAGATTTCAACTAAATTTAAATAATGGGCGGGCTTAACTAGTGGGTATATAAAGCAGGAGCCATTTTAGGTCTGGGTAGTTCTGCTCTGTGACTATTGAGGCTTGGTGTATAACTGATGAACGCTGTACATTGCTATTGTGCTCTGCTTTGTTTTGCCTGGCTTAACAAAGTGTGTTTTCTTGCATTCTATCCTGCATTTTGTGCTGATGCATCCCTATCGGTATAGAGTTCTGCTCACCTATGCTGGGGCTAAGGTGGTGAAGGAGAGGGCCCAGCAAAGGAGGAGAGCATACTGGACCAAGGAGTGGTTGCTGCAGAGGGATACTCGCTCTCGCATGTCCCTACTGATGGAGATTCGGGAGAACAATCCGGACGACTACCGCAACTTCCTGCCCATGGATGACGCCACCTTCCAGGAGTTGCTGCATCTAGTGACCCCCTATATCCAGAGGCAGGATACTAAGCTGCAGAGGGCTAGCCCTGCTGAGGAGAGGCTGGTGATTACCCTGAGGTACCTGGCTACAGGAAGGAAGTTTGGGTCCCTCATCTCCCCTCTGGTTTGGGCATCATCATCCCAGAGACCTGCAAGGCTATTGTCAAAGTACTGCAGTACCAGTTTTGCAAGGTAAGAAAAAAAATACACTACTGTACACATTTATTTCTTGTGAAAGAAAAAATGTTTTATTTTATTTGTTTTGCTTTTTATAAATGTAGAAAAGTGGTGTAGAAACACTTTAAAACAGTGTAACGTTTGCTGCCAACATGGCTGCGTGCAATAAAATAGTTATTAATGACCACACTTTAAAATATGCAATACCAACATGGAAAAAACATCTGTTAAAATGCATTTTTTTTTAAGCTGTATATGCATTTATAATGGAATAAAAGGCAATTATCAACAAGTTTTGTCAGTCCCAATAGCTATGCTGCTCTATGATATGTGTTGGTTCAGACGCTGGATTGAATAGGCCAAGAAACACATGGCGCAAGTACAGATTGTGGCCCCGGCTTCCAACAATCTGTCCTTACACCATGTGTTTAGTAGTGGCAAACGCAGTATTTTTAGAAGGGGGTTTCCAAATGCTTGATTTTAGAGTGAGTGTGGCCAGTCCATGAAGTGGGTATAATTAGCACTTATCCAGCTTTAATATGTGTCATACAAAATGTAATGTGCTTCATAATTCCAGCATATCCAGGACCAGCGAACACAGTAAGCATTAAATGTGGCAGTAGGGCCATCCTGCCTGAGCTAAATGTTTTTATTTCAGATGTGGGCACCATTCCAGAGCATTGGAGCAAGTCTGGGAGTCTGGGGGTGCAGCAGAAGAACCTAGAACTACCCTGGGCATATATGTACATATTGGTCTTCTTTTGCACTGAATAGTGTATTATACAGTATTAATAATTAACCCTACTGATGGTCTATAGCATTGCAACAATAACAGTTCATGTTTTCCAGATCTCCTAGTTGGTGCACAGGTGTATTTAATACTGGCTGACACATGTTAAATGATCAACAAGGGGTGCTATTTATTTAATTTGTGATACTGAGAAGAACATGCAGCACTAGTAACATTCTATTATATTACTATTTCTATTGTGGTTATGGCAGTGGTTCCCAAACTTTTTTGAATCACGGCGCCCTAGTGCATCAGCATTGTTTTCATGGCACCCCTAAGCCAAAAGTTTGTTACTGAGAAATTCAGAAAAAAAATTAGTAAAGTGAAGTAAATTGTGCTTACCTGTCATCCTTAGGGTCAGTTATGCGATGGTGGACAGGTTTGTGCTTCTGTTTGTCCACATATTTACATTACATTGAACATAATTAATTTGATTTGGTGCTGGTCCACCAATCTGAGGCACCCCTGCAAGTGTCCCGAGGCACCTCAGGGTGCCACAGCGCACAGTTTGGGAACCACTGGGTTAATGGCTGGGGAGGGGGGTTTCCAGGGATCCGGAAACCCCCTCCCCCTGCGTTTGCTTATGTTTAGTGACCGTGTCCAATCAATGTCGTCACCAACATGTACCATAGAGTAGCTATTAGGAAAGATAAAATCTGTTGATACTGAAGCCAACAACAACACTGAAACTCATAAATAAATTATCCCTTTCTGGAATTTACATAAAATGTAATAAAAGTCAAATATCAACAAGGTTTATCAGTCCCAATAGCTATGCTGCTCTATGATATGTGTTGGTTCAGACGCTGAATTGAATAGGCCAAGAAACACATGGCGCAAGTACAGATTGTGGCCTCAGCTTCCAACAATCTGTCCTTATGCCATGTGTTTAGTAACCGTGCCCAATCAGTGTCGTAACCAACATATACCATAAAGTGTCTATTAGGAAAGATAAAAATTGTTGATAATTGTATAAAAAAATAAAATGAAACATTTACAGGTTCGTAAAAGCCAAGAATCTCCTCCTCCAATTCTAAAAGTTCGCTATAAATAGCCTGGCTTGAGGTAGACGGGTTAGTGGGTGGGGGAGTAGGCTGTGACTGGGTGGGAGGCATCACAGTGGCGGTAAGGGGAAGGTGGGCAGGGATGAGGGTCAGCAATGTACGTAGTTGGCGATAAATGATTTCTCATCGCCCTGATGACCAACTCGTACACCAGGGGCTGAAATTACAGCTGCATTTCCAGCCCCATCTGATGGATGGAGCTATTAATGTGAGATGTGAAGTGATCTAGGTGGTCGGGGGGCCTTCTTAAGACCACTTCCGCCTGACGCAGAAATTCATCTGCAGGCTCCATGGATGGCTGCCTTCTTCCCATTTGTCACCTTTTTTTCGGGGGGGTTGGTGGTGCAGTTGGTGGGCATGGGGACAGAGAAACATCCCAATCACTTTTACCGATTCCACTTAAGTCCGGAGTCCCAGCCAAGTCCGGTTCTTGGGTGGGAGAAAAATAAAATAAAAAAAAATAATGTTGATGTTGTAACCAATATTTCCTTTTTTTCTAGTTTCCTACATCCATGGAGGAGAGGCAGACCATCGCTGAAGACTTTGATCGGCGGTGGAATTTCCCTAACTGCGAGGGAGCCATCGATGGGAAACATATTTGCATCACCCCACCTGCCAACAGCAGATCCTACTATTCTAACTACAAGAGGTACTTCAGCATCATTCTCATGGCGGTGGTGAATGCAAATTACGAATATGTCTTTGTGGATGTTGGCAAGAATGGCCGTGCTTCAGATAGTGGGTCGTTCAAACCCTCAGGCGGGGTGCCTAATCCTAACCTCCCCTGGGGGTGCCTAACCCTAACCCTCCCTTCCCGTAGCATAACCCTCCTGGGGGGTTGCCTTACACTAAGTCCCCCCCAGGAGCCCCTAACCTAACCCTCCCCCCCCTCACGGCTGTCCACACCCGGCGCCTGGCTTACCTTCGTTCGGTATGCCGGGCGTTGGGCTCCCGGCATAGGTATAATGACAGGCAGCAAGATTTCGACACCTGTCATTAGTCCCCTGCCGGGATTTCACAGTCGGGAAGCTGGCGGTTGGCATTTCGACTGCCGGCTTTTTTTACTGCATCCCATACACAAGAGGATTTGGTGTGGAATGGTGCACAGTGGGTGGGTCATGCATTTAATACACATAGGTGGACAGTAGGTGGGTCATGCATTAATAAACACATTGGTGGTCAGTGGGTGGGTCATGCATTACACATTGGTGGTCAGTGGGTGGGTCATGCATTACACATTGGTGGTCAGTGGGTTGGTCATGCATTAATAAACACATTGGTGGGTCATGCATTGGTGGGCTGGTTTGCATACATTGGTAATCAGCTGCACTATCTATCATACTCACCAAAATAATAAGGTACACGCAATCAGGTGAGCCAGCTACTGGAATCGCGTCCGTCTCCTTCCAAGCCACGATGCTGCACAAAATGGAAACAGGGTGTGTCCAGGGATATGTCAGTCAAGTAATGCTGATTGGACGATAGATTGTGAGTGCCAACTGTCGAAGCCGGATAATTGGCTAAGACAGAATCTGTTAGAATCGGAATCTGCACGATGCCATCTTGTGAATGGCAAACAAGATGCCATATTGCAACTGATTGCAAAAAGCCATTTTTGCTACAACTAAAAGTCCTTACATTAAATATTCAGTGATGACAAGACAAGTTTTGTTGATTTGTCTGTGATGAATAATTAAAGAATACACAAAGATATGGTGAGCGTTTGCTCTGCATACAAAACAGTATGCCTATGAAAATTGAAGTATAATACAGACACTGATACATACCTCCCAACATGACCCTCTCCAGGAGGGTCACAATGCTCTGGTCCTGGACTTGCCTGGTAAGAGGTGAGGCTGCAGCGCAGTTCAAAATTCAAATAGGGGAGCCTCACCAACTGTCATTTCACACACTGCCAAATATCACTGGCTGGGACTCACTGGCAGTTGGTCTGACTCCCCTATTTGAATTTTGAACTGTACTGCAGCCCCACCTCTGGAGCCTCCACCAATCATAAATTGCCAGGGAAGTCCAGGGCCAGAGCATTGTGTCCCTCCTGGAGAGGGTCATGTTGGGAGGTAGGCGTGTACTGAAGGTGGATTTAGGAACAATTGTTAGATGTCTAAGCTATCATTAGCCATTGTAGGCCTGGTATCTAATGTTGATGTGGTTAAGAAGAAATTAATTGTATTCTAAATAAACCATTGTCTTTAAGTATGATGCTTAAACAAACTAGCTTTTACATTTGTGATTTCATCAAGCATCATTTGCCACCTGTGTAAAATCATTGCCTGTCATTTTGTAGTCCAGACAAGTAATAATAAAATATGCCAAGTGATACATAGATAGATATATATATTAATTCATGATATATACATGCATGCACATAGACAATCGCATGTGTATCCACAATGCGTGCACATATATACACAGTTGCTATTGCAGATATAAACACACACAGCGCACCTTTTACGCTGTGCTCAGACGCACAACACATACTTACATATAATCATAAATACACACGCACTCATAAAAGGTTCCTGCAAATTATGGTTTATATTAAAGTTATTAATTATGATGTAAAATGTATGTATTTGATATTAATGGTATAGAACATCGTAGACATTTCATGTTTGGTACTGTACTGATACCTTGTCTATTTCCAGATACCCGGTTATATCGGCAAGGGAATCGGATCATGCGTTCGGGAGTTATGGACCATATTGAGTTATTGGTTGAAATATAAAACTCTGTATGCTGAGCCTGTGGTTAATTTAAATCAATTAAAGAAAGACAATACAACCTGGAGAAGTGGGACATACCCCTAGTGAACTGTCCTATGAACTACAGTGTACTACAAAGACCAAGAGCAAGAACCAATGGAATTATGTTTGTCCGTCTACATTGCTGTTATCATGATCTGTTCGGGTATATAGCCTGTGTCCTGACCCAATTAGGAGCCATTATTCATGGATGACCGCAGGCTTCTGGATTGATGACTGTAACTGGGACCAGCGCACTGGCTCATGTATTGACTGTACCATAATGAATGTAACCTTTGCACTCATTGTTTAGATCAAAGTGCTAAGTACCTTTTTTCTTTGTGAATAATAACTTTTGTGCTTCGGAAACCACAATCGAGGTCTGAAAGTGTTTATTTTTATGTGCGACTATTCATAACGCTAAATAGCGTCTTCTAAGGTATAGAGGTTTAAGTAGGATTCCATGGAGGTTTAAGTATGATTCCATACAACACACGTACGATCTGCACAAAATTGTGTATGAGATTGGCAAATCTTGCCTGCAGTAGGCAAGATCTGAAGATGCGATGTATGACCAGTGGGTAAGCCTCGCGCATCGGCACAGTGATCGTGAGTGGACACTCACGATTTGGACATATTTTACATGATTTGTCGTTCCAAAGCATCGAAATCAGGTGAATCATGTAAAATATAATCTAGTGTGTACATACCTTAACAGTACTGCAGCCTATTTGAACCAGGAGCTTGAACTGTCAGGACTACTGCCCTGTTCGCTTAACCTTGACACATAATAGCCAGGGCCGGTGCAAGGTTTCCGGACGCCCTAGGCAACATTTCACCAACCGCCCCTGCTCCTTCCAATTCATAATATGCCACGCATCAGACTACCCAGTTACATAATATGCCACACAGCAGTGTCCCAAATTCATAATATACTATATAGAGTATTACACACAGCAGAGAGTCAAAATCCTAATGTACCTTATAACACTGCCGCAAATTCAGAATATGCCACACAGCTGTACCACAAATTCATTATATGCCACTCAGCCATGGATTATGCGATTCATTTATTTTTTGTGGACTAAGCGGCGCCCTTAGGCGGCTGCCTAAGGTTGCCTAATGGTAGCACCGGCTCTGATAATAGTGCTTATTGCTCAAGGGATGACTACACTCCTTTTTATTGCACTTATTTATCCATATTCTTGCTTTAAAAGTAAAGGAATTTTTATTTAAATTTTAGGGTCCAGTGTAGCCAGACTCTAAGTTCTTTTCTAGTCCCTCAGAGGACCTATGTAATTATAAGAAAAGACAATAGACCAAATGTTTTGGAAGAGTAGCCACCAGTGAGCAACATCTACATTGTAATTTTTGGTGGGATGGGCGCTGTTGCTGGAGGCAATCCTATTCCCTAAATCAAAGGTTGTAGATCATAGATTCCTGCAACCAATTTGTTCTTTGTAAAACTGCCACATAGCAACAGCTGGTGGACAGACTCAACACGTCCCTGGAAGTTGCTCTGAGAAATCTGATCTTTTCTTGATGTTTCCAATATTGTTATGCAAATGACCGCATTGATGACTAATGAGCCAAATGAGCCTTGCGCATAAATGTTTATAGGGAAAGACCTTCTTAGGTGCCTTCATTTTGCAACTCCAGTCAAAAAGCGACCTAAGTAGTGTCAAAACCTACATTGTAGACACAATTCATTCTGTGAAAGTTGAGGGTATATCAGAGTGTGAGGAAAAATGTCCTAGCTAATTAGAGAGTATAGTTTGTAATTTGCAAATGTACATGCGGATGAGTAGCTTGCCGCATACATGACAGTTTGAAGAGGAAAGACTGTGGGGCTGCTTTAGATGCAGCCTCTATCATGTCACAAACAATCTATATTCTAGGGTACAGTGTTTTACTCTTTGGTACTATTAGGGAGACGGTACGAATTACCTGGGTCCAGGCTTGTTAGTGGGGCCTGGGTCTGCACCTTCTCCATAAAACTTCTTACCTGTCAACGGCTGCAGCCCCTCTCCCCAGACCAGCACCTGCTGCTGTGCTCTGGGCTGTGGAGGGTCCAGGGAGGCTGCAGCCGCTAAGCAACACCAGTCTCTATCTGCCCTCATGATGTGCAGGGCAGATCACTTGCACTGATCACCCCCCCCCCACCCCCCCCCCCCTGTATTTGCCACTGACTGAGGAGCATGTGAAACTTCCCTGTGCAGTGTATGGCACCAGCCATAATTTCTTCAGTCCAACTCTGCACAGGGCCGCAACTAGGGGGGGGCTGGAGGTGCACGTGCACCGGGTGAGCCGCTGTACCTGGTGCCAGTGACCTCCAGCCCGGCACTGCAGAGAGGCTCCAAGCCGGACGTCCGCTGGTAATATTTATTACCAGCGGGCGCCCGGCTCCTTCTCTGCAGCGACGCGGTGTAGCCGGAGCCGGAGGCTGGAGTTCTCTCCCGAACTCCAGCTTCCGGCTCTCCCCACGGGCACTATGGGGGAGACGTCATGACATCTCCCCCATAGTTCCAAGGAGCAGCCGGCGGACCGGACGCGACGCTGGATGCAGGAGCGGGGTTCAAGGTAAGTATTTTTTTTTTAATAAGCTGCACTACAGGGGCATTATTATGGGGGCAGGGGCATTACCACAGGGGCATTACTATGGGGGCATAGGCAATAAGGGGCATTACTAATGGGGCATGAGCACTACAGGGGCATTACTATTGGGGCATGGGCATTACAGGGGCATTACCACAGGGGCATTACTGTGGGGGCATGAGCACTACAGGGGCATTACTGTAAGGGCACTACAGGGATATTACTATGGGGCATGGGCAATACAGGGGCATTACTATGAGAGCATGGGCACTACAGGGGCATTACTATGAAAGCATGGGCACTACAGGGGCATTAATATGGGAGCATGGGCACTACAGGGGCATTACTGTATGGTGGGCACTACAGGGGCATTACTATGGGGGTATTAACATATGGGCATTACTATGGGGGCATTACAATATGGGCACTACTGCAGGGGGAATTACATGGGGGGGCGCCAAATTACTGCCTTGCCCCTGGTGACAAAAATCCTAGTTTCGGCCCTGCTCTGCATAACCCAAACTTCTGTTGACCCTCTCTGAACATTGCTTACATGAGGACGCCCGGTTGTAGCCCAGTTATGTCTCTTCAGTGGCAAGTGTTTGAAATGACTATGACTCACATTCACTTGTACTTGTGTAAGTTTGGTCCCAGAACATGTGCAGTGCAAAAAACACAAAAGCCTGTAGAAATTGACGTGGGGGGGTACATTTTCCAAAGTGAGAATTTTTAGAAGTGAGTTTTAAAAGTGATGTTGCCCATAGCAACCAATCAGATTCAAGCTATTATCTTCTAGAAGGTGCTAGATAAATGTTAAGTAGAATCTGATTGGTTGCTATGTGCAACATCACTTTTAAAACTCACTTCTAATAACTCTCACTTTAGTAAACTTACCCCGGTGTGTACGTTTTTTTATTCCATGTATTTAAAACTAAGTGCACTTGGAAAAAAATGTCACGAAAGAGCATTTCTGCTGTTTTGTACTTTAATAACAAACATAATTAATGAGCAAGTACGTGTATAGGAAAGGCTGTGTAGTACGTCAATGACTAATATGCCTGGAGTAACTGGGGTGTTGATTCTTAAGGTGCCCATCCACTAGACAACTAAGTTAAGCGATTGAACGATAACAATATCATTATCGTTCATTCGTTCATAAATTGTTTGCAAATTGTTTGGCCCGCTGGTCATTTAGACATCTATCATCGGGCAAACATGCTGGACAATCTGACGATATCGTCAGGTTCAGCATTTTTGCAGATGATTGATGTGCCTACACTGAACGACTGCTCATTCAGTGTAGGCACATCACAGACTGACAAACGACTGCACAATGACAATGTCATAATCGTGCAGTCGTTTTCATGTCTTCTAGTGGATGGGCACCTTAAGCTACGTACAGTATGACCATTTTTCCATGCATATTTGTATCAAATGCATTTAGGTTGGTAGGGTAATATGGTAAGCAATATTTGCTCATTTTTCTGTGGTGCAAAGAAAACTGAGCAAAGATATTGGTCACAAAGCCTGACTATTTGGGATGAGCACACTGCTTATGAATGTAGAGAAAGGAAATAAAAAAGAGTCATTACAATTACTTTGAATCCCTGCTAGGTACTGCTGTTTTGAGGAGATATTTGTGGAGTTGTTCCTGGTACCTTTATAGTGCATGGGGGTGTAACAGTGAAAGTTGTGGCAACAGGGACAGGTACTGCAGGCCAACATGGGGTTAAGGCTATTCACACTGAAAGGAGGTCCAATGACTGGTGAGAGGGTGGAGACCTCAGATGGATAAAACCTGGAAGCATTCCTGATAGCAGCCTCTTTACAACATTTTTTTTTCAAGGACAGGATATCCCTCTGGATGTAATATAAGTATCAGAGCTTTGTCAATCTGCCTGTGCTGTATCCCTTTCCCCTTCTTTTCCTGTCTCCACTGCTCACCTCTATGTGTGGCCATTTTCATTTGGCCCCTCTTTTTCTAAATGTGTTTTTATGCATATGAAAATCCTTTAATATTAGTGGTCAATTCCAATTGAAATCCAAATAGTGTTTGTAGATTAACTCTTTTCTAGTTTGCTTGTTAACCCCCCAGTGGCAAACGCAGGATTTCTAGAGGGGGGTTTCCAAATGCTTGATTTTAGAGTGAGTGTGGCCAGTCCATGAAGAGGGTATAATTAGTACTTATCCAGCTTTAATATGCATCATACAAATTATATTATGTGTCATAATTCCAGCATATACAGGACCAGTGATCACAGTATGCCATTAGATGCGGCTGTAGGTCCATCCTGTCTAAGCAGAATGTTTTTTTTTCAGATGGGGCACCATTCCAGAGCATTGAAGCAAGTCCGAGAGTCTGGGGTAGCAGAAGAAGAACATAGAACTGCCGTGGACATATATGTACATATCGGTCTCCTTATGTACTGGATAGTGTATTATTATACAGTATTAATAATTAACCCTATTGATGGTCTATAGCAGTGCATCCCTAACAGTGCATGTTTTCCACATCTCCTAGTTGGTGCACAGGTATATTTATTACTGGCTGACACATTTTAAAAGATCCACAGGTGTTGCTAATAATTTCATTTGTGATACTGAGAAGAAGATGCAGCACTAGTAACATTGTATTATATTACTATTTCTACTGTGGTCATGGTGTGTGCAGGGGAGGGGGGTTTCCAGGCAGACGGAAACCCCCCCTGCGTTTGCCTATGAACCTCCCTGCCCTCAGCTCTTTAATTTTGTCTTTGTCCCCATCCACAGTTCAGTTACATCCCTGGTGGCCCATGCCTGGGCATAGCAAAGCATGGAGTGTCCTTTGCACTGGGGTCCATCATGGTCTTGAGGTGAGTGCATTCTAGATAATTAAATGCGGATGCTACCTATGTGTGGAGAGTGGTACTCTCCAAATAATAATGTTTCTGCTAACGTCTCTGCCTACTCTTGTGTGATTCAGGACGATGTCCAGGAGCATCTTAGCAATGGATGGACTTACCAATAAGGACCTGGTGACTACAGCTGTCAAAATCTTGGTAGCAGATACCCATCCTCAACTGTTGGTCACACATGCTGGCCGCCTGTCTCCCATCCCAGAACATGAATATGATCATGTTCAATCCTTTGATGAATTGTCTTGGTTCAGCAGCTCTGGTAGCGCAACTAGGTCTACCGACCACCTCATGCACTTGCTGTGAAAGGGCACAAGAGCATGCGTACATCTGCCATGGTGAGAGTAGGTGATGTGGCTGAGCAGGAGGATACCAGAAATTGGTGTGACAACACAGTCATTAAGTGGGTTTTGCAATGCAGGGCCCGCGAATCACCTAGGAGGAGTAAAACAGCTTTGAGGTTAAATAGACATGCAGAGTGGCCCTTGGGGTTGCCAAGAGAAAAGCAGGTAGTGGCGAGAAGGCATATAGTACCTTTATTTTGCTGGATGAGGGAGATATTGGTTTACTCCTCCTGCTACTTGTAAACCAGACCAGGTGAGGACTTAAAATTACATGCATATGATACATGACATGCGGGCCAAAGCAGAGGCAGGGTCCTCGTTATTATATGAGACATTAATGGCAAAGTTGGATGTGGAGTCTGCCTTGCAGCTCCTGTCTCTACACCCCTCTTCTTTTCTATTTATGGCTTCCAGATTACAGGACGGATTTTCCATTGACAAGTGCTTGCCTATGGGCTATGTGGTCTTGTTCCCTTTTTTAATTTTTTTATTTTAAATTCTTGCACTTTCTGCACTGGGCAGTTCACGTGGACACAGGGCACCATGGGGTAGCTGAGTACCTTGGTGATTTTTTATTTGTGAACTCTGCCACTTCACTGGGTTGTGAGAAACTGTTTGTCTCAGCCAAGGCCCTGTTTTGGCAGTTAGGGTTGCTTGTGGCGCATGACAAAACAGAGGGACCCACTAGCTGTCTCTCTGACTTGGGCATCAAAGTCAATTCTGTGGTGGGGTGTTACAGGCTACCACCGGACAAGGTTAGCAAGCTTCAGGCCTTGTTAGAGGATAAGTTACATCCCACTAGGCATGACCAGTCCCTGCTTGGCCTCCTTAATTTCATGTGCAGGCTTATGCTCATAGGCAGGATCCTCTGCCGGTGACTAGAGAGGGCCCCGGTGAGCACTAGGTCGCCATATCTTGTGCACCTGTCCATGAATATTTGGGGGAATCTGGTAATGTGGCAGGTTTTTCTGCACAATTTCAATGGGATCCAAACATGGCAAAAGGAGAAATTGGCAAGCTCAGAGCTACAGATATTCACAGATGCAGCTTGGGGCATGGGTTTTGGGGACTTACTCAGGGGTCATTGGTGTGTAACACTTGGCCCCCTGACTGGGGGATAGACTATTTAACCAGGAACCTATTGGTGCTGGAGCTTTTCCCCATAGTGATTGTCGTAGAGCTCTGGGCCAAAATCTTGTGAGACATGCATATCATGTTCTGGTGTGACAACTTGGGGGTGGTTCATGTGATTAGCAACAAGCATGCTGCTTCAGCATTGTGACTAGTCAGGCACCTAGTGTTGACTTGTCTGTGGAACAATATGTCACAATCAGTGCAGTTCCTCCTCCTTACCCCTGGTGTTGCTCTCTGCCTGAGGTCTGTCTAACACATTCCTCCCTGGTGAGTCTGTGATCTTGCAGCCTGATTACCTAATCAGGCAGTTTTGGGCTGCACCTGGGGGACTGGCTATTTATCTGCTGTTTTGTAATCCGTGCCAGATCATCAGGTCAACCACCTTGACTGTGCTCCTGGTTACCAGCTTTCCAGGATTTTCTAGGTCTGTCTACTGATATTGGAGCATGACTTCCACTTGTGTCTCCCTGTGTAAGCTATCTGGGACTTTTATACTTCATGTCCAGTACTTGCATTTCACCAGCGTTCCAGGACTTGGTCATTCACTTCACATCAGTTATTCAGGACTTTACTTATCTGCATTTACTACATCTGCCTTACATTGACAATCTGCAATATTCAGTATCTATTTATGTGGTGCATTTTTACCTTGGACTTTTGCATTTAGTTCTGCTGTATGTATCCATTCCAGATCCATCTGTCTAGCCTGCATAACGTACCTGTGTTCAAGAATAGCCTGTGCTTATCCACATTCAGTACTCTGTTTATCACCAGTGACTGTTTATCTGCTTACTCCAGAATCCGTTACAAGAAGTGTTGTGTCAGTATTGCTCCATTTAAACTTGACCTTCCTTATTCCTGTATTACACTGTGTGTGCTTAATAAAACTTTATTAACTACATCTGGCAGCAGTGCTAACCTTATTTTGAGTACTTCATGCACACACATTTTGGAAACCCTTGGGAATCGTTACACAGAGAATCTTGTTGCAGATGCTTTGACTTGGTTTCAATTGAATAGGTACCAGCAGCTAGCACCTTCGGCCTGTTCAGCTGGTGAGAAATGTCTGTCTCATGATTGGCAGATCCTCAGGCCACCATCAAAAGCTTTTCAGTTAATTCCCTAGCTCCCACTACATACCGCAACTACAGTACTGCTTGGAAAGCGTCTCTACAGTTTCTAGAGGCCAACACAGGTAAAGCCAGCTGACAGACACTATCAGTGCTGTAACTATACATTTTAGTGCCCTGTGCAAGAAAGAGCATCGGTGCCACCCACTCCCAACTTATTGTAAAACTGGTGGGGCCATGGTGAATGATACTGTGGAAACGTTGACCTGGGCCTCTTGGTCTTGACTAAATCTCAGTTGTTACCCCCCCCTCCCCAAAATCCACCTCTATGCCTCACTCTCTCCAAAATTTACTTTACCTGCCCAGTAATAACCACCCAAACCCCCTCCCTATGCCTCTATTTCATTTGTAATGTAACCTTCCTTAATGATTCTCCTTATGATTCAATGATGAAGTGAATATTACTGACAGTAAAATGTATATCTTTAATATTAAATAACATTGTACAGCACTCACCCCCACTGTCATTGGGTGCTGCACTGCTCCCACACTGCTGCTGCCTGGCCCTATGCTGTAGGCACTCAGTCAGTCCAGGCATAACTCAGTTGAGCTCACTCTGCCTTGCCGTCTCTTCTTCTGACTCTTTCTGAGTCCTGCTTAGTGGATAGTGTCCTGTCCCTGTGCACTGCCAGCCTCATCGCCACGGCCATCCTATTGGCTACTCGGCATAGGGCACTGTGGGAATGGACTGGGAGAGATGTCATGACGTCTCTCCCAGTCCCAAGAGACACTGCAGGAGACAGGAGGAGGACCAAAATGGGCAGGCTGGTTGCAGCACTGCCCACTGCTATCTGGAATGGAAGCAGTGCAGAGAAGGAGCCGGACGCACCACTACTATTATACATTGCAGCGGGCAGTACACAGCAGCTGGCAGTGGCGGCGCACACAAATTACCACAGGTGGATGCGGCTGGTTCTGCCCACAGAGCATATGTGCTCTGTGCCAGCGCACTGGTCACACCACCCTAGCTACGGCCCTGGACACTATTAAACTACATCTGGGAGAGCTACAGTTCAAAGTGTTCTAAGGCATCTGTGGCTGGTGATCCAACAGGTATTTCCATTTTCCTGAAGTTAAAAGGTAGGCGGGGTTTCTCGTCTCAAAGGCTCTGAAAGGCTGGGGTAGATACCAACCAGCAAAAAGAGATGTAAGAAGGCATATTGACCCACAGAGGTTGTTGAATTAGATGGTGGCGGCCAGTAGGGTTGCTAGCAGCCCCTTCGAGGTGGTCGTTTTCCAGGTTTTTTCCCTTTGCTTACTTTAGGGCCTGTCAGATAGGAGAGGTGGTGGCTTCTTCCAGAACCTCAACTGACACAGGTTTGCACTAATGTACTGACTCGGGAGTCAGGAGTTTTATGCAAATTCACCAGTTCAAAACTGATCAGACAAGCAGAGGTCAGTGGACTTCCCTTTTACCTCATGAGAACAATGATATCTGCCCACTCCACTTAGCAACCCATTACCTATCACTAAAGCAAGCCCACAAATTTGTTTGGATGCGTCCCTGACCAAGTTTCAGTTCTTAGCAGTATTCAAGAAGTGTATTTCTGATGGGGTTGGATGTCAAAAACTTTTACTCTGACTCGTTTTGGATTGGAGCGGCAACTACTGCTGCCGCTTCGGGGTTGGCCGTTAGTAACATCAAGTTAAGTGTAAAAGTTATTGTTACATTGATACGGGTGCTCACACTCAGTTGGTGAGTTTGAGGGATCTTCCCCTGAATGTTTGAATGTTTTTTTTTACTCTGGTCGCTATAAATTTGCTAATCCTTCTAATTTGACATGATAGACACAGGGTTTTCTTCACCCCATCCATGGGTTCTGAACCTCATGTGGACACTCATTATAGGAGACCAGCAGGGTTGGGGGTTCTGTTTTCCCGGTTTATTATTATTATTATCCTTTATTTATATGGCACCACAAGGGTTCCGCAGCGCCTTACACAGTACATAAGCATAGTAAATAAACATAGTACATAAACAGTTGAGCAGAACAAGAAAACAGTGTCATACAGTTTAAGACAATGCAAGACAAGTACATGGTATATAAACATTGCTGCAACAGTAGCAGGATGGCAAAAGTCACGGATTAGGTGCTTTTGAGTATTGAGCAGATAATATAAGTAAAGAAAGGATAAGCACAAGAGGAAAGAGGGCCCTGCTCGTGAGAGCTTACATTCTAGAGGGGATGGGCAAACAGACAGGGGTGACACAGATGGGCTAGACAGTGAGCATGGGAAAGAGGGTTAGGATGTACAGTATGTTACTAGCATCTTCCTCCTTTCTTCAGATGCTGGAGACACATGGATCGTGAGCCACTCATTTGTTTTCTGGGCTGAGATCTATGTTAGGGAGAGGGGTATAGTTTGTTTTAAAGATAGGCAGTTGCATACGGTTCAATGGTTAGGTCAGTGGGGTATGCTGTAGGCACAGTTCACTGCAGCTGTTTGGCTGCCCAAATATGGTGGTAATCCAACATGGTGGAACCAGTCTAGGCAGAGTTAGTTACTTAAGTCTGGTTAATGAAATGAAGGCAGATTTGAATGAGCTACATGCTCATCTGCCTGTCATACAACTGGTTTGATTGGATATTAGGCCTGATTCAGACCCACTCGCGAGCGCTTAGCGCTCGTAAGCAGGTCGATGTTGGGCCAGTGCGCATGCGCACGGCGGACCCGACTCCATCGTGCGCATGAACGAGACCCGGATAGCGACTGGTAAGCCATCGCTATGGGTCTCGCTACAAAGGGGGCATGTTGTCGATGGTGAGTGACAGCACGACCCCTTTGGTGGGTGTGCCGGGGGCGTGGCTGGCCAGATGGAGGTGTTCCCATGGGAACGCCTACCGTCTGGGGCCGGCCCCACTGACATCACAAGTGATGTCAGTGCGAGTGCTTTTGGCTCTGATAGAGGCAAAAGCACTCCAGGGCTTGCGGCAGACAAGACCCTACCACAAGGGTCTCGTCGCAAGCCCGACGGTCGCGATGGTCTTGACCATCGCAACCATCTTTTTGGCCGCTCGCTATAGCTGTGGGTGGTCACCCACAGCTATGCGAGCGACCAGGAGGCCGCTCTA
This sequence comes from Taudactylus pleione, assembly GCA_031769625.1. Lineage (NCBI taxonomy): Eukaryota > Metazoa > Chordata > Amphibia > Anura > Myobatrachidae > Taudactylus > Taudactylus pleione. The sequence goes on from JAUIMM010000250.1 coordinate 1,035,237, forward strand.
AAATCAGGAAGGACGGCCCTGATTCACAGCGAGCGCTCTGTCAGAGCGTCTGGCTCTGATTCCGTGCCATTGTCTCTAGGAGGTACAGGTGGGCTTGGTGCAGGCCAGCTATGTATGTAGCAAGTCAGAAGGTCAACCACATGGTAGACAGATTCATGCTAGGTGGCAATGCTGTCCGTCACCATCGCTTGGATGCCACGGTGGAGCACCTCTACAGGGCATCAGAGTGTCCAACAGTGGTTTGTGGATTATCTCCTAGCATGTTTTAGGACATAGGCTGTTTGGTTGGTGGTGGGTTAAGTTCTGAAAGGGTTCTAGCTTTGGTGGGATATTCAATTGCAAACTGGAGTACAATTAATGTACAATGTTATCTATGTGATGAGAGGATCATATGTCCTCTGGGGCCATGTAGTGATAGTGCACATTTACTGATTTTACCTGCCTCAGTATAGACAGTGGACACTTGCCTTGGTATAGGCAGCAGAGTACTTGTAATGTCATGGTCCCATTTGATACTGATGAATCATGAAGGCTCCTCCAAAGCTGATCAATGGCATGGCATACAACTTTTTCATATGGTTGCCCCAAGTCTGTATGCAGACCCCTACATCCATCACTACCCCCTGTTACCTACCTCTCTGCCCTACCCCATGACCATCCTTTCTTACCACTAACTGTCTTCACTACCCCCCTGATCCCCCCTTACTCACCATTACCACTCTGCACTACCCCTCACCCCTCCTTATCCACCATTGCTGCTCTGCACTACCCCGACCCCTCCTTACTTACCACTACCTCTCTGCTCTACCCCCTGACCCCTTTATACTCACCACTACCACTCTGCTCTACCTTACTGACTCATCCATTATCACCACTTCCACTCTGCTCTACCACCTGACCCTTCCATACTCACTTATACCTCTCTGCACTGCCCCCTGACCTCTTCATACTCACCATTACCACTCTCCACTACTTCTCTGACCTCTGTATACTCACCACTACCTCTCTGTTCTACCCCCCTTACCCATTCATACTCACCATTACCCTCTGACCCCTCCATACTCACTGATACCTTACTCTGCACTACTCCCTTGACCCCTCCATACTCACTGATACCACTCTGCACTACACCCTGACCCCTCTATACTCACCGTTACCACTCTGTACTACCCCTCTTACCCATTTATATTCACTTCTACCACCCTGCTCTACCTCCGTGACCCCTCCATACCAACCACTACCTCTCTGCTCTACCTTACTGACTCATCAATAACCACCACTACCCCTCTGCTCTACTCCCTGACCCCTCCACATCTTACTGACTCATCCATAACCACCAGTACCTCTCTGCTCTACATACTGACTCCTCCATATTCGCCAATACCGCTCTGCTCTACCCCCTGACTCCTCCATACTCGCTGATACTGCTCTGCACTACCCCCTGACCACTCCATACTCACTGAGACCACTCTGCACTACCCCCTGACCCTTTCATACTCACCATTACCACTCTGCACTATCCCTCTGACTCCTGCATACTCCCCACTACCTCTCTTCTCTACTTAACTGACTCATCCATAACCACCATTCTCTGCTCTACCCCGACTCCTCCATAATTGCTGATACCACTCTGCACTACCCTCCTGACCCCTGCATTCTCACAACTAACACTCTACACCACTTCTCTGACCACTGCATAGCCAACACAACCTCATTGCACTAGCCCCTGCCTATAACTTACATATTATTGCTGCATTATAAGAAGGCTGTCATGACTCTGGCTAGTTTTTCACCTTTTGCCTTGAGACTTACCCCTGTCAACTGTCCCATGGATCTGTATGTGTAATTTGCCTGGGAGATCTGCTCTGATCATGCTGGCTGCAACACTTCTGTGTATGCATTTGGACTGTGCTCTCCTTTCTACATTGATTATTCACCTGGGTCCTTTCCTGTCTGTGAACACTGCTAGTCTTGATTGGAATCGCAGGTGTAGTACTGACTCTCAGTACTGCAGATATGTTTGCTCCTTCTGCATGTTGTGCTCTTCACCACTCAGAATGCTACTGCCAGACCACCTGAGTGTATTCACCAATTCCTGCGAGACCCAGGGTGTAAAACATCCTCCTCTGATAGCATTCAGGGCCAGAACCTCTCGTTACTTCCCATGGTGCACAGATTGTGTTATTTCTGTCTCTCTGTGTACACATGTATCCCAGGCTCCTGCTAATAGCAATACCTGGCATATCCAGAAATCCTGCTGATTCCCAGACCAGTTCATCTAGTAATCCTGTTAACAGCTATACCTGGCATATCCAGAAATCCTGCTGGTTCCCAGACCAGTTCATTCAGCAATCCTGCTAATAGCAATACCTGGAATATCCAGAAATCCTGCTGGTTCCCAGACCAGTTCATCTAGTAATCCTGCTAACAGCTATACCTGGCATATCCAGAAATCCTGCTCGTTCCCAGACCAGTTCATTCAGCAATCCTGCTAATAGCTATACCTGGTGCATCTGGAAGTGCTGCTGGTTCCCAGACCAGTTCAATCAGCAATCCTGCTAATAGCTTTACCTGGCACATCTGGAAATCCTACTGGTTCACAGTCCAATTCTGCAAGTCTATCTACTGGTTCTCAGTCTAATTCTGCAAGCCTACCTACTGGTACCCCGTCCAGCTCAGCAAGCCTTCCTGCCGGTCCCAGTCCGGTTCCTCCAAGTTTTCTACTGGTTCCACTCCAACGTTACAAGTTTCCTGTTCCTGTCATTTATCATCAAAGGCAGTTCTCACTGTCATACAATTCATATGCAAATAGAGCTATTTACATCATCCATGGTTCCCGTCAAGCCGGTCTCCGCTGAATCCAGTTCAACACCTGAGTCGGGTAACTCTCAAGCACCAACCATGACAAAGGCGTAACCAGCAGCTGAGTGACAGCAAGTTATTTTTGCAAGAGCCAAATAAGTAAAATGGTGATCTAGGTACCACATATGAGTCTATTCATACAGTGCATCCGGAAAGTATTCACAGCACTTTACGTTTTCCACATTTTGTTATGTTACAGCCTTATTCCAAAATGGAATTCATTTTTGTCCTCAAAATGCTACACACAATACCCCATTATGACAATGTGTAAAAAGTTTTTATTTAGATTTTTTTGCAAATTTAATTTAATAAAAAACTAAGAAATCACATGTACATAAGTGTCAGGACTATTTCAGTACATAAAGATAAACTATACTTGCCAAAGTTCCATTGTGGTCATTGGAGGATCTATCCTGGTTACTGGCGTTCATCACGTGCAGTGTGCAGAGAGTTAAAGTGATCATCTGTTTTTTAGATGTCGTCAGGTTGTTGGATTCCTTGATTGCTTATTATTCCAAACCTGATTCTATTTGGGTCACATATTTTGAACTTCCTATGGATCACAGACCTCTAGTATAAAGCCTATTACTAACTATGCCTCATTGTCTGTGCAACGTCACTTTTAGGTCTTCCTTGGACTCCTGCCAGATCCCCGCTGTGCCTGGTGTATGCTGTGGACCTAGCTACATTCCTGCTCGTGTTCCGGTTCAAGTTCTGATACAGGTTATCAGCTGCACTACAGAGCTCAGCAATGCCATTGTCTTTCTGTTGTTATCCTGCTCTATTATTGCTTTTCCATTCTACGCTACACTATTTGGTTTACTTGTTATTATTAACTCATACGGACACTGGGGTTACTTCTTCTACAGTTGTCAACTGCACCATTACAGTCTATCCTCATCGGAACCCCATTACATCGCAGGGCTCAACCCTGCTCCGGACCTTCATCCTGCCGCAGGGCTCATCCCTGCTCCGGACCTTCATCACATCGCAGAGCTCAACCCTGCTCTGGACCTTCATTGTTCCGCAGGGCTCAACCCTGCTCCGGACCTTCATTACGCCGCAGGGCTCAACCACGTTCCGGACCCTAATCACGTCTCAGGGCTCACCTCTGTTCTGGACCCTCATCATGTCTCAGGGCTCAACCAAGTTCCAGACCCTCATCACGTCTCAGGGCTCAACCCTGTTCCAGACACTCATCATGTCTCAGGGCTCAACCCCGTTCCAGACCCTCATCACGTCTCAGGGCTCAACCACGTTCCGGACCCTCATCACGTCTCAGGGCTCAACCCTGTTCCAGACCCTCATCACATATCGGGGCTCAACCCTGTTCCAGATCTTCATTACGTCTCAGAGCTTAACCTTGTTCCGGATCTTGTTACATCTCAGGGCTCAACCCTGTTCCAGACCTCCGTCGCAATACAGGGCTCAACCCTGTTATTGACCTCCACTCTATCCTGAGGCCCTAGCCTCGTGTCGGACTCGGGTTTTCACCACACACCAGTTCAGTGTGTACTTCGAACTTTGTTTCTCACAGGGGCATACCCCTGCACCTGTTAGTGCATGTCATGAACTTTGTGTTATTGAGATTTAACGTGGAACTTTGCCATACAGTTTTTGTTCTTGAATAAATTCTATTTACTTTTATTTCGTGCTAGTGATATTTCATGAAAAGGTCATTCCTAAAACCACCTCAGTTCATACTACCTAGTAAGCCTGACTCTTCCCAGGAGTCTCAAATGTCTGTAGCCGTGACACCTTCATTATGCTGCAGGGCTCAACCCTACTCCGGACCTACATCCTGCCACAAAGCTCAACCCTTCTCCGGACCTTCATTACGCCGCAGGGCTCAACCCTGCTCCAGACCTTCATTACGCCGCAGGGCTAAAACCTGCTTCGGACCTTCATCACATCGCAGGGCTCAACCCTGCTTTGGATCCTCATCACGTCTCAGGGCTCAACCATGTTCCGGACCCTCATCATGTCTCAGGGCTCAACCCTGTTCCGGATCTTCATTACGTCTCAGAGCTTTACCCTGTTTCCGGATCTTGTTACATCTCAGGGCTCAACCTTGTTATTGACCTCCATTCCATCCTGAGGCCCTAGCCTCATGTCGGACTCGGGGTTTCACCCCACACCAGTTCAGTGTGTACTTCGAACTTTGATCCTCATTCAGAGCCGCTCGTAAGCGGCAGTACGCTCGTAGCGTTCCGATGTTGTGAAACCACGCATGCGCCGGTGTTACACTGCGCATGTGCGTACGGCTGATTGCGATCTTTTTTTTAGTCATTCTTCGAATAGCAAACAGGAAGTGACATGTCAAATGTGATTGACAGATCAGGCCATTTTTGGGCGTTGACGGGGGTGGAGATGGGAAAACGCAGGCGTGTCGAGGCATTTTTTGGGCGTACATAAATCATCTCATGCGAACGGCCAATGTGATCGGAACAAGTCATACGTCACTGTCTGATCCACTTTCCGTTCAAACTGCTCGCACAGCTTGTGGTCTGGTATGCACTACCACAATGACGATGGTCTCATCCTCCTTCCCGTGCCTCTTCGATGTTTAATCGATTTATCATTTCTTGCCCGAAAAGCAATCAACTTAGAATTGAAAACAAGCTTGTAATGTGTTTAGCAAATAGTTTTTTTTTAGTAGCACAAAACCGTACGCAGGTGAAATACTCAGCTGCTAATTTCTGGATTAGACAATCAATTAGCGTACCAATTTTTTATTTATTTTTTTTTGCATTTTTTTTTTGGTTTTGTGTTATTGCAACAATATTGTCATCATGTTTGTGTTTTAGCAACATTTTTAATGGGCCAGGAAAATTTGCATCCATTTTGTTTTGGCAAAGTGTTCCTTAAAACTCCTAAATGGTTTTTAACCCTTTGGAATCTGAATTAAAATGAATGTTTTTTGTTTTTGTTTTTTTTTTGGCCGGGATTACCTATAAACCATTTTTAGAATAATGTCACAATACAATGGAGCAGATTTTTAAATGTTTTTATTTTTTAGACATATTTTTATTTTTTCTTGTGCATTTGCCAGTTTTCAGTTCTGGCTAACGTAAAAAAATTTGAAATTAAAATTACAAACACAACAATAGTGGCATTTGCCCAAAAGAAAATAACACACATTAAAAACAATTCACAAGAAAGGAGAGGGAAGTTTTGGCCCTTAAGGAATATGGGGCAAGCACAGAAGGATTTGTGGGAAAATTAGCCAGTGCTGTCATCGCTTTTTGCCCCGTTTGGCCGGGGTAGGGTGGGAGCCTGACCGGGTCCGGGATGTCCTTTGGCTGGCCTGTCCAGAGGCAGATGCTGTGGCCTCTGGACTAGGCAGAGGGCTAGGCACATTTGGAGGGATGGCTGTTGTTGTGCCAGAGGTGGAGGATCCTGATGTTCCGGCAGGAAGGGAGGCCGGCTCCACCATGTGCTGGCGAATGAGCTGCTCCAGGGCATTGGCAATTAGGATGTTGGCCCCGGTATTTTCGGCCAGGGCCTGAGCAATGGTCACGTTGGCCGCAGCATTTTGCTCCATGGCTTCAGCCACCCATAGCAGACTGGCGTCCATCCTCAGCAGAATCTCCGTGTGGTGATCCGATTTAAAATTGAGATCTGTGAGGAGGGCCACTGCCTGCGAGGGGGATTGCCGTGAACTGGCTTCTGCAGGGTCCCCAGCCGGATCTACTGCTTCCTCCCCTGCGGCCAAGGCTCCCCTCTGGAGTAGACTCATCCGCCTGTGTCTCTGTGAGAAAAAAGAGAAAAGAGGAACATTAGAATCTACATATTGTCACAAACACATTTCAGAGTTGGTAACATAACAACATTTACCTGGGACAACATGAGGAGCCGCAAAGTCTGGCATGTCCATATCCATGTTGGACACGCCAAACACCTCCTCTTCCTGCACACACCCCTGTGCCAGCTCTTCCAAGTCATTCAGCTCCAATGACACAGGGGTGGGACCCCCACCTGTCCCCCTTGCATGCCTAGCCCTGTCAGCCAGTTTTTGCTTCAGGCGATATTTAAAATCGGTCCATCTGTGGGTGAAAAAGTTGGCATTATTCCTGCAGTATTTGGCCCTGTAACCACTTTTTATTAAAATGTAGTTTTTATGTACCGGCGTTTGACATCCCGGGTTAGACGGTCCAACTCACCCACCCTATTGATAGCACTGGCTATCTCATCCCACATTCTCCACTTCTGGCTTGCACCCATATTCCTTTCTGCCTGTGGCAGGGTGTCAACACACATTTGGACCAAAACCTCCATCTCCTTTCTTGTGAATTGTGGCTGCCTTTTTTTTTGGTTGGTTTTGTTGGCCTACTCGGCCCAGCAGCCTCTTCCATGGCATCCTCAACACCTTTTTTAAAAAACATTTTGTAAATTTTGATGTCAAATTTTCTATAAATTAGGGTTCTAAATAATCCTTGAATACAAAAGAGACAAATACTTACCGGGCGCCTCTTGGCCATTGTTTTGCTGTTCTGTAGCCATTATGAGCACCTCAACTTGAACTACAGCAGACCGTTTGTGACTTTCCGTGACGTATTTATACATGCGTCCTCATTATTCGTCCGCATCATTGATTGTGCGCTCCTATGATCCGTCCTTAATTTGAGCGCGAAAATAAAGACTATTTATGGCTTGTTGCGACTCGAGTCGAGGTGGCGGGTGATGAATGTTGGAGGTTTAGCTTGGAGGAGTGGATTGTTGGCGTGATTAGTGGTTTGAGGCGGTTTGTTGGATTTGGTTATTGGTTTTTTGTGTTTGATTTTTGGATTTTACGTTCGCTTTTTTTTTTCTGGTTATTTTTTGAGTAAGTCTTTTTAAAAACTCTTTGAAAAATTAATGGATCTACTAACCAAATGTTCTTACTTATTTTTTTTTTTTTTTTTTTTTAACAGTTATTTAGGCAGTGCCCCATTGAAGTTTTTGGACTGTGACTTATTTGTCGCTTTTCGGAAAGTTTTTATTGTTTCATGATTTTACAATTTTGATGTGTTGGTCTTCGCATATGTTTTGCCAAGTAATGTTTTATTTTTAAATGTAAAAATCATGTATTAACACTAAATATAGCGTACTGTTTTGCGAAATATATTTCCATTTGTTTATTTTTTTAAAATGCGTACTATTTAGCGCACTAATGTTTCCTTCTTAACCAGTCAAAAATGCGTACTATTTAGCGCACTAATGTTTCCTTCTTAACCAGTCAAAAATGCGTACTACAGTATTTAGCGCACTAATGTTTCCTTCTTAACCAGTCAAAAATGCGTACTACAGTATTTAGCGCACTAATGTTTCCTTCTTAACCAGTCAAAAATGCGTACTATTTAGCGCACTAATGTTTCCTTCTTAACCAGTCAAAAATGTGAACTATTTAGCGCACTAATGTTTCCTTCTTAACCAGTAAAAAATGCGAACTATTTAGCGCACTAATGTTTTTTGCCTGTAACAAATTTCAAGTCATGTTTTACCACTACAAGGGCTATTCAATATGGGTGCGTTAAGTATTTTTTGGCCTTAATATCGCACTTTTTTACGTTTATGCATTAATATCACTGTTTTTACTTTTACACCGTATTCAATATCAAAGACTTTTTCCATTTTTGAATAGTCGAAGTAAAAAAACGGGGATAAGTTATCACCATTGAATAGGTGTCTTAAAAAAGTGCAGATTTGGGGTTTAGGGGTGCAGGCTTTAACAAAAATAGCCTGCACCCCTGAGAATGTCCTTTAAAAAAGCACTGTGTTAAAAAAAAGGTTTGTTTTAAAATAGGGATACCTCAAAAAATTATTTGTAAATTTGGGGTTCCCAATAAAAAACAACATAAAAAATGTAAAACAATAGGCAAATATGTTCAGGGCTATTCTGCATGTATGCGGCAGGTGTTTTGAAGAATAGAATTATAGCGGCAGGTGCACAAATGCTGAATTTTCAAAACACTTACTTTAAGGACACCAAAATATGCTAGTACCCATTTTCATGTCCCCCAAATTTGATGTGACCACTTAAAATATTTTAGACAAATTCCAAAGTGCTCTTCTGCATCACTTGCTCAATGTCGGTTAAAAAACACCTGCTGCGTCAAATTAAATCCCCGACTTTCAATCAAAGGCTAAAACGGGGGTACCCACAGTGTGCCCCCATGTTTTCCCAACTTTAGGGGGGTCTTACAATTTTTTTAAGGAAAACTTCGTTATTTTACGCAAATCAAACTAAGGAGTTTCCCTTTTTCGCTAATTTTATATTGAATAGGTGGATAAGCGGGAGCGCGCACCAGACTTAACGCTAATAAAACTCCGAAAGGAAACGTTAACTTCACTGTCGAAGTTAACGTTTCATATTGGAGTTTTTTTTTTCGTCAAGTCTGGTGCGCGCTCCCGCTTATCTATTTAATGCAGAATGAACGAGCAGGTAATCGAAATCTGACAGGCCCACTTCCGGTTTGGACTTGTGCGAGCGTTCCGTGCAAACAAATTTGGAGATGGACGGTCTCAATTTTGCTCGTTCGTTAGCTAGAGGAGGGGTTGGGAGACTTTGGGGCGGAAGATTAGCTACGAGCGAACTTACGAGCGAGCGCTTGAATTTACATTTTCTCACTCGTTCGTCTAACGAGCAATCATCCACTTGCGTACGGCTCTGAATCAGGCCCTTTGTTTCTCACAGGGGCATACCCCTGCACCTGTTAGTGCATGTCATGAACTTTGCGCGTCGATGTTGAGGCCCTGCATAATCATTGAGGGCATGATTGAGGGCATTGCATAATCATTTTTATATTAAATCTCAGGGGTATGACAGGGGAGGCTCTGCCACCACTGCCTACCCTGAGTGAATGTCCCTGTCTGTGGCCCCTTAGGGGGTCTCATTCAGACCGGCTCGCAAGTGGGTCGATGTTGGGGCCCTGCGCATGCGCAGCAGCCGGACTGCGCGTGCGCAAGCCCCAGAGCTCCGGGGCTCACAACAAAAGGGGCGGCTGTCGATGGTGATCGACAGCTCGCCCCGTTTTGTAGGCGGGGTGGGGGGTGGCTTGCCAAATGGAGGCGTTCCCAAAGGAACGCCTGCCATTTGGGGGAGGCCCCACTGACATCAGTCGTGATCAGTGGTGAGCTTCCGGCTCTATTAGAGCTGAAAGCTCACTGGGGCTTGCGGCAGACAAGACCCTACCACAAGAGTCTCGTCGCAAGCCCCGATGGTCGCGATGGTCTTGACCATCATGACCATCAACCTGGCCTCTCGCTAAAGCTGTGCGAGCAGCCAGGAGGCCGGCTCTTTACAGAGAAGCGAGCGCTCGCATTTTGCGAGCGGCTCTGAATGAGATCCTGGGTGTCGCCAGACCTGTTGACGCCTCTGGTGGGCCACACCCCCTTCAGTGAATGGCCATACCCCTTTGTGGGCAGTGGCCTAACGTGGGGGGGGTCAAGCAGGGCACGTGCCCTGGGTGCCGTCGGACCAGGCGGTGCACCATCGGACCCGGTGGCACGTGCGGTCCACTGCACTTCACATTAAAACACACCGATGGTGTGTTTGAGTTAGACAGACTCTTATTGGCTGCTGCACCCAGGGCTGGAGCCAGGCTGGAGCTCTCTCATGTGCCGAGCGGGGCGGGAGCAATGGACAGTGGCGGCAGGAGTCTTATGTGTACAAAGCACTACTGCTGGGGGCACTGTATATTGGGCACTACAAAGGGGTACTACTGGGGGACACTGTATAAGGGGCACTATAAATTGGGCACTGCGTAAGGGGTACTATTGGGGGTCACTGTATAAGGGGCACTATAGAAGGGGTACTACTGGGGGCACTGCATAAGGGGCACTATATATTGGGCACTACTGGGGGCACTGTATACTGAGTTACTACTGGGGGCACTGTATATTGGGCACTACTAGGGGTACTGCATAAGGGGCTTTACTGGGGGCACTATAATATGCACTACTGGGGGAACTACATAAGGGGCACTATATATTGGGCACTGCATAAGGGGCACTGCTTAAATGGCATAAATGGGGCACTGCATAAGGGGCACTGCATAATGGGCACTACAACAGGGGGAGCATTGCATAATCATTTTTATATTAAATCTCAGGGGTATGACAGGGGAGGCTCTGCCACCACTGCCTACCCTGATTGAACATCCCTGTCTGTGGCCCCTTAGAGCCCCAGAGAATATTAATAATAGAGGCCCACAAAGGGGCTTGATTGATTATATGTTTAAGTGATACAATTGTAGCACATATGTAATTAAAAGCTGGACATAATAACCAGCTACCTTTTGGGAATCCATGTATTTGCTTCTGAGAAAACAGAGGGAGAAGACCTCAGCAAAATGCGCCAAGTCCAGCGCAACCATGACACCAAACAAAACCTGTTCTGTTGATTATCTTGATCAGTTTAGGAATTTCATCTACCTATAGCAGTTAAGGGACACCAAGAGACATCTGCACTGAGAGCATTTCTTGCTAAAGGACTGTCTGGATTCATCCTTCCCACAAACTGATAGTACCAGACTGCATACTAGAATATACGAACTGACTTGGATTACTATATTTACCCCTTGCCCTCACAACCAAGGCTGTTTTTATTTTTAAAAAATAGGGACAATATCAACTTTCATTTTGAGGACTTTTTCTGACTGTGAATATGGCTGTCTAGTTGCCAATAGTCATATGTTTATGAATTATATATTTATATATGTATTTTCTTGTTTTGTATTATAAATTGTTTCAACATTTGAAATTAAACCTATCTATACTATCCTGCACTAATTAATGTTTAAAATATATTTTGCACTGTTTTTTATTTTCCCCATAATTATTACAAGTCCATATTGTAACAGACTTTTTCATCTTTAAAGTTTCCCTGCTATGTATAGTACGAATTGCAATTTACAGGGACAGCAGTAGCAATAACCCCTGTCTCTGCGAGTTACATCACCCGCATATCGGAGAAATCTTTCACATTTTCAAAAGACCCCTCCTGAAAAAGTGAAGCTGCTCACAACAGTGTCGGTTTCGAGAGCCATATACTGCAGGAGAGGAATTGTAAAATCTCTCCCCTCCGAATATGCCTCCATAGGGATAAAGGGGCCTATTCATCATGTTAATTATCGGAGTCAGAACAGACCCCGATAATTAACATCCTAACTCGCTGCGGCTGCTGGAGCAATTCATCATTGCTGTGGCGCGGTGGCAGCTGATGTGATATCAGCTGCCACTGCGAGCTGCTTCACTGCTCCTTTTCGGGGCAGGGAATCCTTTCACTGCTCCTGTCGGAGCAGTGATGGGAGTGCGCATGCGCGACCAACAGGTCACGAATGCGCACAAGAGCCCCGACGTCCGGCAGAAGGAGCTGGAAAGGGGCAAAGTGATCCGAAAGGATCCTTCTTCGCAACCCGGACCTCCTTCCCATATGAGCAGGAAAATGGCGGATACTCCCGCAGTCGACCTCCGAAAATATTATATTTTCGGAGCTTGATGAATACTGTCCCCATACTAGTGTATGGGCACAGCGGGCCATTCCGCAAAAGGAAGGTAAGTAGGAGATATCTGTGATATCTCCTGCTTTACCTTCTCGATGAATGGCCCGATAACTTCATTTTCACAATTGCAGGTGAAAATGTGCATTTTCAGTTGCTTTTGTGAAAATTAAGTGATGAATAGGCCCCAAAGTGGCTTATGCCATCTGATGAGTTTACTACATAGGGGGTCAAATCATTATCCTAGGCTTGCCGACATTCTGGCTGCCCACTCCTGGAGGGAGCAGCCAGGTCGGCATAGCGGGTGGGCATGACTGGTATAGGAGGGCGCGGCCGGGTATATTACCCGACATTAGGGGTAGAGCGAGGGAGTGGTCACACAATTGCATCATTTTGGCCCGCCCACCCTACACAACGGCTAGATTACTGGCATTGGGAAGCAGGGAGCTGTGTTATGATGACGATGATGTGATTCAGGGGGTCCGGAGGGGTCGGCGGCCGGGAGGCTTGCCTGCTTTTCCAGGGTGTGCCGGGAGACTTCTGTGAAATATCCATTAGACCATTAGTACATAGCAACAATACATAAAATTCTGCAGAAACTGCAATTCCTACACAATTTCATGGGAAAAAAATACTCTTGATAAATAGCCCTACAGTGAATAAAGCGCAGGTTAGAGTATTTACACAATTGATCAGTAGGTGGCAGTAGATGACACCTGTGTGCGCTGTTACCCGGGTGTGTCAGACAGATCCCTCCCTCAGGACGCCTCAGTGACCCGTTACCATGGTGACAGTAACGCACACGCTCCGGCCTGTGGAACAATACATATTACACGGATGTAGCACAAAGTTTCCTTTCCCCCGGCCTGTGCTGTGCCCGGTCACTGGTGTGGCTGCTGCACACAAGCAGAGTTATTGCTGGTGAGAGAAAATTGTTTTAAAATTTACAAAATATACAAAAGAAGAGAATTCTCACTGACACCCATCCCCCACACAGCAAGTGCATGCAGAGCGGCTCATCACTGTGTCACAGGCATATAAGTGTGAGCACGGTCTCCCAACAAGATGCCGTATTACGGCTAACATACATGATGTATGCTCATAAACATATACCTCTAGCAGTAATCACTAATGTAACAATATGTACATAGCCATGGCTGGAGGAAGGGTGAATGCTATTTATTGAATACAATGAATCAGATCGGATCCCATTGATACATTCCAGCTCCCTGGGCAGCAGCAGAATAGTTTAGCTAGAGGAACAGGTGGGGACAGCAGCAGTGTGGGGGTGGGGGGCTGAGGACAGACCTGTAATACAGCATGCCGCAGTACACAGCGTCCCTAATGCAGGGACACGGAGAGGTCATGTCACCGCAGCACAGGGACATGCTACATACAGTGATGATACATGAATCAGGGACATGCTACATACAATGATGACTGATGAAACACGAAGCAGGGGGCATTATACTACATACAATGGTGTGTTATAATATCATTCCCTGGACGTACACAGCGTTTGTCTTACATAGAAGGAATATACACGTGTTCCGCTGGGAGCTGGATGGGTCATAAATCCGTATTTAATACATGGATGTATATAATATATGCCGGGCTCCCAATGGGCTGTACAGTACATAGACCATGACAGACAGAGTCCCGCAGACAGTGCAGCAGTAGCGCTACTACTAGTGTACCGGACGCCCCGTACTATTATATCAGTGCTGCGGCCCCTCCCGCCCCGGGGTGAGTGAGTGGGGGCTGATGATGATGCCTCTGTGGGAAGCTCCCAGGCTAGCACGGCAGGGTGGATGGATAGAGCAGGTTTATGCTAATCTGGGCTGCGGGGGGAGGAGGCGGCGGCAGAGGAGCTGCACAGGGTGAGGGGGTTGGAGCCATTTTGAAATCACTTTTAAAGTTAAGGTGGGAATTGGGCGAAGTTTCCGCGTACCGTGCCCGGCATGCCGCCGCCCCCCAGCCCGGTGTGAGGGCACTTGATGGGCAGTAGCCGGACTGGTACCTGACCAGGAGATGTGGGCGCTCTGCGTGTGGGTCACTGTACTCGGGGCGCTGCAGCCGGCGGGGGGGTTGGATGTCCAACTTCATCCCGGGACCACCGGAGGAGTCAACTTGTCCCTGGGATCGGACTGGAGCTACCACTTGCGGGGAGCCGGAGTGATGAGCGGGGAGATGACCAGGGATGGACAGCTCAGGCTGGGCAACGGGGCGAGCTGTGAGCGGCTCTCTGCCCTGTCCCAGCCGGTGTATCTGCAGCTCACCTCCCGGAGCCGCCTCACCTCTTTGGCCATCAGGCTACAGGTACATGAGCACGGGCGGGGCTGCTACATCCAGCAGCGGAGGAAGAGTGCGGGCACCGGGCTGGCTGAGCCCGATGTGGACGTGGTGTACGGAGCTCATCCCGGGATGTCCGGCTGCCTCCCTGCCCTATGTAACCGGACTGAGGCACTGCTGAGCGCTGTGCTGGGGGTATCGGGCTGCCGGTTGCGAGACTCGCCTACATCTCGCTGCCCGGACCCTGGGACCGCTGTGCACCTGGTGTGCCCGGCTGCTGGGCTCCGCAGGCGGCTACTTGTGCGGCTCCGGCTGCTGCCAGCAGACGACCGGGGCTTGCCCAGGTGGCAGAGGAGGCTGAAGAGGAGCATCAACAACAACCCCCAGTTTCAGCTGCACAATTACCAGGCGTCCGTGCCCGAAAACGAGCCGACCGGCACCCGGGTGACCTCCCTGCGAGCCACGGACCAGGACCCCGGGGACGCGGGCAGGGTGCAGTACTACATGGAGGCTCTGTTTGACAGCAGGTCCAATGACTACTTTGAGATAGACTCAGAGACTGGCACCGTCACTACCACCCAGGCGCTGGACCGGGAGACTAAGGACACCCATGTGTTCAAGGTGACTGCCACAGACTTCGGCTCCCCCAGGAGGTCGGCCACCACCTACCTGACAGTGACAGTAAGTGACACCAATGACCATGTCCCAGTGTTCGAGCAGTCGGAGTACAGGGAAAACATTAGGGAAAATTTGGAAGTGGGCTACGAAGTGATGACCATCCGGGCCACGGACGGTGATGCCCCATCGAATGCTAACATGCTGTACAGGCTGGTCAATGCAGACGGGGTAAATGCGGTGTTTGAAATAGACCCGAGGTCCGGAGTAGTCAGGACCAGGGCATTGGTGGACAGGGAGACGGTCACTGACTACCAACTCATAGTCGAGGCCAATGACCAGGGCAAGGACCCAGGTCCACGGAGTGCCACAGCCACTGTCTACATCTATGTAGAAGATGAAAATGATAACTACCCCCAATTTACTGAGAAACGATATGTAGTCCAGGTGCCTGAGAACGTAAGTCCCAACACCAAAATTCTGCAGGTTCAGGCCACAGACAAGGACAAGGGCAGCAACGCCATTGTACACTATAGCATCGTCAGTGGCAACATCAAAGGGCAATTTTACATCCATTCATTTACAGGGAACATCGATGTCATTTACCCCCTGGACTATGAGGCTGTCAGGGAATACTCCTTGAGGATCAAAGCCCAGGATGGTGGAAGACCACCTCTAATCAACACAACTGGTATGGTGTCTGTGCAAGTATTGGATGTCAATGATAATGCCCCCATTTTTGTTAGCACCCCTTTCCAGGCCACTGTCCTGGAGAATGTTCCAATAGGATACTCTGTGGTTCACATCCAGGCTAATGATGCAGACTCTGGTGATAATGCTCGCATAAAGTACAGTTTGACTGATATCCCTCCCAATTTCCCTTTTGTTATTAACAACAACACTGGGTGGATCACAGTGTCATTAGAGTTGGATAGAGAGGCAGTAGAGTTTTACACCTTTGGGGTGGAGGCAAGAGATAATGGAGAACCAGTTATGACTTCTTCAGCCAGTGTGGCTATAACAGTTCTGGATGTCAATGACAACAACCCCACCTTTACTGAGAAGGTCTACCAGCTGAGGATCAATGAAGATGCTGCGGTGGGGAGCAGTGTTCTCACCATGACAGCTGTGGACAGAGATGTAAATAGTGTGGTAACATATCAGATCACTAGTGGGAACACCAGGAACCGTTTTGCTATTACTAGCCAGAGTGGAGGTGGACTGATCACCCTAGCTCTACCTCTGGATTACAAGCAAGAGAGGCAATATGTCCTCACTGTCACAGCCTCTGATGGGACTCGCTCTGATACTGTCCTTGTGTTCATTAATGTCACTGATGCCAATACACACAGACCAGTATTTCAGAGCTCACATTACACTGTGAGTGTGAGTGAAGACAAACCTATAGGCACATCTATTGTTTCCATAAGTGCCACTGATGAGGACACAGGGGAAAATTCTAGAATAACATATATAATGGAAGATAACATTCCCCAGTTTAGGATAGATCCAAATACTGGAACCATTACCTCATTAATAGAATTGGATTATGAGGACCAGGCATCTTACACACTGGCTGTGACTGCTAAGGATAATGGTATTCCACAGAAGTCTGACACTACATATGTAGAGATACTTATTTTGGATGCCAATGACAATATGCCTCAGTTTGTGAGGGACAGGTACCAGGGTGCTGTGTTTGAGGATGTACCAATTTCCACAAGTGTACTTCAAATATCTGCGTCAGATAGAGACTCTGGTCTGAATGGGAGGGTTATGTATACCTTCCAGGGAGGGGATGATGGAGATGGAGATTTTTACATTGAACCTACTTCTGGTATTATTAGGACCAATCGTCGGCTGGATAGAGAAAATGTGCCTATATACAACCTCAAAGCCTTTGCAGTAGACAGAGGTAACCCACCCCTGAAAGCCCCAGTGGACATCCAGATAACTGTTCTAGACATCAATGACAATCCCCCAGTCTTTGAAAAAGATGAGCTGGATATTTTTGTGGAGGAGAATAGCCCAGTTGGGTCTGTGGTTGCCAGAATTACTGCTTCTGACCCAGATGAAGGGACCAATGCTCAAATTATGTACCAAATAGTGGAAGGTAACAACCCAGAGGTCTTCCAGTTAGATCTTTTCAATGGAGACTTAACAGCTCTAGTTGACCTGGACTATGAGGTGAAGACAGAATATGTCATTGTTGTCCAAGCCACCTCTGCCCCTTTGGTGAGCAGGGCTACTGTGCATGTCAAGTTGCTGGACAAGAATGACAATGACCCTGTGCTGCAGGACTTTGAAATAATTTTTAACAACTATGTCACCAATAAGTCCAATAGCTTTCCATCAGGAGTAATCGGAAAAATCCCTGCATATGATCCCGACGTATCTGACACTCTGCATTACAGCTTTGTACAAGGGAATGATTTAAATCTTCTCATATTGGACCCATCCACTGGGGACCTGAAGCTCAGCCGGGACCTTGACAACAACAGACCACTTGAAGCCCTGATGCGAGTCTCTGTTTCTGGTAAGTTATTCATTCTGATTTAATCATTACTTCTATGCAGCTAAGTATTGTTTTACTCCATGTGTATAAATACGAACCTGTCTCCATGTAGTGTAATTTACCGATTGCAGAGAGAAAAGAGAGTAATGTCTGTAACCATGTAACTAAAGTTGTCGCGTTAATAACATTGTAGCTGATGACACTGACAACCTTGCACACATGGGGTTCAGTTTATGACAGTGTGTTGGATGGAGAGACGCCCTGACAGGCAAAAGCTTTTGCTTCATTAATGTATCGTAAGGAGCTCCCTACAGCTCCAAGCTTTCCAAAATGTGTGATCTTATCTGTTCAGCTGTCTTCAGAAAGAGTGATTGTGTATAATGAGGAAACACCGTATAAATCTGTTTGACAACTATATAAAAATAACTTATGGAAACATTACTACCTGCATACGAAGTGCTGCTACAGACATTTTATTATTGTGTTAACCTATGTGTCAGTAA
Source organism: Taudactylus pleione (assembly GCA_031769625.1). Taxonomy (NCBI): domain Eukaryota; kingdom Metazoa; phylum Chordata; class Amphibia; order Anura; family Myobatrachidae; genus Taudactylus; species Taudactylus pleione. Next base: position 1,053,506 of record JAUIMM010000250.1, read on the forward strand.
CTGTATAAGAAGTAACATGCTGTTGTAAATTCTTTGTTTTGGTGTTCTTAGAAGTATTGCTGGGATTTATTTATTTTTATAATGTATGTACATCTTCCTCTTGCTGAGATGATGGGTCCCACCACTTGTTTATGCTTTGTCCCTACTGATGGAATATTATCTTGTGATGAACAAGACAATGGCATTATTATTATTAGTATTATGCTACTGGTGTGATATAATTATTATTATTAGTAGTAGTATTATCACACCAGCAGCATAATAATAATAATGCCATTATCTTGTGCATCACAAGATAATAATTTTATTAAGTTTATTTCTTTATTGTCTCCTACTTTTCATCTATTTGGAAAGTCTGTAGCTAGACACAACAGAATGGAGTGCAGCAGCCATCAGGCATAGCTAGAAGGCCAGGATTTACAATTGATAACCATAAAAAGATAATCTTCAACATTAATGGACCAGTAGCTAATGTTCAGGTGCATTAGTTTACAGGTTCTTAGGATTTTTCAGCCTTCTAAAGTATATTTGCATTGTATGTAAAAAAATAAATAAATAAATATATATATATATATATATATATAAACATAGGCTCCTATTATTGTACACAGTCTAGTATGTACACAATAGTTAGTCCAGAAAGTTTTAAAATACAGTGCTGCTCCCCATCATAACCTTTCCTCAAAGGTTGCATCTATTTGTTTAAAAAGAGAAAACAAGGAGGCGCACCATAGTGAAGAAACGCCTGTGACGTCCACCTGTCAAGGAACACATTTGGGCGGAGCCAACTGAGATGCGGACGTGATGACGTTGAAACTTGGAAACACGAAAGGACGCCTCGGGCTTCGGCGGTTGCTGTGGACCGGGTTTTGTGTTATTCCTTTGAGTAAAACATTATACTTTTAAATTACTACACTATGGTGTGCCTCCTTGTTTTCTCTTTTTGAAACAAAAAATAAATAAAGAAAATAATAATAAATAAAAGTGTGTGTGTGTGTGTGTGTGTGTGTATATACTTCAAGTCTCCATGTAATCAGTCAAAGAACCTGTGTTTCCCGAATTAAAGGCATGATATGACATATATATATTCTGCACTGTGTGATGAAGCTCTGGTGCCTGGGCTGAACTTTTTCTCGAAGGAGTAATGTGCTCCTATATCTCTTCTATCTGAAAGATATGAGGACATGGCTTTGGTGGATTAAAATCACCCAAGGGCACAGACTTATGGTCTTTAATATATTACATATTTATAGTGTTATGCAAGACTTTTGTCACTGCATAATGATAGTCACCATAAATACATCTTAAGGTGTGTACACATGGGGACAATTTTCTCCCCGAATGAACAACACTGAGCACAACACTGAATGAATTGTTAACAACACTGAGCACAACACTGAATGAAATCAATGATTTTGTTCAGTGCTGGGCTCCCTCCCTCATCCCCAAACATGTTCAACCTGACATTATCGTCAGGTTGGACAAGAAGTTCGGACGATGAACGAAAACTACAAACTACAAACGGGAGCGCTTTTGTAGTTTACGTTCATTGTTATACCTCAGAAACTGAATGATTTTTTTAACTATTTGTTGCTAATGACGTCGTTAATGACAAATTGTTCAAAAAATCGTCCCATGTGTACGCACCATTAGACTGTCATAAGTTTGTCCTAGAGTAATTGTGACATCATAGATAAACAGGCTGTCGAAAAAGGAGACTTGTACAATAATACTTTAAAATGATGTCCAAACTTGGACAAATTCCTACTAACCCTTTATTTCCACATTCAGCCTATGACCTTGTTTAATGTATCATGGGTGCCTGCACAGCCACCTGAAATGTGTTGAACAGAAGGTGAAAGCAGTATAGCACACCTAATAGTGATCTGTTGATCATGCAATTGTTGTATGCATGTACACACGCTTACAATACATTTTCAGTTTGTTTCATGCAGTAAAAACAGCCAACAGTATGTTCTGACATGTTTTTAAAGTATTTATTTTTATTCAGGTTAAAAAGAAAATCAAAATGCATATAATCTGCATAGTTGTGTATGGGCCCTTACTGTTCACATAATTTTTAAACTTGTTTCATAATATTAGTTTACCCCTTTTCCACTGTGCCGCAATAAACCGGGTTAGTCCCGCTTCTACACAGGTTGCGGCTCAATGTTAAAGGGTCCCAAAAATATAACTCGGATCCAGGGTTGGACACAGGAAGGATCCAGGTTAAGGGGCAGTATAAACGGGTAACCGGAGTCTGACGACACGGGCCCCGTTTACAACATGGGGCCGAATTCAATTAGCCGCGAAAAGTACCGTTTGGAGAAAAGTTTTTGCGGATTTGCGCTTTTACCCTGTTTTCAAAGTATCTCCGTATTCAATTCCCCGGAGTTTTCGCCTAGGCGAAATCTCCATAGGCAAAATCAGGCAAAAAAGTTTCCCCAGCAAAAGGCAGGAGAAAAGAAGTGCAAAATCCATATTTTGGGGTACAAATGTGGGGACTTGGTTCAGGAACCTCTGAACACCCCCCCTTCCCCCTAATGATTAATTTTTTTTTACTATCTTAATTCACCCCCCAAAAAATAGACATTGTCATTTTTGAGGCAAAAATTTTAAGTGTTTGAAAATGGGTAAAAAGAGGGGGCCTGGTATTTTTTGGGGGGCTATATAGATGAGACAGGTGATTTTGAGATTGCAGGAGGCTGCAGCAGGTGTGTTTTTGAGATTTTCTTCATTTTAGAGACATCAAACTTTACTAGTACCCATTTTCAGGTACCACAAATTTAACTACGGTTCTTATTTTTTCAGAAAAAAAAAAACATTACTTCCTATAATTTTTCCATACATATGCAAATATACATATATAACTTCCCTTTGCAACAAAATAAGTTCATTAAATAACTTTTATTAGCGCTACTGCTACTATTCTTTATTGATTTCCAGGGTAACTGAAGCTTGTCATGGGGTACAGACAGATTCCCCCCCAAAAATGTCTTTTTCGCTATGTAAAACATTCGCCTATCCGCATTTTTGCGTGTTTTACAATTGAATAGAGCAAAAAGCGGGAGAAAACATTGCGTCAAAACAGGCGAATTTGGCAAATTCAATCCGCTTTTCACCAGACGGCACTTTTCGCTACTAATTCATTTCGTCCCATGGTGAGATAATGAACCGGATTTCCCGGAGCTTGTAGATGATGTCATCTCCAAGTGCCAGCAAGAGAGCTCCACTGCACACAGGTGCAATGTGAACACCGCCAACCTGGGAATAACCCAGGTCGGTGCCACGGTGTAAAAGAGTCTGCCCTGGGTCTGACCTGGTTTAGAGGTCGGACCCAGGATTTTGTTGGAAAAGGGGTACTAGTGTTATTAAACATGTACAATACAGTTATGTATCAAGCTGCTAGCTAGTAAGTATATTCAATAATGAGAAAGAAGACTATGTAGCCACCAAGCATGGAACAAATGCCAATTGCTGGAAAGGAATAAAGTGATACGTTATCAAGGCTGAAATTAATGCCTCCAGTTGAACTTTTCTCCTATCTCCTCACCACTGAAAAATCTGTGCTACATAAATGTACCATCCATATCTGCACGAAGTATATGCTGTATTCTGAGAGATAACGTTTTAGCACAATTCTAGATTATATTTGGCATAAGGAATGGTAGGTTCTGTCTGAACCTATTTAATATGTTCACTGTGTTTTTATTTATTACATTTATATTCAACACTCTCATTTCATAGGGTCATATAATGTTTCTCTTAGCACTGTAATACGTGATTACACCAAGCCTCACAGTCTCACCATAAACACTGCCCTCTTATCTACAGACAGTGGACAGACACAGACTAAACAGAGCTACTGAAAGATTCCTGTAAGAGGATGAGCGTTCTACTAGAGCCAGGATTGACATGTTAGGACAGATCGTTAAGAACTAGTCTTTTGTATAATTGGATAAGGAAATTCTGTATCACTTTACAAACGTATCAGTCAAAACCAAGTTAATCTGGAAACGCAATGCTTGCTAGTAGATTTTTTTTTTTTTTCGCTCACACAGTTAAGCATATTTTTCATGGGAAAAGGAGCTTTGGCAGCATTTGTCTCTACTCTGAGAGCAGTTTTCTGCATGTAAATGAGGACAACAGTTAAACAACAGACCATAAACCATTGCCTAGACCATGAAACGGAAGCCATGGAGAACTGAAATCATTTCATTTATAATTATTTGTTTTGTTGTGTTATATGTTGGGAACCTTTTATAGCATACATATGTAGCAGGTTATTTTGTCATCATGAAATGTTACCTGCATCAAATGTATTTACAGGTTGCTTTTATTAAGGAAATGTAAATTATTCCACTTAATAATGGTCCCTTGTATTTGCTATAACAAAGTAAAGTAGAGGAGACTAAATGGTGTAACACAGCACCACTTTGTATGAGTCCAGATCTTACATGGTAACATTAGGTATTGTGGGAGATGGCACAGAATAGTGCATGGAAATAAATGGTGTATCATAGTATTACTGTGAGAGGGTTCCAGAGTTTGCATGATGAAAATTGGCATAATAGAGTGGTAGAAGGCTTTTGTATTATAGGTGTTGTCAGTGACTTAAAGGAAAAACAAAATGGGTAATTGTGAGTCCTCTTTTTGGTTATTTCACCAATTGTAATCCTAAAATCGCCAGGAGTAATTCAAACAAGAACACCACATTTAAAATCAGTCTATGTTTTATATATGTCTCATAATAATTATATTTGAACTCCAAAACAACACGTTAAACTTGCACATAACGTAAGGGCTTTGTCAGATGGGTGCTTTGAATGCCGGTTCTTTTCCAGCTTAAAAAGTGCCATGCCTAAACACTGCAATGAGTGGGGAATACATTTCCCTGTAACACCAGAGCAATCGGGAACATTACATGCACCATCTTTAAAGTTATTTGCTGATGTGATCCGGGGTATGAGCATTGCACAGTCACTTCATTGCTGACGTGTTCCGGGGTATGAGCATTGCACAGTCACTTCATTGCTGACGTGTTCCGGGGCATGAGCATTGCACAGTCACTTCATTGCTGACGTGTTCTGGGGTATGAGCATTGCACAGTCACTTCATTGCTGACGTGTTCCGGGGTATGAGCATTGCACAGTCACTTCATTGCTGACGTGTCCCGGGTTATGAGCATTGCACAGTCACTTCATTGCTGATGTGTTCTGGGGTATGAGCATTGCACAGTCACTTCATTGCTGACGTGTTCTGGGGTATGAGCATTGCACAGTCACTTCATTGCTGATATGATCCATGGTAGGAGCATTGCACAGTCACTTCATTGCTGATGTGATCCATGGTAGGAGCATTGCACAGTCACTTCATTGCTGACGTGATCCATGGTAGGAGCATTGCACAGTCACTTCATTGCTGACGTGTTCTGGGGTATGAGCATTGCACAGTCACTTCATTGTTGATGTGATGCGGGGTATGAGCATTGCACAGTCACTTCATTGCTGACGTGTTCCGGGGCATGAGCATTGCACAGTCACTTCATTGCTGACGTGTTCTGGGGTATGAGCATTGCACAGTCACTTCATTGCTGACGTGTTCCGGGGTATGAGCATTGCACAGTCACTTCATTGCTGACGTGTCCCGGGTTATGAGCATTGCACAGTCACTTCATTGCTGACGTGTTCTGGGGTATGAGCATTGCAGTCACTTCATTGCTGATGTGATCCATGGTAGGAGCATTGCACAGTCACTTCATTGCTGACGTGTTCTGGGGTATGAGCATTGCACAGTCACTTCATTGCTGATGTGATCCATGGTAGGAGCATTGCACAGTCACTTCATTGCTGACGTGTTCTGGGGTATGAGCATTGCACAGTCACTTCATTGCTGATGTGATCCATGGTAGGAGCATTGCACAGTCACTTCATTGCTGATGTGATCCATGGTAGGAGCATTGCACAGTCACTTCATTGCTGACGTGATCCATGGTAGGAGCATTGCACAGTCACTTCATTGCTGACGTGTTCTGGGGTATGAGCATTGCACAGTCACTTCATTGCTGACGTGTTCTGGGGTATGAGCATTGCACAGTCACTTCATTGCTGATGTGATCCATGGTAGGAGCATTGCACAGTCACTTCATTGCTGACGTGTTCTGGGGTATGAGCATTGCACAGTCACTTCATTGCTGACCTGTTCTGGGGTAGGAGCATTGCACAGTCACTTCATTGCTGATGTGATCCGGGGTAGGATCAATGCACAATCACTTCATTGCTTACGTGATCCCCCAGCTTAGGAGAATTGCACAGTCACTTCATTGCTGACGTGTTCTGGGGTAGGAGCATTGCACAGTACCTTCATTGCTGATGTGATCCGGGGTAGGAGCATTGCACAATCACTTCATTGCTGATGTGATCCGGGGTAGGAGCATTGCACAGTCACTTCATTGCTGACGTGTTCCGGGGTAGGAGCAATGCACAGTCACTTCATTGCTGACGTGTTCTGGGGTATGAGCATTGCACAGTTAGTTCAATGCTGACGTGTTCTGGGGTATGAGCATTGCACAGTTAGTTCAATGCTGACGTGTTCTGGGGTATGAGCATTGCACAGTTACTTTGAGTGCTGTAAACTCTTAATATTTTTCTAGCTGGTAAAGTTCTAGAATGCAAAGCACCCACCCGACATCATGCTAAGTGCTAGGCAAAATTCAAGCAGAGCCCTAACCATACACTAGATAATACTATAAAATGTACTGTGACACAGGCGGGATAGGGGTCCCCCTCCTGGGGTAGACTGACTCCCTCTTTACATACACCGCAGCTGGAGAAACAGGACACAATTCTGGGGTTCTCGTACAAGCTGGCCGGAGACAGTCTTTATTGTACCAGGTACATAAATAAAACAAAACATAAACAAAATCCTAACCCGTCTGGGCTCTAACTAGACCGTAAGTTCCCTCACTATCAGAACACTATAAACAAGTTCACGTCCACAGTACTTACAGGTCTGTATCAAAACAATGTCTCAAGGCAAAGCTACCCTGCGGGCCTGCTCTCCCCGGTGTGACACTCAGCCAGAACTAAATCCAGCTTATAACAGCCATTTCCAGGTGCAAGCCCTAATGAGCCTGCTACCAGGCTGAAAGGCCCAACACCCTCTCCTCACATCCACACCCCCAGGACCCATTCTGGCTTTTCACCAAAGCTGACATTCCAATCAGTTCAGCAGAACAGACTTTTCCTGGGGGTTTAAAAGACATATGTGAGAAATCTGGGACAGACATAGAAGCCATCCACAACTTTTCCAGTGCTTCTATTACAGTACCCAGGTATTATTAAATTTCTAAATTTACCTGGCCAAATTCTAAAAGGGTAACAATATATTGGTATGTGTATTAATTGCCACATAGCTACACACACATGTTCTGTAAATGGCAATGAGGTCCATGCATTTTCTTTTGGTCCTGGACCTACTAATGTTTTAAAGCATACCTCCCAACTGTTCCAACTTTGCTGGACAGAATCAATTTGCAGTACACCCATTAAGAAGCCAATAGTGCCCATGGTATATGGGTAGTGTTTGGGGATTGGCAAAGGACAGCCTTTCTGATGCTAGCCACTCCTTTGGCAACATAGCCACTCCCCCACCGTGACTTGGCCACGCACCATCCTAATTCATTGAGCCTGAATTTTGGCAGATATGATTAAAGGAGCACTGGTTGTCATATGTACTGTGACATCACACCAGCAGGGAAGTGGTCACAAATTGCATTGTTTTCTGTTCCATTCTCTCAGTTTCTTGGGAACCTGCAGATTCTGGATGTCTCTTTCATACTTGCCAACTCTCCCTGATTATCAGGGAGACTCTCTGAAATAGTAGCTGACTCCCTGAAAAGTCTACCAATCTTCACCTTACCGCCATTATGAAGCTTTATATAAAAAAAATACACAGATATATACATTCAAATGTGATGATTAGTATCATTTCCCTGCAATGGTTATAAGGCACAGTGATACATATGGCTACATGCATTTTCTGTAAAGTAGCGGTGTGTATTCATAAACAAATAGATCTTACTAACTGCTTTGCAGCTTGTTTACATTTGGTGTAAGTCAGTATTATGACACGTCTCTCAGATGTAGCAGTACACGTCCACTTTACCCCAGCGCTCATACTATAGGTGCTGCTTTCACAATCTCCCTGAAATGCTTTTTCAAAGGTAGGCAAATATGTTCTTTCTGACTGATCATTTTTTCTTCCTGTAGTGGACAATAAATTAGTACAAAATATATTTTAGCTATGTTTATGCCATTATCAATATAATTAACATATGATATATTTCATATATTTTGAATGGAAATTATCCGGAAAAAATATTCTAAATCAATGTGTTTAAAGAACTTTGTTAATGTGTAAAGTAGACCTGTCATGTAAATACAGTGGAAACCTCCCATTTTATTTACTGAATCATTGCATATTAGGAATCAGTGAGGCACTGCCTGATTTTCATAAGGCTGGTCTTATATCCATGACTCTACTGGCTCTCTTTTAAAGTGCACATTATGGCTGACACACCCAGTTACTGCTATTATTATTAACCAGTATGGGAAACCTTTCACAAAATGGGGGCAGGTGCACTCTGCTATGGAATGTGATAATTATTTGGTCTGCTATGTCTCCAGTCCAACAAGCCACTGCTAATCACTGACAAGTCACATACACACAAAACTCCTCCAGTGACTGAGCGCTCTAACCGTACTAAATAGACTTTAGACTTTATGCCTTTTTGGTTGATTAGCCCAGTTAGTTCCATTTGACTCTGTAAATTATATTTCTTTTGACTAAACAGGCACCACTTATTTTTTTCAAAATTCCTACATGTAGAAATAAGGTATAATGTTGTGACCAGGTATTTAACTGAATATTTATAGAAAGTAATGCATACCTCCCTGTAGTCCATTTGGCGGTGCTGTCCCGATTATTGATTCCCAAAAGTTAGCAGTGGTATATTATAAAGGAGGAGAGGTTTTGACAAAGTGGGGGCACCTTTTGAGCTTTTTGTGTTATTTTTTCGGATTTTTTTCTCATTAACATAAGAAAAAAATTCAGATTTATAATAGAATTTATTTTCTCTTGAAATGTATAGTGCCTAGAGAATTCTTAACTTCTGATTTTATGGACCACTATAAACGTCACTTCTCACTTGAGTGTTGCTACGAGATGCTTTATATTCCCAGTTTATCAAGCAGAAATACAGGTGTGTTATGGCCTAATAATAACTATTCCCTTGGTGTCAAAGGACTTGTGAAGCTCTATGTACTTCTGCCAGCAACAAACAACATCTGACTACTTTTTAGAGGAACTTCTCACCAGCTATACAGAAACAAAGGGTGAGCATGAAAAGATTGATAGACATGCCCATTACTAAAGGACAGACGAATAGGCTACAGATGACTTTGAATTTAACATGTCTTCTAATGTTTGTAAAAGTTGACCTTTGTGACATGCCAAGACATAAAAAAATGTATTTTAACATGAAGTTTAATCCCATCTTCTACTATTTCAGTTTAGTTATTTTGTTTGCAAAATGGTCACTTAATTGAGTAGTAAAATTACATCAGGATGTGTCCTTATAGTTCTAAATGCAGCGTGGAGCTTGACAACCGTCTCGTGAGAACACCCAGAGTGCTGAGCACCTGTGGTCGCTTCCATGGTGCAGCTGGCAATCTGAGGCATTGTGCTGGGCCAGTTTCCCTTCTCTCTGCTGCAGAAGCACACGGGAGTGTCATGGTGAGATTGTAACCTTCTTTAGTCATACTGCATGTGAGTGGGTCCAGGAGTGCCAACATTATGAGAGGCTATTGTAAATATTAGCATCTGTTTAAAGTATTACTATAAATACGTTCTATATTATGGTAAATACAAAAATATAATTGATTTATTTATATTAGATATGACCTTTTTATTATATCTTTCATGACTTATTTTCCAGGGACCAAACCACTAGGTTCCTCATATGTTGCATGGAATTATTGAAAAACAGATGTTTGAATATATTATATTTTATTATTTATTATTTATTTATTACCAGTTATTTATATAGTGCACACATATTATGCAGCAGCTTTACAGAGAATATCTTACCAATCACATCTGTCCCTGTCCCTGTGGAGCTTACAATCTATATTCCCAACCTCATGCTCCCAAACATACACACTATGGGCAATTTTGTGGGGAGCCAATTAACCTACCAGTATATTGTGGGAGGAAACCGGTGTACCTGAAGGAAACTCATGCAAGCACAGGGAGAATATACAAACTCCACACAGTTAGGGCCGTAGTGGGAATCGAACCCATGACCTCAGTGCTGTGAGGCAGTAACACTAACCATTACACAGTCTGTGCTGCCCCAAAAAACTGCCCATATGATTTGTTGTTGCATTAGACAGACCTTGCCACCCTGTGGCTCTCCAGCTTTTGTGAAACTACAAGTCTCAGCATACCCTCCCTCCGATCAGCTGGGACTTGTAGTTTCTCAGCATGTAGTCTCTATTGTATTCTAGAAATTGATAGACATAATCTGATTGGTTGCTATGAGCAACACCACCACTTGTCTATTTTAGAAGCTTTAGTAAATCTACCCCATGGTCTCAGATACTGTGGTGGAAAATAATGTAGTACAGTTTGTCCTGTGTGATTTAAATGTGTGGAATGTAAAAATCAGGTCACTCCTTCCAGCTGAACAATGAGAAGATATTTGGATGTAGTGCTCCCTCAGGCCTTTACCTTATTTTTCACCTGTCACCTTAAACCCAGCAAGTTACTACCAGCCCACCAAGCAGTCCCCTCAAGACAGAGCTACCATAAGCCAGTAGCAGAACTGTTTGAGGATTAATTAACCTTTTTGATAAATGCCACTTAAGCATACAGATGAATGAGAATCAACCACCGCTGCACCACCTCTAATATGCTCTATGCTATGCCGTCTATGTCCGTCGTATTTGCTATACAATGATTATTCAATTTACATAAAACTGATTTTTTTTTTTCTTCAGTTTTTTCTTATTTATTTTTTTTTCCTAACACTAGTTGCTAGATAGTTCAGTGTTACATATTTTCAAATACTTTTACCTTTAGCATAAAACTACCAGGTCCAATACCGATGGCATATCCAAATATAGATCTGAGATTGTTGTTTATGCTTTCCTAGCAAGAAACCCCGACTTTGCACGCGAGCAATTTTGAATTTACGGTCATAGTCTTATTTTAACCAAGGTCTTATAAGATTGCCTCATAGATGACATTACTCGTTTTTCCTCCTAATGTCAACATGAAAAGATTTAGTTTTGACGTGACACGCAAAAGGGCTACGAAAAGTTGTCCATGAGAAAATAGTCTCCACTTAGGTCAGCTCCAGCCACGTTAAGTGTCTGTCCCTGTGCTTTATTTATTGGCATGCCAAAGCAGGCTCTTACCGGGAAGTGGACCGGTTTGAAATTATAGAATCGTTTTTCACATAAATGAAATAGGAACGGTAAAAAAAGTGAAAAACTGCAATTTTGCATCAGTAAACTGGACTTACATCATTTTTTCATATGTATCAATCTCTACATGGTATAAATTAAAGTCCATTGTTGTGATATATTTTTAATAGTTTAGGCAGCGTAAACCAAGAAAGTGCTCAGACATCCGTTTTTTCATTAACTGGCTTCACTAAAATCGTCACTGCTCGGCTCCCTTTTGTCATACATTAATGTGTCATACACCTAAACCTTCCTCCACAAATTCTCTATAGAATAGTAAAATCCAGTGGTTCTCCAGATTAGCCCAAGATGCACGCCTACCAGGGACTTTATTTTATACTATGTATAGATTATAATTAAAAAGGTTCTCCACATGGAGAATTCTCTCCTACTTTAGTCCCTCTTTCCTTGTGTAAACCTTTGGGGTAAGTCCATTCCTGGTATGAAAAAGAGAGCCATGGCTCTACCGGTAGACTGAACCTGTTCTAGAGCTATCTTCTAGGCCAGAAGGTGTGAGGAGAATGTGGTGCTTAATTTGAGGCTGCAGAACTAATCTGCAGAAAAAGTATATAGAGCAGTGTTTTACTGTAACTCCCCTTCTTCCCCCCAGAAGGTGGGTGCAGTATAAAGTACTTAGTACTTATCATTATTTTACAGTAAATGATCATATCGTAGGATATGTACGATCTATCCACTCGCTCAATAATTTAGGTTAATCCCATAATGATGAAGATGTTGCCACCTAAAATGTTTATTTATTTGCTCATTATGCTAATAACAAGGACATATTGACGTATAAGTCTTATAGACCTATACATACTTTTTATGCAGGTATACATTATAAAAGATAATTCTATATGATCCAGGAATGACTCTAAGCAATTTCTGCCTTGCACCTTGGATTATGCATGACTTGTCAGCAAAGGCAATGAATTATGACAGCTTCCTTAATTAACTTTTATTAATTTGGCAAGTTGAAGCAGCTTTCATGGACCTGCTGTGTTGCTGTATTTCTGTTATTGTTTCATACTCAAACATGTGCACAGTGACCCGATTTCCTTTTCTGGTGCCTGAAACCTAAGGGAAGACCAGGTTCTCTCAGAAGGCCGCTTAGGCTCTGTAGTTGGAAGGGATTTGTGCATTCTTGTGAAATCTGTAGATTTCAATAATTGGAAGTTTCCTTAATTATGTAGACATAAAAGAATGGGTACTTTCACTATGGATTAAACAAAAATCCTTAATGGTTGATTTACTAATACTTTGAATTAAATTTTTAAACCGCCACACATTTGTGATCCAAATTACTCTAAACAGCTTTTATTGGAAAAACACATATAAATATTGAGTCATGAGTTTAATAATGTATATTTTAATCTGTTGTAAGAAACATTTTCTTAAATATCCCTGTGATTGTGGTTGTACGGAGTTTAGTCTCAGCAATGCCTTACTTCTCCCATGCTAGACTAGATTTCATGTGCATTTCTCAAATAAAATAGTACAGAAATGATAGGTAGCAGAGTTTATTCACTTTTGTTTCCCCCTTGGCATGCCGTCCTATACCTCTGCCAAGTCTGTTACCCAATCCTACTGAGAGCAGTGTCTCACAAGTGCATTATCAAGTCACTGATTCAGAGAATGCCTGATCTTTCCTTTCAGCCTCTCACGTCTGTATGTCCTGGCTGATATTTGGGTATGGACAGAGCTGTGTATTTTACTGTTATTTTATTTGGTGTGGACAGGTACTGGGGATGTTTACATGTATTTTATGTTATCACCAAGAGAGCACAGAGCCAGAAATTACTGCTTGTTCCTAATGTTTCAGGGTAAATTCTACTGATCTAAATGGGTATATAAATCAACTTCTTTCAGAACCTTAAAGCTAACTAGGATTGTTACGCCATGGGGTAACCTGAGAGATAGACAAGTCCCAGGGAAGTTAGATTGTATTTATTTTGAGTAATCAATTGCACCCATTAACTTTATACTGTTGTATTTTATGTGTGAATCCTTATAGTATAAGTAACTTTCCACTGCCGTTTCGTGATCAAGGTGTTGTAATGTTTAATTTGGATGGTTAAGATATACTATGTGCAATTAATACTTTTATATGAAAAATTAGATATACATTTCCAACTACAATTATGCAATGACTATGCATGTGTGTATATAACATATATAGTCATAGAACACTTGCAGTAGGAATGCACAGGATCTCTGTCACAGTAACCTCAAGGTCACATGGTAACTTCATCCATGGGAAGCCTTGCTGAGCTGAATAGCCAAATGGCAGTGAAAATCCTGCATGGTTTGTGCCCTAAGCCTGAACATGAGACTCCTGTCACCGTCGTTTAGCACAGGAAACGCAGTCTTTCTGTAAATTCCAGTAAAATTACTCAGTACAGTAACATGTGCAACAGTTGTCTAATAACAGTGCAGTACATTTTTTTACCTATGCATCAATCAATTTTCCCCCTAAAAATGCAGAAACAGAAGTTTCCCTGCGATTTAACTAATCTATTTAAAAAAAAAAAAAGCCTGACTACAGGAGAGAGCTGTAATATCTGCTGTGTTAGACAAGCTAATGCTGCAGGCCAGAGTCCATATTGGTTTTAATGCACAGTAGCCATTATAGCCAAAGGGGGATAGTACAGTTGGAGAGGGATCTTCCGATCCCTTTCTGGTAGCTGCAGGCCTCTAGGAGGTGGAGTCTTTTTCATGGCAAAGTTCTTCATCGGGATAGTCTCTTTCCAATAGTGCTGTCCTGCAAGCAAGAATTCTTAAATGGCACTAATAAATTGGAGAGAAACAATGCGATCTGAATTGTTAGTTATAGAGGGAAAACATGATAAATATAAATAGTATAGGAAACATTTAGTGGTACCGTATACTCTGCAACAGAACATCCCCCCGCTTGCCTGCCGTAAATGGCACAGAAATTTTATTTCTACAGTTAGCCCGATATTAATGTGCCCGATATAGCAGAGGTTACTAGGTGGAATCTCTCAAGTACTGACTAACATCACCCGTATAGCTGCTGTTCTCAGACTGTTGGGACATTAGCTGCTCATTAAATCTTCAGGGTAATTTGACAGGCTGATTAGCTTTGGGTAAGCAATATAGTGAATTATTAACCATCACGCAACAATTTCTAACTTACCCCTTTTGACATTTAGAAAACTCTGATGCAGAAGGGTATTTGGTTACTTAGAAATATCTGCATAAAAGTGCTAAACAACTGGTGATTAGTGTTTTGAATGTTCATAAAAAGGTTATTTAGAGGTTTGTTTTTTTTAATAAACATTTTACTACTTCCAAAGGACCGATGTGAATGATCAAATATCTCTGTAAACAGCTGTGGAATGTGTGTGTGTGCTATATAAGTAAGTTATAATAACAATAGTAATAATAATTCTACATAGTAACCAATGCTTGGAAACAGAGGGTCTCATTCAGGCCCGCTCGCGAGCGCAGGATGCTCGCAAGCGGGTCGATGTTACCCCAGTGCGCATACACACGACGGAGGGAGCTACATCGTGCGCATGCGCGAGACCCGGACAGCAACAGCCGAGCTGTCGCTCCGGTTCTCGCACCAAAGGGGGCGTGCTGTCGATGGTGACTGACAGCATGCCCCCTTTGGTGGGCGTGCCAGGGGTGTGGCTGCCAGACGGAGGCGTTCCCATGGGAACGCCTACCGTCTGGGTCCGGCCCCACTGACATCACTAGTGACTAGTGGGAGTGATTTTGGCTCTGATACCGCAGGGTCTCGTCGCAAGCCCGATGGTCTTGACCATCGCGACCATCATCATGGACGCTCGCATAAGCTGTGGGTCCAAAAGGCCGCTCCACATTTAAATAGGACGGCCCTGATTCAGAGCGAGCGCTCTGGTCAGAGCATCCGGCTCTGAATCAGGGCCAGATTCCATTGCTGGTGGTGCATCTAAACCTATTACTATGTATTGTGCTGGGGACTGTAATGCACTATGGTTCCTATTTGGATTTATATATTTTTTTAAAACATGTCCAGGGCATAAGGATGGCAACTATAATTTTAAGTCCACTAAAAGAGGATTGTTCAACTAAAAATGTACATTTTTGGGGAGCTGCAAGTTGCAGGAATATAAACATATACATACAGCCTGATTTGAACTTCAGGAAGCTGTCTGATCAGCTGCATTGAAACAATTAAGAGCAGCCTTTGTACATCCAAAGTGAGTAGCTCCCAACATCATTCATTGCTGACCTGTTCCGGGGTAGGAGCATTGCACAATCACTTCATTGCTTACGTGATCCCCCAGTTTAGGAGCATTGCACAGTACCTTCATTGCTGATGTGATCCGGGGTAGGAGCATTGCACAATCACTTCATTGCTGATGTGATCCGGGGTAGGAGCATTGCACAGTCACTTCATTGCTGACGTGTTCAGGGGTAGGAGCAATGCACAGTCACTTCATTGCTGACGTGCTGACAGGATCAAATCCCCATTCTATTCTTCTAGACTTGAGAGGTGGGCAGTGAAGACTGGCAACTATGTGACCCAAATATGCAGCGGGATTTTAGTGGCAATACTATATATCTCTAGCAAGGCATTAGACTTAAGTCCTGCACAGTCAGTGGATTAAATGACTGGGTATTATAAATAATTTATGTCCTTTAATTTAAGAGGAAGTTGAATTTTACTGTGTGTTCTCTTCAGAGTGTTCTATACATACTACCCAACACCCCAAGATTTTGGAAGCCTAAAGGGGTGTGGACTAGGTAATACGTAGTGGTTTTGTCATAATTGAGCGGCTTGTACCTATACGGCCTTGGTCTGTGTAGTGTATATTGTCATGTGCATGTGATCACTTTCTAAAATGTTTGCAAAAGATGAGATACATTTGTAACTGTCACTTTGTTATTAAATTAGCTTATTCCAGAAGACTTCTGAGCTGTACTCTAAAGGGGCCTATCCACTAGGCGACCTGAAAGGCTGAATGTCTTGCGTTCAGACCTACAGGTCGCCGAGGTGCGGTGCCCACACTGAACGGCGTTCACTGAACGTCATTCAGTGCAGGAGCCCGATCTCCTATCTCTGAACATGCCGAACCTGACGAACGTCGTCGGGTTGACGGGCATGTTCAGTAGTTAGTCAGGGTCGGCAAGGACCCAACGTGCACGCGCATCGCTGGTCCTTGCCGGCTATCCATTTCCTGACTTTGTGAACAATGCGACCAAAACCTCCTGGTTTGGTCGGATTGTGCACAAAGTCGGGTAATGGATAGGCCCCTTAAGTGGTCTCCACTAAAAGTTGTTTGTGCATATGTATCAAATGTTATTTACTAAATATGTCAGTGTTACTCTAATAATGATCGGTTCAAAGAGTATTAAAACAGTAAATTTCCAAGGTTAGCCTATGAAACTATCCATTCAAAAATATCAATCTTCCATTTATCTCTATAATGACAGCGCTGTATTTGTAATGTCATATTGTAAAGCAACAAATCATTTTATGGATTTTTTTTCTTTTTTTCCTGTGACTGGCAAAACAAATACCAAGCTCAGGGTTTATTTAATTTTTTTTTCACTGCATAATTTCGCTTTTAGTAATTTAATAACCTATATACTTTGCCATTGAGCACCTCCTTTATTTTAACGTGACTCGTGTGCTGTTCCTAAACTATCCAGCTTACAGCTGGCACTATGCAGAACAATTTTAGTGGTGCCTTTGCATGAGGAAGTAAAGGTCTCTAGGAACATAGGGCCTGATTCAGAGCCGGACGCTATTTGCGCTCGCTCGTTCAGAAAAAGGGGCCGGATATTTAAATAGAGCGCTCGCTCTTTGCGGTCTGTTGACGCCTCTATGTCTGAACGAGCAAACTATACATGCGCTCGCTTTTTTTAGAAAAACGCACCCTGGCCGCTCGCATCCTACGTCATCTCTGCTATTTATTAGATTAATCGAGTACATCGAAAGGCGTCTGAACTGCTTGCAGTGCTTGTGGTAGGATTTTCCTACCGCAATCATGCGAGCAGTTCAGGCTAAAAGACAGCCAAGTGACGTGGTCGATGACGCTGCTTTGTTAATTATGCACACCCTTAAAACGCCCGTTTTGACCGTTAGGCACGCCTGCGTTCGGATCTCCACTCCCCGTTTTCAAGCACCTTCCCCTGTTACCACCCACAAACGCCTCATTCTGTCACTCAAATTAGCAGGCATTCGCTATTTTGCGAGCACACAATTTCCGACCGCAATGATTGGTTCGCGCATGCGTATTACAACCCTTACGCATGCGCAGTTGTGAGAACATCGCTCGGAGCGAACGAGCGGCCGCTTACGAGCGGCTCTGAATCAGGCCCATAGTATCTTGGTGGACATGGGGAGGAGAATGTTTTAGATAGTCTTGAATTAAGATTCCTAGCAGTTGATTGTAAATTACTTTATCTAAAATAAAAACTCAGACACAATTGGCTGGTTTAAAAAGGTCACAGCTGTTATTGATTATAATTTAAATTGGTGGCATAGAAAGCATTGCATCCAATCAACTCCTGTCAAGTAAAACTTTACCAATGGGGGCGGCTAAAATGCCTTAGGCACAACATTAAGAGACTCCTCTCCCCTTACCTAGGCAAAGTACTGGACCCTCCTGCAAAGAAGGCATCCAGGTCCCCCCACATAGTTAAGAGGAAAAGTATTCCAGAGCTACAGTAACCATGGCAGCAACAAGAGGAAGAGCAACGCTTTCCCGCACCAGCTGTGCCTCCGCCTCCTCTAATGCAAAAGAAAAGTTAGTATAAGCAAAAAACAATCTTAAAGAAAAACAATAATGATTTTTAAAAAAAAGGGTCTGGAGGGCAGGAATTGCAAATGAAAGAGGCAGATCCCAGCAAGACAGTCTACTTTATAGAATACCAATAACTCTATCCATGCACAACTGAAGGGGAGATGTATCAAATGTTCTAAAGAGGGCAAGTAGCCAATAGCAACCAACCGGATTCTACCTATCATCTTATAAATTGTACTGGATAAATTATAGCATGTACCCATGTGCATAGTAAATAATAATGAGTGAAAAGTTCTTCTAAATGCTAATAGGAAATCTCAGTTCCAGTAACCACACCAGCATTACTGGTTAGGATTTGATGCCCTTACTTTCGGGCCAAAGTGTTATTGCCTTTTTATATTTGAATGATCATCCTCTCCTTAGATGAAATGGGTCCCATATCCATTGCTGCAATATAATAAAATTAAGCAAAAAGGAAAAAATCTAGTGCAACATTGTTTGGTAAAAATTGTACATACATAAATTTTAATATGTTACGCATTAAGGATAATGGTCATTGCTAGAGAGAGAGAAGTTTGAGGTCACCCAGATGCATAGTACTGTAGTCACACTACAAAGTTCTTTGCTTTTGTGTTACTGAGGAACAGGCACAGTGTAGATGTTTTCTTCATATCTCAAGTACTCTTCTTTGTCTTGAAACATTAAGCTGAGCCATGAATGTATTATTACCTCACCTTCAGTATGAACACAGGACACTCCTTGTATGTTCATACAAACATTTCTAAAGATCGTTATAAAACAAAGGCTACAGAGTAAACAATGGCGTCCACAGTGTAGAGATCTATTCTCTGTTGGCTTCAAATGCTGTGATACTGTGGTGTATGATTTTTGTACTGATTGCCTAAGTTGTGAGTATGTCTAATGCTGGGTACACACTGGCCGATATATTGGCCGATCAATTGATTGGCCAATATATCGTGCCCCTGTCGGCCAGTGTGTACAGATGATATGTCTGTGAACGTCGTTCACAGACATATCGCATTGGCTGTGCTGCACAGCCAATGAACAGATATATCTGCAGACATATCTGTCCATCGGCAAGTGTGTACAGGCGATCAGCCGATCGCCCGTACACAGGGGTGCAGGGGGGGGTCTCCTATGTCAAAGGGGGGGAGCGATCATGCTGAAACGTTTTTATTTATTTTCTTTGAAGAGGACGTGGCCACGCTTCCCGCGATTAGGCCATGCCCCCTACCCGCCCCAGTCCGGCTCGACCCGTTGCAGCAGCAGATGATGGTCTTTCAGTGTGTATGAACTACCATCATCTGCATATATACCTTCAGATCACTTGCTATATCTGCAGATCTTAAAGATGCATATCCACATGCCGACTAGGGAAAGACAGTACGATTACGACATCGTATTCGTACCTTCCGTCCCCATCCCTTGCAGTGTCTACACTGAACGTTCCGTGGTAGGCACCCTCCTTCATCCCCGAACATGGTCAATATGTCGTTATCAGCAGATTGACCGGCATGTTCGGGCGATGATTGATGGAGCGCGCATCGCTGGTCCTTTCCGACATTATGGTGCATGATTAATGAGTGATTGCACGATTACAATGTCGTAATCATACAATCGCACATAAATATCACCTAGTGAATGTGTGCCTTAATGCTAACACTGAACATAATCTATTATGCAGAGTCTGATGGTTACATGAAGCACAGAAAGTGTCTATCATTATGGCTTATTATACAGTTGCAGGCTATTGCAGATAAAGGTGTATATATCTCAGCATATTAATGATACAGTGTGAAATGTAGCTAATACCCTTTTCAGACATACGGCCCGGGAAATTTCCTCCTCAGATGCAGGAATTTCTCCTGTGCAAAATCCCAGGTATTTGGTCGAGACCCCCCTTTCACATTACAGCCTTTAACCGGGAAATTCCCGGGTAGACCCCTTTCAGACGTAAGCAGGGTTTTTCAGTTTTTTACACTGGATGTCTGATAATAGCTAGTGTTGTAGGTGTTTATAGAAAGTGAGATGGATCAGACTGCAGTGTGAATGTTTTAGGATCCTCCACTGCTGCAGCTTCCTCACCTCTGACTTCCTCTCTGATGGGACAGCGCCACAGCCTAATGCGGACATGTCCCACGCGATATCCTAGGGGACAGCGGGGGACTAGCCAGGCTAGAGACGGTACAGTCATCTGTAAGTGGTCCCACACTTGGGGCCAGGATGACTCTGTGACCCCGGGAACCCCCTCCCTAGTGACCCGAAGCAGCTGAGCCACCTCTTCCAGATTCCCCAGCTCTTCCCCTCTCCATGTCCAAGATGCCGGCAAAGAAGAAGAGCTGCTGACTCAGAAGTACCTGCCGGATTTCAATGCATGTGAGGCAGTGTCTCTGTCAGTCATGACAGGAGTGACCGTCAGCCGGCCAATCAGAAGCTGCTTGGTGCAACCTGGGAGTAAATTCCCGGGTAGCACCATTCACACATGAGCAGCATAATTTCCCGGGAC
This sequence comes from Taudactylus pleione, assembly GCA_031769625.1. NCBI lineage: Eukaryota > Metazoa > Chordata > Amphibia > Anura > Myobatrachidae > Taudactylus > Taudactylus pleione. Next base: position 1,074,322 of record JAUIMM010000250.1, read on the forward strand.
TTATGTCCCAGGAAATTCCCAGGTCAATTGCAAGGTCGGCACATTTCAGACATATGCGAGATCCCGGGAATTTGGCCAAGGGGAATTAGTATCTCATTCTAGCTACATATGGGCCAAATCAGCTGCTTCGCTAAAATGTTAGGGCTCTCATACATCAGTGATGGACTGGGCCAATTCCCCAATCCCCAGACACCTGGGATGGTGCATCAGTGAAATCCAACATGTTGGATTTCCCTGATTTGCCGATCCCAACCATAATATAATCTGGATCAGCAAATCAAGGATTTTTACCATGAACAATTTCACAAATTCCCCTATGGATCAACACTCATCAATGGCCGCTGATCATAATTTCCGACCTTGCAGATCGGTGGTACAAATCCGATTGGGGAATCCGAGTAACTGCCAGGCCAGGCTTACTTGCACACTAGGTTTTCAAATTCATAATTAACCAATTGATTTAGATAGAATCATACTTGGGAATGTCAATCTCTTTGGGGACTTTACACATATATTTATTTCTTAGCAGTTATCTATACAGTGCACATATATTCAAAATATTTACAGAAAATATTTAGCCATTTTCTTCCTCCATATTTTGCTCTCCAGCGTTTCCTTCATGGTGGATGGATAACATCACTGTGTTGTGCTCTCCCAGGCTGGCCTCAGGTAGATTGTTAGACTCTTCATGTAGTCAGGGTGATTTCCACTCTTTCAGGTGGTCTCCCTGACATTCAGGGAAAGTCGCCAAGTATGCTTAAAAGGAGCTATTTTTTCACATATATTGGAATTTATTAACACTGGTGGGCTGTCGCATTGCAGATCACGCTACTCTTTTTCTCTTTAAGGTGATTCAGTTCAGCATGATGCGCGATGCTGAATAGCTCCAGGAGGGAACATTATTGCTCCCAAACAAGTGTCCCTAGCAAGAATTCAGAATGAATGTGGATTGGGCTTTGGGTATGGTGTAGATGTGCTTAGCGGAGCAAAATATTGAATCATTTGCAAAAATTGTTCTAATTGTGGAGGTGTGAATATTAATATGAGATTTTAAGTTTTAGAAGTAGGAAGATAGTGGAATTATGAGGTAATAAATTCCACTGGTGAGATGCCAGATCTGTTAGACCATTCAATGAGTGAAAGGGACAGGCTGGGTCATAATAATGGAGGACATAGAAGTTGGGTAAGTGCTAAAAAGAATCTTTTAGTTTAATGTTAAAAATATTAATTACACAGTGTTTATGTATTTTGTTGGGCATGAACATCATATTTTGCTATATTACTTTGAGAAGAAGCAGAGAATAATTGATGGGTTTCAGAACCCATTTTGTGGCTGGCTTTGTTTCATTTTCATTGTAGTCGCTCTTTTATAGACCAGAAAACATGGGCAATACCTACATTTACAGATTTAATTCCAAGACTTAGTACTAGTGTATCTTGTCTGTACAATTCAGATCCAATGGAAGAAGCATCCATGGATTTACTGTGTACCCACTTCATGACTGTCTTGATAGTATAGTGTGGCGCTCATACCCCCATCAAGTTGAGGACTCTGCAACTGTGCGCCACAAGAAGGGAGCATGAGCACATCTCAGGGAGGAGTAGACACCGCTTCTGAAGCTTGGGACTGCCCCCAGCCCTAGAAGCACCCCTTCATTTTCGCATGTATCAGTGTCAGGAGCGTGTGACACCAGTTCACTGCTGCTCTAGACTTACCTGCGGTTCTACACTACATAAATGTGCCTGGTGGCACAGCCATTGGAACATGCTCAGCCATTCCAATTGGGTTTAAAACTTAATTGGTGCAGCTGGGCAGCAGCCTCTGTCTGTATCTCTACTGACAGACGAAGCCATACATTATCCATACTCAGTAGCACACTGATTAGTGATGGTGCTGAAACAAAGCAAAGTCAGAGAACAGGAGGTGGCAGGGGTATGATATAGAGATATATAAAAAGGGGGAAATGTACCTTCTAAAGAGTGGAGAAGTGGAAAAGTTGCCCATAGAAACCAATCGGCTTCTATGTTTCATTTTATATAATGTACTTGATAAATGCTAGTGATTAGTTGATTGGTTGCTAGGGTAGACGCTCAGTATGTCGACCTTCAGAATGTCGACACGTTCTGAATGTCAACAGAATGTCAACATGGGTGTACCCTCGAAATGTAAATAAAATGTTGACATTTAACACATCGACACCAGAATATTGACAGTAAATTTTTGTGTTATTTTTAGGGTTAGACTAGATAAGAAAAAAACTTAGTCGACATTTTGATGTTGACATGGTAAATATTTACATTATGAACATATAGACATTTATGAATGGCAACGTATTCTCTGCTGACCTAATGTTTATGTCAATATTCAGAACCAGTCAGCATTCTGAATGCCGACTTTTCATACCACACCCGATTGCCATAGGCAACTTCTCCACAATGTCCACTCTTTATTAGGTTTGATAAATGTCCCCCATAGAGAGGGAGAGACAGAGATAAAATATAGATATCATGTGATTTTTGTTTGTCTCCTCTTAGACCTGTTATTCTGGGTACACACTGACAATTACATTGGCTGATCAATTGATCGGCCAATGTATCTGCTGCCCGTTGACCAGTGTGTACCCGGCTGTGCTGCACAGCCGATGGACAGATATATCTGCAGACATATCTGTCCATTGGCAAGTGTGTGCGGGCGGTCTGCAGACCGCCCGTATACACACAGTGGCAGCCCCGAAGGGGGAGTGGGACACGCCCCCAACACACCCACCGGCCGCCGGGCCCCGAGGGCACAAGCAGATGATGGCTGTTCAGTGTGTATAACCGACCATCATCTGCAGATATATCTGTCAGGTGTGTACCCACCTTTAGGCTTTCATAATTGTGATCAAAGGGAACTGTAGGTGATCAATGCAGAGATTTAAAACCGGAAGCTGTTACATTTATAATACTCACGATGCAGATGGCAGGTCCTTACAGAATGCAACATATCCTTTTACATGATTAAATAGCTTTTGATGAAACTCATTAAGGGGCCATATAAGTAGATTTACAAATCGATTATAATAATAAGTTAAAGTCTTTATGACTCACTTTGTCTACTGTAATAGTTGCTTAAATGTTCAACTGAAAGAACACATGTTTAACCCAGGTTTGTTTAATGAGCTAACGCTCTCAGTTACTATATACTGGAATTTCCTCTGTACACAATACTGTCTGCCATAGCATGGAAACCATCACCAACTACACTGTTACTGCAGGTGACCGTACCAAAGAAACGATCACAGAAAAACACTTTCTGTAGTGCAGGTCACGTCATTATATTCTGACGTCTTTACACTGCACTTTTGCATGTTAAACGTATTTCATAGTAGGTAAAATGTAAAACTTAAGGTAGAGTTTTATTAAAAAGTTCGCAGGAAAAAAATGCAAAGCTTGTAAGCGAGAGCACAGACTTTACTGTGTTTTCCTCAAAGATATGGGCAAGCTGTAAGGTTAGCGGATGCACAGTGTAAACTGAGACATATGAAGTACCTAAATGGCATATCTGTGCTTCTGTTACTTCACATTCATACATAATAACTGTCCCTTTTTTATTTACACATATAAATGCTCCCTATTTTTTTTAGGATAGTCAAAAGGGTCGTACAATGTTGGAAACAATATGTGGTCTCATTGGAAATGTGAATGGCCTGGTTGTATTCCCAGTAGTCTGTCAGGATTAGGCGTGTGGATCTACTTTGTCCCAATCTTTGTAATGTTCTGTGGAATGCAAGCTTGCAGGGTTTTAAGGTTATTCCTATGCAGTGTATGACATGCACTTCTCTGTATCTTCATTTCTGTGCTTTAAGTAGTCCTATTAAATAACAGTTATTGTAATATTTAATTGTGCAATGCTTAGTTGTCATAATCTGTGGACCACAAAAAAAAACAATTGATATCCATCCTAACTAAAACGTAAACATGTTCGTACTAAGACTGATGCAATTAGGGACTGAATTTCTGATTAAATTATCAATATTAATGCCCTCTTGTTAGCAAGTGCTTAGAATTGATAGCCCGATACACGGAAGGAAGACTCAGTGATCTTATCCTACATGACCCACATTCCCCTGCTTTCACCACATCAGGCGCCACACATATAGCCCTCACTCATGTCCAGTTTTTAATTTGAGTTATAGAGTATGACAGCTGCTAAGTGCTCATATCAATAGAACCAAGATATAAATAATTCCATTAATGAATAGTTTTTTTTTTTTTACCACTTATGTCAAATAACTCATGTAATATTTATTGGTAACAGCTGCATTAGCGTCTATATTGCAGACTAATGTGCATAAAACCCTGGAACAGTGACTTACTACTTACTCCCTTCTTTCTCTAGTACTCCAGCTGCTATCTTAACTGGTGAGCTATCTAGACAATATGCTATTCATTGGAAACAGTAAGGCCTATTTCACACTTGCCAGTTTGGGCCAGCCAGCTAAAAAACAGGCTGAAGTCGGCCGTTTTTTGTTCAGGCACTCAGTGCCTGTCACATGGAACGGCTTTAAGACGTTTTTAATGTGTTGTTTTTTTTTCCCTTCTTCTACTGAGCATGTGCAGCAGCAGCCGGCCGGTGTGTGTGTAAGAAAACGTTGTTTCCTATACTCCACTGCCTTGTTTGGATGGCATGGACATGGCACGGCAGCTGTCCTGCTCAGTGGATACTTCCGGCTATTACACGGCGATCGTGCCCTGTGAAAGGACCCACCTGGATCCTTGTTTAATTAAATTTTACACCCGGCAAAAAAAAAGTAATTTTTTTTGCCGGCCAGCCAAGACCGGAAGGTGTGAAATAGCCCTAATTGTTTAGAATCTACATGGTGAGATTTTTACCAACGTAATGGAGTTGATTTAGTACAGTACTACCTGCTAATGCAGTTTTAGCTTTGTTTGTTTATCTCCACTTGCAAATTTGCAAATACGTATTTTATGGTATTATCTATTGTCTTATAAATAATTCATTATAGTTTCCAGAGCCTAGTGTATCCTATTAACTTACCTTGTTGGTTTTTGGGTTTTTTTCACGCACATCATTAGTTATTTCCCAAGCAAAACATTGATTGACAATTTGTAGAAATGGTACAACATTATTGTGTGACATTCACAAACACCTTATGCCAGGAAAGTCAAGTTACTGCTTGGCAGGTTACATGATGTGACCCCTCCCAATAATTTGTATACTCATACTTGTTATGTTCCAATAATTACAGCCAACACCACTCACATCCCATAACCTTCATTCTAGGTTAGCAGTCTTGATCATTCTTTTTGTTATGTTTTATTAAATTAAATTCTCCTTTTTGCAATAAGAATATAAACTGAAAAGCCTATCCTGAAACCGTAATGGGTTAACAGGTTTGCTTCCCTCTTAGAAATGGAGCCTGCCAATTTCACCTTGTTTTGCAGGTATAGTGTTTGGCATGTCTGCTCTAGACCTTTATTCACAAAGACTACAGATAGCAAATGATAGTTATAAACCAGCAGTCTCATAGGGTCTGCAAGAATAGAACTATAAAGATAGTAAATAGGGCGCTGTGGTGAGAAGTCTTCCCAGCAGCTGCAAAAAGGGGAGGTAGTCAGCCTCCTATATGACAATATAGAAAGGAAAATATGCAGCGCTGATAATAGCTACAGTTTAATATAAATATAAAAACAATACAATCATAAAAATAAAAACATATCAAAATATATTTTTTGTGTGGTAATATTGTGGATCCACTGCGATAGTAGATGGAGGTCCAAATAGCAACCTCATAAAGCATGCATGATATCCTATAGGCACTATTGCTGCAGCAATATACTGGATGGACACTGATGTAATGTCTCGCAAGGTAACTTGGGATATAGTTGTAAATCCAACAATGGGAAAGATTTTACCAGCTTATGTCCAGATGAAACGAGGGTCCCAAAATTAGCGATGGTATCACACCGGCGAACATCCAACGCACGGAAAGACCTCTAAAAGATTGATGCTGGAACCAGGGATGGCGTCCCAAGTTGAGAAAACTCCAATACAGTTCCTGAATAGTGTCCAAATGATGAGTGCCTGATAGGAAGAACCACCAACGCGTTTCACTACCACCTGGTAGCTTTTTCAAGGTGTCTCTATGGCTGATATACAGCCCTCTTATACTGCTTTTCATTAGGCTCAATCGTCCTCAGGTGGATCCAATTAATTATATAAAAAAACTACTTAGTATTCAAAAATTAAATAAAGAAACAAACAATACAAACAACAGGAGGCAGACATTGACATACATTAATTCAAATAGTTAAACTTACTGTTTAAAATACACTACAATATTCGATCTAAAACTCACCACAGATGTTTTCTGTATTTGTAGGTAATTATTGGTCAAAAACAATCACGTGACCATGTGGAGCGCTATGGAATCACATGTTGCGTTCCAAGCCTCCGGCTGATGACGGATCTCTGCTGGGCGGCGGGTCACATGACCCGCTCGGATTTTTGTGTGGAACGCTATGGCATAAAGCGCTGCGTTCCACACTTCTAACTTCCCCATTCCATTTCGTATGTTCGTCACGTGGTTTCCCTGACGGGACCACCTCGTACTCCTATACTGTGTGCCCATTCAGCGCTCAGATATTTTTAACTCCTTAGTCCCCAGATGTCATATCAAAATACTACATAGAGGAATATGGTATCGATCCTCATTATAATACTACAATTATATAAACTATGTCTTTAATCGAAAGAACAAAAAAAATTAAAATATCAATGTAACTATAAATCAATAAATTGATAGAAATAAGAACATTACTAAGTCTATTAGATGTGATATAGACATCATGATAAATAATATAAACTAAATGACCAAAACAACAAAATAATAAATATATCAAGGACAATATCACAAAGGCAGATATAAACATTCTTAATCCACTCTGTATGACATATATACCATAAATTGGGTGGACCACTGAATAGAATAAACAGGTAAACCACTAACCCGTTAGATATGACACACACCAGAGGTAAATCAGTGTTGAAGATACACTGGAAACATACATCTAATAACCCTAGATAATAATCAACCACCTAAGGTGATACCCAAATGTCCCTATTTTATCGAATAGCATTGAGGTCTAGGGCTTCATTAAGTCCACTTGGGAATAGAGAATTAAGTTGAAATGTCCAGTAAATTTCCTGTTGGCAGAGTTTTCTAAATCTATCCCCTCCTCGTAGGGTTGATGGAATAAATTCTAAACCGATAACTTTTAATGAGCTTGGATCACTATTATGTTTCACCATAAAATGTTTAGGAATACTATGATTCTGTTTTTTATTTAAAATATTCCTACGGTGCTCCATATAACGCACCTTAAGGGGTCTCGTTGTTCGACCAACATATTTGAGGTTACAATCACATTGGAGGAGATAGATTACCCAACTAGAGTTACAATTAATAAAACCGGTAATACTTTTTTCTTCTCCTGTCATAGTAACAGATGTAGTTCTATTTAATACAAATTTACAGGTTGTACATCTTGTGTTTCCACATCTAAAAAAACCTACTGTTCTTCTGCTTAGCCAAGCTTTAGTACAATTGTCCGAGTCTTTGACCATAGGAACAGATTTCATAAAGCTTGGAGCAAGAATGGTTTTTAAGGAGCGATTTTCCTGAAAATAAATTCAGGGTGACTGGGAAGGACTTGGTTGAGTATAGGATCAACTTTTAATATATGGTAATTTGATTTAATGATTTGTTTGATAGTATTTGACTGGTTATTAAATTTACTAATAAAAGCCAACTCTCTAGATCCTTTTGGATTGTTATCATTTATTTCTAACATTATCTTCTTTTTGGGGGCTAATAGGGAATCTCTATCTATTTCTGATACTTCTTTGAATGCCCTCTCTAAGATATAATTAGGGTATCCTCTGCTCATAAAAGATTCCAACAACTTTTTCGCTTGTTCCTGGAATCCTTTTTCTGTCGAACAATTCTAAGGAGTTGCCCCTTCGGAATATTGGTCTTCCATGGCATGTAATGGGCACTACGGAAGTGTAGATATGCTTCTGTCCCAACTTCTTTGATGTAATTAGAAGTGATGATTTTATCACCCAAAATCTCAAGGGTCACATCCAGAAAATTTATAACACTCTTGTTATAATTGTAAGTGAAAGTCAAATTATAAGTGTTAGTGTTGAGAAAACGTGCAAAATTGAGAGCTGTGTCCAAATCCCCATCCCAAATGAAAAATAAATCATCTATGTAATGGCCATAGAGAACCATGTGGCCTCCAAGCTCGCCCCCCCATATGAGCTGGTTCTCGACCTTGCCCACATAGAGGTTGGCATAGCTTGGTGCAAACCTGGTTCCCATGGCCGTTCCCATAGTCTGTAAATAAAAAGTGTCAGAAAAAAGGAAATAATTGTGGGTAAGAATAAAGTGAATAGAGTCTAATAGGAATTCTTTGTGTCTGTCAGTCAAATCTCCATCTTCATTAAGAATGTCACGAATGACCTGGACACCCATTTGATGTGGAATATTGGTGTACAAACTTTGTACATCCATAGTAAGAAATGCATACAAGGATTTCCATTTCACATCTCGTATTAGTTGCAAAAAATGTGTCGTATCGCGTATATGTGATTTCAACTGACAGACACGTGGCTGTAAATACGAATCCACATAGGCAGAAAGAGCAGAGGTAAGGGAATTAACACCCGAAATAATAGGACGTCCAGGGGGTGAAGTAATTACATCAAAGATGTTGGGACAGAAGCATATCTACACTTCCGTAGTGCCCATTACATGCCATGGAAGACCAATATTCCGAAGGGGCAACTCCTTAGGATTAGGAGGAATTGTTCGACAGAAAAAGGATTCCAGGAACAAGCGAAAAAGTTGTTGGAATCTTTTATGAGCAGAGGATACCCTAATTATATCTTAGAGAGGGCATTCAAAGAAGTATCAGAAATAGATAGAGATTCCCTATTAGCCCCAAAAAAGAAGATAATGTTAGAAATAAATGATAACAATCCAAAAGGATCTAGGCGGTTGGCTTTTATTAGTAAATTTAATAACCAGTCAAATACTATCAAACAAATCATTAAATCAAATTACCATATATTAAAAGTTGATCCTATACTCAACCAAGTCCTTCCCAGTCACCCTGAATTTATTTTCAGGAAAATCGCTCCTTAAAAACCATTCTTGCTCCAAGCTTTATGAAATCTGTTCCTATGGTCAAAGACTCGGACAATTGTACTAAAGCTTGGCTAAGCAGAAGAACAGTAGGTTTTTTTAGATGTGGAAACACAAGATGTACAACCTGTAAATTTGTATTAAATAGAACTACATCTGTTACTATGACAGGAGAAGAAAAAAGTATTACCGGCTTTATTAATTGTAACTCTAGTTGGGTAATCTATCTCCTCCAATGTGATTGTAACCTCAAATATGTTGGTCGAACAACGAGACCCCTTAAGGTGCGTTATATGGAGCACCGTAGGAATATTTTAAATAAAAAACAGAATCATAGTATTCCTAAACATTTTATGGTGAAACATAATAGTGATCCAAGCTCATTAAAAGTTATCGGTTTAGAATTTATTCCATCAACCCTACGAGGAGGGGATAGATTTAGAAAACTCTGCCAACAGGAAATTTACTGGACATTTCAACTTAATTCTCTATTCCCAAGTGGACTTAATGAAGCCCTAGACCTCAATGCTATTCGATAAAATAGGGACATTTGGGTATCACCTTAGGTGGTTGATTATTATCTAGGGTTATTAGATGTATGTTTCCAGTGTATCTTCAACACTGATTTACCTCTGGTGTGTGTCATATCTAACGGGTTAGTGGTTTACCTGTTTATTCTATTCAGTGGTCCACCCAATTTATGGTATATATGTCATACAGAGTGGATTAAGAATGTTTATATCTGCCTTTGTGATATTGTCCTTGATATATTTATTATTTTGTTGTTTTGGTCATTTAGTTTATATTATTTATCATGATGTCTATATCACATCTAATAGACTTAGTAATGTTCTTATTTCTATCAATTTATTGATTTATAGTTACATTGATATTTTAATTTTTTTTGTTCTTTCGATTAAAGACATAGTTTATATAATTGTAGTATTATAATGAGGATCGATACCATATTCCTCTATGTAGTATTTTGATATGACATCTGGGGACTAAGGAGTTAAAAATATCTGAGCGCTGAATGGGCACACAGTATAGGAGTACGTGGTGGTCCCGTCAGGGAAACCACGTGACGAACATACGAAATGGAATGGGGAAGTTAGAAGTGTGGAACGCAGCGCTTTATGCCATAGCGTTCCACACAAAAATCCGAGCGGGTCATGTGACCCGCCGCCCAGCAGAGATCCGTCATCAGCCGGAGGCTTGGAACGCAACATGTGATTCCATAGCGCTCCACATGGTCACGTGATTGTTTTTGACCAATAATTACCTACAAATACAGAAAACATCTGTGGTGAGTTTTAGATCGAATATTGTAGTGTATTTTAAACAGTAAGTTTAACTATTTGAATTAATGTATGTCAATGTCTGCCTCCTGTTGTTTGTATTGTTTGTTTCTTTATTTAATTTTTGAATACTAAGTAGTTTTTTTATATAATTAATTGGATCCACCTGAGGACGATTGAGCCTAATGAAAAGCAGTATAAGAGGGCTGTATATCAGCCATAGAGACACCTTGAAAAAGCTACCAGGTGGTAGTGAAACGCGTTGGTGGTTCTTCCTATCAGGCACTCATCATTTGGACACTATTCAGGAACTGTATTGGAGTTTTCTCAACTTGGGACGCCATCCCTGGTTCCAGCATCAATCTTTTAGAGGTCTTTCCGTGCGTTGGATGTTCGCCGGTGTGATACCATCGCTAATTTTGGGACCCTCGTTTCATCTGGACATAAGCTGGAATAATCTTTCCCATTGTTGGATTTACAACTATATCCCAAGTTACCTTGCGAGACATTACATCAGTGTCCATCCAGTAAATTGCTGCAGCAATAGTGCCTATAGGAAATCATGCATGCTTTATGAGGTTGTTATTTGGACCTCCATCTACTATCGCAGTGGATCCACAATATTACCACACAAAAAATATATTTTGATATGTTTTTATTTTTATGATTGTATTGTTTTTATATTTATATTAAACTGTATCTATTATCAGCGCTGCATATTTTCCTTTCTATATAGTCTCATAGGGTCTGACTGGTCTTCTGTAGAGGTGTGGTATATTTTGTTGACATTCATCAATGAAGAAATTATGACTAAATTGTAGAGGGCCACCAGCTTAAAGAGAGTTCATGTAAATAAGCCCTCTGGACGCATGCATTTATTGGCTGTCCTTCTGTCCCAACTAGACCATGTATGCCTCTAGCGAATTCAATTATTTTAAATATACTTTAGTTTTTATCAGGTCCCAACTTTTCTACTGTATGCGTAAGATAAGTGATGTCAAAGGAAAAACACAATAGGAGCAATTATGACAACAGGTGTTTGTGAAATTGTACTTTGCATCTAATATACTGTACATAAAACAAACTCCTTATGTAATGGCTTTTTTCTCATTGTGTGGCTGGTATATAGCTGCTGATCAAGCAGCATAGTAACTGGATAAATATGATGATTTTGCTCCACATTGTGTAATTAATAACTATTATTTAAAATAAAACATTTAACTGTATTACATCTCACTAACATGGTATAGACTTATATAAAATGTACAACGAGAGAATTGCTGCCTGTATATTCAAAGGAGAGCATATTTATAATATTGCTTTTTCTGCAAATGATAGATTTTGTCTGCAAGTACAGAATTGTATTCTACTAAAAAATAAAAATAAGTGCTACTTTTTATCATTCATGTACAGAAGTAAATCTGTGATGAATAATTTGTTTGTTTACTTCCCCTGCTGAAAACTGAATAACTGCTAATGTGAATCACTACCCTGCTCTACACTCCAGACTCCACCTGTCTTAGGATAACCATAACATAATGATATAATGATATAATGATAGGTCACAGGTTCTCAAACTCTGTCCTCAGGACCCCAAACAGTGCATGTTTTCCAGGTCTCCTCACAGAATCAAAAGTGAAATAATTAGCTTCACCTGTGGATCTTTTAAAATGTGTCAGTGAGTGATGACTACACCTGTTCACCTGCTGGGTAACCTGGAAAACGTGACCTGTGTGGGGTCCTAAGGACCGAGTTTGAGAACCAGTGTCCTATGTTATCCCATGTATTGATGTACAATTGTTTAATCTCTGTACTACACACGCCAAATAAATAAGAGATGATGATGATAATAATACTAAGTTGTAACGGATGTGACCGGGCAAACTCACATAAGCAAGGCTTATTATTAGGGCATGTTTACGCAAATGTAGTCTTACATGTAAGCGTATATGACTGTAAGGAGGCTATCTTTTGCACCAACTTTATTAGGGCAGATGCTAGTACACACTGATGATGATGACATGGAGTAAACTAAACTCCTATGCTTCTGACGCAGAGGCGGAGGCATCTTGAGAAGTGTACAGCTCTGTATATGTGTGAAAATCACTATATTCCTGAGCGCGTTTCTCTGAGCAATGTACGCCCATGTTACTTCTGTTCCTGCATAGTCTGCTTGGTGTTTGTAGACATGTACAGTACAAAAACAGGGTTACCAGTATGCCTGAAAACAATCTGATCAGTCCCTATGGAATATTGATCCAAATTGCTACTTGGTTTCTCTCTGCTCCACACATGGAGCACAGGTTTTCTCCGGTCCTCTCATGTCCATCTGCTGTGTTTCCTAGCAGAGACCTCATACCAGCAGTGGCGTATCTATAATGGATGCAGTGTGTGCAGGGCACACGGGCCCCCGGGTCCAGGGGGGCCCCGCACCGCACACACTACACCCATATTATTTTCGACCTACCTGTCCGTGGTCCCACGTCGGGTGTCTGCGCTGCTCAGAACACCGGAAAATGGCCGCCGTGGCCATTTTTCCGGTTTTCTGCGCATGCGCACTAGACTCCGGGCACTAGAGTGTGCCCGGAGTCTACTGCGCATGCAGAGAACGCCAGAAAAATGCCCGCCGTGGCCATTTTCCGGCGTTCTGCGCATGCGCAGTAGTCTCCGGGCACACTCTAGTGCCCGGAGTCTACTAAGGCTCCGTTGGCTGGCTAGCCACGTCAGTCGGCTGCTGGCCACCAGGGAGAGAGGAGGGGCCCCCGCACGGTGAGTGCACACAGGCCCCCTCCTCTCTTGAGACGCCCCTGCATACCAGCTAAGTACTGTTGTTTTCACGTTGGGAACCAAATACACCGAGCGGTGACCTGGGCCCTCACTGAGTAAAGTCATATCCTGTTGCGGGGATACCTGGTGAATTCTGGTGGGGATCTTAGACTCCTTGCCAGGGTATTTGGTTGGACCAATTCCACCATTTTGCATTTATCATGTGCGTGTGTTTGTACTTTGATACACATGCTGTCTATTTTGAGCTCCAGGGTCACTGCTATATACTCAGTGTATCTCATTGCAAGCTACGTGCTGTTCCCACAGTGCCAGCACATCTGTGCCTCTGATTGTTTGCTATGCGCTATTCCCACAGTGCCAGCACATACGAATATCTCATTACATGCTACACACTGTCCAAACGGTGCCAACACTCACTGCATGCTACAGCTGTTCAAATATTGGCAACACTTCAGTGTACCTTATTGCACACTATGTTCTGTACAAGCAGTGCCAACACATCAGTGTACCTTGTTGCACATTATGCACTGCTCAACCAGTACCCACACCTTCGTGTTCTTTATTGCACGATAGGCACTGAGCAAACAGTACCAACTAACCTGTGTAGATTGTGGCATGCTACCAAATTCCCACACTTTGTGTACTCCGCTGTACCTTTAGGCTGGGTACAGGAAGCCGGCGCTCTGGATTCTGGAGGTTAACGTCCTGACAGGGTTAGGAAACCGACACCTTTCGGTAAGTATCTTAACCCTACCCCTAAACCTAACTCTCCCTCCCCACTGCCTAAAACTAACCCTTACTCCCCCCCTATCAGCCTAGACCTAACTTCCCCCCCTACTCTTACCCTCCACCTAGTGCCTGACCCTAAAACCTAACCCTCTCCTTAACCCCACTACTTACCATCAGGATGCCGGCGGTGGGGATGCTGGTGTCTGCATTCTGAACCCCGGCATCCCGACAGCCGGGATTTACACTACATCCTGTACCTTCGGCATTTGTGCCTACTGTGTTAAACACCTCAGGGTAATCTGTGGCTACCACCACTTGGAGTACTGCAGCTATATCCCTTTCGGTGTGTTCCCCTATAAAAACAGACTCCCAAGGCTTTACGAGCACTGAAGACTTGCTATTTTTACATGAAGACAATTTTTGTAAATTGGAGTGTATAAGACGTTCATACAATATTTTGTATTTGTGTTCTCTTTTTGTTTCAGGAAAGAGTCTGTGTTGTGTTCTGTACATTAAAAAAGTAATTGACTAATATTATTTTTTATTAGGAATTAAATATTTGCAACATATTTAAGATCTGACTGAGTTTTATTCCAGATAAATCTTTTGTTCATTTATCAGTTCTATATGCACTGCAATTTTCAGTTCAACTTGTCAGATATAGCCTTCAATAAATCAAAATCTGTGGAAGTACTTGTAAAGCGATAGACACGGTTTTCTAGGGTGTGCTGTGTCTGAAATAAGTTGGCTCCGGGTGCAGGTTTCATGGATATGAGTCAGAGCATGTTAAGCTAACAAAAATGTGTAAATTGAAAAGTAAACGTCTGTCAGAAGAGAATCTTTAAAGTTTAGAACAAAAGGTGTTTGTTAGGTTATATTTATTGTGCACCAAACTTCAGAAACCGAACCACAGCTCTGCCCTTGGCTACTTAAACCTTGAAGTGGTAAAAATATGCCTATTGAAAGGGGTGTTCCCTTTTGGGCATTATCTCTTTAATCATACCTACACCCCACAGGATTGGGAGAACTAGAGAGCCGGCTGACAGTAAGTCATGCTTGCATTGATACAGAGAAAGTGCACACGCTGCAAGCCAAACATGGCTTTACATGAGAGATTTATGGTAGAGTTTCATACCGCTCTATTTAAGTTTTAATGTCAGGCTTTAATGTCGTCTGTTTCATTTACTATAGTTGTATATATTGTACATATTTTCTATTTATTCAACATGTACGGTTTATATAAAGGGGGCGATGTACTAAGCCCTGGAGAGAGAGAAAGTACAAACCAGTCAGCTTGTTATTTTTCAAACACATTCTGTAAACTGACAGGTGCTGATTGGTTGGTACTTTATCTCTTTCCAAGGCTTAGTACATCTCCCCCAAAGTGCTTCTGGAGACTGCAATTTTGGGGACTTTATATATATATATATATATATATATATATAAATGTGTATATATATATATATATATATATATATATATTGGACTATACACTAATTCTGTTCACTAGGAGCTATATTATTCAGGCTCTATATTGGTTTAGCCAACAAAATGTCTGCCTCCACCATGTGTGTATGTGATGGCTTTACTTCAAATGGAGTAGAAAAACTATCCTAAAAGCGGCTTTAATTTGTATACACATAATTATCTATTCAAAGCTGAAAATGACATTTCCTTGCCCAAAGCAGCATTTACTAATGGATAAATTGTGTATTGAGGACCATGCCAATCTGTCAATTATGTGTTTCTTTATAGAAGAGTAGTTCTCATGCATTGTATTTGCCTTGCTTGTCATTTATTAATAGAGTGGAATGAGAGTTCAAGCACTGTGTCTCTAGGATATTGACTATCATATCAGACATTACTTGTTTAGAACCTGCTGGACTGTTCCCCTCCAGATGACACTGCTTCAATTATCAAGCATTTTGCTGGTTACTTAAAGTAGTGATCTTTCACCTTGTGCAGTTTCACTGATGTTTTACCTAGTGTCCATTTTAACGTGATATAAGCTGATGATTGTTTAAGCCTTAGGGTGGTGGCCTGGAAGGCTCCTAGGAAGACTAGTCTATGGCGTGTAAAGTTGTTAGGACGATCCTCTAGAGAAATCTGCTGCTCAGAGACTCTCGTATAGCTTTGAAACTATGATATGAAGTTGTTGAAGCTACTTCTGGACTTCAAGGTATAGCAGGGGGGCTGTTCTAATAATAATAATAATAATGCTACTTTTTGTTACAATGTAACCTGTGAATGACTTCCCAAGCATGTTAAAAATAAAGTGGGCCAGTGTACAGAGTGGTGGTTGTGATTAAATTTGAAACACAATGTGTGAACCAAAGCATAAGACAGGCAGAAAAGCTGCCAGACTGGAATCTCCCAGTGTAAATAGGGTGCACTATGCCAAACCTGTAACACCGTTCATTATCTTCTTGTCACTAATGCTTTTAAGTTGAGTTTTGGCAGAATTTTGAATCATGCCCTTTCAAAAGACAACGGTTGTCTAGGTTAAGAAAAGTGTTGGCGTTATAAAAGGTCTCTATGGCGACTGAAATCTTCACAGAAGCATGTCACAGTAAAAGCAGACTGCAAGATTTACCTTTGTAGTCCCCTTTCTGAGCAACGGACCCTTTCAATTGACGAGTCCACGTTATTGTGTTAATGCAGATTTCTGTCACTAGCAAATCAATGGAACGCGGGAGCAGTGTTTGTGCATCAATGGCTGTTTTAATTACACTTAACATGAAGGATCCTAAGAGAAATGTAGGCCCATGTTCAGCCTGGCAGAAAGTTGTATTCTGTGGGAAGAAGACCAGGCATGATACTTATATATTGGATAACAGATCATTGCTAATACAAATAGTTTAAGTAAAAAAAACAACACATTTTTATTAGTGTTTTAAACTAACATGACAATGATGCAATTTCTCTTTTAAGTAGCGGAAATTGCAGGTTTCATTTGAAATGCCAGATAGACCTGTGATTAGTTTTTTCACATCAGACCTCAGGGACTGTGGTCTCTTGAATACTCAGTATATAGTATTTGTCAAAACAAAAAAGAATTTTCACAATGTTTTATTTTAACACAAAAATATATTTTTTATTTATTATACACTTGCACTCAATAGAGGCATTAGCTGCTTGTGAAGAATTAAACTACATAGGTGAAAGAAACTGCTTATAATTTGACATTCTTACAAAACTACAGTCTGGCTACACAGATCTTTTCTTAAAAGTCCTTTTATTCAGCACATTTTATATTTCATAATCTTATGGCATCAACCCTAAAATGTGAGCTCTGTATTTTAGGTGACTGCTTCACAGTGTGATTACTGGTAATTAATTAATTAATTTATTTATTTATTACCAGTTATTTATATAGCGCACACATATTCCGCAGCGCTTTACAGAGAGAATATCTGGCCATTCACATCAGTCCCTGCCCCAGTGGAGCTTACAATCTATATTCCCTATCACATGTGCACACACATACACACTAGGGGTCATTTTTGTTGGTAGCCAATTAACCTACCAGTATATTTTTGGAGTGTGGGAGGAAACCGGAGAACCCAGAGGAAACCCACGCAAGCACAGGGAGAATATACAAACTCCGCACAGTTAGGGCGGAGTGGGTATCGAACCCACAACCTCAGTGCTGTGAGGCAGTACCGCTAACCATTACACCGTCTGATAATGATAACTGCTCTCACCCACAGTGTGAAATGTGTGGGGGAAGCTGATTTGATGACAGCTTGAATGACCAATTGAAGTATGTGGTCATTGACTACATAAATGCCATCTATAAAGTCCCTCAATATTGGTCATTGTGCTTCATTTCTGACTAAAAAAAACTGAGGACTAGATTGAAGATAGAAGTTGCCCCTGTAGAGCATGGTTATCTAATTAGCTCACTGCAGGTTTATAGCCCTGATTGGTGTTTCACTCCCACTGACTGTTAGGCACTTAGCATTCCTAAAATACTACTGACACTGTAATCTGCGTCCATCAGTAACCGCCCTTACACTGATAATGCTGGCTTGGGAGGTTCCTATTTATGATTATTTATTATTAAATGCACATAAAGTTTTCAAATATCATACAAAAGAAAGGCCCCTTCATATAAAATGCTTATAATGTTAAGGGTAAAACAAAATAAACTGAGTTGGTCAAATGTCTCCACCTTTTTGATGCCAATTTTTTTTTTTGTCACCACCCACCTTGTGATTGGTATGCACAGTTTGACGACGGTAATTGTTATACTGGTACTGAGATTAAAGTTGGTAATAATAGTGGCCTGAACAGGAGCCCTTTTATATAAGAGGTGCTAATCTTGCTATAAATAGCATGTTACAAAAGGCTACCTGTCTTCACTGTCTCTGCTTTCTCACCAGTAGCTCAAGTATTGGATATTAGACATTTTTATTGCCACCATAATTACAAGAAGAAAAAATCTTTAACAGATGATTGCCTTTCTTTATTAACTGCACATACCTGCCCGCCTATTGTGGATTCACATGTTCTGGAAATTGATTGTGTTACATAGTTGTATTTAATAATTGAGTTATTTAAGTCGCCTACATGGTGACCTTTCAATTCAGGATCATATTTCTGGGAACAGCAGAACTGAAAAATACAAAGGAAAAAGGTCATCTGTTTTCTGTAATAAACTTGTGCAGGCTAAGCCAGTCACCTGTGCTTTCTGTATGGGTGCTGTCACAGATATTACTAAAGGTTCTTATTTTGCTCTACAAACCAGCCTCAGGTTTTGCTAGTGCTTGTAGTTTCCATCTCCTAACCTGCGTCAGTATTACTTGTGCTACAAGTTTTATTGAATTTTGGGTGTTTTTTTTTTTTTTTTTTTACATCCATTTTGTTAATTCTTTACAGTGTGTTTTTCAGGTC
Source organism: Taudactylus pleione (assembly GCA_031769625.1). Lineage (NCBI taxonomy): Eukaryota > Metazoa > Chordata > Amphibia > Anura > Myobatrachidae > Taudactylus > Taudactylus pleione. The sequence goes on from JAUIMM010000250.1 coordinate 1,093,247, forward strand.
TCTTGATTTAACCTATTATATTTAGTGACATCTCTTATATTCCGGTTCGCTATGTCAGTGAATGTAATCTATCTTTAACATGACCCAAGAGATCATATTGGGATTTTATTTTAATCATGACATGTGATTTATTAGTATCTATGTATCTATTGTTTGTAGGGTTAGGAAATACAGAATGATATAGTGAGAATATATATATATATTTATTTTGATTAAAACAATGTCAAATACATTGTTTGAGTTATTAAACTGTTTATTCATATATTATTATTGATTGAAAATATTATTGTTGGTTACTGTTAAATCATTAAGTCTCCTATCCTCCCTTTGTACACCTATGCCTTTACCCATCTCCCCATTTGTCCAGGAACTCATACATTCTGTAAGAACCAATAAAATGTAATTCATAAAAAAAAATGAAAGAAAAGCTTTAAAGCAAGGTTCAGGTGGTTAAAATGAGCCCACTTAGCAGCCCGAGAGAGTGCTTCATCAATGATCAATGGTTTTAATCTATCAGACAGGACCCATCGATGGTTTGTGTATTGCATCCCACGAATGCACAAAACGCAGTTGTGACACAAAATGCAGTTGTGATTCATCAACGAGTTCAGACATTGATTTTATACTGTACCAGCGGAGGCAGGACATCGATGGTGAAACACGATCAACCTCAGACCATTGATAGTTGCTAAACCTTTTGATGGCCATTGGCAAACCCTAGCCAGAGATCAAGCAATAATAAATCCTAATATCAGAGCCCTGACATTATGGTTATGTTATTGCCTGAATTATTGTTATTGTCCAGGCAAACTTTTGCTGATTTTAATGCTTTCAAAAAAAATTTAATCATCCAAAAAGCATAACTGTGTGAAAACAAGCTATGCAAAAAATGTAGGAAACATTATTAGACTAGATGGAATGAGTTAGATTATTTATGCAAACAATTGTGATCAAGGCTTTCTCCTATGCCTCATTGCCGTATAAAAACTCTGCTCAGACTCACAGAATCAGCCGTTTCTGAAAGATGGATGTGCCCTTACATGGTTTTCTTCTAACATTATAATCAATTGAAGTTCATTTCATAGTTGCAGAAATAACTACAGTGTAGCATTATGTCTACTGTGTATGCCTAGAGGCCATGTAATAAGGAGGAGTGCGTTCCCACAACTCGCAGAAATGGATGCATTCTTCTAACACTGAGCTTCTAACTTAACAATTCACTTTTAATATCAGATAATATGATTAGAACATTTTACAATTCCAAATTTTATAGAGGGACAGCACATAATTTGTATAAACTGTTGCAAGCCTGATATTTAAATAACAATGCTGTAAGAATTGTTGTTGCGATAAGAAAAAATCATGTTTTTATTATTTGTCATTTTTTATAATAATGTGTGGGTACAGTTTGCTAGTAATTTGATAAGAGCTTCATGCAATGTAATAAAGGAAGTTCCATGTATTTTGCAGGTGTGGTATATTTTGTCAACATTCATCATGTCGAAATTTTGACATAATCAGAATGTCAACAAAACCTCCCTGGTGGTTTAGTGATGACTTACCTGAGATGGTGGGTCAGGACACTCCAGTGATATCTTCCTGGTCTGGTGGTCAGGTGATGATGACTTTCCGGCGTATCCAGCAGTGCTTCCTAGTATATCGCTAATCCTAAATCTCAAACATCCCCCAAGTGCCTAACCTCCCCTCCCGCAGCCTAACCCTCCACCTAGTGTCTAACCCTAACATTCCACTTCGTAGCCTATCCCTACTCCTACCTCTCCGGTCCATGCAGAATGTCGACATTTCACATGTTGTCATTGAGCACATACCGACATGTTTTAACAATGTTGACATCATAACTATTGACATTGTGATGTTGACATTGTAAATGTCGACATTTTGACTACATCCCCATATTTCCCATGGTAGTGACGTGTGTGTGTCTCAACAACAGCGTTTTTGGCTTGGCAGGTGCTACTTACAGTCATTTATTAACATTTACTTATGCGTTAAGGTAATTTACTTATATTTCGTTGTGCTTTACAGTTGAGATGTTTTGAAATAAAGTCTGTGTGCAGATATATACAGGGGTATTCAATATGAAACGTAAACTTCGCCGTCTATGCGGGTCGAAGTTTTCGCCGCTTTTGCCGGCGAAAAAGTATTGGGCACGCCCCCGATTATACCCGTATTCAATATGAAATCATCGAGAACGGCACCCGGCGAATGTGAAATCAGCAAAAACTTCGCTGATTTTTGTGGAAATTACCCTAACACCCCCACAAAGATGCTCTGACATGGGGGATCACTGTGGATACCCCTGATTAGACCTGCTGCAGGTTTTTGGGGTCTTTAAACGGGATCAATAGCTGCTATTTTGGTGATTTGGGAAGGTGGTGAAGAATAGCATTTAGAAGGTTTTTTAGCTGAAAGTAAGTAGTCCCAGCAAATTTGGGGTACTTGAAAATGGGGGTGAGCATATTTAAAAGTTGCTAAAGATAAGTTTTAAAAAACATGAAAAATCCACCTGCCGCAAACACCTGCAATGAAAAAAACACCTGGGGCATACTTGGGGACCCCCCTAGATTGTAGTTCGCTAGTTTTTAACTTTGTACCCCCCAATTTTTTTTTTCGCCCCCAAAATGAAAATGCTTTTTTTGGGGTCTCCTGTGGTATTTTTTTTAAATTTTTTGACATAGTTTACCTTTGGGGGACTGTCTGAAGGTTGCACCCCAAAACCCGAATTCTGCACTTTTTTTCGCCACCCATTCCAGGGTCGAATGCAATATACTTTTCGCACCAGCGATAAGTTTTCAAATTGAATACGGTGTAAAAGTAAAACCGGCGAAAATTATGTCAACTGAACGAAAACCTCGCAGAAACGGCGTTTTCGCTCCATATTGAATACCCCTATTAGTGTATATTTCATGGAAATGTCTTTGCTTTTTTATGTAATCTATGCATACAAATAGGGTACAGTTGTTAATTATAGAATTACAATTTGTAAATGAAAATAATTCTTTATTTGCACTGTCTAGTTGTTCCCTAGATCTCCATATTTTACAGCCCTAAGAGTAATAGGATATTAGATGGAGCTGTATTGGGGGAGCATGTTGTTGAGGTTAGTGGCTGAAGCTCTCTGTATAGATCTTAGTCGGGCTACATACCCACAGGCATTGCTTTTGAATTTCATGAATCAGCGCAAATATAAGCCTTTGTTGTTAGTGCTTGGAGGTAAATCAGAACAAGTTGCTTTCGGAAAATCAAGAAATGCAGCACTAGTAAATAGGCCAGTGGGTATGGTGACATTTCTATTGCCAGACTTACATAGCGTGGTTGTACTAGCACTTAAAACTGTAGTAATAAGCATGAAATTAACACCAGTGGGTATGAGACCTTGGGTCTAATTCAGACGTGCACTTGGATGCGTATGTAGCTGCAGCCACGTCTGCATCTTTATGCTAAATGCCGCAACTGATGATCTTCCTCCTGAGACGCCCACAGGCTGCAGTGCTAATACGTCTCGGTGCGGCTTTAGAGGCACCATCAGTTGCACCAGCCCATTAACAGGCTCAGTTTCTCTGTCTGAACATGGCGCCCTGTGCCTTTCCTACTGCGTCTGCCTAACACCCCCTCCCCTCATTAATAAATTCTGTGTCTCCTGGCGGTAACCATCGGGGTATACGTACACAGCGACTCAGACGCATGTGCAGTACTTCCAACATCAGCCAACAGCGTGCACGCCGGCTTTGCGTAACTCTGAGTCAGGACCCTTGTTCCTAGTTTGGTTGTCAGAATGCAACAGAAAATACTAATAAGGTGATATGGAAACAGGCAAGGGATGAACCAATCACGGGACTCCGATGACTGTGACATGTAACATTTAACAGGGATTGCAAATGTAATAAAACGTGTGTATAGAATACATTACTGCATGCATACATTTACCAAGCTTCTTATTTATTCACCTTTACTTACATGGCCACAGTATTTTACACAGCTCATTACAGAGAGCATGTTTATTATTTATTTATTACCGGTTATTTATATAGCACACACATATTCCGCAGCGCTTTACAGAGAATATTTGGCCATTCACATCAGTTTTATCATTTATACCCTAGTGGAACTTGCAGTGTAAATTCTGTAACCACATAGACAGACACTAACATTAAGCTACCAATATGTTTTTGGACTGCGCAATGAAACCAGATCAGGTGGAAACTCAGGCAAACATAGGAAGAACATATACGATCCACACAGATAGTGCCCTAGTATCCTTGATAAATGAGACTTGACTACTTTTCTGGGCATTAGGAAGCTCCTTGGACTTTCCAGGAGAGTAGGCAGGTATGAGTACACCAGATTCCTTGGGCTTCAGGGACCTGTAGTAGTCATGTGAGATTCTATGGATCTTGTTGCACCTCTGTGTCTGTGAGAGAGAATTTAAAAAGCAATTTGCAATAAGGTAGAGATGTAAATAAAGTAACATATTGGTGCTATTTCTGTACAATCATGCAGAGTGGCATGTTCCTTCCATGCCAACGACTGTAGCTAAAGAGACGGAGAGGGGACATTCCAGCAGTGGAGAACCAGCACTGGTACAAATAAGCATTACAGGAGAACGGGGCAAGCTGAGGTGTACCGGCATATATATCGGGTCCAGTTTCCTAGTAAATAAATAAAGAGATTCCAATGTATAGTTAATTGTGCCTCTGCCGACCAGTCATACATGAATCTTATAGAATAAAGAATGAAAGGTGTAGTCATAATGCCGACAATCACAAAGTTGAAAGTCAAAAGGTCAACACCACAATTATGTTTACATGCTTAAAATGCAGACACCCAAAATGTAAACACTTGCACAATGTTAACAATATAATTCTAGGCTTAGGGGTTATGGTTAGACCAGAGCTTCCCAAACGCGGTCCTCAAGGCTCCCCAACAGTTCAGGTTTTAGAGATATCCATGGTTGAGCACAGGTGGTCAAATCAAATTGACTGAGGTACTAATTAAGTCACCTGTGCTCAACCATGGATATCTCTAAAACCTGAACTGTTGGGGAGCCTTGAGGACCGCGTTTGGGAAACTCTGGGTTAGACTTAAAATTGGGTGAACTTGTCGACTTTTTGAACCTAACGACATTGTGGTGACTATATAATGACTGTCAACATTGTGATTGCTGACAATACATACGGAACCAATGGAATAATGTTTCCTGTGCTCTCAGCTCTTGTCTCAAGCAAATAGTATTGATTAACCTGCCAGACTGGTTCACTAGACATTTGAACATGTCTTTGCAGACGTGTACGCAGTCCAGACCTCCTGCTGAGTTCATTCAGAAAAGATCATTATAAATATTCACTGTCACATTTTTGTATAGTCTTGTTGGTCACTTAAAGTAACAGTAAGCTTTTTAATTTAAATGTTTTTTATCCATTTTGTTTATATTATTGCTAAAAGATCATAACAATTATTGTGCTCTTGGCATTGGGTAAATTTATTTACATAAGCAGAATGTGCATATGGTTTTCCAACGTTTCTGCGATATAATCAGGAATTCCTGTCACCGAGACACTTGGATCTAAGCCAGTTTCCATTAACTTTCTATAGCTATTGCTTAACCACCGAGCCAGTTACTGTCATTTCTCCTTTCACACATTAGATGGTTCTGTACATGGCCAAGTATTAGGGGAACTATGCAGTAATATGTAGCTGAATAAAATTACTGTTTTAAGCCAGACTGTAAGGGGTAAATTTACTAAAGTGAGTTTTTATAAGAGAGTTTTAAAAGTGATCAGATTCTAGCTATTATTTTCTAGAAGGTGCTAGTTAAATGTTAAATAGAATCTGAGTGGTTGCTATGGGCAACATCACTTTTAAAACTCTCTTCTAAAAACTCACACGTTAGTAAATTTACCCCTAATCATCTGCACAGACTAGAAACAGCGCCTTTTGGCATTTCTGTGGCGGTTTTCCATTGCTTTTATCTTTTCCCTTAAATATATTGTCAATAAAATGGCAGCTAAGCAGTCAAAAAAATTATTCTATAGAGTGAGACTTATTTAGAGCTATATATGTATGGTGAGTACTTATAATATTATTAATATCGTTATCTTTTATTATTTAGCGCCACATAGTGTATGCATCACATACTTCCCTACTCTTCTGAAAATTGGGAGCCGCTCGCAGCCCCCCGGAAAAGTAGGCAAGCCTCCCGGCCTCTCAAGCCTCCCCGCGACTTGAGCTGAATCGCGTCATCATGACCCTGCATCAAAGCTGAATCTCGTCATCATGACCCCGCCCCCTGCTTTACAATGCCGGAAATCTCGGCATTGTGTAGCAGGGGCAGGGCCAAAATGATGTGATCGCTTGTCCACACCCCCAGCTCCGCCCTTAAATGCCTTGTCATGTGCCTGGTCGCGCCCCTCTTTGTTGGCCCGCCCCCTGCTAAGCCAACCTGGCTGCTCCCTCCTGGAGGGGGCAGCCAGGATGTCGGCAAGTATGATGCAACACCCTACAAAAATTAAACAACACCATTATACATCAATACATATGATAACTACTGAAACAACCACACATTCAAACTCAGAGTGAGGAGAGAGTATGGGGTAGAATAGAGCAACTTACTATAGCTTGTAGAAGCAAGTAATGATAAATTGAGGGAAGGGGGGAATAACAAAGAGGATGTTAAATCTTTGTGAAACTCTGCCTGGCTTATTTTAAGAGAATTCCAAGAAAGATTAAGGATGCTTGAGAGACTGTTCACCATACTGTACAGTAGGAGTAAACAACTAGTGTGCCAGATATAATATAGTTTAAGTATCATTTTTTTCAACTGGAAACAGTCAAAACGCGTTGGTGGATAGGACTGGGGACTATATCCAGAACCAAGTGAATGAGAACCTGATAGCTCCCTTTTTGGACCACCTTATTTATACCTGGGAAAGGAGTCCATTACTGTCCATCTGGTACTTGGGTTTCAAGCTTCACTAACATCCTGGCAAGTACTACCAGCCCTTGGTAGAATTTTTTTTTAACCCTGTATGTTATTTTTTTTTTTAAATTGAATTTACTACACTACGAGGAGTATCCTCTGCTTTGTTTGAGACATATTGGTCTGGGGACTGGAAATTGAATACCCATAAAGATCTCTGATATGTTGTGATGAAATAAATACTTTTGTGAGTAGGATCTAAGATATATATCTCTATTGAGTGCAGTGATTACTACACAGAAGTGTGCTCTTTCTCTCCTTTTATCATTTATCTGTGAAGGTTTATTTGCTGCAGATTGAATCTGGGACCATTACATGACAAACTGGCTGTGATTATCACCCCAACAACCAGTATCGCTTCACCGGACTATATTTTGAGACTAAATTGTACTGGTGAAGGTGATCACCTTGTGGTATTAAGCAGCAACTGAATTGCAAGCGCAATATTACACTTCTCTTTAAACGTATGTAGCGCTGTTGTTTGTCCTTTTCAATATAGTCATTTAATAATATAAATTCAGTGACTGACGTCTTTTTTTTTTTTTTTTTTATTTGAATGCATGTACTATTCTATTAATTTCTCTGGAGGGTACCTTGGTGATTGATATATATTTCATTTATTGCCAGTATATGAGGGGTTTTTGAATGCTAGAATTAGGAGTGAGTGTGGCCAGTTCATGAAGAGGGCAAAAATGGTACTTGACAAGCTATAGCATGCAGTGTATGTAATGCTTCATATATATATATATATATATATATATATATATAATATGGCGGCCAGCATACACAATGAGACGCTAAACATGAGAGTAGGGTCAGGCTACCTAAGATTAATGGGCTTTTTTCTGGATGTGGGCACCATTCCACAATCCAATTCACCACTCTTCGGAGCATTGGAACAAGTGTGGTGATGTGGCAGAAGAACCTTTGACATATGTACACATTGGTCTCCAGATACACTGTATAGTGTATGTAATACAGTAGTGTTGGCTAACCTTGACACTCCAGCTGTTGTGGAACTATATATCCCAGCATGCCCTGCCACAGTTTTAGCATGCCCTAATAGCAAAACTGTAGCAGTGCATGCTGGGTTATGTAGTTCCATAACAGCTGGAGTGTCAAGGTTAGCCAACACTGTAATACAGTATTGATAACACTATAGATGGTCTATAATCGGCTATAGGGAAGAGAGTCTAAAAAAGAACTTTCTGTATCAAACACATTTATATCATATAAATAACAAAAGCAATCAGGAAAAAGTTAAACATGCTATAATAAATATACATACATAATATAACCAGCAAGCTTTCTAAGCGCACATTATCCCACCTTATGCTACGACACTTCATGGTGACAGCTTGTCTTTGGTTTGGTGTCCTGATTGTGTCCTCTGATGTACACACACAGCAGGCTTGGTAGGGAAACCTGATGCCACTGTTCATGCGCAACAGCTCTGTGCCATACCTTATACTGCTTATTGTGGCTGTAGCTTTAGTAAAATCATAATAAACACATACATGTACATTCCCCCCCCCCCATTTACCTTTGAGATGCAGAGAGATGGAATGGCATACTTTCCTCCTCACCCACCACTGGAGCGCTGGCAGTGACTCTGATTGTGACCTCCCCACATTTTGCAGAGGAGAAGGTCATGTGATGCGCCCGCAGGTCCACCCACCAACAACTGACGCAACAGCACAACCCTGACTTCTGCAAGCCACATTTGGCCAACTCTTTATGTATAGTCTAAGTCACTCTATTGTTATTGTGTGAAAAATAAACGTTTAAAGGCCAATTCCACCCAAAACTAAAATGGATCAGGGGAGGTACTTGATAAACTTAAAATATCACTTACCTGCCGGTGACTAGGAAGAGTGTTTCATGCTTTTTATTTTTTTGCCCTGCTATTTTTTTTCCTGGTGCCATCCAATATATAGACCAATATGTAGTAAGAGGTGGCTGGTAGAACTCACGGTATGAAATAAGCATATCTTTATAGTTCAACTTTTCAGTCTTTATAGACTTTTTCCCTGCCGAAAGTCTATAAGATTGAAACGTTGAACTATAAAGTTCAGGTGGACCTTTGTTTATTTTCATACCATGAGAGCTGCCAACCACCTCTTGCTTCACACTCACTATATATATATATATATATATATATATATATATATATATATAATATTATATACCATGTAAAATGGGAATTGTAAGTAGCTTTGTTTGACTTCATGTTTGCATGAGTTATGAAACTTCCTGTTGCATTCATTTTATTTTTACTTGTCCAAAGGAGAAGCCAGCTACAGTTGCTTGTGTTTATAATGGCTTCATATCTTTGTTGCCAAAAGATTATTTGGTGTGGACATTTGTGATAGAGATGTGACAATATTTACCCAGCCAGCATGTTGAAGGTGTGAGTAATGTCATTCTCATGTGGTACAATATGAACTACCACAAAGTCATTTCTACAGCAGGTGTGTGCTTATTGTGGACTTGTCACAACCTCCTGTTTGATGTAGGACTGAAATATTACCTATTACATTATCTTCTACTTATTGGTAGACAAACAAAGTGCATAGAACCTCTTCATATGACTGAGAACAAGCAAGTACACGCAGTGGAAGCATGCAATTCTGTATTTGTCATACATTACACACTGGTATTTTTTGTAGTCTACAGAACTTAAACTTTAGATTGAAATTGTGTACTTATACTGTAGGGTAATGTATACAGTGCCTTGCAAAAGTATTCACCCCCTTTGCATTTTTCATGTTTTGTTGCCTCACGATTAAAATGGATTGTTTGAAGGTGTGCATCATTTCAGTCACAGAACATGCCTACAACTGTGACGTTGTGTTTTTTTTTATATTGTGAATCAAACAACATTTAGGACAAAATAACATAAAACTTCAGCGTGCATAACTATTCACCCCCCTAAAGTCAGTACTTTGTTGAGCCACCTTTTGCGGCAATTACAGCTGCAAGTCGCTTTGGATAAGTCTCTATGAGCTTGCCACATCTTGCCCCTGGGATTTTTGCCCATTCCTCAAGCTCCTTCATGTTGGATGGTTTCCACTTGTGAACAGCAATCTTCAAGTCTGACCACAGATTCTCAATTGGATTGAGATCTGGGCTTTGACTAGGACATTCCAACACATTTAAATGTTTCCCCTTAAACCACACGAGTGTTGCTTTAGCAGTATGCTTCGGGTCATTGTCCTGCTGGAAGGTGAACCTCCGTCCCAGTCTCATATCACAGGCAGACTGAGACAGGTTTTGCTTAAGGTATTCCACTTCTTTATTATTCCTGCAACTACTGCTAAACACATTTCTTCACCTTTAACATAAATGGCTATATGTCTTGCCCATATATACATATCAGGCACATTTATTTTTTGTATTTGTTATCTTATGGTGGAAAACTTTTAATGGTAAGCTCTCTATTTGTTTAGCTGATGTCTGTTTGCACCACATTAGTCTTGCGATGATTTGCTGGTGTGGAAGACCCTAAGGCTGACCTTGAAGAGTGGTTGGTCAAGGTACAGCACCCTGACTTGGTTGAGATCTGGTTGTATAAACTCTGAGAACAAGTTTATTGTATCCGAACACCTGAAAGCTGATCTCTACTTGTTTACCTGCTGTTTTACTGATAAGGAGAAACACTTTCAGACCACTTCATTTTATGATGTGTATAACTTAACTTTTTCTATTTTGCACAACAATAAAAACATATTACAATTAAAATGAACAAAATATAAAATGTGAAGTTGTGATTGTGAACCACTTTCTGGTCTGAGGACTATATCTAGCTCTTAAGGATTCCTGCACACTGGCTGTGGTGCATACAGTACTTGCCAACTCTCCCTGATTGTCAGGGAGACTCCCTGAAATAGCAGTAATCTCCCTGATTGCACCTTACCCCCAGGGCCGTAACTAGGGTGGTGCGATGTGCCATGGCACAGGGCACCGCTGGGCAGGGGGCGCTGTTTAAGCCTGTCAATTATTTGTTTATAATCGTTCTCACTTGTAGCTTCCTCTTCTTTTATCTCCGGCATCTCCTGGCAGCCCCTATCTCCTCCCTGGCCAACTTCCCCTCCATCTTGCCACCTCCCCAAGTACCTTCAGTCACATCCTCTTTTATTTAACACACATATGGCTGTCTGCCCTACAATTTCTGATGGCTGCCCTGAACACAGTCACCGATTTCCGACGCAGGTGTTACCGTGTCTTATGTCCCTGTTTGAAAAATGAGGGGGAAGGGGGGGCAAAGCTCTTTCTGGCCCAGGGCACCAAAAAGTCTAGTTACGGCTCTGCTTACCCCCATTATGACACTGTTATATACAAAAAAAAAAACAGATATATACATTCAAATTGGATCATCAGTATAATTTCCCTGCAATGATTATAAGGCACAATGATCCCTATGGCTACATGCATTTTCTGGAATCCAGCACTCCAATGCGGGGGTGGGGAGGGGGGGGTTAATCATGGATTAATTACTGCATCAAGGTTTTTTTTTGTGTGTAGGGTCACTTTATAGGGGCTCTACTTTGGAGCACTTGTGTTAGATATGGACATTTTGGCCTTTTAATGTTTCTAACAGTAATGGTATTTGGGGTGTTCTCTCCAATATAAAAGCTGTATATGGTAAATACACAGATGGCTGAACAGTTTATTTCCAGATAGTAATAGGTATGTTAACACTGGGAAAAGTTTTTATGTAAAACATATACTGGAAAATAAGATGTTATTTCTACTATGATATCTAGCTCTAGAGTCACTGCATATATCACAGTATGTATCACATTTGAGAGATGGTGATGTGAAAGCCCTGCTAGGGAAGGCACGTGCAGTATTACAATCACATTGCATTATTTAAAAGAAAAGGAAAAACACCTTGCACCACGTAGGGTGTTAGTCAGCTCTTCTGTGGTAAATGCAGGCATACAGGTGTTTGTAGCCCTTGTACAGGTTTTTCTTTCCTTGAGGCCCTGACTTTATATAAAGGCGTGTGCAGAAATGACGGTTACTAGCAATGGGTGGGGCGGCTCTGAATCCCTTTTTGAAAATAAACTGTGAAACTTAATCATTTCGGTATTGTTTCTTTTTGTGATCGTATACTGCACGCCCGAGATACCTTTCTGCTATGCTGCACTTTTACTGGCTTTTTAAATGGTGCCTAGAAGTCTTTTTTTTTCTTTCTTCTTTGGAAAAACTACAATGCATTTTCTGCCTATTGGAAAAGCACTTTTACTCCTTACTTGGTGGAAATATATCACCATATGGATAGCACTGCATTGGTAAGCTGCCTCATTGCATAGTAGACTGTGAAAGGACGGTGGGCCTGAGTCAGATGTTTGGCGGAAATGCCAATATAAACCTTGTGTGCATCCATGCAGCAGAATGTGCAAGGACTGGGGTGGCCACTTTTAGTGTCTGTGCATGCGGTTATACAGATTGGTGCATCCTTATACGCCACCATCGGTCGCACCATGGATACTCGCACTGGCTCTGTGGAAGGTGCAGTTTTTTCATCTGACTATGGCCTCCTATGCCTGTGGCTGTAGGTCTATGAATGCAGCCGATATCAGCATTGACACCCAATGACACTCCCATAACATGCCCACTGAATAGACCATTTTTGCTTATACTACTATCCACGTCCCAGTCACTGCCCAGGAATCTCATACTTCTCCGCCACATTGCTGATACCATACAGCTCAATCACAACAGCGTCTTTGCGCGCACACTCTGTGTAATGCATGCACTGTACGAGTTCATGGACATTTGTGCACATGCACAGTTGCAAAAAATCTCTCAAATACGTGAACATGTAGCTCGGAATTAGACCCGGTGTGTTCAGGGAATTTTTGTTAAAGATGAACATGTCTCTACTTCTGCACATAAGTGAAGTGAAAGTAACCCATAAATCTAATACCACACTTAGGACCTCATTCAGAGTCGGTCGTTGCGGCTGCACGGTCGTACGCCACCGATGTTCGCTATACTGCGCATGCGTAAAGTTCGCAATGCGCGTGCGCAAACTAGCCGCTACAATCAGAAATTTCTCTCTCCTTGAACACAGCCAGGTCGGTAGTTTGAGTGACAGATGGAGGCGTTTGTGGGTGGTAACAGGGGAAGGTGCTTGAAAACGGGGGAGTGGAGATCCGAACGCAGGCGTGCCTCATTATGCGAACGGCGTTTTGTGGGAGTGCATACGGATTATGGGAGTGCATAATTAATAAAGTAGCGTCATGGCACATGTGACCTGGGAGGTTTTTACACTGGCATGATCGTAGAGCTTAAGAGAGGGTATGGTCAACCTTAAGCTCTACGACCAGTTCCGATGGTTCCCGATTGGTCTCGATTATTCCTTATATGCCCGGAGATGACGTGCAATGCGTACGAGAAGGGGGCGTATTTTTTTGTCTTCCGACCGCTTCCTCCCCTTGGTCGGCCAACTACGGATCCGAACTTAGGGACGCAACTTGCGAGGGAATCATTTGTATATCCTGCCCCTTATTCCGTACGACCGTGCGGCCACTTCGACCGACTCTGAATGAGGTCCTTAGTGCCTGATTCAGATCCGCAGGTAAATGTCATCGCACCTGCGTTCTCTCCAGATCGCAATAACGATAATCTGCTAATGTCTACAAAGCTTACCCAAGCATAGAGACACCCACTGCTGGCTTCTCATATGCATCTGCTGATGTGCACCAATATGACCATGACCATCGGTGCAGATTGAGGAAGCCACGCAGAGTGAAGTCCCTGTGGCTCTCCTGACACGCTCTCATGCTGCGAAGGAGATTGCAATGGCTAATTATGCACACCCATGAAATTACGTTTCAATGGTCAGACACAACTGCATTTGTCTAGCCACTCCCTTTTACCTCCCCCAAACGCTGACTACCTGTCACTCACTTTTTGAGTGAATCATTTGTGCGAGAGTAATCGCAAATAAATCGCAGGACGTGCGCAGTACGGCTTTAGTGCATGCACAATGGCAAACAATTTCTCAATCTGCAGAAACATCAGTATGTACTGTCAGTTCTCATTTGCTGTTCCCGGCCTCACTTTGCCGGAGTCCAGGAGATCCCCTAATGTTCCAGGAGTCTCCTGGTCATTGCAGGAGAGTAGGGATATATGCGTTTGCGTCCTACAGGTAGGAAGGATGTCTGCAGTACTGGAAGGTGGAGCTGCTTAGTTTTAAGGCATGCTTCTGGTCACGGGTGGGGACTGGAAATCTCCCCCAGTGTGTGTCTGTATCATGCTTGGCGACATTTGCCTTTTCCTCCTGGGAGAAGCCCGGGTAGGAGAAGCAGGTGGAAGGTGTTGGGGGCTGGGCCAGATGGGTCACATCACTAAGCCCCGCCCCCTCGTGATAATTTGCCGCGAACTGTGCATATTTGAATAAGGGGCAGGGGTAAATGACTTGATTCTCATAGAATCGCGTCATTAGGTCACACCCCCTACTCGCAGTATTCTGCCCACTTCACTAGGAAGTGGGCAGAATGCGGGAGAAGTGCCTTCCAGGGGTGCGGGGGGTTACCCAGAAAATACGGAGCCTCCTGCGTCTTCCGGGAGGCTACGCATGTATGGTCTGTATGGCCTCACTGCTGGGTACTCCTCTGTTTCAGATTAAATCAGTGCAGCGCACGGAGCACCCCCTAAGCTTTGGCTCTCCCGTGTGGCCGCACTGGTTGAACATGTCTTGAACCAGCCCTGAGACTATCGCCCAGATTTATCAACGAGTGATGTTCTTGTTATCACTCGTTACTAAACTTAAATGGTGCTCAAACCAATCAGCTCCTGTCATGTGTTTGAAAAATGATAGTTAAGGCAGGGCCGAAACTAGGATTACTGTCACCCGGGGCAAGACAGTAATTTGGCGCCCCTCCTGGTAATGCCCCTGTAATAGTGCCCATATGGTAATGCCCCTGTAGTAGTACCCATATGGTAATGCCCCCATAGTAATGCCCCTGTAGTGCCGCTTACACAAAAAAAAAACCAATAATACTTACCATAAACCCGCTCCTATGTCCGCTGCCGTCCGGTCCGCCCAGCTGTTCCTCGGAACTATGCGAGAGATGTCCAGCCTCCGGCTACCGCTGTGCAGCAGGGAAGGAGCCGGGAGCCCGCTGGTAATAAAATCTCAGTGGGCGTCCGGCTTGGAGCCGGGCTGGAAAACACTGGCGGTGGACCCGGAGCATGTGCACCTCCAGCCCCCCCCCCAGTTGTGGCCCTGGTTAAGAGTTGAAAGGTTGGAGCACCATTTTAGATTAGTAACGAGTGATAACAAGAATATCATCGTTAACCAAACTGGGCCTATATACGGGTTAGAAAAGACTGTCTACTACAGGGCACAGGTCTGCAAATTAATTGGCATAGAATGGTTTACTAGAGTGACTGTCTTACTGGGCCTTGAGGTGTGTAATACGGGGCATGTGGTTTTCATTACTTAGCATAAAAACAAGAGTCTTTATGCCAAGTAGTTTCTAGTTGTTTTTTCTTTAAGGGGTGGGAATTCAATTACTGGCAATGTGCCACAGAGCAATGCCGTGTTGCTCTTCTGCCCACATCTCAGCCAGTTACGATACAGCCAACAAGTTTTCCTGTAGACCTCTATAGCAGGGGTCAGGGAACTTTTTTACCTTTTACCCCAAAATACATTTAGATACGCCGATGTTACCCCCTTGATTTGAAAGGAAGGAAATCATATAGTAGTGCCCCCATATAATGCCCCTGTAGTAGTATATTATAGAATGATTCATATGCATGCCCGGCTGTCCGTCCATTTCCCCCAGGAATTTCATTTTTACCCCATGTGGGGTAATTTACCCCTGTTCTCCGACCACTGCTCTATAGGATACCAGGCAAAACTTGGGTAGAAATGCACATTGGGTCCATGCCAGTGAATTGAGGGTCTCATTCAGACCCGCTCGCGAGCGCAGGATGCTCGCAAGCGGGTCGATGTTACCCCAATGCGCATGCACACGACGGAGGGAGCTCCGTCGTGCGCATGCCCGAGACCCGGACAGCGACAGCCAAGCTGTCGCTCCTGGTCTCGCACCAAAGGGGGCGTGCTGTCGATGGTGACTGACAGCACGCCCCCTTTGGTGGGCGTGCCGGGGCGTGGCTGCCAGACGGAGGCGTTCCCACGGGAACGCGTACCGTCTGGGTCCGGCTCCACTGACATCACTAGTGATGTCAGTGGGAGTGATTTTGGCTCTGATAGAGCCAAAATCACTCCAGGGCTTGCGGCAGCGAGACCCTACGAGCGAGCGCTCTGGTCAGAGCGTCCGGCTCTGAATCAGGCCCTGAATCTCCCCCTTAATTTAAGAATATACTTCTCATTTTATTTCTAATTGGCCAAGTATATATAGAAAACTGGCATGCACAGTGAAATGTTTAAGAGGTTTGGTCTGCCATTTATATAGTTACAGTGGGCATCCTTGAACTCTACCATGTAGCTATTCTTTGGTAAAAGTTGCCCTGGTGTCTTTTTTTTTTCTCCATGTTTTTTATTTTTGCATTATTGCCTCACAGCCCTGAGGTCATGAGTTCACTTCATGACTAAGGCACTATCTGTGTGGAGTTTGTATGTCCCCCACTTTTGCTTCACTTTCCTCCAGGTACTCCGGTTTCCTACCACACTCCAAAAACATGCTGGTAGGTTCATTGACTTCTGACAAAAAAAATTAACTGTAACGTGTATGTTTGTCCATGTGGTAGGGAATATATATTGTATGCTCCACTGGAGTAAGTACTGATGTGAATGACTGAAATATTTCCTATAAAGCGCTGCGTAATATGTTTGCGCTATATTAATAACTGCTGATAAAAGTGGTCACAGCTTATTCCACCACTCATGAAAACCACTCTTCCTGACCTTTAGCTCTTGCCCAGTTCCCTGTTATATCACTCTAAAACATATCTGTGGAAAACTGTCAATTTAATAGGCTAATATCAAGGTTTTAGAATAGCTTTTTACATGTACATTATACATTGCATTTCTTTATTATTTTACCCCTGTTTATTAGTGTCTATAACGTGAGAACAGAGTAGTTTATATAAGATCGAAGGGACAAGTAATAATTCTGTGTTAGAGGTCAATACAGAATGGACATTTTCTTATTCATAGTAACTTTTTGATACAGATTTTCCACACATACAGTATAATAATGATGATAAAACCATGTCTGGGCATATTAATTTTGTCTAGGCTCATTCTTGATGATTCGTTAAATTGTTTCGGGCCCACTACTAGACAATCTATGTCCTATCTAAATAATAACATGACTACTCCCAAAGAAAACTCCTGTATCTGTTTTTGTATGACTGAACACTGGCTGCAGGCACTAGAATACCAGCAGACAAGATGTATATAGATAACTTGTTAAAGGACAATTAGGCTGCTACAGAGCAGGGAAGCATGCTAGTCACAACTGGACTCTCAACTAGAGCTAATCACACCCTTTATTCTCTAGATCAGTAGTATTTTCTCTTTCTATCCTGGTATATGAGCTGTTCGCATGGCACAGCATGCAGACTGTGGGGTGCAAGGAAAGATTCATCTACAAACTGTAGAGAGCCCAGCTCATCATTTCCATGTGAATAGAGCTTGGAAGTTGCAGCTCTGGAGCCTGACACCCGCAAACCATGAAAATGAGATGTTGGGCTTTGTTTTCATGTACACATACCAATGCTGATCACTGAGAGTTTGCTGACTTTTATGTTCCTTGCTTTGATCTCCTCCCTACATACCTCACTGCAAGTTATGTTATAAGCACTACGCTATTAGTTTAAGAAGGGTCTCTTTGATTATGTACTTTGATTTCCCATTTATGTTCACCTAACATTTATCTCCTGCTTTATTCCGGTAGCAGTGGTAAGGTAAGTCTTTTCTCTGTTTTGATATTCAAAGGTATTTTGTTTTCTTTCACTTGTTTTGAAAAGTCACTTGCATTTATTCTTCTTTTATATATTAAGCTGCATTTAATGTGCTTCCAAGCCAAGCAAAATGACAGTGCAATGGTGATCAAACATAACTTCAGAACTATACATTTGTACATAATTCCATAATAACTCAGATTATATCGAGAAATGCCCCAGTTCTATGTTGGTTATGTTCCCGGCTAGTAAGGACACCTTTCTGCAGTTCTCCGGCGTCCACACGTGATTTGAATCCAGTCCACCTTACAATATATGCTGAAAATCCTAGGTTTTTGGCGTTAAACCGCATATCCATTAGGTGATTTTATTGAGCGATTGAACAATTACAACATCGTAATCGTTCAATCGCTCATTAATCGTGCACTTTAATGTGGGAAATGACCAGCGATGCGCGCTCCCGCTGGTCATTTCTGACATCAATCATCGCCCGAACATTCCGGTCAATCTGGTGATAACGACAGATTGACCATGTTCAGGGATGAGGGAGGGTGTCTACACTGAACGACATATCGTACAGTGTAGGCACTACAGGAGATCAGGAATGACTGTACGATTACGATGTCGTACTCGTACTCTCTTTCCATAGTCGGGTAGTGGATGCGCACCTTTAGTTTCAGTAACAGTTATTTTTTTTTCCGTGCGTTAACATATAAGTGCACATAAGATAGAGTTTACATCGGCTAAGGATACTGTGAAATAACATTTTATATACCTGAACACTTTTTACTTTTTTTTATTTTAATTGTGACGTTGTTATATTAGTCTAGTCTTTGTGTAACTCTAAGAAAAGGTTTGTTATTACTGCTGTAATGGGGACATTTCTGTGAATAAAAACAAATTCACATATAAAATGTAAATAGTACTGTGCAGTATAGATTTGTTGCATAGTCCTGAACACATCACGGTGTGGCACTAAGCTCTGTTGCCAGTCCCCGTGTGGCATAACTCGCTAACTTCCAGCGTGTAATAGGAAGCTGCCAGTGACTGTGTCTCTGCTCAGAGGAAGCTGACTGCCCTGCCCACACAGTTTCTGCCACTGTTATACAGGAATTCCATGAGTGACAAGTGGCTGATTTGCAAGAGGTCAACAGGAGGTAAATAATAAATCTGGAGTGACAGCTGCTCAAGGGGTAAGGTGGGTAACCAGTTTGGTATTGGGAAGCAGCTGCATTATTCATTGGTATGAAGGGACTGTGGATTGTAGAAACTCAGCAATCCACCGTGGGAGGATCATGCAATTGTCACACCAGTGTTTACATATACTGTAATGGCATTTCTGTGTATTAAGGGCCTGATTCAGAGGCGCACGCTATTTGCGTGCGCTTGCTCTGAATCAGGGCGTCCCTATTTTTTTAAATCCCGGCCTCTAGGTCGCTCGCACAGCTGTGGGTGACCACCCACAGCTTGTGCGAGCGGCCTGGCGATGGTCGTGATTATCGCAACCATTGGCACTGCAAGGAGACCCTTGTGGTAGGGTCTCAGCACTCGCAATGCCAAGTGGACTTCCGGCTCTAATAGAGCAAGAAGTCCACTACTGACATCACGAGTGATGTCAGTAGGGTCGCCCACAAACGGCAGGCGTTCCTTAGGGAACGCCTCTGTTTGTTCATCCACCCCCCCCTACCCGCCTCGAAAACGGGGTGAGCTGTCGATCAACATTGACAGCCGCCCTGTTTTGCTGCGAACTCCGGAGCGAGTGAAGGTCTCACTCGCTCTGGGGCTCACGCATGTGCACTGGGCCACCAACGACCCACTTGCGAGCGCTATGCGAACAGAAAAGAACCATAGTTAAAGTGAAATATTGCTACTTATACTGCCACCATTGTAGGCTTGCTGTCGTTGCTCTTTACGCTGGTAATCCCCTCCCCCCCAACTTTACAAAACGCATTACCAGAAGCAGGTCATTTTCTCCAATGGGAAGACTTCCCGCGGGTGTAATGGTCTTTTGCTTATCACAGTATATTGGATGTGCAGCTTATTCTGTGCTTAGTTGTTTGCCTCACCCCATACCACGGTCTTTGCCCACTTCCTGATCTGAGAAGGGTCCTAATTATTGTCAGATTGCAGTCCAAGATGAAGTTGCCCATGGTTGAGAACCAGCTAACCACAGTTGGACATTAATATAAATTGCTCCCTTTTTTAAATCAAAAGGCACCACTAGGAACTCTGCTTTTATCTGAGGCTGCTGGAGGGTTGTCCAATAGTCAACATTACATTTGTGTATGTAAATGTCTTTACTATATTGTGATTTCTGTGCATAGCCGACAATGTGTCTTTGTGTTAATGCCATGGCTGATGGGCATTCTATTGAGACTCCCACTGGCAGTGGTGTGAATCTGCCAATTTGCATACAAAAATAATAATCGTCAGATCATCAGCTGCACCAGAGAAAATTGCACCTGCCTATGGCTGGCGCAGAATATTCGTGCAACCATGGCCGCCTGTATCTGTGGAACACCGAAACACCCATGTCATGCCCTCCCTGTTAGCCACCCTTTAAAAAAATACTGTGAACATTGCCGCATTAGCAGTCATAAGACCCAAATCAGTAGCAGGATGGCCAAACTAAAAGGTTTGGTGCCAATGTTGGCAGTGGGGAGATGATGGTATAAGTAAGAGAAGGAAGAGCACAAGCGTGAAGAGGGCTCTGCTTAAGAGAGATTACAGTCTGATGGGGAGTGGCAGACGGATAGAGGTGACACACAGAGGAGACCTATTTTATAGAGGACCTGTTAGTGACATCCAAAAGGTCTAATGCAGAGCTGAACACAAGCCAGTTTTGTTTTGCGTGTTTTTGCACTGCGCATGCTCTGGAGCTGAGTGTACGCAACTACAGGGAGTGCAAAGTCATACGCAAACCATTTGCATCTCCACTTGTAGCTGAAGGGGAGTAAATGGGTGGTAACAGGGCATTTGCACCAGAGCGTAACTAGGGTATTTGGTGCCCAGGGCAAGATGAAAATGCCACCCACCCCCCCTTAACTGTGTGTGCGCACCAAAATTGGGCATGGCCACATGCTACAAGGGGAGTGACCACTGGAAAATGGGGGCGTGTCAACATGACACACCATTGTTTCTCATCACTCTGGGAACATTCCTTTCCATTCCAGTTTGAATCCCAGGTATGACTGTGTTTTCGATTATGGAGAATGTGACCCATTCATATGCGTTCACTGTAGTAGCTTGTGGCTCCATTGGTAAGGTGACTGACTGCAAAGCATGAGGTGCTTAGTTCGAATCATAGATATGACTGTATTTTAGATTAATAAGAATGTGATGTAGCTTGATATAGTTAGAATAACAGTCTTCCCTTGTTAATAGCAGATGGCTCCATTGGTAAGCTGTCTGACTGCAAAGCATGAAGTGACAGATTTGATTCCCAACTAGGACTGTGTTTTGAAATGTGAATATGACTGAAGGGGAGGACATGTGATCAGACGCAGAGAGAAGATTCCTGGACTCACAGAGCAGGAAGCTACATTGCCGAGGGACGTTTCTTCTATAACGACAACTTCCGGATACGCTGCCTTGGCCAGAGGCGCCCCCCTCTGCTGGGCCTTCCATGGCGCCCAGGGCACATGCCCTGCTCGACCCCCACCTAGTTACGCCACTGATTTGCACATTGGAAACGTTTAGAGTTCATGTTATTGGTGTGTAATTTTGGATGTTTTTATATGGATCTTTAGCACAAGTGCACACTGAGACATTGATGATTGGTATTAAGCCAAGCATACAGATAGGGGCGGTCCTATCACAGAGATGCGTACAACTCTGTTCACAGGCGATTATATGCAATAAGTTCTGTGCATGCAATGCGGAAGGAAGAATGTTCAAATTGTGTCCAACTCTGCATCGGATCCCAAATGTACATTTCATTCCATCTTCCCTTCCAGTTACACTGAGACATCTGTTCTGACATATATTATACCAAAAAAAACAATTATGAGAATGCTCTGCAGGCTTTCATGCACACTCCTGTGTCGCTCAGCCTCTTACATGGAGCAAAGACTAGAAATCTTAGGGAACATGTTGGGTCATGTATGGATGCTTTTGTTAAAATGAAAAAGAGAAACGTATTGCGGACAGTTTACAGTGAATTCATCCACATTACTTGTTACTCAAGCTATAGAAAGAGGCTTACTGTACTAGTGTGTACATACATAGAGGGTTTACAAAAAGTCGGGCGCTCTTCACTAGGTTGCAATCAAAGGCCCTCATTCAGAGCCGTACGCTCTGAGCAGAGCGCACGCTCTGCATGAGGGCCGGGCTCCATTTTCATGGAGCGTCCTCCTGGACGCTCGTATAGCTGTGGGTCACCACCCACAGGCTATACGAGCGTGCATTTTGATGGCCGCGATGGTCATGACCATCGCGACCATCGAAATTGCGAGCCGGAGCCTGCGGTTGAGGTTTTCAACCGCAAGCTCCGGAGTGATTTTGGCTCTATCAGAGCCAAAATCACTCCCACTGACATCACTAGTGATGTCAGTGGGCCGGCTTCTGACGGGAGGCGTTCCCGTGGGAACGCCCCCGTCAGGGAGGCACGCCCCCGGCACGCCCACCAAAGGGGGCGTGCTGTCAATCAACATTGACAGCACGCCCCCTTTGATCGGACACAACGAGCGAAGGAAAGTCCTTCGCTCGTCGTGTCTGGCGCATGCGCACGACGGAGCTCCCTCCGTCGTGCGCATGCTCAGTGCAGACCATCGACCCACTTGCGAGCGGACAGCCGCTCGCGAGTGGGTCTGAATCAGGCCCAAAGTCTCTTGTTGGTCTCACATACAAAACAGTCTTATTTGTTAAAAAAAAAATTCCAATTTCCATCCATCGACGTAGGTAATGATAAAAACCTTTTATTCAATCATAAGGCTCACAGGAACCGCACATAAAAAAGAAAACAAAAATGTATATAGTGAAGTACAATAAATATTAAAATATGCTAAAACAATAATCTCCACGATTAGTGGGATTGCAAATGCATACCAGAGGTAGGGGTGTAATCAGTACACAGCATGCGTGTAATATAACAGATTTAAATCCGGAATAGAAACCTGTATCAGCACAAGCTAGTGCAGATAATCCTCAAGGATGTTCCCCTCTGGTGTAGTTGCTCCCTCCTTTCACCAACGCGTTTCGACCGCCAGGGTCTTTATCAAGGTGTGTATATTGAAATAAGGACTGTCCTTATATACCCCCCCCTTCCTGTCATTGGTTATTGGTAGGGAGGTAAGATATATTAATTTTCCCGATTATTCATTAAACAGTGCAATGTGTACATAAACAATACCATAATGAGCATAATACTGTCTTGAAAAATACTTTCTTGTAGAATATATCTACTCAACCCATTCAAGTAAATTCATTACTTCCGGGTTTGGATAGCTGGTGACACACACCTGAGGGATGCTGGGTATTCAGCTCACTTCCCACTAACCCCACCACGTGATAATTATAGTCCGATCACGAATCAGCCAAATTATTGGCAAGGAAACCTCCCATGCTTGCGTCACTCGGTCGGGATTCCCCGACCACATGACCCACATCCACGGGCATTCACAGGGATCGTCATATTGTCACATGATCGGAACTCTCCGGTCATGTGACTAAGGTATCTAGAAATAGACTGCCACACCTCCAAACAGAACTTCATTCGACCGCACCACGTGGTAGGCTCTCCGGTTATGTGTGCATGACAACACACGTGGGCAACATATACAGGCGGTACCAGGGGCGGGTCAGCTGTCAATCAACAATGCGATTCATATTAGGGAAAAAAACACCGGAATTGGTGATCAAAAATTATATCTAATACAAAATTGGTATAATGCTTATCTAACTGAGGAATATCATACATAGTGGAAATGGTGTGCATTATACCAGTTTTGTATTGGATATAATTTTTGATCACCGATTCCGGTGTTTTTTTCCCTAATATGAAAGAGAGCCTACCACGTGGTGCGGTCGAATGAAGTTCTGTTTGGAGGTGTGGCAGTCTATTTCTAGATACCTTAGTCACGTGACCGGAGAGTTCCGATCATGTGACAATATACACACCTTGATAAAGACCCTGGCGGTCGAAACGCGTTGGTGAAAGGAGAGAGCAACTAGACCAGAGGGGAACATCCTTGAGGATTATCTGCACTAGCTTGTGCTGAAACAGGTTTCTGTTCCGGATTTAAATCTGTTATATTACACGCATGCTGGTGTACTAATTACACCCCTACCTCTGGTACGCATTTGCAATCCCACTAATCGTGGAGATTATTGTTTTAGCATATTTTAATATTTACTGTACTTCACTATATACATTTTTGTTTTCTTTTTTATGTGCGGTTCCTGTGAGCCTTATGATTGAATAAAAGGTTTTTATCATTACCTACGTCGATGGATGGAAATTGGAATTTTTATTTGAACAAATAAGACTGTTTTGGATGTGAGACCAACAAGAGACTTTGATTGCAACCTAGTGGAGAGTGCCCGACTTTTTGTATATTTTTTGTAATTCATTTTGGAGATAGTTACCTCCATATTTTGAGTCTAGTGGCTGCACTCCCCATTTGGAGCGCAAATTATATTTGTCGTTTTTACATACACAGAGGGGATTGTAGTCACCTTATATGTCACTATAGACTAAATACATATGTTTGCTTTATTTATTATTTAGTAATATGTTCTTCATTAATTCCTTGGTGTCAAATTAGCCTGTAGCTCATTATTTTGGCAACACAAGACAGACTATGGTTTGACAACAGATGTTCTTTGTACGTAGAGAAATTGTCAGTCATTACATTGAGGCTTTAGTGCCTGTGTACATGTTTGTACTTACAATAATCCATTGTCACTAACTTCTTAATGGTGTGTCATGCAGTCAGACAGTGTATTGGCTATTACTCATAGTGGAAACAATTTGTATATGAAGGTTGGCAGGTATGTAATGTGTTCCTGAACACTATAGAATGGAGCGTCTGGCTCAGTGTGCTATTTTGCCTTTAGTGAATTCGACTAACTATATATATATATATATATATATCAGCCTATACCAATGTAACAATGTGTCTGAAACAAGTTTCATGATCATACCCTTATTTCCACTGGTGCACCTAGCCTAAATGGCATCTGCCTTTCATTAGCATAAATATTTGCACAAACCTATGTATGTGCAGTGGGACGACTTGAGCATACACCTATTAGCTTACAGTCAAATATGCAGATTTTTGGTGCGCCCCCTCCCCCACAACAACAAAAAGCTTTCATCCCTAAGCAGATTTAAAACTTGTCTCTCCTGCTCGGCAGTTTACAACTGTGAGAACATCAACTTTAATTCATTATTTATTTATTTTTTACCACCTCAGTCTGCTCAAAGTGACTTTGTTAGAAGTGTGTCCTCCTGTTAATAGTGGTGCTGTAGTACACACTACATTATTATATTATAGTATAATATTTTAGCAGGTACATTTCAGCATATATTAGTGGCATGATATATGGAAACTCTAGAAATTTACGGTCTCCAAAACACACAATTGCTGAAGCATATTTATCTGTGTGTTTCATTGGCAAATGCCCAACATAGTTTTCTTCAGGGGATCTATAGCTTGTGTGCACCTAAGTACTGATGACACTAGTACCACCCGCCAACACAAACAAAAGAACTTTGTATATCTCATTTAGCTATCCATGAATACTGTGTTGTGTAGAGCACTGTGTAACCATACATACACACACCGTCTGTGATTTTAGTTGTTTGCAGCCTCTATACCAAAAGGGATACAGGACCTCTTCCATTGGTTTGGAGACGGTATGAAAAGTCATAAAGGATGAAATTATGTAATAAGTAAAAATCTGGAAACATAAACACAACTCATTATTTATTGTTCTCATTATCTCCAGTAATTGGTCCAATCTCCACAACTTGGCTGCTAGTGGAGGGCATGATAAGACATGTTACCTGTGCTCACGTGGTACCGTACAGAAAATAGCTTATGTAAATGTAGTAGTAGGGGCTAGACAAGAAGATTAGCTGTGCTTAGTGCACATCAACTTCATAACTGCATGGGGGAATTACCCATTTTCTAGTCATATGTTACATAAGGAATACCTCACACCCCTGGTATCTGCAATCATTTTGGAAAGATACAACCTAATTCGCATAGAGATATCACCCCTAGGTCCAGCCGTAATTGTCACAGAGATATAAACATTTGTCTTCCTTCCTCTCCCCAATGCCAGTTCCAGCTGTGTCACTTACCTTCTCCTGTTGGGAATTTCTGGGACAAAGCACTACAAGTGCTCATAGTGATGAATGACCTTGGCTTCTATACAGCAGATATGTAATGTTGAGGAGTGTGGAGCTGCTGGTCATTGCTATTGCCAAGCTGTGACAGCTGAAGTGGCAGTAAGAGCTCTTGTCACAACTGCTGTCACTATAGTACTGCCTTGAAATCTGTGCATAAGAGCCCAGATAAATGGTACAAGGCTGCACACCGTGGATAAAAATGCTCCTTGTGATCCTCCCCCCACCCATTGCTCCTTTTTTTTACTTTGTTTCCTATTTATTTTTCAGATCAATAGTAACTCTTAAAACATTGCTTCTAATAATGGCAGTGGTGGGAAGTGTGTATAGCACATCTACTGGTGCATGCAAGCGGCCTGGGTCATATCCTGGACTTCCTGGTGTTTTTTCTTTCTGGCGGAGGGGAGGGGGGAGCCTAAGTGCAGTTGTGACCCATGCAACCCCTGTAGCGCCAGCACTATAACCAACTTAGAACTCCACAAAAAAATACAGAGGTGCTTGTGCCTCACTTCCTATGATTCTGCAGCTTGTTTTATCTGCGTCCAAAAGAATGACCGTGAATGAGGTGATTCTGTGTGAGTGGTGGGAGTCTGTTGTGTGCACATGGGATACTACAGTACTACTGACCCCCGCCCCCCTCCCCTTCCCCTCCCCTTTAGTATGGAGTTGCAGAATACATTTTCTCAAAATTAAATAAATATATAGATTTTTTTAATACTATCCACTTTTAATTAAAAAATACTTTTAACTTATGTCAAAGTTAATGTAATGATTATTCTTAATTCCAAAAATTGTGGTCATCAGATCAGTGGAAGTTCCTTTTGAAACCCATACAGGATAAAAAGAGGAAAATCATTGGACTTTGCCAGAGAGTAGTGGCTTTAGTTTGTTGGTGTATCCCCCTTGAATATCTCCAATAATCTTTAGCTTTTTATGTTTATCTTGGAATATTTAATCTACTGAAGTAATTTCAAGTAATTTCTTTACATATTGCAAATCCTCTCCATGGTAGGACAGTGAGCTAATTATATCTTAGTTTAACCTATTTGAAATGTACTAAAATTGCAACTATGGTATAAAACAGCAATTTTATTACAGAATCTAGAATTGTCCACACATCTCTATCTGGCAGTTTTCAGGTCTCAATTGTTATTTTGGAGCCTAGAATCTGCTTCTTGACATTTCCATAATGGTAGCCTTATGGGTATGTAACTATTCATATACAAGAACTAGCAATGATCATGAGGGAATTCTGCAAGTACATATAATGTATATGGAGTACTCCTGCTGGATGCATCAATAGCCATAGACTGATGAGTCATACTTGTGCAGACCATGGACCTTAGGGAGATAAGGAATAAAGAATAATATATGAGCATGATTTGCTAATGGAAGAGATGGTGAGTACTGGAACTTGTACATGATTTAATGTGGAGCCAGCAGATGGGGGATGTTCCAGTGAATCTAGACACAGTACAATTGTTATAAGCACTGAGTGCCCACAGTAACATATAGGAGTTAATCTTGAGATGAAAAGAAAAAAAAACACATATGTTATATTGTATTATATCTTTCTATACATTAGCACAACATTTTTATTATCTGAATTTTAAAAATAACAAATACTCCATCAATATTAAATTATGTTCATAATTACATTTAGATTAAGTGTTCCATCATTCTGTAGTATCTATCTCAACATGTGCCTTGTGCTGCTCATCACTGAAGCCTAGAATTTTGCTGTGCAGTCTTTAGTCATAACATGTTATTCTGACATCAGCAGGGAATTAATCAGCTGGCCACAGGTTTTGTTTAGTGTATGTGTGTGTGTGTGTGTGTATGTATATATATATATATATATATGTGTGTATATATATATATATATATATATATATACATACAGCTTTTATCTCTTGTTGATCTCAAGAACTAAAGGCCCCTACAAACTACACGAAATTGCTAACGATTTGGCCGGATTCCGGCGCAACGGAACGACAAATTGTCAATATCATGTAGTGTGTATGTACTACGTCGTGTAGTGCACGCTCCCATGTGGTCGTCACCTGCATCGCCTGATCTTTTGCACATGAAGGAAGATCAGGAGATACGGCTGACGATCCCATGCACGGGCAGGCATATATCGGCCGTCGGGCACCGGATCGTCCAGTGTGTACGGACCAGCTGATATGTCGGCCCGTCGGCGCTGGGATCATGGGTTGCATCGCACAGTACACAAACGTTTAGTGTGTACCCAGCTGAAGAGAAAAGGGAAATCATTTAGATGTGGTGCACTAAGATCACTGGAGATATTAAACTTAAAAAAAAAATCTCATTACAAAATACTTAGGGGTATATATATTTACTAAAGTGCGGGTTTTTGGAAGTGGAGATGTTGCCCATAGCAACCAATCAGATTCTACTTAACATTTATTTAGCGCCGACTAGCAGATAATAGCTAGAATATGATTGTTTGTTTGCTAAGGGCAACATCTTCACTTCTAAAAACCCGCACTTTAGTAAATACACCCCTTATACTGTTATATTGTCTACCTCTTTTTAAATGTTTTGAATTTTTTTACTTAATATAAGCAATTTCTTTAGCTATACCATTTTCATATTGGTGTATATTTTTCCACTTTTAATGCCATATGGATGGTTGGTGTTACTGTACCACTTTATAAATTTATCATTATTCACATCATTGGGATAGGTATTCTAGTAAAATAATTTAAAACCCAAGAAATAGGTAGAAATTTTGTTGAAAGTAAACCATATTGGTGATGTGTGTGTGGTGGTGGTGGTGGTGTTGTATTATAGCCATAGGTAGGATATTCTACAGTGGTATTATGTAATTTAGGGGTCAATACAATTAGCTTCGATGATTTCGTGAGTGAGAGTCATCACGGCAACATAACGGCAGCCAGGGGCTGGCCGGCCACTCAGAAGCAGTAGACTCTGGGCACTAGAGTATGTCCGGAGTCTACTGCGCATGCGCAGAACGCCGGAAAATTGGCCGCTGCGGCCATTTTCCAGTGTTCTGTGCAGCACTGACACCCGACGCGGGACCGACGGGTGAGTTTTAAATTATATGGGTGTGTGGTGCGGGGCCCCCCTGGACCCGGGGGCCCGTCACACCCTGCACCCGTTATAGATACGCCCCTGACGGCAGCCCAAACTCGCACAAATAGGGCTCCAAGCAAAATTGTGCAAATTCGGGTTCAGAGCGGGCCTTGAGGGATGCGATACCGTTGCCAGCGTTATAATGCCGTGGCGACAGCAACTCGCACCCTTCGCGGCTAGTTGGATTGAGCCCAATAGTGTCACCTATGTGACTTAGGGGCCTGATTCAGCAAGGATCGCAATTGCAATGTTGCACGCAGGCAGCTTTGCAATTGCGATTCTTGCTATTATGCAAATGTAGCAGGAGGTGCATTACACCCCCTGCTGCATTTGCTATCCTAGCAGTGCGATGGAGGTCGCAGGCTGGGATCACCATCGCGACCATCGGTGTTCGATGGTCGTGATGGTGGACGGCGCCTGGCCTCCGGCCAGCTGAGTAAGCCTCAGCATACTCAGGGCCTGATTCAGACCCGGTCGATGGTGGCCCAGAGCACATGCGCACGACGGAGCCGGCTCCGTTGTGCGCATGCGCGAGACCCGCACTCCGTCGCTCCGGGTCTCGCAACAAAGGGGGCGAGCTGTCGATGTTGAGTGACAGCTCGCCCCTTTTGGTGGGCGGGCCGGGGGGGTGGCTGCCCAAGCAGAGGCGTTCCCATGTGAACGTCTGCCGTTTGGGGGCAGCCCCACTGACATCACGAGTGATGTCAATGGAGAGATTCCTGCTCTGTTAGAGCCGAAATCTCTCTGGGGCTTGCGGCCATGAGACCCTGCCACAAGGGTCTCGTCGCAAGCCCGATGGTCGCGATGGTCTTGACCATCAAGACCATCTACCTGGCCACTCGCTATAGCCGTGGGTGGTAACCCACAGCTATGCCCCAGGAGTGTTGCCCCTTCTGCAGTGCCCCCTATGCAATGCCCCCTGTAGTTATACCCCCAGTAGTAGTGTTCCCAATAGTAATACCCCCAGTAGTAATACCCCTGTAGTTGTGCCCCCAGTAGTCATGCCCCCTGTGTGTGCCAATAGTAATGCCCTCAGTAGTAATACCCCTGTAGTTGTGCCCCCTGTTGTAGTGGCACCAGTATTAATGCCCCCTCGAGTAATGCCCCCAGTAGTAATACTCCTGTAGTTGTGCCCCCAGTAGTCATGGCCCCTGTGTGTGCCCAACAGTAATGCCCTCAGTAGTAATACCCCTGTAGTTGTGCCCCCTGTGGTAGTGGCACCAGTAGTAATGCCCCCCCCCCGAGTGATGTCCCCTGTAGTAATGCCCCCCCGAGTAATGCCCCCAGTAGTAATGTCCCCCTCGAGTAATTTCCCCTGTAGTAATGCATGACGTCTCTCCCATAGTTCACTGCCTGAGCCGGAAGCCGGAGCTCACAAGTGAGCTCTAGTCTCCGGCTCTGGCTGCCGCTGCCGGGAGGGAGCCGGGCACCCGCTGGTTACAATCTCAGCAGGCGCCTGGTGTCTCCGTGTGGCACTGGGGTTAGGTGTCCGGAGGAGGCGGAAATGGTTCCGTCTCCTCCGGTTCACTTTAACCCCGATGGCTGGGTGTGGGGGCCCAGGGACGATCGCCCCTGTCGCCCCCCCTTTGATCCGGCCCTGGGCAGAGGCATTCAAGGGTCTGCGTGTGACTACGCAGGGCCCATTCTGCATACTCACAGAATGGGTCCTGCGCACATGCAGAAT
This sequence comes from Taudactylus pleione, assembly GCA_031769625.1. Classification (NCBI taxonomy): domain Eukaryota; kingdom Metazoa; phylum Chordata; class Amphibia; order Anura; family Myobatrachidae; genus Taudactylus; species Taudactylus pleione. The sequence continues at coordinate 1,124,291 of JAUIMM010000250.1, forward strand.
CCCGATAATAGGGAATCTGCGATCAGCAGTGCACTTGTGCGCACTGCTGAATCAGGCCCTTTAGCAGTTTTAGCAAGGTGATATATTATGTAACGTACTTTTTTAAATCAATATATTGTAAATCGTTAGTAAACTGTCCTTTACAGATGCATATATGTGCTGTTTATGTGGTTTATCATGGGGGTAACATATATTATTTTTATGGACTTTTTTCAACATAACCGTTTTACATGCAGATCCACCTACATAAGCAAGATGGATTTTTTTTCATTCCATCACAAGGTGCCCGGGGGGATGTGATAGTCTATGCCCTGGCAGGGGGGAAGTGCTGAAGCTGGTACTCCCTGTGCCAGTTTCTGTGCATGCCTATGCTTACACACCTATATTTTGTAATTAAATGTGTCACTTGGACAATGTCTTCAGGTCAGAAGAAAATCTAAGTGCCAGGCTGTAGCAATGTATCCATGACAGTATTTCTGATTTTGTGTATTTTTCTCTCCTTCCTGTAGATGGTGTACATAGCGTTACTGCGCATTGTACCTTACGGGTCACCATCATCACAGATGACATGCTGACTAACAGTATCACAGTCCGGCTAGAAAACATGTCCCAGGAGAAGTTTCTATCCCCGTTACTGTCTCTATTTGTGGAAGGAGTGGCAACTGTGTTATCTACCACCAAGGACGGCATCTTTGTCTTCAATATTCAAAACGATACTGATGTAAGCTCCAACATTCTCAATGTGACCTTTTCTGCATTACTACCTGGAGGAGTCCGCAACAAGTTCTTTCATTCCGAGGATCTCCAGGAACAAATCTACCTGAACAGAACGCTTCTCACATTGATTTCCACCCAGCGTGTTCTGCCTTTCGATGATAACATTTGTTTGCGGGAACCTTGTGAGAATTACATGAAGTGTGTGTCGGTGTTAAAGTTTGACAGCTCGGCTCCTTTCATAAACTCCAATACTGTACTTTTTCGCCCCATCCACCCAATCAATGGATTACGGTGCCGCTGCCCCCCTGGATTTACTGGCGACTACTGTGAAACAGAGATTGATCTCTGTTACTCTAATCCTTGTGGCAAGAATGGACAATGCCGAAGTAGAGAAAGCGGCTACTCCTGTGACTGCTATGAAGAGTATACAGGTATGAGCCATACACATTTTATTAAGGTGTGTTTGAGTCAGGGCTGAGCACCATATTCTGTTGCAGAGGTAAGCACTCCAGCTGCTGTGGAAATACACATCCCAGCATGCCCGGCCACAGTTTCAGCATGCCTAAACAGCAAAGCTGTGTCAGGGCATGCTGGAATGTGTAGTTACATAGCAGCTCTAGTGCCACAGGTTGCCTATACTGTGTATTGTCAAATCATCAGAATGGTCACAGCAGCAGCAGAAGATGAGTGAGCTGATCTTACAGGAAGCAGTCACTTGTGTTACTGAGCACAGAGCTGCATAATGTATGACAGGCAGAGCCGTAACTAGACTTTTTGGTGCCCTGTGCCAGAAAGAGCATTGGCGCCCCCCTCATTTTTCAAAGGGACATAATGCACCCAAAAAAGGGCCATGGCTTCATGGGGAAGGGCCAGGGAAGAGATAGGAGAGGCCAGGAGATGCTGGGGATGAAATAAGAGGAAGCTACAAGCAAGAATGATAATAAACAGAAATTTGATAGGCCCAAACAGCGCCCTCTGACCTGTGGTGACCTGTGCACCGGCCGCACTACCCTAGCTACGGCCCTGATGACAGGGGCAATGTAATGAAGTGAGGAGGAAAATGGAGGCACCCAGGAAACTGCAGACTTATGGGCCTATTTATCAAGCATTTTCCCCCATAAAATTATGTAGAAACTGCAGTTTCTGCATAATAATTTAGAAAAAGATCATTAGGTGAAGAATGTTTCAGACTTAGGCCCGTATTCAATTTGAAGCGTTAAGTCCGCATCCGCGTTAAGTTACCACCGATGACGTCATTATCGCCTGTTTTGATTTTGCCCGTATTCACTTTGAAAGACTTTCCACCTAGGCGGAAAGTCAATGCAGTGTAATAGGCGGTAAAGTATCGCCTATGACTGACAGGCGGTAAAAAGTGCAGAATTGGAGTTTTGGGGTGCAACGTTTCGGGAACCCCCATGCAGCCTTCAGACAGTCCCCCAAAGGTAATCTGTGTCAAAAAAATTAAAAAAAAAAATCTTAAGGACACCCCAAAATTTGACTTTGAAGAAGGGGCAAAAAAAAATGTTGGGGTACAAACTTAAAAACTAGCGAACTTGACTCTGGGGGGGTCCCCTAGTGTGCCCCAGGTGTTTTTTTTTATTGCAGGTGTATTTGTCACGATTTTTTCAAGTTCACCTTTTAAACTTTAAATATGCTGGCCCCCATTTTCAAGTACCCCAAATTTGCTGGGATAACTTATTTTCTGGAAAAATTACTCGTAAATACTATTCTGCATCAGGTATTGAAAAACGCAATTTAGCAGCTATTGAGCCCTTTTAAAAACACCAAATACCTTCAGTGAGCCAAATCGGGGGGTACCATAGTGAACCCCCATGCCAGAGCATCTTTTGGGGGGTGTCAGGCTGATTTCCCCAAAAATGACAGTACTTTCCGCTTGTTACAGTATCGCCGGGTGCCGTTTACGCATACTTTGAAATTGAATACGGGGTAAAACGTGCGCGCGCGCAATACTTTAACACCTACAAAACAGGCAAAGTCGGCGTTAAGTCCGGGGAGCGTTAACTTAATGCGGCTTGGCTCAAATTGAATACGGCTCTTAAATTTAGAAGATGTGGATTGCATTGATAGTAATGATGAATATGGCACAATTATAAACTATACTTAAGATAAGACCATACTTGCATATTCTCCCGGGATGGTCGGGAGCCTCCCGAAAATTGGGTGGCGATCCTGGCACCCCGGAAGAGTGGGCAAGTCTCTCGGCCGGCGCCACCCATCCGCACCCCCATACCGTTTGCGTTTGCTCCCCCTGCTGTTCGCTCTGCCCTGTGAGTGGCTGTCCAATCGCGATTACGTGATTTGCGCTAAGTCGCGTCATCGTAATCTCGGCATTTTGTAGCGGAGACGTGGCCGCGATGATGCGATTGCACAGTCCCGCCGACCTTTAGCAATTTTACCCATAAGACTGCATATCAGAGGAGTAGTTGCATGATGCAGGAAGCTACCGAGACCAAGGGGTAATTTTACTAAAGGTCAATTTAGATCGATTTAAAATCGATCAACATCGACGGGCTTTCCGACAGAAAAATCTGCATATTTATCAATCGTAGGGTTTCAACTTGAAGACTTAGAAGAGTAATGTGTGGTCCTTGTCAAATGGACGCAGGAAGATTTTCGTGACAAGTTTATCTCTATATGAAAATAAGTGCATATATCCAAGTTTTTTACTTTGTATGACTTTTAGGACCGGATTTAATTAACCGGCTTGTATGGCCAGGCTTTAACGCCCAGAGCTATTTAAATTCAAGCCCATTTGCTCTCATGGTAACATGGGCTGCAGTTGAATAGTCCCGGGCACCTAACCCAGGAGCTAGAAGCAGTAATTGAATCTGGCCCTTAATGTACGTATACAGTATAGTGTTCCTAAAAAATCTGCTATATAGAGTAATTCATATGTATTTCAACCATTTTGTGCTGAACTACAATTTTGAAATGTGGTTTGAATATAAGCATCAACACTATATCTGTTCTCTGAGGTATAACAATATTTAGTGGTTGTTAATTATATGGGAGCTAATTCTACTTGAAACACTGGAATAATTGCGTGATGAGGGAGGTCATAGGTGACAGAAACCAGACTCCTTGTCAATTGGTACCCTTATAATTAACAACTACTCGTATGTAGTGTTGCTTGTTATACAACACAACACTAGTACTGTTTATCAAGGATTACCTTCCCTGTTAAAGTGTATGTGTACCCTACAAAATAAGAGGTGCCACTGCTTCCTATTGAATTTATAGCCTGCATTCTTATAACGACTGTTAAAGTCCACAAGAGAATGCACTTTGAATGTAATACTGGAACCACTTCTTAATAATAAAGATCAATATTGTCTTAATAACATTAGTGAAACACAATGACAATATTTGGGAACTTAGCATATATGTCTAATAAGATTCCTCTTTTCCTGCATGTTCATTTTGCAGTCTGTATGTCTCTTTTCAGACTATTTGAAATCTCTTTACTGGGGCAAAAGCCCTACACTGACTGTTGTGTCCCTTTGTTGAAGAGAATCTTCACGGTGGATTTCAGGCCCCTCAAACTTAAGGCTCTAACAGTTGTGTTGTCTGTTTAACTGTGAGCTGTGGCCATTTGCTGCATGTTAATGTGAGCTATTGTTAGGCCTGTGAATGAACTTGGATTGAATAATCCTGTTGGTGTGGTAATGCTGGGTGGAATGTCGAGTCAGTCAGAGGCTCCCTCCAGTTCACTTACCTTTTCAACAGGCAGCATTTCGGAAATATGTTACTGCAAAATGTTACAATCTGTCATCCTTATGATAAGACTCTCTAAGGACTGATGATGGAGAGTGCAAGAGAGATGAAGCTCTGCTCACATATCTCAGTTAGTAGCCAAACACTGAAAATGTCAGATACATTTCCTGCGGAGGATAATCGTGGCCGAATGTGACGGTTATTCCTTCTAATACTTTGAAGGTCCTTACTCGGCCTAGAGCAATTATTAGTAATTTATACACGATGAAAGTTACCCTATCTTGATAGTGTTGTATTACCGACACAAAGGTAAACTGAACCTCAGGGTGCATTTTTTTGTAATGAGACTACTATGTAATTAGGCTCTCTGCTCTATTTTCCTGCAAATAGTCAAAAGGTAATATTTAAAAAAAAAGACCCGCAAAATATGTTTTATTTACTTATATTTTTATGTTCGGTTTTAATTAAACTGGAACAGCTCCAGAACAGGCTTTAGTTTTCTGAAATTCATATTTTCAGTTCTTATTCCCCAGCTTTTGATAATAACTTTCCAAGTTTTTTTTTTAATGACCGAAATTTGATGCTGGGAATTGTAGTACAAATTGCATAATGGTTTACAAGAGGCTCTGTAGAATTAAATAAAAGTGAAGCATGTTATGAATCCTTTTGCTAATTTCAACCCTGTAATGAGTCACATTTGGTGCTTTTTGGGCTAGTCACATTCCAACCTTAATGCTAGTCATTTTGTAATGCAGTGCCCACACAAATCATACTTTGGGACAAATGTAATAGCTGATATATTTGATTTTCACTTTTTACTCAAGTAGCTGGGCCACTGGAGAACACTCCATAGAACACCTCGCATTCCCATGCAGACCATGCAGTGTCCATGCCCCCTCCACTCTAGACTGCAGATAAGTGTAAGGGGGTATGGACTATTTGGCATGAATAGGTTGTACTACAAGATTGTGTGCATGTTAAACATTACAAGATTTATTTGATTTATATTTGATCAATTTATAGGTTCTGTAGGTTTTTTTATTCTAAATTGCTAATCAGAGTTTACATTGAATGAATAGTGTTTCTTACAATAATAAGGCAAGTCTGCATGTCACTTTAGCTGCTCAGTAGCAATTTGTGGTTTAATACATTATAATTAAACTGTGTCCGCTTACAGTAGAGCTATAACCTGAGGATGTTTGCTTTTGGTAGTTCTCACACCTGTTATGATCAGCTTTTCATGTCTTCAGGGATAAATGGCTGCCAATGTTCATCTGTCAGAGACCGCTCTAAAGTGCTGCCAGTTACACTGTGACAAGCCTCCTGGGATGGCTTTAATACAATTGTCATATCCTTATTTGTACTGTCTTCCCACAACATCACAAGACAGTGGTGTCAGTGACTGCCAGCTACCACAATTCATCAGCGTACTCTACAGGGCCAGAAGGTATAAAGACTGGCCATATCGGAGCTCAGTGGCCTGGGACTGAGTGATAAGCGTTGCTATAGACATGGTTTTTGTATTCCTCCCTCCCACTTGTAAAGATGACATATTGTCCTGCCTGCTTTATTTTCCCACTTGGCCCAAGGGTTTCTTCTAGTAAAGGGATTAGTCACCGTTAGTAAAACAGCGGAGTCATTTTCTAGCTGACCTTCTGTCATGAACTGTGTGTTGTAATGACATGTATTATACCATAAAACGAATCCAAACAGCATACTCCTATTTCCACTCAACTTTTATTATAGTAATTCATAAGACGTTTGCCTTTAATTATCATTATAGTATATTGGAAGATGTAAACCACACATATATTGCATTACTGTATAATTAGCAGGGCACACACATGTTAAAGTATAATATGGTATTAAATGACCTGCTTTTTCAAATAACTTAGAACTGTTTAGTGCAGATTACAGTTATCCCTGACAGGATACTCCTTCTGTTAGCTGAGAGTGAGTTTTCTTTTCTATCAGTAGAACTCTAGACAGTTTTCCTGACCCATAAAATTAGACCTGTGACCAGAAAGTGCCTTAAACATGTCTGTGTGAGTATCTGTGACTCATTAGTATAGACCTGAATCTGCTGCTTTCACTTTCCACCAAAACTCAGGTTTAGCTGTGAAACTGTAAACTGACAATATACAGTGTTGGGCAATAAAAGTAATTTATACTGAAACATTCTTTCATTTAATAAACATATGACTTTTTAGAAAAGCATTCTATGCTAAGTAGATCAATGGTAGGTCTGTGTCTATTTAGTTTTACATTAGTATGTCAAGTTACCATATGGGTAATGCACCTATAGTTTTGAACTCTAAAACCCGCACACGATTGGTTATAGAGTTTGTACAGGCTAATAATGGGCCTGATTCAGATGTGGACACAATGCTGATATTTATGCAGACTGAGAGATCCTTCGCCATTTCGCAAGCCGCACTGTGCATGCGTAGAGATTGTTTTACAGTTATGCTGACATAGAGGAGTCACTCGCAAAGTAAGCGACAGGTAGGTAGTGTTTGTGGGCGGTAGCAGGGGTGGTAATAAAAACACAGACTTGTCGGACCATTTAAACATTGTTTTCTGGGCGTCCATGTATTAGCCAACTGCGTTCCTAATCACAGCAGGAGAGCCCTCTGCGTGTCTGGGGACCCGCTATGTCTGTGACAGGCGGTATCCAATTAGCCCCAACCATTGTTCAGGCGCTAATGGATCCCTGCGAATTGTGGAAAATGGGGATTATTCACCGATTATCCACGTTTTTTTATTTTTTTTACCCTACCCTATTATTTCAAATGAAATAATAGGATATATCTCATGAAAACACCTAGGGTCTGTGATAAGCTCCGAGACCTATGTGTTTTCGCCTTTTTTGGGGTGAAAAAAACTGCACTTTATCATGGATTATTTTTCAGGACACATCAGATCCCAAAAACTATCCATGATAAGTGCTGGTGTCGGCGGCACATCAGGGCCAACAGGAGAGCCCCACCAAGATCAATTAGCAGCACTACTTTAGCTCTGCTAATTGGATACCCCCCTTAGTCTAAGGCCCCCATACATCAGAGATTGATTACAGCAATTGTGCAATTTGCAATCGATTGTGTATAAAAATCTTTCTCTTTGTGGCAATTCTGCAATCGATTGAAAAAGGGAAAGATTTTATACACAATCGATTGCAAATTGCACGATTGCTGCGATCAATCTCCGATGTATGGGGGCCTTTACTCAGAAGACTGCTAGCCGCCTGATCTGCGTTACATGTTTCCGGCTTTGTGCATGAGTGGCGGATGTGAGATGCTCTCAGTGGGCGTCTCTAAGCACTGGACGCTGAGTGAGTCATTAGATTATTTTCACAATTGTGATCCGTGAGAAATAGCTGTTGTGATGACCTTAGCGTCCACATCAGAATCTGGCCCAATACCAGTTCCTGCATCTTTTCGATTACTTTCAAGATAAATGTGCTGGAATATTAGTTTATTTTTTGAATTAGAAAAGATAAAATGCATGTTTCTTAAAATATGCATTTCTCCAATTGTTATGAGTAGTACATGTAAAACATTGTCTACTTTTGCCCTATTTACCAATAGTATATGTAACTTAAACATATACTTTGCTGAAAAAATTAATTGACACAGCACATTTACTCACAGATTACTGGGTACCAATTCATTTTCTTTTTGCCCCACAATACTCTTGCGTTATAAAGCAGCAAAGTATTTGATGTTTAGAGATTCCCCACTAACAGACAGAGCTCTGGAAATCTAGGCACAGCTTGGCGGGTGCTTGTCACTTTTCTTTACATAACCCTGTCAAACATTTGAAGAGAAATGGTTAATTCAGTTAACTGCAGTTGTGTTGTAACTAGAAGTCTGTCTCTAATCTTGCTTGACAAACCTTATTCAACTTCACAAGATCACTTCTTTATGTAACAACAGGAGGCAGGCTCTGGCATCCGTTCACCATCTGCATAGATTAAGAGTATATTATAAAGCAATGACTTTCACATGTAGGCAAGGTTCCCTTGGTTATCAATATGCTCATGTCTCTCTGCTGCTATTAAACATGCATATTGTTAGTAAAACACTAGCTATCAGCTATACTATGCAATTACCTTATTATTTACCTTTGTTAAACTTAAACCTTATATAATACTTAGATTGCCATTCACCTTTTATTTGACAGGAAAACAAAAAATCCCCCAAATTACAAACGCAATAGTTTCCAGGAAGGGGGTCAACCCAGTCTTTCTATTAGACAATTAGCTAGATTTAATTTGTGCAGGTCACAAAGTACGCTGTTGTTATGCTGACATAGGATACCATAGAGAACATCTTATGTTAAATGCTCTAATACAAACTGTGCTGTTACCGAAATCTAAACGTATATTTTATTATTACAGTGACTCAGAAACATTTGCTGTGCAATCTCCCAGAACTGGAGACTGGGAAATAGAACCATGTTTGGGTTAAAGTATTTGGCCTTGGAGTGCTGACGACATTCTCACTTCAATGCTAACAAGATTATAAACAAATTAGTAATTCCTCGAAGATTAGTATTATAACTAACCAAGACCAACATGACACTTTATTTTCACAGAAACTAGTTTGTATGGCCCATTATACCCGAACGCATATGTTTTACACTGTACATGGCAAAGTAACTCTGCAAAGTGGTGGTTCTAACATTTTGGGGTCTATTTACTAAGCAGTGTTAGGGGAGAGAGTGAAAAGTGATAAGGTGCCAGCCAATCGGCTCCCAACTGCCATCTCACAGGCTGTGTTTGAAAAATGACAGTAGCTGATTGGCTGGCACCTTATTTCTTTTCACTCTGTCTCCTAACACTGCTTAATAAATAGACCCCTTTATTTTAAAATATTGTTTTTGTGTGTGTGTAATGAGATGGAAAAAAATCATATAGTTTAATTATTTGTAAATGTTGTAAATGCTTATTGAGTATAAGTACCATGCACATCAGATGCACTTGTCCCTTCAGTTTACCGCCATTAAGCTGAAGTCCTATAGCAAATATGCCAATTTCTCTATGTATAGCCTGCCTCACCCACCAGCAAGCTCTTGTATAGACACATGCACTGTGAAAGCTAAAATACCTCTATATTGCCTCACCTGTCACTTCGTAGCAAAAAATGCCCTGTGGGTGTTGTGTAGTTTCTCACAACGACATGCTCGCGATGTGGACACCGATGAATTGTCAACATTATTAGAATGTAGACAAAACATCCCTGGTGGTTTAGCTGTGATTTGCCTGGTATGGTGGTTATGGCGGCTCCATAGATGTCTTCCAGGTCCAGCGTTCATCTGATGTGCCTAACCCTAACTCCCCTTCCAGGAGCCTAACCCTTAGCCTCCGATGCCGGTCTGTGCAGAATGTCGGCGTTTTGTATGTCGACCTCAGGTCACGCGTGTGCAGAAGGCCTGCACAGTCCAATAAGTAACGCTGCTACTGACTTAGCAATGTTAGGGGATCACGGAGCAGCTGTCCCTGCAGCGGAACAATACTGAATTACTTCGGTAATTATGTATCCACCGCTGCAACTCACTGCAAATTGAATGGTCCCCGATGGTGAATAGGCTCCTATGTGATGCCCTCCAATCACAGATTCTGTACACAGGGGCAGATGTGAGAACCAAAGAGTGATGGAATTTGAAAAAATGTTTATACGTTTGTTTCTTTAAATAGTGTATTTCTTATTTTGTTATTCAACCATTCTAAATTATGAGAAAATTGGCTTTGATTTCATGTTTCTATAAGTTATAATATAGGCCGAGGGATATTACAGGAGTTTTAGGTTCTTTTCAGATTTTGAGGAACTTTTGCAGTTATAAAATATCTTTCTTTTTTCCTTCCTATTTCTCAGGAGAACACTGTGAAGTGAGCTCGCGGTCTGGACGCTGTGTCCCGGGGGTCTGCAAGAACGGAGGCACCTGCATCAACCTGCTCATTGGTGGCTTTAAGTGCAAATGTCCCCCAGGAGAGTTTGAGAATCCGTACTGTGAAATGACCACTAGAAGTTTTCCTCCACAGTCTTTCATTACTTTCAAAGGCTTAAGACAGCGCTTCCATTTCACAGTCTCTCTTCTGTAAGTTTACACACTAAATGGCTACACATACTGGAAATTAGAATTAAATGGATGAATGGAAGCTGTTTGTTTCTTTTATTCCATATTGTCCTATAAAGGCCAACTAGTCACATGGTTATCACTAGTTCTGGTTAACTAGTCACATCAGCTTATCTTTTATTTTATATACTTTTCCTTGCTAAGCCTGCGTTTGTGTTGTAGCTGATTGTGACATCAGTATATTTTTTCTGTAATATTTTTGTTATATATTTGCGAATGTCATGTAGTGAAGGAACAGATCTCAATTTAATTATCTTTTCTTTGCCCATATTCTTGGCTCCACGGCAATTCTTTTGATATAAAATGAAGCAGTCTTGCTGTCAGAGAGATGATAAATCAGGAACACAGCTGCCGAGGGTTAAATTACACAGCTCTAGATTGCCAAATGCTATGTTGGAGCATAAATTTGTTTTCAGATCAATATTTTTTAATGTTAAATAAAACCTTTACATTTTAGCATGGTCTGTACTGTATTTTGCCTTTTGGTTTACGGTTACATTGTAATTCATTGCTAGTTATAGGCATTTAATCCCTCCGAAAAATCAACTGACTTATAAAGTACAGTAGTATGCACTATGTGTTAATCAGAAATTCTGCAACCCTGATGTTGATTTTTGAATGGACAACTCTGGTACATATTCAAGTATTAAGTACTTAAAAGACTGGGCACTTCGCTGCAGGGGTGTTATAGCAAATAAGAGGGCTTGTGGGCAACTGTTTTCTGTTCACCAACTTCCTGCCCCCCTTCTCCCCCATTGGGCTGCTCCCACTTTATGTATGCAACATTTATACTCTCTAAGCGTGGTCTGTGACTGCGGCAATGTGTCTGTCCCCCAGATGATATCTTGCTGCCGGTAGCAGCATCTTTCAGACGATGTCTTCTCAAATATTGTTCTGGCACAAAAGATACCAAGGACTCAAGCACATTGCCTTAGTTTTGCTATCTTCTCCACTGGTGCCATATTGGAGAAGACATGGCTGGAGAGATGTCGCTTCCGGAAGTGTGGTAAATATGAAGTCTGTTCTGGGTGCAGGGCATGTCTGGGCGGCCCCTCTTAGATTCATGGACCTGTATGTACAACGCACACTGCACATATTACAGATACGCCGCTCCTTTGCTGTTTCATTATTGAATAATGAAAGATAATAAAAGAATAAATCATACAGACAAATTGCTCTAAGAGTACAGAAAGCAGTGAACTAAAAAACATAGTTAAAACAAAGATTTAAGTGGCATAGGAGGACAGATAAATACAAAGTGGTAAAAAATACCAACACCAACCATCATAAGTAATATGAGGTTGAAAAAAAATATATTTTATATGCTTCGCAATTGAAAAATAACACTAAGAACTTAAAAGAAAACAAAACAAATTAAATCAAAAGTAAAGTGTGCAAAATTATCAAAACCAATGAGGAAAAGGAAAGCACGGTGCCAATCTCTGGTGAACCCTTTCAAGCTGATTATTAGTATACATTTCTCTAGCTAACAACCAGTCTGCTAAATATCTAGCTCCCGGAGCTCCCAAACTGCCCTGTGGAGACTTACTTTGGAGAAAGGGGATGCGGTTAATATCCAGGGAAAGGGAATGCCGGCGCTTACAATTGCGGTGCCGGAATACCAACACCTGTCAGAATCCTGGGGCTGGTATACCGAAGGTAGATAGTGGGGTTAGGGGGATGGTTGGAGTTAGGCACTAGGGGGAAAGTAAGGGTTAGGCACTGGTGGGAGGTGGTTAGGTTTAGGGTACGGGGATGGGAAGAATAGGTTTAGGCACTAGAAAGGGAAGTTAGGTTTAGGCACAGAGGGAGAGGTAGGGGTAGGAAAAAGGTTAGGATACCTACCGACAGGTGTCGGTATCCTAACCCTGTTGGGATGCCGGCGTTGGGATTTTGACCGACGACATCCCGAGTGCCAGCATCCCATACTCAACCCGTGAGGAAGCAATCATTGGCTTATTCCCTTGTGAGAGAAAGTCAATAAATATTTTTTCACATCCCTCTTGGATAGACTAAAGGGTAACATTTGTAAGCATAGGATATCTTGGATAGAAACACACTTTTCAATAAGGCTACCCAGTACCCACCCTAAGAAAGAAAGTGGTAAATATGACCATGTACCGGATAACATGGTAATCTTTTTCCATTATTGATGTTCACATAGAGGCACCACTTCAGATTTGTCAAAATGTATCCTATATCCTGCAAAAATCCAAATTAACGGATCAGTGTTATAATGGAGGGGGCAGACACTTCAGGATTTGGCAGAAGCATGTTGGTAAAGATTGCCAATTTGGCCTCAAATTTACCAACTTTGATGTCCTTAAAATTGTTATCTAGTCTAACAGACAGAGGTTCAAAAGTGAGGGTGAATAGGAAGGGAGACAGCGGGCACCCAATCTAGTGTCTCTATGAACTTGAAATGGGTCTGATAGATAACATCCACTCTCTACCTGTGTCGAAGAACCAACATAGAAATTATGAATGAACTTCGCTGGAATCTGAACCCCAACAAGTACTGAAATAAATGGCCCCAGGTAATGACATCAAAAGCTTTTTCAGCATCAAGTGACAAAACAAGACTGAGTTCCTGCAAAATTGTGAGAACCTTTCGAAAATTAGTGACAGAGTGTCTCTTCCAAATAAAGCCAGTCTGATCTGTGGCAATAGCCAAAGGGATAATGTATTTCAAACGTTCAGCTAAAATTTTGGTTAACAATTTATAATTATGTATTTATTAATAAAGAAATTGGCCTATAAAAACCCGGAAGCTCTGGTTCCCTTAGGATGCTGGCAGAGGATGCTGTCCATTTTAGGAGAGGCTGTAATATTAAAATCACTACCCACTATGAGGTGGGTTCCAGAGAGCATATATAGCTTAGGTAGCAGATGATCCAAACATCGCCACTTCATGCATCTCCGAAGGAGGCCCCCTGTGTTTTATTAAAGTAGCTTAGTTCATTTTTTGTTTCTGAACGATTTATGAACCTTTGCGGTGTCATTAAATGTAAAGAACGTGTGGGCCTTTTGTGTTTCAGGTTCGCTACCAGGGAAAGGAATGCACTGATACTTTACAATGGCAGATTTAATGAAAAACATGACTTCATTGCACTAGAAATTATCGAGGAGCAGATCCAACTTACCTTCTCAGCAGGTGGGTTAAACATTCATTCTGGTGTCCTGTACATTTGTATCCAATTATGTGATGGAGTCTTGATCTAAATATTATTTTAAATTTTATTTTTACTATTCTGCTGGTACAAATAATTAGTATTTTTCCTCATGTTACTTTAGATATTTGATCACTGAGTAGATTTAGAGCCTGATTTCGATAGGTACGTAAACCAATGGTTTACGTACTAATCCGATTGTTTGGAGTCTGCGCGTATCCAGGACCCATTCTGTGTATGTGCAGAATGGTACTGCGATCTCGCTCGTGGATCCCCCATCATGTAGCATGATTGACATGCTGTGGCGTCTGTGGGGCTGAGCGTGAGTGTGCCTGGGCTGCATTGCCAGGAGCAGTGATGTGTTACCTCTATTTTTCGGGAGTTCCGAGGCCAGGGTCTGTGGATTTCCTGGCTTTGCAAGTTGCCAGCCTCAGTTGGCTGAAGCTTACTCAGACTGGCCTGTTACGGAACCCTGGGCAACAATGTGTAAACCCCCTAGAACCCAGGCTAGCGAGGTCTTCCGCCACTAACAGCCATCCGCTGTTCCCTTAGAACTAGCAATGTTCACTGGTACTTAAGTGGCCACCTGGTCTTATAACTCGGGGTAGTAGTGGTTTACACGAATGACCAATGGGAACCAGAGGTTTAGCGTGTGGAACAGGAAACCAATAAAAGTCAGTTGTGTGGCTTTAAGAGCCGATGATGCGACTTGAGAGTCGTTGGTGCCGCTTAGAGCCGGTAGTACAAGTTGAAGAATTGATGATGTGGCTTTGAGAGCCAATGATGCGACGTGAGAGTCGAGGGTGCGACTTGATACAAGTTGAACTGATGGTGCGGCTTAGGGGGCCGATGCTGCGGCTTGAAAGCCGGTGGAGCGGCTTGAGCCGGTAGTTCTAATTAAAGATTTGCTGACGCGGCTTTGGGAGCTGATGGTGTGACTTGAGAGCCGGTGGTGCGGCTTGAGACGGAAGTACTAATTAAAGAATTGATGGTGCGGCTTGAAAGCCGATGGAGCGGCAATGAAGCCGGGGGCAGTTTGGGAGCTGATGGAGCAGCTGGGAAGCCGATGGAGCGGCTACGAAGCTGAAGATACTGGACTCAATACAATCAGGAACAACGAACGCACCGACCATGCAGCAGAGCCGAGAGATCGACAAAGAACGCTATAGTCGGCGAGATGGCAAAGGCCAGCGTGCACAAATAGGGGAAGGAACCAATCATGCCGTGTTGTGGACAGCACGTGAGATCTCCTAGCAACCGATAGGACTGGAATCCTACTGCCAAAAGGAGGTACATTACTAGAAAGAGACAAGTTGTGACTGCTACTTGTAATTCCTGTGCTGCCGCCATGTGATACGTTGTAGCGTGTACGGAGTCGGGAGGTGTCTGCTTATAGATGCCTCCTGGAGCTTTTAAATATTTGCTGGACAGTATTACACAGCCGCTTCCTTGCAGCTATGCAATACCATCCACATCTGAATCAGGCCCTTAGAACTGAAAAATTCTAGAAAGATATAATAAACGTCACATTTTAAGGGATAATGGGCAGGATGGAGCAAATGTAGAAATGCGGTCAAATCCCCAAAATGCAGGTTTGACCGCATTTCTCATATGCACCAAGCCCCGGAATGCAATACATTCCGGGGCCTATGGGCTTCTATCGGGAGAGTGCTGAGAGAGGGATCCCTTCCAGCACCCAACGAGGCGCGTGCGTCCCTCCCTCCGCGCATGTGCAGAAGGATGACAGGGGTTTCTGGGTCATAGAGCCAGAAGTAGGGCTGGTGCTTCCATTAGGCAGCTTTAGGCAGCTGCCTATGGGTGCCAGAACCTGCGGGGTGGCTCGCAGAGGCTGTCTGAGGCTGGGATTGAAATTAATATGACCCTTTCAATGGCCGCTGGTTTTATAAACTGCAGCCCCAGCTATACCCATTATTTTCTCCTGCTCTGGGCTGGCTGGTCACAATCACAACAGCGCTTACATTAACAAATCTGTCGTGTTGTGATGCAGCCTCCCATGCTCACCAGTTGTGTGATGCTGCCGGCACAGCCCACCCCTTGTCAATTGATAACCGATCACTAGACAAGAGTTGGGCTGTGCTGGCAGCATTGCACAGCTGTTGAGCGGTGGAAAGGGGAAGGTACGGCTTAGAGACAGGTAGTGTCGGTGGTGGGGGGCATTGTAATACCTTGACCCGGCCCTGCAGTCAGGGCTTGTTGTTGCATTCCGTTGTTATGGTGACACCCGAGAGGGGACTGTTCCTACTTCCTAGACAGAGAGCCCAGTGATTGCGTCATAATGGCTGTGCTAACATTAGCGGCTAGGGTTAGAGCGGAGAGAGGCTGATAGTGGTGGCTGGAGACTGATCGCACATAGTTGTATCTGGTGTACAGTGGCTGCAGTCTCCAGATGTGACAGAGAAATAATATTACATTGAGTCGGGACCCAAATGGGGGAGGGGTGGCACTGAAGTTCCTCCTATGGTGTTGTAATACCTTGCACCGGCCCTGCCCGGAAGTCCCTCCATCGCAAAGAGCCACTCTTACTGAGAGAGCGATCCTTTGCGGTGTTTCTCATGCATACCGGTGTTGCCAATGCCAGCATGCATACGAAGAGCCGTGGGATGCATCTCATCTTGAATGTGGTGCATCATGCATTGTTTACAAATATAAAATGTGGCACCATATATTCTTAAAAAAACTAAAAGAAAAGCAACAATCAGAGGCTATAAGGATATTTTTTTACAATAAATAGACTTCTGAGTGTCATATTTCTGTAGACCTTATGAAACTTGATAATATATTTCCTTGAAAACTATCTCAAACAATGTAGGCGTGTGCACAACCATTATCCTCTGCTGTTGAAAATTTACAAGAATGTCAATTCTATTATGCTCATCTCTAAATTATCATAAACTATGGGCTCAATCCAATCAGGAGTGAAGGAGTGAGTTGCTGTTGTAACGGCGTAAAATGTGCCCCCCTCGCAGCCTCATCTCACCCCAGACTTGCACATTTTTGCTCACAGCCGCACTTATTCAGACTGCGGGGAACTTGCTCCTAATTGCCCTATATGTTTGGATAAATTACCATTATTATTGTTTATTTACCAAACCAATGTACTAGTTAAAGGATAACAGAAACTAAATGTAATTTTGGGCAAAGGACATAAAATGACAAAAGTTCCCTTATCCATGCTCTCCTGACCTTCTTATCTAGTTGTGTCCACAATACCCTTTAGACCATTATGACATGCACTACACACACACACACATGTGCACACGTGCACATACACAAACATGCACGCACACACTTTTTTATCACAGAGGCTGCAGCCGAGTTTAAACTCTCTGTAATAGGTGCTTCGAAATGGTGGGACCTGGTGAGCAAACAGTCTTGGGTGTAATTTCCTAAAGTGACCCTTTGGGTCCATTTCAATGATTAGCATAACAAAAAAATAAATAAATAATTGAAAAAATAAATATATATATCTTTAAAGCATTATTCAACATTTTTAACCTGTTTTATGACTGTTAAGCAAGTACTGTAATTATTCAATGGCTTCATATATGGAAGAAGTTGGATACTTAGCATAATTGCAAATTATTGATTAGAAGATAATTCTACAAACACCCTTTGCAAATAATACTACATACATTTTATATTTATATATCTTACAATAAAATCTGAACTCTTTCATGTACAATATCATTTGTATTTCCATTAAACTGATTGCATTGCTTTCTGTCTTAATATTTAGACAGATTTTGTATTATACGCCATTCCACTATAGCACGTAATTGCATAGAACACCAATGTGAAAGTTATAATTACGGTGCTTGTTTCTCACATATGCTATTACAAACATCCCACCGCTGCATGTTGTGGCAAAACGACTTGCATTTAATATATATTTTTAACATACTTCCTGTTGCGCTTTATAATATACCATTCTATAAGGCTGCTGGTTATTTTCTTCATCAATTAGTAGAGCTTAACTTGGCTTTATTTAATTTCGCACAAAAAACTGCTGCCATATTGTATTAGTCTTACCTCATTCTTTATGGGCGGTTTTACATGTTGGAGCATGTGTCTGGTTTTACTAGACCTTAGGGATAATATGACACATTTATTTATCTATTGCTGGTAGTAGATTAATTTATTGGCATGTCAAGTCTCAGCCAGGTCTCCCAGTATCTTCCTGGAATTAGAAGCTTGTTACCCTAAAGGGTGTGTGAGAATCAGTTTGGCTACATTATTACAAGACACAAGTGACTTGCTGAGATGTTTGGATTTAGTGGTTGGGTGTTTGTGTGGGAGGTGCACAGACAGGCATAGTAACATGGAAGGGCCTGGCTGCAAGCTTCTGTTAGGTTGGAAAACTGGGTGGAGGAAAGTGAATGGTTATGACAGCCAGACTCTGATAAATCGGGAATGCTCGTCAGATCCTCCAGATACATGTCCCTGTTTATTTTCCATCATTTTTTATTAAACAACGTTTTGCTAAGCAGCTAGTAATCGCTGTCCCTTTTTTGGCAGTAGGATTTTACTATCCTATGTGATAAGGTATGACTGATCCACAAAGGTTTTGTCAAGTAATATAATATTTGGCAGCAGATTTTAAACACAATAGTCCACCTGATGTTTATTGTGCTTACAATGTCCTTTACTGGTGATATTGTGCATTTAATTTACGGCTGGTAACAATTGGATAACCACATTTTGTTATACCTTGTCCCTATCTTGTTGCTTTACTATTCCAAGAATGAAAGACAAAGTGGTGGAAAGGCTTATTGCTATTTCATGAACACTTTGTAATTCCTTCATAAGGACTACAGCACAGTAAGAGCAACGCTCGTTCATTCGCTAGGAGAATGTGCTGTTTCCCAAATCCAGTCCCTAGGGTACCCTAACAGTGCATGTTTTCCATATCCCTCACAAGTAAACTTAGTATCTCCTGTGGTTCTTGTAAAATGTATGAGCCTGTAATGAAACACCTGTGTTCCAGCAAGGAGATATGGAAAACATGCACTTCTAGGGTACCCTTAGGAATGGATTCGTTAAACACTGGTCTAATGCATGATTGTTCTTTGCAGTCAAGTATTTATCATAATAAACTGAAGTGAGAAGCTTGCTGGGTATGTTTGACTTTCAGACAGCCTTGCCTTTATTTACCCGCTTTTCTAAGGTTCAGTAAATGTTTGCTTTGCAGTAGTTACTCACCTGGAGGACATACTGTTACGCTATTTGATTTGGGCAATCTCACCAGGTTATTCTGTTGTGTGCAGGTGAAAATGGTTTTGGTTATTCTTTAAAAAAAAATGTATTGTCATGTATTTGTTTCTAAGTTTCAGAAGAGACATTAAGCCTGATTCTGTCGTACCCTTTTTCTACAGCTGTGCCTTTATTCTAATGCTGCGTCCAATTTGTTTTTTAAAGACTCCCACTTGCAGTGTCTTGTGCTGTGGAAATCCGTCTTGGTGGCACCATCGAAACTTGCACCAGCCCCATGGCAGGTGCAGTTCATCTGTCTGACTATGGGCTCCTGTGTCAGCGGTTGTGCTGCTTTAGAGGCATCTGCTGTCGGTCACACGCCCGAGACATGCCCACTTCTGACTAGTCACCCTACTGATACCTACCAAGAACGGCCACTAACTACCAAATTCTTTGCCTCCAAATTCGTTTGCATCTCGGTGTGGTAAGAAATGGGATGCATGGCAGTGCGGCTCATATGCATGTGTAGTATTAAAAACATCGGCCAACTGCAGTCATATCGGCATAGCGTGTGACTCTGAATCGGGCCCATTCTGTGTACAGCAGAATCTGAAATCACTACAGTTTTTCAATGGCACAAATGACCAGATAAGTTGGATGCATGTGCCAAAGGAAGATATTGGCGACTGCACATGCACCAGATCAGCCAAGCGCACACAAACTGAGTTCGCTAAAATAATAATAATATATAACTCATATTAAACACACAATGGTATAATCTGTAAGTGAAGTCATTTAAATATGTGAAAAATTAGCAGAATGTATGGTATGTTATCCTTTTAGCTATGTGATCACTGATGTGCAAATGTTTGGCTGTTGCAGGGGAGAGCACTACTAAGGTCAGTCCATACATTGAGGGAGGAGTGAGTGATGGCCATTGGCATTCCGTTCAAGTACAATATTACAACAAGGTGAGATAAATTTATGTCTTCCCCCCACAATGTGTGTAATATGCTAGGTCACAGTATATAATATGAAATTATTGTGCTTGCTGTACAAAATGAAACAGCATTATTTTATCTTTCTTTGATATCTGTAGCTATTATAGTTTGTTTACAAAAATGCCTGTCCTCAATGGGTGCTAAAAGGGACCACTTATTACTTTAAGGACTCTTCACTCATTTTCTCCTGCACCCCTATGGTGTGTGAGGACAAATTATACATTGCCATGCACTGCCTTCACAATCGGTCAGGAAGCACATCACACAAATTGAAGCTCCCCATGAAATTCTCTATATTGAAATGTTTTTCCCCCTAGAATTTACATTCTTACTATAATTCTCAGATTTAATAGAATCCGTCTATGTAAAGTTTGCGTAAAACTCCATAATTACATCATTAATGCAGAATATGACTAGGCCCTGGGTTCCCTAATCTGGCAGGACTCACAGTGTTCTCCTTGCTCCTTCCAGCAGTGTGTGGCCTATGGAGAGCATACTTCTTCTAGGATAAAAGCTGTTTGCATTACGCTACCTGTATATTTGTGTTTGGGTTTTTTTACAGTGTAATTTTATAGTTGGTAAATGTTGTGTTTTGTTATCTGCCCTGCTTTTATTGTAAGTGTGTAAATTGTACTTTCTCACATTTGTGTGCTCAGTAGCTGGTAATGCTGTAACATTCCTATGTATTATTCATATATATTCTTTTTATCTGAGCTAAAAGAACATTGTCCAGGAAATCTGACTCCTGACAGTGCAGTACAGGTAACCTGCAGCCGATTTCTCCGCCCGACCACAGGACCAATGTAATGTCCTAGATCTTTTCAGATAAACACTCTTTTTAATGATTGGTGGAAGAAACCTAGACCTTGTCCGACCTGTAGGCAAAGAGAAATGAGGAAAATATGTCTCTGTGACACACAGTAGGTGACGTTGATGTTGGCTGTGCATTTGATTTCATGCTGAACAATGAACTGAAAGCTAAGGTCTAGGATAATACGGGAAAGGTGAACAAAAGGTGTGCCGGGACTCCTAAATAGGCCGCTCATGTTACACTGGTGTATTATCTAGACATTGTATAAAGTTACACCAGCACATATGGAAGGGGCCCGATAGTGTTTCAGGAATGTTCAGTCCCTTGTGTTTAATTGACATTTTTCTTTTTTTTTCTTTTTATTCCAGGTTAGTGGGCACCAGTCCCAGGTGATTTGGTGCAGGCCCCTAGTTACAGCTCTTTGTACTGTGTCTCTAAATGAAACCACAATATTCTTTGAAAAGCCGTTTTTGCTAATTACCCAAAATATTTCTAATTAGTTTTAGTCGTGTGTGTTTCACTGTTAGGAAACAGGGTCATGATCTTTGAGACATTCATACAGGTGGTAAAGGACATTTATTACTTTCAGTAAGACATTTAACATTTCTGAAAGTATTATTATTACAGTGAAACTATATTAGTGTGGACTCTCTGTTATCTTTGAGGATACCAAGAGATAAATAAACCCAGCGGTTCTTGGTCCATAATTCGTTTTAAACAAAGAAACATTGGTACACACACCTATATCATACAAGCATCTGGCAGAAGCAGGGTTAGTGGTATGCCAGTTTTAGGGAGGTATTATCTTACTACAGGCAGTGGTTACTTCATGCCTTGTATGTGTCAGTGTCACAGAATAGCTTTATATAGTAGATCAGTGTGCATTTTAGGCTTAGCGACCCTTCACCATAATAATATTAAAGTGAATACTACATTCACATTTCCTGCAGAGATCACTGTTGTAACCAATGATTATAGACCACTAATTATAGTGACATGTCAGATTATGTGAATCAAACTACATTCAAACAAAGCAATGACTTTTGTTTTAACTAAACAGTTTCAAATGTTCAATAATAAGCTATGTTATATATGTAGGGGGTAGTAATCCTGTCTCACAGCACTAGGCCTTGGGTTCCATTCCCAGCAGGGCCCTATCTGTGAATAAAATAAAAAAAATATCCTAGTATATGTGTGTGTGTCCATGTAGTAGGGAATATAGGGCCTGATTCAGAGCCGGACGCAATTAGCGCTCGCTCGTCCTGAAAATAGGGGTGGCTATTCAACAGAACCATTCGCTGTTTGCGGTCTGTTCACGCCTCTAGGTCTGAACGAGCGAACAAAACTTGAGGTCGTTTTTTTTTTAAACTACGCCCCCTGGCTGCTCGCATCCTACGTCATGTCCGCTATTTATTAGATTAATCGAGTACATCGAACAGGGTATGAACTGCTCGCTATTCTTGTGGTTGGTTTTTGCTACCACAATCTTGCGAGCAGTTCTGGCTAAAATAAAAAAAACCAGTGACGTTGTCAATGACGCTGATGTTTTAATTATGCACACCCATAAAACGCCTGTTTTGACCTTTAAGCACGCCTGCGTTCGGATCTCCACTCCCCGTTTTCAAGCACCTTCCCCTGTTACCACGCACATACGCCTCATTCTGTCACTCAAAATAGCAGGCATTTGCTATTTTGCGAGCACACGATTTTCGGCCGCACTGACTGGTTCGCGCATGCGTATTACGATCCGTACGCATGCGCAGTTGGGCAAACATCGCTCGGAGCGAACGAGCAGCCACTTGCGTCCGGCTCTGAATCAGGCCCATAGAGTGTAAGCTCCACTGAGGCAGTGACTGATGTGAATGGCTACGTACTCTCAGTAAAGCGCTGGATTATGTGTGCGCTATAGAACTGTTAGAATGAAATCAATAAAATATACCTCATTTAGGGCCTGATTCAGAGGTGGACGCTGCTGTGCCTGCTCATGCGTCTAATGTTGGAGTTGTGACTGCAATAATATGCAAATGCTAGAATTACCCCCACCCCCAGTATAGTAACCATTGTGTGTGCATGCACTGAACGCTCGCTATAACAGTCTCTGTACTCTGTATCGCTGCCGGTGACTGGCCACCATCACTTGCACCATCGGCACTTGCGCCAGGAGCAGTTTCTCTGTCTGAACATGGCCTCTGCTGCTGCGGCTCTGTGTCTGAGAATGCAGCTGCCTTCACTGACATGCTACGATATTCCCATAACACGTCCATGAGACAGACTTTATTTTTTTGCATTCACTACCAGTCACCACCCAGGACTGCCCATCGCTCTGCTTCCCCATGGCTGATACCTTCTATCCTGAACGCAGCAGCATCTGTTTGCATACACTCTGTGTAACGCATGCGTTGTAGAGGTAGGGGTTTTCTGAATTTTCACGCATGCGCAGTAGCAAATAATCACTTAATCTACGTGAACATCAGCATTGCGTTCAAATTGCATGCACCTGAAGAAGCCATGTTGTGCTACAATGCGGTGCTATTTGTGTTTTCTTTTATCCTTCCAAGCATGGAAAATACTGCCTACCTTTGCCTGTACTCTAGCACACAAATACAGGGAAAGTGGTATTACACTACAAATTACAGTTGTCAGGATGCACCTTCTCCCAACTCCAAATCTCTCTGCTAATTCTACATTTGTCTTTAAGCAGTGTAAAAACTTTGCTTAGGTGTGAAAATGCACCTTATAGCTGAATTAACTACTACATTTAAATCGTGCATTATTTATTTTCCTTTAAGTGTAAAATCGCTTACCTACAGTCATTCAAGTTATTATGGGCTCATAATCTACAGAAGTAGCAAGTGCCAACACCAGCTCCTTATACATTTCAAAAAGGCCCACAACAATTTAGTTGCCGCTGTCCTTGTTGGTAAATGATGCTAGGGCATACTTACCTACTCTCCCGATTCGGCCGGGCGCTCCCGGCCCCCAGGAAAAGTAGGCAAGCCTCCAGGCTGGCCGTTGACCCCCCCGGACCATCCCTGCAATTCGCAGACAAACCCCAGCATTCGCACTGAATCGCTTCATCATGACCCCACCCCGTGCTTCACAATGCTGGTAATCTCTGCATTGTGCAGCATGGGTGGGACCAAAATGTTGCGCTTGCTTGGCCACTCCCCCACTATTGCCGTGTAATATCACGCTCTACCGCTTGGCCAACCTGACTGCCCCCTCCCGGAGGCGGCTGCGAGAATGTCTGCAAGCATGTGCTAGGACTGTACAGAAAGTGCCCCACAAACTAGCTTTTACCTTCATTGTTTAACCTGGCATCAGGAGAGTTTTCTATCATTATCTTACACCACTTCTAGTACACACTATGGGGCTTATATAATAGGATGCGATTTTGTGCTGCTGCAAGAACTCCTGCAAGTCTTCCCTTATTTTTAAAGCGGCAATCATTTTAATGGCAACACCAGCTTGGTTTGAAAATGATTGCCACTTAAACATACGGGAAGACTTGCAGGAGTTACCGCAGCAGCACCAGATCGCACCCTATTACATAAGCCCCTATATATCCCCTATATCCCCCAGTCCCCAAATGATTATTGTGAGACAGAAATTACTATGAAGGTACTACTACTAGTATTCAGTAATTCCCTTTCTTTTTGAAATGTGTTATATTGAGCTATTGTTGTGGTAATTCTGTAGCAGATACATTACAAAGCGTTTGGAAGAAACCTGAATCCCATTTAGGCACACTAGGTGTCTCATTGGGGTCAATGATCTGTTTTCAATGGTTTCCACTCCACAAACTCTGTTTAGACATTGGAAAAAAATGAAAGAAAACAACGCCCAGATGTTTCCTTTTCAGTTTATATATCCAGAGCAGTCGTCCTCTTAACTTATAAACATGGCAAAGTATATCTCTATTTTATAGTGAAAAATGCCTTTGTGGTACAAAACCAGTGATGCAGCAAAGTGTACAAAGAAGTGACCAATTGCAAGTAATTCATTGACCTGAATCCTAAGAGGCTTCACATATTTAATTCACTTTACTACTCAAGTGCCCACTGAGTTATTGTGTGCATCAGGAATATGCACTACAAAGGAGAACTGTACGGGCTCTCTTGTGGTGACTTCCTGAGATTGCTAATGATCGTGTATTAGCTCATTGCTCTTTGTATACATGTAAATAACACAGGACATATGAGCTTCCCTCTGCAAGAATACGATGAGGACACTCATTTTTATGTTAAGTGAGAGAGCAGTTTTCAGAGAGGTCACCGACCGTAAAAACATTATATATGTGTAGAGGTGCTTCAAATTAGTGCAAAGTAATTCTCGGACCAGTTGCAATAAATTCTGGAACTTTAGAAAGACTAAAACATTCACGCTAAGTTCAATACTGTTTTGATCTGACACAAGCTTAAGTGGCTTCATTGTAAATTATGTTTTAATGTTTTTGCATGTGAACAGTGAAATTAAACTGTAACACCGTAACGTTAGCTGTTCCAATAATAAAAACAAGCTTTAAAAATGCTATAGAATCTAGGAATATATGCATATTACATATACACTTTTATAGTTTTATTAGCAGTTTAGCAATTATAACATTTATACCACGGTCGCACCAGAAGCTAATTTTGAGATTGGTTGGAGTTTTCCAGATCAGCTGGTACTATGGAAGATCTAACTCCCATGAATAGAGCTAGCATCTCTATGCCTGTGGTCCTTCTCTAGTAATTGTACTGTTTTGGAATTGAAATCATGTTCTAGGTGATTAAAGTTACTGTATTTTTTCTCTGATATGCTTAATCTGTGTTATGGATATGAGAGCTAATTGTAATGTACAAAAATCATTTTATTCAATGCTAAAATATATTAATTAGTATACTGCATAGCTGGCAAATGCTCATGCTTATAGCTGGTCAGTGTTACTTAACTATTTCTGTATGTTGAATGTAATTCCGTCACTGTTCTATTATATAATGATCACCCCATACAATAGTTATTTGTGGAAATTTTAAATATATAGTGCAAAAGAATCAGATTGGTATTGGATTGGTGCTAAATTTGTCTTGAATCTGATGTACATTAAATGTAAAGCTGTATCTTTGTGACACACTATTGAAATACTGACACCTATGTAAAAAGCGTACCTCCCAACACAGGGGTCTCCATGCATGCCCCAATGTGCTCATCTGCATCCTATTCTGAGTCGTATGGAAATCGCACGTATCTGCCTTTATGTGTAGTTGGGCTTTTCATGGTGGTACAATGTGAGAGCACATAACTGCCCTGACTTGTGGAAGTGTCATAGGAGTGTATCAAAAGCTCTGTGTGATTCTGTATCATGCTTACGGACAAGGGAAGCCTATTTCTGACGTATCTCTTGCACTAAGTATGGGGCTGGTGCAAATGCATATACAAATTAGGACAGTTGCGGCAGCCAGCATAAAGTAAATGGGCGTCACAGATTTCCGCTGGCACATGCACGAGTATTAGGTGAGTTGGATTTTGGAGAGCATTAGTTAGTAAATCAGGCTTCCACGGCTGCCCACCACTACAGCCACTATGCCTGTGTCTCAAAAGCAGCAAATTGGGACATTGTTGCTACGCAGGGGTAGGCAGCCTGAAAAGTGCATGTGACCACATGTGGTGGTGTGAACACACGAAATTGGGGCATGTAAAACTGTCAAAGGGGTTTCCTAGCTCCTGTAATGCTAGTCTTACCTCAACATCCCAGGTTCATCCCTAAAAATACCCCTCCATTGCTGGACTCACCAGTGCTAGGGAAACCCCTCCCAATAATATCATTACAGTTGGAAGATATGTAATAGCAAACGACTTCTTCAGTACATAACATTTTCATACATTTATCATGGATTGGTTCTATGCCAATGTATGTAAATGTGTCAGGCGCCGCTCTTGGCATCGTGTATGTAATTAGCAGGGATTCCACACTTTGCACCCTGTCCCCTACCACTCTGCTAATGAAGAGGAACAAGAAGAAACCAACTGGAGCTGGAAATGTTCAACATGTTAGAAAATTACATATCTTCCTGCAAACCTAAACTATGGCTGAGGGCGGCAGTAACCACAATGCATGGGCACATCTTTCTTCCTGTCATAGTACACACATTATAGCAGCACTCCTGTTTATACTGTTCATGTGAATTGAGCAAAGTGATTGGATTCCTGGCTTTCTTGTACATTCTGTATGACAAACTTCTAAATGCTGGGATAGGTGTTATACAGCTGTCTGTGCATTATGTGGACGATAGCTTTACATTGAAAAGTAATACCAGCCTGCTGTCTTGCTCTGTTTTGACTTCAGATTAGTATAGCAATTCATCACCATAAACAGTTGTAATCCTTATATGGTGCAGTCCTTTTCTTGGGTTATTGTGACTACTATGATAGTCTATGAGAGATTGCCTTACATAGGCAGCTGGCTTTACAAACATCCCACAAGGGCCCTGACTTGCTGCTGTTTATGCTATATACCTGTCTGCTTTCTTAATATTTTCACATTCTACATTAAATACACCCTCTATTGAATTATGTTGTAGCAGCATTGAAGGTATACATTTATCTGCTACACCAAAGCCCAGGGTTTTGTATTTGGAAAATATAAATGTAAACTGTAAGTAATTGTATAGGTATTTAGGAGAGGTAGTCCTCCTATAAGTCTTTAGTAAAGCATAATCATGTGGCAAAGTGTCATTTATTTTTTCCCATGAGTTTATATACAGAACAGAATTCTCTAGTCAACATAAGGTTCTAACAGGGGTATTCAATATGGGTGCGATAACATTGTTTTTGCGTTAATATCACAATTATGATGTCATTATCGCAGGTTTTAGTTTTACACTGTATTCAATTTCAAAGACTTTTCGCAGGTTAGAAAAGTCTTTGATAAAAAACGGGGATAACTTTTCACCACTGAATAGGTGGCAAAAAAAAGTGCAGAATTGGACTTTAGGGGTGCAGGCTCAAAAAAAATAGCCTGCACCCTCCAGAATGACCCCTTGAAACGATCTGTGTCAAAAAAATATAAGAAAAAATCGGGACACCCCAAAAAAAGCACTTTTGGGGACCAAAATAAAAAAATGTTGGGGAACAAAGTTAAAAAATAGCGAACTTGACTCTGGGGGGGGTCCCCAAGTATGCCCCAGGTGTTTTTTTCATTGCAGCTCCTTGCGCAAGTGGGTTTTTCACGATTTTTTCAAGTCTCTTTTGCAACTTTAAATATGCTGACCCCCATTTTCAAGTACCCCAAATTTGCTGGGCATAGTTATTTTTCGCTAAAAAAAAAAATCTAAATGCTTTTCTGCACCACTTTCTTCAAAGTCGCATTTATGCACTTGCCGCGGCTATTAGAAACCCCGACTTCCTTCAGGAGTTAAAAATGGAGGTACCCATAGTGATCCCCCATGTCTAGACATCATTAGGGGGGTCCCTATAATATTTCCCGAAATTTCCCATTTTTGTTAACCTTTAAAAAAAAAAATCAAAAAATTTAGAAAAAAAATGACATAAGGTCCCCCCCCCAAAAGCCAAACCAGCCCCAGGCTAGCCAGCCAGTGGTGGTTTCTAAAAATACAGGGAACAAAATGTGTAGGGTTCCACTGTATTTTAGAAACCAACACCAGGCTGCAGGGACTAGTGCTGGTTTTAAACCTAGGGGGCAAAAACGACGTGGGGTACCGCCTATATTGAAGACCAGCACCAGACCCAACCGACCGGGGTGCAATGCCACAGCCCGGAGACCCAATCACCGGGGCTCCAGGTCCAAAGCATTACACCCCAAGTCGATCAGCGCAAGCCAGTGATCTCGGGGGAGTCAGGGACCCCCCAAAAAAGGGTCCCGCCTCTCCCGAGCACCAAAGGCTTACGCTGAAGCCTGGGGCTCATCCCCATACCCCTGGAGCGGTGGGTATGGGGGTAATAGGGGGGCCAAATAATGTAACACTATTGTACTTTACAGTGGAACTATAAGTGCCAGCATGCCTGCCATTTTGCACTTGTGGAACTACAAAAAAACGTGTTACCCGATTCACGCTACAAGCTATCTGTATGTGTGTTGTCACACATACAGATAGCTCCCGAATGGCCGCTGCTGGCACTTCACGGGGCATTGCAGTCCTGAGAGCCAGTCAGCGGCCGCGCTAACTGTAGCGCGGCCGCTGATAGGCTCCAGCAAGTGACAGTTCCCACGTGGGTGAGTCAGCCCACGTGGGAACTGTCAGTTGCCGGAGCCAATCAGCGGGCGCTCTACAGTGAGCGCTGCCGCTGATTGGCTGACGGGACTGCAATGCCCCGTGAGGTGCCGTCAGCGGCCATTCGGGAGCTATCTGTATGTGTGACAACGCACATACAGATAGCTTGTAGCGTGGATCGGGTAACATGTTTTTTTGTTTTAAAACACCCATGGATTACTGCGGAGACCAGCGCTGGATGTAGGTGAGTATGAAATCTTTCTTGCAGGGCCAGCTACCATGGATTTCTACTTGACAAGGGGACCGAACATCTGGTATAGGTAAGTATGTGTGAATGGGTAGGTGTATGTAATAAACTTATACTGGGCACGGTGTGTGTGTTTTGTCTTTTTTTAACTATTTATTTTACAGTGAAATTACAGGTGCCGCATGTCTGCTGGCACTTGTAGTTCCACAAGTGCAAAATGGCAGGCATGCTGGCACTTGTAGTTCCACTGTAAAGTACAATAGTCTTACATTATTTAGCCCCCCTATTACCCCCATACCCACCGCTCCAGGGGTATGGGGATGAGCCCCAGGCTTCGGCGTAAGCCTGTGGTGCTTGGGAGAGGGGGGACCCTTTTTGGGGGGGTCCCCGACTCCCCCGAGATCACCGGCTTGCGCTGACCGACTTGGGGTGTAATGCTTTGGACCTGGAGCCCCGGTGATTGGGTCTCCGGGCTGTGGCATTACACCGTGGTCGGTTGGGTCTGGTGCTGGTCTTAAATATAGGGGTACCCACGTCGTTTTTGCCCCCTATATTTAAAACCAGCACTAGTCCCTGCAGCCTGGTGTTGGTTTCTAAAATACGGTGGAACCCTACACATTTTGTTCCCCGTATTTTAGAAACCACCACTGGCTGGCAAGCCTGGGGCTGGTTTGCCTTTTGCCGGGGGACCTTATGTCATTTTTTTTTTTTTTTTTTACTAATTTTTTTTACAGGTTAACTAAAACGGTAATTTTCTGGAAATATTCTAGGGACCCCCCTAATGATGTCTAGACATGGGGGATCACTATGGGTACCCCCATTTTTAACTCCTGTAGGACGTCGGGGTTTCTAATAGCCGCGGCAGGGAAAAACACCTTGCAAAGCTATTTAAAAACCTGACTTTCTTAAGCAGGCAAAAACAGGGTTGCCCATAGTGATCCCCCATGTCAGGACATCTTTAGGGGGGTCCCAGGCATATTTCCCGAAAATTCCCGTTTTTTTCCTTAAATGGGCTCAAGGGTCATTTTTTGAAAAACAGGGATAATTTTTCTAAGCACTATAGCAAGTGAAAAAAAAATGCAGAATAGGGGTTTGGGGGTGTAGGCTTATAAAAATAGCCTGTAGTTTTGGGAATGTCCCCTTAAAAGGAAATGTTCAAAAAAAAATGTCCTACAAAAAATCGGTACACCCTTAAAAAATAAATTTGGGTTTAAAAAAAAAAATAGGGACACCCCCAAAAAATTTATAAAAAAATTGGGGTGAAAAAAAAAAGGGAAAAAATTGTTTAACAATAGGGAAATAGGTTCAGGGCTATTCTGCAAGTATGCGGCAGGTGTTTTCTAGAATAGAATTATAGCGGCAGGTGCACAAATGCAGAATTTTTAAAAACTTACTTTAGGGACTTAAAAATATTCTAGTACCTATTTTCATGTACCCCAAATTTGATGGGACCACTTAAAAAAATGAAAAAAATAACCTAAGTGCTCTTCTGCATCACTTCTTCAATGTCGGGAAAAAATACCTGCTGCGGCTATTTAAATCCCCGACTTTTAATTAAAGGCTAAAACGGGGGTACCCATAGTGTTCCCCCATGTTTTTACAACTTTAGGGGGGTCTTACAAATTTTTTATGGAAATAATCGTAACTTTACGCAAATCCAACTTCGGAGGTTCCCGTTTTCGATAATTTTATATTGAATACGGGGATAAGCGGGAGCGTGCCCGATACTTTAACGCAGGTAAAAACTCCGATATGAAGCGTTAACTTCGACAGTGAAGTTAACGTTTCATATTGAATACCCCTCAAAGCATATTTTCTACTCGGTTGGGGAAGGAGAAGGCTGCCATATGTTTTAGTGTTGTTTATATAAAAAAACATTGTGCATCTTGTTAGACTAGCATCTCACATGCTCCAATCAAACTGGGCGGATGCTAATGTGATCGCAGAAGCAATTTCACAAGGAACGCAGCTGCAAAAATATGTTGCTGGCTGCCAAAGCACAGCTGGCATAAAGACTCCCTCAGCTACCTTCTCATATCTGCCCAATGTAGCACTGAATAAACATTGGTAACATCGATGCACGTCACGCAGCATGTACGGCAAGTCTGACCAGCTGCAAACACTGCTGCTCTCCTCGCACTCAGAGAGCTCTCATGTTGTGAATGCAATTGCAATGGCTAATTTCTGCACGCCCACAGAACGGCGTTTAAACAGTCAGACATGCCTGCATTCACCTAACCACAACCCCCTTTACCGCCCCCAAATGCTGACCACATCACATTTACATAGCAAATGATTCCTACGTGCCTATGTAATCACAAAGCAATTGAGATGCGTGTACAGTGTGACTTATGTGCATGCGCAATGGCAAATAATTGCCCGATCTGCATAAACCGCAGAATTGAGTCCACTGCTGAATCATGCCCTGGGTACTGCACTCTCCTACCATGTACTGTAATGTCTATGTATTGTGTAGAGTACTGTGATTTTGTGTACTCACTGTGGACCTCCTATCGTATTCTTGGCACATCTGCTCCTGTTACATGCGTGGGGATGGAGTCACATTTGCTAACTATGCAGAGTCGGGCACTTTTCGTGGTTGCTACCTACTGAGAATATGTAGTAAAATTCACTTTTTTCCCCAGAGACTTCTGCTATTACGTGTGCATTCAACTCTGATTAAGGCCCTTTGTGTGCTGTAATTTTGATAAGTTGATTGTAGTTAGTGTGTACAGGGTAAGATATGCAGTATAATAAAAACTCTAAATGTAACCACCTACAGTGTCCTAAGTGATCTACTGCTGCTGCTAACGGGGGTGTGATGCGCTATTGAGAAGTAAAATGCTTACTCATAATATAATATAATAAATATAATAGTCAAATATTTTTTTCCATTGATACTTTTGTATTATTTGATATCCATTTACAGCACCAGTGTCTTTTCAAGACTATTTTATAACCTGCTATAATAATTCTAATATACTACTGTGTTGTAAGAATTACTTGTACATGTATAGTCATTTATGCTGATTTAATATGAAGTGATTGTGCACATGGAACTAAATAGACATGTAATAAAATGACCTAGCCCTCCTGTTGATCTCCTCATGGAATATACATCCTTTGCACCTTGTTGCTCTTGTAATATTAGCCGTCTGAGCTGTTTTGGTCTTTTGAAAACACTGCTGTTTCAGGGTCACCTGTGTCTCATCTATCAGCCGTAGTAACCATGACTATAACTGGAGGCCTGTCTAGCTTTTGTAAACATTTATTTTCCCTAAGCATTCTTAGCATGTTGTTTGCTTTTTTTGTTATAAAACACACACATCAGTGTTATTACCATTAATTCGAAAATATCCTTTATTTTTTGTTTATCCAATGAATGCTATTTGTTTTGCACAGAATTTATTCAACAGTAAATTATTTTAGTGCATAAACTTTCTGATAGTCCTGCAGCAAATAGAGTGTATTGCATAGAAATCTAAGTGATTATTTGTGCCCAGTGTCGGACTGGCCCATATGGCTACAGGGGAAATGGCCCTTGGGCCCCACTGCCTGAGAGCTCCACCACCTCCTCTAGGGGTCAGGTTCTAGACTGTTGGCTGACTACACCGCTTAAGCAGGGGCCCCTACCACATTCTTCTGGTGGGCCCTTCATGTCTCAGTCCAACACTTTTTGTGCCTGTGAGTAGCAAATTGTCTTTACCTACTGTATGTCTGAACTGTTCAGGCTACATATAGTATACACAGTGTTTCTAAGTGTGTGTGTTACATTGTGTTTCAGCTGTGTTTTCAACCCTTGCTGAACGTAGCTCAGACCTTGGGGTCATTTAGGGCTCTGAATGCTGACCAGTGACTACCAGAAGCTTAATGTTTGTGTTCATGCTTATGTCTCCATAGAGAACAATTCATTCTGTTAGTTTTCTGGTCTGACCTGCTGTCAGCAAGTGGATGAGCACCATTGATAGTATTTCACGGATATATTGTGTACATAGCCCTATGCACAACAGGAAAGTTATTCAGAATTTGTGGACCTCATATAGTGCCATGTATAGCATTACACAAGAATTCTGTACTGAATGACATATTTATCTGGATTCATGCAGCTTGTGGACATATTTACAGATACAAAGTACAGCTGGCGAAACTGTGAGCGAAATCTAAATCCATTTCCATGCACTGGTCTCTGGCTGTATATTGTGTAGGATGAGAACATTCCAATTAAATCATATGTGTCCCAATATGAGTTTGGGGTTCTTACTTTTAGTCCTACACCTTTGGCTGCTCTGCAAGCTGGGACACAACTAAGCTAGATAAGTGCTCCAAGGGGGTAATTCAATACACATAGAAGCGACTCATTGCAGCTACTCCCAGTGACTGAAATAGGAGTTTCCTGCCAATCACTTTTGATTATCAGTTACCTCAAGGAAGTAATTCTAATACTCTTGCTTGCTAGTTCGTTTTATTGACATGCACATCAGTCATATTAAATACCTCTCTAGTAAGTCACTTTATACATTTTAGTTTGACAAATTGGCGTGGGTATAGTGTTTAACTGCATCTCTACAGCAAGGACTAAACACATGTTATAGACTGGTCACAGGCATTATTTTCTTATTTTGCGATCAATCATTTACTGGTTGTGTCTTCTGGAATATCACATACCAGCGATGTGCATTGGGATCCGCATGTATCACGCAGATCGCCTTACACTTTTTATGTGGAGATGAACAACTTGTCACCTTCTGCTTGTTCTACATGATTAAATACATTAGTTGTGTCACACATGCTTTTATGTTTGGTTGTGTGCATAGAATAGTCATAGGCCAGTGACACACTGTCTATATAGTAATCCTTAAGTGAAGAGTTGATGTCGAAAATAAGAGCATTGCAACCACCAAACAGTATCCAAGTAGTTCTGTGCAGTTGTACATAATTATGGAGATGTGGGCTGCCTACTCTTCTGTGGGTGCGGGGGGAATACCCACAAATTAGGGAGGCACCCGCAACTTCCGGGAGAGTAGGCAGATATGCATTGCAGACATACTGAATGTTGATATTCAAAAGACTTACTGATAGAACTTCTATATTATGTCTTGCATTAGTTTGACCTAGAATATGAATTGATAACTTAAGCCTTTGTATAGGGAAATGGCCCCGAAATATTGGTGTGAAAATCACACGTTTGCATTTGGATGTGGCTGGTGAATGACATGTCGTGCAGTCGTTCATCATATAGTGCGTTGTGTATGGACCACACAATATATCGTCCATCGCATCGTGGGTCGGCTGGGCACACTGGTTGTCTAATGTGTATCCAGCTGAAGTCACTCCCTTTTATTATTTCATTGCGACTGTCTATAGCGTAACACACACTGAGCAGAAATCCACTATCCAGCACTCAGGAGTTTAAAATTGGGCAACATTACTTTTCTCTAGGTATGACACTGTCTTGGCACTTCCCAGTGTCAAGGGTAAAACGGTCACCCAAAAAGCTGCCATGTGAAGGCAATTTATACAAGCAGTTTAATAAATGTTTACTGAATAGCCCTGTACAAAATCAGTCTAGAGGAGATATAAAAGCTTAGTAAAGCTTTGTGTAATTTTGGCTTCTTAGTTGTCACGTTGTGACTTGCTAACCGTCCTGAGCTAAGCCAGTAACACATTTCAGTAATTGTACATTTATGATAATGACAGAATACTGTAACTGTTACATATGATATGGTAACATGCAGCCCTACACTGTGACATTTCCTCTACTCCTAATAGTAATAACAAATTATATGTGTGGTCTGTACTGTTATGTCAATCAGAGCCAGGAAAACGGGAAGCAGCCAGACTGTACCACAGATGTCTACATGACCTGCCACCTCTTTTCAGATTCAAACAACATTGTAACATGCACATGCTGTAACATTCATCTGTTTGGCTGCTTTCATGCTCCCTATATACTAGTTTTGCATCCTGTTTTTATAGAAAACAAATGGTCACGTTGAACCTTAGACTGTTACCTCTTCATTTTATGAATTCAGTGATTGGAGATGGTGGGAGACGCTGTTGTGAATATGTGACTTGCTGTCCTTTCTAATGCTGGTGTATCTTAGCAGTCACCTGTTCCATTCCTGCTGTCCACTGCACTATTATATATATATGTGTCCTTATTATTAAAGTCTCTGCAATAGCCTGATTGTTTGCTATCTATATTTGAATTTGTATTTTACAACAAGGCCACTCTACCACAGCTGGGGTCCTATCACTATCTTTATGATAACAAAAAACAATGAAACAAATAAAAACATTTATAAGTTTGGTCAATTCATGCTATATAAATATCTTTGTGCTATCCATGCAACTGTATGATTCCGAGGTATAATAATGAACCATTCTTCTACTAACTGGCCATCACCCCAACTGAATTCCTGAATATAAGAGGCCCAACATTCCACTGAGACAAGTTAATTTGCTTTGTTGTGACTTAACTGTATGTAAAGCAGTGGTATCTAAACCTTTTCTACAAGAGTGCCAAAGCACCTTGTCCATGGTAACAGCAATTACCTGAGTGCTTTGCTCTGTATTACCAGAAATACAGGTAGGGGCTGCATTGAACCTACAGAGCGTGACTGTTAGAGAGGTCCTGTTCCTACTAGTAGTCTGTGATAAATGAGACCATTGTTACCAATACAGTTCATTGCTGTGCTTGGTTCCCTGTGCTTATACTGTGCTTATCAAGGCAATTTAAAAACAGTGCAGGTATATATATTATCTGAAACATTTTAAATAAATTGATTTGCTGTGATTTAATAAATGTGATTGAACATGTTATAATTTGTTACATATGAAGTGGCTATACATCTATAGGAAGCAGTTGCCTCCAGACAGCAATTGCGATCCGAGTGCAGCGTCCATAGACACAGCATTAGGTCACCCACATGACCATTGGTCGTGATGGCAGCAGCATCAACCAGTCTGAATAAACTTCATCTTGCTCAGGCTGGCAGCTTGCGAGGCCAGGAAATCTGTGTCCACTGACACAGGCCCTGGTTCTCCCCCAAAAAAGAGGGCGTCACGCCCCTGTTTCTGAGAACGCAACCGAGGCATGACCCCACTCCGCCCCTTAAACGCTACAGTACGTCAATCATGCTGTGGCTTTGGGGATTTGCAAGCAAGATCGCAGGACCTGAACTGCTCATGCTCAGTTTTCCAATAATCTGAAGACTGCGTGAGAATCTCAATACTGTCCAGAGCTGAATCAGGCCCTAAATGTAGTAAAAGTCCTAGAACTTTGTCAGCTATCTGTAAATTGTAGCTCTATATGATAAAGAATCACATACATAATCTACACCTATTATAATGGCTGGAATATAGTTTTGTTTTTTTTGTTTTTGGAATATGGATATAATTAGTGAAGGATAAATAATGGTTAATATAGAAGACAATGAGAGTGGCTGACTAATTAGCAATGAAAACATTATTTGAACTCAGATATGATTGATGTATTTATTATCAAATGAAAGAACAAATTGTGATGTTCCTGGTATTGCAGATATTACAGATAAAGGCTTCAGCAAGAAGTCCAATTACAGAGGCTCATATAGGGGACTGTGCGACTTGGGGCTAATATTGTCCTGTAATAAACCTTTATTGGTTATATTTAGAGCATGACAGAAAGACCTGTAACTAACAATGTCTGCATGGAAACAGCTCTTCAGGTTGCTGTATATTGTAGGTCGTATTCATGTTCTTTACTAACCATAAGCAGCAATTTCTGCTTAGGAATAAAATTTATATTTTCACAGTTATGGTGACTTTTATTAAATGGGTATAATCTGATTATAGCCTTATCTTCCAGTTTACATAGAGAGAACAAGCACCAGTGGATAAGAATAAAACATATTATTTGCTACTGTCCAACTGAATAGCATTAATACTTATTGTAGCTATTGTATAAAGCAAACATATATAGAATGTTTAAGTTTGTGTTTCTAACTTTCTAATGGTTTATTTTTAAGTAGAACAGTTTTGTGCTATTCACTGGCAATGGTGATTGTGGTAGCGATTACCTACACAATATACCATCGTGACATCACCTACGCAATACGCTATCACTGCTGGATGATGACAGTTAAAGTGTGGAATCCAGATGGCTTTTTGAACCTCCGACTCGGTGACATATTTATTAAGCCACCTGGGAGCATGTTTAGGCTATTTTTAGAACATGCTTAACGGATAAAGGTTAACATTCATATACACCTCAGAAAGGAAGGCTGTATAAATGTACAGGAACTGCTTACTCAATATGCAATCCAGACCAATCAAACAACTAAAGAAGTCCAGCACCGACTTAAGTTGGCCACACATCTAGCCAGGGGTGTAGCTAGACGGGTTCCGGACTTTAAATATTCAGTAAAAAGGTTGACCATGTCTAGATACACCAGATGTTAAACAGTCAATAGGTCAACTGGGGAAAAAAGGTTGACACGGACAAAATGTTGACACACTAAAGGTCAACATGTAATATGGTCGACAGGGTCAAAAGGTGGACACAAAAATGGTCGACACATGATTTTTTTTTGTTATTGTTTTAATGGTTAGGGTTAGGCACTTACGCCGACGCTTAGGCACTAGGAGGGCGGGTTAGGAACTTACCGGAAGCTTATGGTGGGTACACACTGGGCGATATTACTGAGCGACTGCACGATTACGACATCGTAGTCGTGCAATCGCTCAGTAATCGTGCACAAATCGCGCACTTTTATGTCAGAAACGACCAGCGATGCGCACTCCCGCTGGTCGTTTCCGACATTGTCCATCGCCTGAACATGCAGCACAATCTGACGACCTCGTCAGGTTGCTGCATGTTGGGGAATGGGGGAGAGAGCCCGGCGCTGAACGATATCGTTAATGATATTGTTCAGCGGCTGTGCTCAATGTCATGAACGACATTGAGCACAGCCTGCCGGGGACACACTATACGATATCGCTCAGGGAGCATATCGTGTAGTGTGTACGCACCTTTAGAGTTAGGCACTAGAAGGGATGGTTAGGGTCAGGCACCTACCCCTATGATTAGGGTTAGGCACCAGAAGGGAGGGTTAGGGTTAAATATCAAGGGGAGGGTTAGCGTTAGGGTGAAAATTAGGGCTAGAAAAAATAAATTTAAAAAATCATGTCGACCATTTTTTTGGTGTAGACCCTTTGACCCTGTCGACCATCTTGCGTGTCGATCTTTTGTCCCTGTCAATCTTTTGTCCCAGTCAACCTATTGACTGTCTAACATCTGGTGTATATCTAGACACTATCAACCTTTTTACTGTCTATCTGTTAATCCACACCCTAGCTAGACCTATGGGGGCCCTATAGCAACTAGTTGCTAAAATGTTAATGTTTGATTTTACCAGTTGGAACACTAGTCATTCCAGTGTAGAGGACATTTTCCTCCAAACTGAGCAATTCTGATGTCAGAAGTAGACTAACACTGTCCACCTACGTCTGTGTTCTAATAATAATAATAATAATAATAATAATAATAATAGCATTGATGGGGGGGTTCCACTATTTAAACAGCACTGCCGCTTTCAGCCAGGTGCTGGTTATTACAAAATCAGGGAGATAACTGATGTGGGGTTTCCCTGAAATCAGGGTACTCAGCTCTGGGCCTTGCCAGGCTGGACTGGTGGTACCATAGAGGAAGTACCTGCAGTGGTGGGGTCCCCCCAACATGGTTCCAAACAATCCGGACCAGTTGACACCAGGATGGCTTCCTCAGGAGAGTCGACCAACAGAAATCCATGCAGCCTCCTCCTTGGTGTAACCAGCGCTGTTGCCAATAGCACCTGAGCTCTCCACTATACCCTAGGACTGTAGGTATGGGTGTAATTAAGTTTAAAAAAAACTATAAGTCCCAGCATTGTCCATTTGCCATACAGACTGGACTTTCTGACAGTCCCCTGAAAAGTAAAGAATTCTCACAGGTTACTTCAGGTGAGAAATGCAATGTTAAAATACAGTATAGACAGAGGCGGTAAAAGAGAGGAGACTACTCCGTGCGGGCCCGCTCCTCTCTGTGCAGGTCTCCGTTAATATGGCGCCCACAACATTTTCCTGGTGTTTCTTCTGTTGCAACTTGGATGTTGGACTTCGGAGAGGTATTAAACATGTGTGCAGGTTGTGCCATGTGGCCCCTCTGGACCCAGGGGCCCATGTGCATAACACAACCTGCACCCATGCATGTTTGTGTCTCTATATGTGACCCTCCATGTATATGTGTGTGTATGTATATGTGACCCTCCATGTATATGTTAGTGACTCTCCATGTATATGTGTGTGTATGTATATGTGACTCTCCATGTATATGTGACCCTCCATGTATGTGTGTTTTGTTATAATTGAATATATTATTATACCAACTAATTTTTATTGAATTTATATTTGGGTTATGGTTTAGGTTTCTTTTCAGGTGCTCTTTCTAACCACTGCCATAGACATAGCTACAGTTGGTGAAATGGGTTCAGTTGCTACCCAGGGCAACTCCAGGCCCCAGCCCTCCCCTTGCACCCAGTTAAGATGCACCACACAGAGGGCCTGATTCAGAGATGTACGCTAATCAGTGGCGTAACAAGGGTGTATGGAGCCCAGGTCAAAATTAAAAATGGAGTCCCCCCCCTCCTATGTGCACACGCTGAAAATGGGCGTGGTCACTGAAAAATGGAGCGTGTCAACATGATACACACCCCTATCTCATCACTCTGGGAACATTCCTTTCCGGTACATATGCACCTTATTGCCCCGAGTATTAGTGCCCCTCTTGCAATTCCCACTGTAGTAGTGTCCCTTATGCAATGTCCCCAGTAGCCGTGTCCCATGTAGTAGTGTCCTTTATACAGTGCCCCCAGTAGTGCACCCTTATACTGTGCCCCCCTATGCAGTGCCCCTTATACATTCCCCCCTATGCAGTGCCCCCAGTAGTGGTCCCCCTTATGCAAGCCCCCAGTAGTGCCCCTTATACAGTACCTCCCAGTATGCAGTGCCCCCAGTAGTGGTCCCTCTTATGCAGGCCACCAGTAGTGGTCCCCCTAATGCAGGCCTTCAGTAGTGCCCCTTACACAGAGCCCCCAGTAGTGATCCCTCCTATGCTGTGTCCCCTATACAGTGCCCCCAGTAGTGTTCCGCCCTATGCTGTGCCCCTTATACAGTGCCTTCTGTAGTGCCCCGGCCAGTTCTGCATAACAGACAGACAGAAAACACTCTGAATCCCCGCTCCTGCCGTGCCTGCTGCTGTCTGCTCCTCCGTCTTCCCGCTCTGTACTATGGGAGAGACGTCATGACTTCTCTCCAATCACCCACTGCAGGAGCCGGAAGGCGGAGCTCATGAGTGAGCTTCAGCCCGGCTCTGGCAGTGGGTGCAGCAGCCAATGAGAGTCTGTCTGACTATCATTGGCTGCTGAAACACACACATCGCTGCCGGGTAGTGTGAGTGTACTACCCAGCGCCAGCGGCGGTGCTTGTGGAACTGTGTGGTGCAGACTGCACTCACTGCGGACTGCGCTACAGAGTTACTAGAGCGGGCCTGTACCGTGGCCGGCGGCACCCCGCCCCCATGCCACCGGTCCCACGGCGGCCCTGCCCTAGTTACGCCACTGACGCTAACTATTATGATGAATACTGTTGGTCGGTCAATCTTCTAAGAATTTGCAGGAGATAGAACTGCCTACTAATGAGTGAGCAGAGAGGAGACAGCATGACAACATGAAGTACTGGTGCCCGCACTGGGAATAGGTGACAGCATTGAGATTGGGGTTGAGAGCTGGAGACAGCGATGCATTTTGCAGGCAGCGCTGGGTGTTGGTGACAGTGCTGGGAGCTGGAGACAGCAGTGAGTTCTGCAGGCTGTGCTGGGTAGTTGCTGACGGCACTGGGAGTTGGTTAGATGTGTGGGGGCTACCTAGCTGATTGTTGAGGACAGGGGAAAGATTAGCAGGTCTGGACTTGGACATGGTTTGCGGACAAAAGGTTATTTTCAAAAATCGTGAACAAAGATTTTACACATACTTTCTATTGTGTTAGGTTTACAGATTAATTTAAGAGGCTGTGTGCAATTATATATTACACTTTGATAAACATTTATGTCCATATTTTCTAGCCCAACATTGGAAGGCTGGGTATTCCTCATGGTCCATCTGGAGAGAAGGTGGCAGTAGTAACGGTGGATGACTGTGATACCGCAGTAGCGGTAAGGTTTGGAAACCTTATCAAGAATTACACGTGTGCTGCTCAGGGAACACAGACTGGCTCCAAGAAGTAAGTTGTTTGTTGATATTGTTGGATTACTAACTTTATTCTTAACTCTATTTTAGTTGTAAAAGATATTTATATGGATACACGTAAACGTTTTCTATAGATGTAATTGCAGATATAGAGGCCAATGCACAGCTGCACGCTCTGTGGCCGAGCGCACACATCTAAGGATGATTCAGAGTATTACTCATCTCAGGCATATTTCCACTTGCAGATGAATGGGCGTAACTTGACGGCACCGGGGCATTCACATATAGGCATTGTTTAGTGAGGGCGTATAGGTGGAATTTCGGGCTTTGCCGAGATTTCAGATGAATCTCTGGTACCAGAATAGGGCTGGTGCAAGTGTGTGCTAATAATGATGAGGGCTATTTGGCAATACACAGACTAAAGCTGGGTACACACTGCCAGATATATTGGCCGATCAATTGATCGGCCAATATATCTGCTGCCCATCGGCCATGGTTGTTCAATGTGTAAAAACATCCATCATCTGCAGATATATCTGTTTAGTGTGTACCCAGCATGCCCTGCTTATTTTGCCATTGTGAAAATGTTGAATTGAGCACCCTTCAATTGTGACAGTGGTCAGAGTGTGTTTACACATCAAAAATATCTTTAATTTTAAAATTATTCTTAAATGGCCTTAAGGTGGACCCTCCTCTTTATATTCAGCATCATTTTGCACGCACATTTCTACAACAAAAAGTAATGCAATACTGACAGGTGCCGAGCTTTCCTGTATATTTTTAGTACGACATGTGCTCTGTATTTTTACAAATGACTCTGACACTTTTTAGTAGAGTAGTAGAAGGAGTGAAGGTGGTAAAGTCTGTAAATCGCCCTGCCCTGCATGTAATGTATAACTATTATATTTCTAGATCACTTGATTTAACTGGACCACTATTGCTAGGAGGTGTTCCTGACCTACCCGAGGATTTCCCTGTACAGAACAGACAGTTCATTGGCTGTATGAGGAATTTAACCATTGACAGTAAACCTGTAGACATGGCTAGTTTTATAGCCAACAATGGCACTTTAGCAGGTACTTTATACTTGACGCTCCATGTGTACATTCGTTTTATTTTGTAGCGTTTAACAGTTTTATTAAAAAAGAAGATTTTGTAATCATGTCTATTACAATAGAATGAAAGTTTGATATATGATTTTTACATTAGTGTGTACCCACAATTTTCCTTTGTTAGTTTGCCAGAAATGTCTCATCACTATGCTGTGCTGTTGTGGACCTTCTCCTTCC
Organism: Taudactylus pleione; assembly: GCA_031769625.1. Classification (NCBI taxonomy): domain Eukaryota; kingdom Metazoa; phylum Chordata; class Amphibia; order Anura; family Myobatrachidae; genus Taudactylus; species Taudactylus pleione. The sequence continues at coordinate 1,167,086 of JAUIMM010000250.1, forward strand.
ACCACATAGCTGTGTGTTTTCCTGCTTTCCTCTGCTTCCTGCTTCTCACATGACACTTGTGGGAAGCAGAGGAGCTGTGCCCAGTACTAGGTGGGCTCAGCCAATGCCAGATGAGCTTGTATACCCCTACACTATCAGCCCCAATGTCTCCCTAAATATGTAAAAGTACAAACATTTCATAATTATTTGAGGAAAATAGCAAATATAATTTGTATCATTTTATGGCTGACTGTGTAGCCAGCTGGGTGGCTGGCCATCATCATACTTTGCTAATGGGCTTGTTTTTGTGTGGAGACCTGGGGCTGTAGTCCCATCCGCCACATTGTTAATCTGACCATGTGTGCTATAAGGGGCAGTTGCCTAGGGCAAACTAATGTGTTGGACCGAAGGTAACAACCTATCTTTGGGATAACTTTTGTGCACTCATGTTAATATATTTTTTTTTTTTTCTGTTTCACAGGTTGTTCTGCAAAGAAAAATTTCTGTGATACCAGTTCCTGTCAGAATGGAGGAACCTGTGTTAATAAATGGAACACATACTATTGTGATTGTCCACTACATTTTGGTGGGAAAAACTGTGAGCAAGGTATGTACTGTACTAATGGTTATTTTACAAACCATATAGCATATACCAGTCACTATTTTAATGTCGAAACCTGCAACCTTTCAATTTACTAGAAGTCAGTGACATCACTGAGGCACTGCCTGGCTAATATTCCTCATGCCAGTCTTATACTGTATTCATGGAGTACTGGTTCCTAGTGAATGACAGGTGGCATGTATACTAGTTCAGTCTGTAACATTCTTATTTATTTTATTTTTTTTAACAGAAAATAGCAGCTTGTTTTGAACATACTGTACATTATGTGATCATTGCTTTCTGTTACCTATTAGACAATAATTTCTGCTAAATTACAAAAGATTTCCTATTTTGAGTACTGAATACATCAGCTTATTTGATCTCTTGGGGCAACAGGAAAAAAATGAAGCATAGAGTTTAAATTGAGCATTTTATTATATGGGACAATGCTCCATAATAAAAAGAATATACTTTTTCCAGTAATGCCATTTCCACAACGTTTCCAAGGAGAGGGAATTGTCATATGGACGGAGATGGATATTACGGTGTCTGTGCCATGGTTTATTGGGCTGATGTTTAGAACACGTCAATCTAGGGCCATACTGTTGCAGGCTAATGCTGGATCTTCATCAAGGGTTAATATCCAGGTAAGTACCTAAATATTTCCATATACAACAGTGCTTAGCAATACATCTGTAGACAACGCAAAAGACAAAGAACTCCATTTCCAGCTCTGGGCACTGGAACAACATCAGCATTACTGCTAATACCGGTGGATTACTGCTCACTGACAATCCTGTCTAGCTCAAGATCTCTGTTTTGACATAATGATTTTTGTACATGTACACAAACCACAAAATCACAAACTATAATAACCTGTGTCATTAGACGGGTATATAGTACTGTAAGAGATCCAATGACTGCAATATTTCATAGTCTGTTATAAAAGCATTTGTTACTGCAATGATTGATTAAGGGGAAGTTCAGCCAGGACACAACCGTATTTACTACAATGTGTGCTAAGGGACAACTAAACCTTAAAGTGTGTGTGTATGTATGTGTATATACATGGACAAAAGTCCAGGAATTATGATGTTCGTCCATGTAAGATGACGTTTTGCCTCTTTCTGAGTTCCGTTTTTTTGGAGGGAAAAATCCGAACTCCACGTGCAAACTCGAACCTATCCGAGCCTGCACATCCCTAATATATATATATATTATCCTCTGGAGCTCTTATAAAAAGTAAGGCGACCTCTGAAACCACGTCCCAAATCTTTCAGACAATTAATGAGAACTTATACAGGATGAAAAGCAAGCAGAGCATGTTGTTTATTCTTACTGTGACATCGCTGGTCCTGCCCTTGTGTATGAATCCACCAACCTGCAGTACAAATCACCTCTCTTAAGACGACCATAGAATGCACAATTGTGCAGACGATCAAAAGAAGTGGACAGGAGCCGGAGAGACATGAAGATAATCTCTGTGCCTCCATACACTGCAACATACTGTATATGGAAGCAATCTTCACTTCACAGCATAGAAGCTGCTGAGTGACAGTCAGAGCAATAGGACAGGTTTGATAATCAAGTCAAACTAGATCAGTTTTTTTAGCCATTTTCATGCTGTGAACAATGGGCCTGATTCAGAGCCGGACGCTATTTGCGCTCGCTCGTTCAGAAAAAAGGGGTGGCTATTCAAATGAACCGTTCGCTCTTTGCGGTCTGTTCACGCCTCTAGGTCTGAACGAGCGAACAAAACTTGCGGTCGTTTTTTGGAAAACTACGCCCCCTGGCCGCTCGCATCCTACGTCATGTCCGCTATTTATTAGATTAATCGAGCGTATGAACTGCTCGCTATTCTTGTGGTTGGTTTTTCCTACCACAATCTTGCGAGCAGTTCTGACTATAAAATAACCCAGTGACGTGGTCAATGACGCTGCTGTATTAATTATGCACACCCATAAAACACCCGTTTTGACCTTTAAGCACGCCTGCGTTCGGATCTCCACTCCCCGTTTTCAAGCACCTTCCCCCGTTACCACCCACATACACCTCCTCCTGTCACTCAAAATAGCAGGCATTCGCTATTTAGCGAACAAACGATTTTCGGCCGCACTGACTGGTTCGCGCATGCGTATTACGATCCGTACGCATGCGCAGTTGTGCAAACATCGCTCGGAACGAAGGAACGGCCGCTTACGAGCGGCTCTGAAACAGGCCCAATGATCCTTCATGTCCTTATACAGAACGATAATCATTCAGAGCTGTCCTGTAATCGATCAATCTGAACGATTATCGTTCAGTGCATGGGCCAGCATTAGGATTTGAAAGTTGTTAGCCAATCTCACAAGTTCTGGATCTGCAGTGCTGCAGTAGACTGAAGAACCACTTTAAGTGCTTTCTCTGATGGACAGGACAGACCAAATGCTGGGCACATCAAATATAATATCTTGCAGTAACTTCAAGGATATTATCTAAGTCATTATTACACGTGCTTCTATATTGTATCATTTCTGAAAAGTGGATGCAGTTTCTCTTTAAAAAGGGCTTCAGTATGTGACAGTGTAATGTGACTTAATCAGATGCTGTACTGTAGCCAGCCAATTGTCATGACATTCAACATTAATTGTCAGTGTCCTAATCACTGCTTCTACTTTTCCCACGTGAGCAGCGTTATATGTATTTAAATCATGTTGTGGTTTCAGTATAGCTGTCTATGTAACTTAAGGCTAAATTCAGCTGTCTGGCTGGTTAAATGCAAAATCTGTGTAAAGTAGTGCAATATTTTACCCACTTGCCAGGTATACCTCATTTGGTTCCTCTTTACTTCTACAATGTCTCTGTTTTGTGTGATCTATAGATCTGTGTGTATAAACTTTTCAAGCGGCTCCTAAAGCTATAATAATATAAATATAATAACATCAACCTTTGAATTATTTACTTGTTTTAGCACCGTGTGCTCTTTTTAGCGGTGTATGACCTGTGCTTTATTACCACTCCTATTTGAGGGTCTGCCAAGCAACGAGAATGTGGTAAACAAAATCCTAGGTGTTCCTCTGGCTATCTGAAATATTAGCAGGAATGCAGCTATACTATAATCACACAATCAGGAAAGGCTGTCACTCTTGGAATCTAAACAGTTGTATTTTAAACCAAATCTCAACCGAATTTTAGCTTCAAATAAAAACATTATTAACCTTGAACATGAGAGATTTTCCATTTTTTGGGTTTGATAACTACTGTACTTTCATGAGAGGATGCACACATATGGGGCCTGATTCAGACCCGGACGCTATTTGCGGACGCTCGTTCTTAAAAATGGGCGGGATATTTAAATTGAGCGCTCGCTCTTTGCGGTGTGTTGACGTCTCTATGTCTGAGCGAGCATTCGAAAAATGTGCTCGCTATTTTGTAAAGACGCCCCTTTGCTGTTCGCATTACACGTCATCTCCGGTATTTATTAGATTAATCGGGAACATCAAAAGGCATCTGAACTGCTCGCAGTGCTTGTGGTAGGATTTTCTTCCCGCTATCACTGCGAGCAGTTCAGGATAAAAGACAACCAAGTGACGTGGTCGATGACACTCCTTTACTAATTATGCACTCCCATTAAACGCCCTTTTGACCATTAGGCATGCCTGCGTTCGGATCTCCACTCCCCCGTTTTCAAGCACCTTCCCCTGTTACCATCCACAAACGGTACATTCTGTCACTCAAATTAGCAGCCCCTCGCTGTTTTATGAGCGCACGATTTCCAACCGCAATGACTGGTTTGCGCATGCGCATTACGACCCATACGCATATGCAGTTGTGCGAACATCGCTCAGAGCAAACGAGCTGCCGCTTACGAGCGGCTCTGAATCAGGCCCATGGTGTGGAGATGTGTTTTATCAGCAAACAGGGAAGGTGATGTACAGCTCAGTGACTCTGATATCACACCTCTCTAGAGGGAACACTATATATGTACCCTGTTCATAAATATATATATATATATATATATATATATATATTTATATATGTGTGTGTATAGTATATATATTTATTTGTACACTGAAGTGCCAAAAGTCATGGGATAGAAGCCTAGTATCGTGTAGGACCCCCTCTGGCCCGATGAAGTGCAGCAACTCGACGTGTCAGCAATTCCACAAGTATACGGAAGTCCTCTAGAGAGCTGTTGATAATGCCGTCTGAATACTTTCTCACAGCTCCCTGATATTTGTAGGTGCAGGTTCTTGGGTGCGACTGGACCTCTCCACCACGTCCCATAAATGCTTGATTGATTTCATGTTGGGCGAACGTTGTAGCCACACCGTTCATCGAATCACTCCAGAATGCTCCTCAAACCAATTCTGGACAGCTTGGGACCGGTGACATGGTGCATTATCCTGCTGGAATATTCCATTGTTGTGGGGGTACATGAAGTCCATGAAGGGCTGCAAATGGTCATTAAGCAATGCAATGTAGCAATGACTTGATCAGGCGGACCAGCGGACCCAACCCATGCCACGTGAACACACATCACACCATTATGGAGAGACCACCAGCCTGCACGGTGCCTTGTTGACAACTGGGGTCAATGGCCTCATGGGGTCTGTGCCACACCAAACCCTACAATCAGCCCAAAACATCTGGAACCATGACTCATCGGACCACGCCACGTTGCCAGACCTCCAGGGTCCAATTAGTGAAGTCACGAGAAATGGCTAAGTGCTTTGTCCGGTATCATAGTGTCAACAGTGGCACGCTAGTGGGTCTTTGCTTCCATATCCATATGGAAACTACTGTAACAAACACTGCACTAACCTGCTGGATACACTTGTGGGTACCTCCTGCATTGTATGTGATTTGAGCCAGTGTCTCTTTTCTGTTACCACAGACAATTTTGGCCAGATGCCGCTGGTCACAACCGGGGTCGGCCACTGTGCTGTCCACTGTGGGTGGTATCGCCTTCCATGAGGTATTCCCGGTACACACGTGACACCGTAGATCGAGGAATCTTGAATGTCCACACAACTTCGGAAATGTCCCATCCGTCTGGCACCCACTATCCTGCCCCATTCAGTCATTTATATAGCCTTGCCATAAGCAGCCTAGATAGTGTTCAAATTGACTCACGAGATGTCAGATTACAAGGTCTGTGCATTTCCAAAACGTCACAGTACGGCGACACCACCTACCATTATCTTTGCTCTTTGCATACTGCTATCCCATGACTTTTGGCACTTCAGTGTATGTATGTATGTAATTTATTATTAGGCATGGCTCATTGTCCAACTGTAAGTGACAAGTAGGACATCATTGAGGCAAGACAAAGGGCCTGATTCAGACCCACTCGCGAGCGGCTGTCCGAGGGAGATCCGTCGTGCGCATGCGCGAGACGCGACGAGCGAAGGACTTTCCTTCGCTCGTAGTGTCTGATCAAAGGGGGCGTGCTGTCGATGTTGATTGACAGCACGCCCCCTTTGGTGGGCATGCCGGGGGCGTGCCTGCCAGACGGAGGCGTTCCCAAGGGAACGCCTACCGTCAGAAGCCGGCCCCACTGACATCACTAGTGATGTCAGTGGGAGTGATTTTGGCTCTGATAGAGCCAAAATCACTCCTGGCCTTGCGGTTGAGAAACTCAACCGCAGGCTTCTGCTCGCAGTGGCGATGGTCATCCTGCACGCTCGTATATGCTGTGGGTGGTGACCCACAGCTATACGAGCGTCCAGGAGGACGCTCCATATTTATGGAGGTGGGCCCTGATTCAGAGCAAGCGCTCTGGTCAGAGCGTCCGGCTCTGAATCAGGGCCAAGGTCCAGACAGGATTAGAAAGAAAAGAGAGACCCCCCCCCCCCCATAAATTTGCTTTTAGCTTGCACAGAGTGATAACTTTAATATCACAGTATGTCTAGCATATTGCCTAGAGCCATAATGAAGAGTTTGTTAAACATGATTTAAATGGTTATTTAAACAGATCTTAAATGGTTACGTTGAATTTGAAGTATACAACGGTGTTACTCGTATAGCTGTAATGAAGATTGACCAGATTCGAGTCAGTGACGGTGAGTGGCATCACCTGCTCATAGAACTGAAAAGTGCCAAGGATGGGAAGGACATCAAGTATCTGGCTCTCATGTATCTGGACTATGGAATATATCAGGTAATAGTTCCATATACGGCTTTTTGTGTACCCATGTAAGAATCATAGTCTACTTCAAGTTGGGAACATTTGAAAATGTCTTGATTCTGCTGTCTCGGCGGATGACTTGCTCACATCCGTTTCCCTCTATGTTGTGATAGAACTCTGTGGAAATAGGCAATGATCTCCCGGGGTTGAAGCTGAAGACCATCTTTGTTGGTGGTGTGTCTGACTCAGAAGGCACAGAAGGCTTTGTAACTCAAGGTTTTAATGGCTGCATGAAGGTAAGTACTGTATTTAGTACTCGGGCATCCCAAATGAATGTGTATTTAGATCCTTGAGATGTCTACTTAGCAGTTCTCCAAATGGCCCTTTACTGAACATTTTGCTTTACGATGTTTGTGCACCTTACATGGCAGAATTTGTCAAATAATAAGAGATGAATGAATCCCGTGAAACTGCTGCATCCACCTCTCCTACCTTTAGTAAATAATTAGTTAATAAGCAAAGGACATTACTTGCAGTATTTTCAGACTGGTTTTCTTATATTGAGTAGTAAATATAATGTATTTTTTTATTTTTGTTTGTGATGTGCTTAACATTATTAGTTGAATGTAGTTATCCAAAATATACACTTTTATCTCAATATTATATAGGGAGTGAGAATGGGAGAAACGTCAACCAACATAGCAACACTCAACATGAACAAAGCAAAGGTAATCAATGTGGAAAGTGGTTGTGAAGTGGACAATCCTTGTGACTCAAACCCGTGCCCCTACAACAGTGACTGCAGTGACGACTGGAACAGTTTTTCTTGTAATTGTGAACCAGGTAAAAAATGCCATTTCATCTCAAATATTAGTGTTTCAACTTCCATAGATGTTATAGTTGTGGTATAAAAATACAGAATATATTTAATTTGCACATTTGGATTCCCATAATGTTGGTGGATTCCTTAATATTGAAACAGCCATACTTAATGCTCTTGTGGAGATTGATCAGCATAACTAATAAATAAATGTGAGATTAAAGGTGCGTACACACGTAACAATTTTGTGAACGATTTAACTAACGATGTCGTTATCATTCAATCGTTCAAAAATTCGTTCAGTTTCTGAGTTATAACAATGAACGAAAATTGTTCAACCGCGCTCCCGTTTGTAGTTCATTTTAGACTGACTAACATACTGATTTTCATTAAGGGAAGGAACATTTTTCGTTCATCGTTGTAAAAATCGTTCATTACACTTCAAAAAATCGTTCACTCTTCAAGGTAAAATCTGACAGATAGTCGTTGGTTACAAAATCGTTACGTGTGTGTGCACCTTTAGTCATCATTTCATGATTGCATGAGACATGATTGCTGTAATCAGTAGGAATTAGTCACACATTTCCTTTTGTTAGTGCACACTGACTACACCAAATGAATGAAGATATGCGCTTGGCTTGGCTTGGTTATCATAGGTTACAGCACATTTGTGCCATTAACACCGTGCTGATATATACAGATATGCCCAGTTACATCTTTGCAGCTTCCGCGGCATATCGCGCCACACATGTCCGCGAATGGTTACGTGTGCTACGCTTGCACCCATGACACCATAGGATTGCATGGTACGATCGCAGTGCTCGCCATAGCGTACTGTAGTGTATGCAGCAGCGGGTAATAGCATGGGGTGGTGCGTGCGCACATTTGTAGTGCTATCAGCAATGATGTAACTGGATGCATCTGTATGTCCTCTAGTGAGGGTGGGCAGTATACTGTAATAGGTCTAATTATCTACTCTCATAGCCTTCAAGACATGTTTCCATATTCCGAATTGGGAAACAAACAGAGTAATTCTCATAGCATTCACAAATCTGAATGATTGATAGTCACTACCTATGGCTATAAAACCAACAAAACACATGTGATGGTAATGAGGGATATCTATTTATTGATTGAGTTATTTGAAAGGTGTCCATGTCTGATATGGCATTAGCCTAGCAGCATGTGTAACTGAATCCCCTTTTTTCCTCCAGGGTTCTTTGGGAGAGACTGTGTAGATGTGTGCAGCCTGAACCCCTGTGAGCATGTTTCTGCTTGTGCTCGAAAGCCAAGCTCCTCTCATGGTTACACGTGTGAATGTGGAGCAAGTTACAGCGGGCAATACTGTGAGAACAAGTAAGGGACATAGATTATGTGTGTCTTTTCTGAGACTAGCAACTTTTCTGATTGGACAATTATTCTGCTTGTCTACTGCAATATCACCCAATTTGTCCTATACTGATCTAATTGTACTGTTTTTGACAGTTAGACTGACTTTTGTTTTCTTCATTTAGAATTAATTTGCCCTGTCCTAGAGGCTGGTGGGGCAACCCAAACTGTGGGCCATGTAATTGTGAAGTAGATAAAGGTTTTGACCCTGATTGCAATAAGACCAATGGAGAATGTCGGTGTAAGGTAAGTTCTTGTTTCAATCTCTGACAGTGCACTGTATACTTTAAAAATCAACATAATTAAAAACATTTTTGTGACCTTATAAAAAACATGTAGTTAATTACACCAGTCACACACTGCTGTCCATTGTTTTTTATATTTATTTGTGTGTATGTATGTATGTATATATATATATATATATATATATATATATATAATGTGTGAATATATATATATATATATATATATATGTATGTGTAAATAAATACATATATATATATATATATATATATTATTTATTTATTTTTTTTATTGGTTTTTGTACAAATCATAATACATTCCAGAGAAATGTCAAATGTTTTCATGTATCATATAAATACTTAGCATACAAAAACAATTGTAACAGAGTGATCGTCTTATAACGAAATGTAAAAAAAATTAATAAATATAAAAATCTCAGTCCAGCTAGAGCTCATGTTCTATTTAGACATAGATGTATAGACATCACAGTATAAATGATTTGAATTTACTAATTTGAGCAATTTGAAGCATATGGCAATAAAAAAAACTAAACACTAAAAAAAACTAAAACTAAAAACAAACAGGGAATAGACGACAGACAACGGGAAGAACAATAGGGTAGGGAGGGGGTTTCTTCAGGTCGTAGATATATCATTCAGATATTACTACTGTCAAATGGTGTACCTTTTACATATATATATTTTAAGGTCATATTAAAAAGTAATGGATGTACCTAAGAGAGCTCAGAGCCACAGACCTGACATGTGAGTTAGTATTAGGACAGGTGCAACAACATGTCATGAACCTCTGACAAATAGTTACATTTATATATCCTACATTACTGTAAGGCACATCTTTGGATTGAAAATCTATATTAAAGCACAGATGGCCTATAGGCTCGAACCTATTATTTGTTGATGGAACAACATATAAGATCTATCTATCTATATATCTATCTATCTATCTATCTATCTATCTATCTATCTATCTATCTATCTTATAGATGTTTTAATTGCTTTACAGCTGTTTGTTTATCCATTTCCAGGATAATTACTATAGGCCACAAGCCAGTGACACTTGCTACCCGTGTGACTGCTTCCCATCTGGAGCATTTGAGCGTGGCTGTGACATGGAGACAGGACAGTGCCCATGCAAACCTGGAGTCATTGGACGGCAGTGTAACCGCTGTGACAACCCTTTTGCTGAGGTTACTAATGAAGGCTGTGAAGGTATTGACCTGAAATGTTATCAGAATGGACCCTATGTACTAAAACAGATGGACTAGAGGCAAAAAGCAGAGGTCGGCGAAAAGCGCGAAACATTTTTCATGTTTGGATGCAATGTTTCCACCATGCGCGACCCCACTCATCTCACTATTCATTCCAAAACAGGGGAAAGCGCGGATAGGCGAATGTAATAACGAAACTAGCGAAAAGGACGGCATATTTTGGAGAATTCAGTCTGTACCCTAAAAAAAGCCTCACTGACCCTTGGTATAAATCTAGAAGAGTATTATTAGCCCTAATAAAAGTATTTAGTGAACTTAAAATGAGTCAAAGGGCTGTTATATGCATGTTTGCATAAGTGTGAAAAAAGATATATAAAGCAATGGTTTTTGTGAAAAATAAGTACTGCAGATATATTTGGGGCACATGTAAATGGGTATTAGTATATTTTGGTGTCTCTAAAGTGAAGATTTAAAAAAAATATAAAAAAATACACCTGCTGCAGCCTCATGTAATCTTAGAAACACCTGGCACAACCTTATAGCCCCCCAAAATACCAGGCCCCCTACTTTTTTACCCATTTCCCAACACTTTTTACATTTTCGCTTCAAAATGACAAGTCATTTTTTGGGTGTTTTTTGTAAGGGTTTTTTTTTGGCCTTATTAGTCATTGGGGGGTTGTCCAAAGGGTTCTGAATCAAGTCCCCACATTTGTACCCCAAAATAGAGATTTGCACCTGCATTTCGCCTGCCTCTGGGTGGAGAAACTTATTTGCTTGTTTTTGCCTATAGAGTTTTTGCACAGGCGAAAACTTTCTGGAATTGAATAGGGCGGAAAGCCAAAAACAGGCGAAAAGTGCAAATCGGTGAAAACTTTTCGCAGATAGCGACTTTTTGCCTCTAATTGAATTCTTTCCTTAGGCTGAACCATCAACGGCGCACCACAGTGCTTCAGTTCCTCTTGGTCGTTGTAACTTATTTTACTCTGTCATTTTTAGTATCTTCTGTTTTCACTGTGACAGCATATCTGACAGCTATGGTTCTGATATTTTAATGCCATTACCAGCTTCCCATCCCCTTCAATTACTCCTTGGGATGTCATCCTTGTTTCCATGTGATGGTGCCACTTGGAGCAATTGGTGGCATCTGAAGCCTCTCTGAAGAGTAGTTCTGAGCCTGACTTAACTTGCTGGCTGAGTAATAGGAATATAGCTGTTGCTCTTCCTCTTCATAGTATCCCTGTCATAGGCAAATGCAGGGGGGGGTTCCGGATGCCTGGAAACTCCCTCCCCAGCCCATAAACCAGTGGTTCCCAAACTGTGCGCCGTGGCACCCTTGGGTGCCTCGGGACACTTGCAGGGTTGCCTCAGGTTGGGGGTCCAGCACCAAATCAAATTAATTATGGTCAATGTAATGTAAATATGTGGACAAACAGAAGCGCAAACCTGTCCACAACCACATAACTGAACCTAAGGATGACAGGTCAGCACAATTTACTTTTTTTCTGAATTTCTCAATAACAAACTTTTGGCTTAGGGGTGTCGTGAAAACAATGCTGATACTCTAGGGCACCTTGATTCAAAAAAGTTTGGGAACCCCTGCAATAACCACAATAGAAATTGTAATATAATAGAATTTTACTAGTGCTGCATGTTCTTCTCAGTATCACAAATGAAATAAATAGCACCCCCTGTTGATCTTTTAACATGTGTCAGCCAGTATTAAATACACCTCTGCACCAACTAGGAGATCTGGAAAACATGCACTGTTAGGGGAGCAATGCGATAGACCATCAATAGGGTTAATTATTAAGGGATGCAATCGGGAAGCCGGCTGACATTATACCGACAGCCGGCTTCCCGACTGTCATATCCCGGCGAGGGTGAAATGTCCGGCGTCTAGATGTAGACGCCGCTCATTTCACCGACGCCGAGAGACCGGCGCCTGGCATCCCGATCGAAGGGATGCCGGGCGTCGCGAGCGGACAGCCGTGGGGAGGGGGAGGGTTAGGTTTGGGGCTCCCGGGGGGGACTTAGGGTTAGGCACCCCCTGGGAGATTAGGGTTAGGCTAGGGGAGGGAAGGTTAGGGGTAGGCACCCCCGTGGGGAGGTTAGGGTTAGGCACCCTCCCGGGGGACTTAGGTTTAGGCAGCGGGGGAGGGGGGGCTTTAGGTTTAGGCACTTAGAGGGGGGATTAGGGTTAGGCACTGGGGGGGGAGGTTAGGGTTAGGCACCCTAAATGAGGGTTAGGGGGGTAGGTCAGGTTAGTTCATACTTACCTGGGGACGATCGGGATTTCCAGCGCTGTCGGGCTACCGCTGCCGGGATCTGTTCTTCTGTCGGCCTGACGTTGCCGGGAATCGAACTGCCGGCCATGCGGCCAGCGGTATTACATACTGATTCCATTATTAATACTGTATAATACACTATTTAGTGCATAAGAAGACCATTATGTACATCTATGCCCAGGGCAGTTCTAGGTTCTACTACTGCACCCCCGGACTTGCTCCAATGCTCTGGAATTGTGCCCACATCTGAAATTAATACATTTAGCTCAGGCAGGATGGCCCTACTGCCACATTTAATGTTTACTGTGACCCCTGGTCCTGGGATATGCTGGAATTATGACGCACATTACACTTTGTATGACACATATTACAGATGGCTAAGTGCTAATTATGCCCTCTTCATGGACTGGCCACACTCACTCTAAAATCAAGTGTTTGGAAACCCCCCTCTAAAAATCCTGCGTTTGTTGTTATTAGGGCATTATAATCACTCCTGTGCTTTCTATTCTGTCTCCTGCGAGTCCCACCTGCAGATAGTGTTTGAGACATTCAGTAACTGCCCTGTTTGGTGACCAGCTTAATGGGGATAAGCCTAAGTCTAGCTATTCATCTAAGATGTATATTTACATTTGTCTGGTAAATTTGTTAACAATTACAGATTTTGTTTTCCCTTTATACATATATGGGGATGTATTTACAAGAGGAGGGTCTGTAGATGCTGATGCTGTATATGTACACAAATTTTCCATAGAGATGCCCTCTACACCTCTGCCAAAATATGAGAGAAGAGGAAACCATGAAACGCGTGTTTCCATGACCAGCGTTCCTGCTAAATCACTGGAAACCTCTGCTTTTTATGTTGTTTTTAAAACCTTTTTGGCACAGCATGAATCAGTAGTGAACAGCTGCAGACATTTTTATTATTCTTGGCTCGTGAACTATATTAGGTTACAAGAACCTAAATGTTTTTGTACAGTAAAAGACAGTATATCTAACTCTGTGTTCTCTTTCCACCATTGTTGTTCTGTATAATTACACTTCTTACATTTTAGTATGGAACCCATGGCTATTATTACTCCAATCTGTTGCCATTTACCTGTTCATTGTTTTGTTTCATAATAAGTGAGTTATCAATTATTCAGTCAGTTTATTCTGTCGGTAAATCACAAGTAACACCATGAACGCTTCTCTTTTTTTTTTTTTTTTTTCACTTTATCGCAGTGATTTATAATGCATGTCCCAAAGCATTTGAAGCTGGAATCTGGTGGCCACAGACCAAGTTTGGTCAGCCAGCTGCTGTTCCATGCCCCAAGGGATCTGTGGGTAAGTGGAGCAATGAAACCTTATCTGCAAGTAGCATACATTAATATTGAAACACCTTGAAGGACTTATAAAATATGTACACACAGCAAACAGATTTGTGCTATAAATATACCTTGTATATAATATTACACATATTGCCCACCTTATTGTGCTTACAAAACATATTGTTGACTTCTTGTACATTTTTTGGAGATCATTTAAAATAATGGGCATTACTCTGAGGCTTATCGTATTGCTTATGCAGGTGGAAAATGTTATAATGTACATTTCTCTGCTGCTAGAGAATTTTCACTTCACGTTTGCCTTAATTATGGTAATTCAAAAATAGTTAGGAATATGTTGAGTAAAGGTATAGGGCCTCATTTACTAACGAGTTTTATCACCAAAACGAGTGATAAATGTCACTGTATATGATAAATGGTGCTCCAGCCAATCACCTCCCAACTGTCAACTGTTAGAAAGATGACAGTTGGGAGCTGATTGGCTGGAGCACCATTTATCATATACAGTGACATTTATCACTCGTTTTGGTGTTAAAAACTCATTAGTAAATGGGGGCCATAATAAGGTATAAAAATTACTAATAAGTAATTGGTGTTTGCATACTTCCATTACAACTTGCTGGGAAGGTCTTTTATGTATATCAAATAATCTGTCACATAAGTTTTGTAATTTTGTAGTCTTCCTCCAATGTCCAATTGTCACCTCCCTATCATGTGTCTCATTAGTAACCCCTTGGCACACCAGTGTATACCTGTATACCCTCCTGCACTCCTTACACTCATGTGTTACTTCCCTGCTTCCCTTATCTATTTTCTCATTGTGTTAATTTGTTGATTTGTTAGTTGCTTTTGCTATGCTGGTTTAACAATATAAAAAACAACCTCCCAACAACCCCCTTCTAAATAAAAGGTACCCCTTTAGCGCTATGTCTAGGAAAAATAAATTTGTGCAATTAATGAATGGTTTGCATTAAAGTACAAGTATCAAAATATATGTGCCACAAGTATAGGACTTGTTCATGATATTTCCATAGGTGTGGACGAACCTGTCTGCGTAGCCTACCGTACATTATTTTAATAAGCAGGATATTGAGCTGTGCTTTGTCTATAACAGGACAGCCTATAAAACTAAAGATGGGTACACACCTGACAGATATATCTGCAGATGATGGTCTTTCATATACACTAAACGGCCATCATCTGTGTCTTGCTGCGGGTCCCGGCGACCAGGGGGTGTGTGGGGGGCATGTCCCGGTGGGCGGGGAGCGTGTCCCGCCCCCCCTCCTCGCGGCTGCCGCTGTGTGTGTACGGGCGGTCTGCAGACTGCCCGTACACACCTGCCGATGGACAGATATGTCTGCAGACATATCTGTCCATCGGCTGTGCAGCACAGCCAATGCGATATGTCGGTGAACGCCGACGTTCACCGACATATAGTGGGTACACACTGCCCGACGGGCAGCAGATACATTGGCCGATCAAGCGATCGGCCAATGTATCTGTCAGTGTGTACCCAGCTTAACCAACACTGCAAGATGAGCATTTGTTATGGAGACCTTGAATAGAGAGATTGTAAAGCGAGATAATGGCTTCAAACACAGACTGTAATGTGACAGTTAGAAGCTAATTGGTTGGTACTTTATCTCTCTCCTCTTTATCTCTTGCCAAGGCTTAGTTCATCTCCTGCACAGTATTCAATGAGTGGGATGTACTAAGATGAAAAATGCGCTAGAACCCCCGAAAATGCAGTTTACCGCAATTCCCATATGTACTAAGCACCAGAATGCAGTGCATTCTGGCGTTTCGTCCCGGTGGGTAACGCCATCTTCAGATGGTGTTACCCAATAGAAGCCTCTGGATTTCTTATCGGGACACCCTCTGAGAAAGATCTAATCAGATCCCTCCCAGCTCCCTCCAAGGCGCGCGTGCAGACGAACGCCAGAGGGACTTTTGGGTGTTAAACCCGGAAGTCCCTCTAGCTGAGGCTATCGCAAAGCACAGCTCTTATCGGGATAGCTGTCCTTTGTGATTTAAAATGCATTTCTAAGTACAGGCCGGGGTAATTAACCCCTGCATGTACCCGATAAGAGGCGGAATGTACTGCATTGTAGATGTGATGCTTAGTACATCCCACCCAATGAGAGAGATGTCAGAAACAGTGCATGAGACAACAATATTATGGTCAGTTCACAAATTTGTGCTTTGCTCAGGAGTGGCAAAAAAGAAAGCATTAGGAAATATCTCCTAGTGTGCAAAAAGCACATTGTCTGCTCAGACACCAGGTGGAGTTGAGATTCTATGGCCAGTCTGATGGATATTCTACCCCCTAATTATAATCCCAATCCTAGGCCTCCCCTTAGTGCCTAACCCTCCCTACACCTCCCCACACACACACGCACACACATATACACAGCCTAATCCTAACCGACGGCATGCTCAGAATGTCAACATTTCACAGGGCGACATTTCAGATGTCAACATTGGGAACATGTCGCCTTTCTGAGGATATCGCCATATTGCCTGATGACATGTTGAACCACATTGTGATGTTGACATTATAAATGTCGACATGGTTACTGTCAACCATCTGACCAAATACCCTGCAAAAACTGAATTAACTCCACTGTAATTGCAGTTAATGGTGCTTATACCAAATATTAAAACAAGAGGATGATAACTTATTTAATCAATGATTCTTTTATTTTTAAATATATAGATTTATTAAATTTTAAGTTATTTACAGCTTTTTTATATGTCATTACAGAATGTTTTGTGTAGATCAGTGGTAAGA
Organism: Taudactylus pleione; assembly: GCA_031769625.1. Classification (NCBI taxonomy): domain Eukaryota; kingdom Metazoa; phylum Chordata; class Amphibia; order Anura; family Myobatrachidae; genus Taudactylus; species Taudactylus pleione. Next base: position 1,183,856 of record JAUIMM010000250.1, read on the forward strand.
ACTACAAAATATTCTTAGATGCTGTGACAGAATGTATAATAAACCAGGAAAATAAGTAAAAAACTATTTATTACTAAAGCTACCAAAAGACAGCTATACATATCCTTAAAGAAATAGTTTAAGATTTACCTGGGGACATCAAATAGTAAACTTATAAATTGATTATTGGTTATATTGCCATATAACAGTATTGTGAAATTTGGGTGGCCCCAAAGGTATAAAATAAGGGGTTAGTGGCATTTCAGATGGTACGTATTCTTTCTGAGTCAGATCAGCACAATATCTGTAAGTAAGTAAAATAGTCATTGATACGCTGTAGAAATCATAAATCATTGGGATTATATGACCTTGTTTTCAAGTAGTAATTCTGCTTGTTCCCCCGTCACCACTCACACAGTTAAACTCTGCCAGGTTAGTGCACAGCGGGCATGACAAGCTAAACAATAAATTATTTACACTCTGAGTCATACTCAGCTCATTTCATTAGCAGGGCAGGGGCAGAATGGCAATGTGAGTATTGTGTAAATCCTGCGGGTGACAGCTATTGATTCATGGTGGAAAAAAAAGTGCTTGTTTATTTAATAAGGTTTTCTTTAGAGAAAAAAAAATAGTTTTTTTGCATTCAAAATGTTGCTGTAAACTTATCCAAGTATAGGGACCATGTCAGGTACCCAGGTTTGGGTATCTCGAAAAACTTTGCTCATTTAATCTTTAAGAATGTTTGCAGGATGGTCACTTATATTTTCTCTTTAGTATGCAATGCATATATTGTATTGATTGCTTTTAGATGTCCTATGCAAGCGACCTATGCAAAACTTAGCAAATCCAGAAAGCACTGAGGTTAAATATTGACTTGACAGATCTTTGATAAATTTCAGCAGCTCTGTGTTGGTAACACCCATCCAATTACCGTGATGTAAATCATTGCGAGACAGTGTCTTATCCAGCTGACCCTAACAGAGACTATTCTGTTTCTGAATAACTTATACACTGTTGTTGAATTTTGTGTCTGCAGTGCACTTTTATGGCTAAATATCTTACCTTTCCAGTTTGCACTATTAGCTTGCATATAATACACAGCAATGGGACTCCTTCCATTGGCGTTTTTTGTAACAAACATCTGTATAAACAGCATGTTCTATGATTTCATACAGCAGCAGCTCTCCAAAGTAACCATTGTTATCGATCATGTAACATCACCCCACTGTCAGCACTTAAGTTAACATGCAAGCACTTACTATACTCCAGAGCTGTCACAATATTCCCTTAGCGGTTCTATGGTATGTGACTATCTCACATTCTCAGATGAGAACCTCACAGAGAATGGTGACTTACATGATCGGTAGTAAAGGGTACGGGGGTGTCATTCTTTGTGTAAGTGTGTGGATTCATATGGTCCTGTTTTTTAGATTGTTTTATTTTTTTTCTTGCTTATATTTAAACTTCTGTATGATACTGGATATATGTACCCCTACAGTGGACTTATGCTTTTGTAGAAGTCCTAAGTGATAATGTCATTATCATTTTCTGTACATTATCCCATATGCATTTATATATCTAGTTATTTGGCTTATTCATCTAGTGTTTCCTCTTTTTAATTCTTGTTCTGCTCTTTCTTTGGGCTTAAATTACAATGTGAAATGCCTGGGTTTTCTGTACATGGAAAGAGGGTGATACATAAGTAATGTATTGTGAATGGGAGAGACAATGATGCTTTGGCCTTTGGCAGCAGCACAAGTTTCAGGTGTATATCCTAATTTTTGTTCTATATATTCAGGAAATGTAAATAATGAAACATACAATTCACAATTAGTGCAGGCTGCAACTAGTACTGTACAATCCAGTTGACAATGAACAAGGTAGAAAGGTACAAATATGGCTGTTCTAATTTGTGCAGACACATTCTAGAATTGTATCAGATTAGGAGAGCCATGATACACTGAGGACTGCTCATTATCTGATAGATCAGGGTCTGCTGCATGGTGCATTTAGGTTTACAGAAAACGTTTTGTTTACACGAGCCAGGATCACTAATGAACAATTAGCTTGTCTGTGATGGGATAACTTATTAGTATGTTGCCTTGTATAGGGAACGCGATCAGGCACTGTAGTGAGGAAAAGGGCTGGCTTCCTCCTGAACTCTTCAACTGCACTACGCTGACCTTCTTGGAACTGAAAACTCTGGTAAGAGCATTACTAAGCTGCCCAAACACTAAATCCATTTTAACATCACTCTTTACCCTCCTTCATTCGCACACACAATGCTGAGGTAAACTGCATCAGATTCCGCAAAGTGCAGCTAACAAAATTGAGGCTATTGTCTATGTTACCAGAGCATAGGTATGTGACCGTATTCTCCTCTAGGATACAAGCTGGTAATATACCAAGGTGAGGCAACATGAAGCAGTCCAGCTGCTACTGAAACACAACACTCCCAGCAGGCCATGGCAACCAGCGGGCGTGAGAGTTGGCTTTCAGCAATCTCATTACCTGGTACAAGATACCTAGCTTTGCACTCAAATATTTTTGAATCTCAGGGATTTTACAATGTAGAATAAATTACCATAGCACCATTAATTATCAGAAAATGAATAGTAGAAAGTATAGGGGCATATTGGTAAATGAATATACGCAGATATTGTATCTCAATATATTTTAAAAAAAAATTATTCATGTGTTTATGTAATGATTTTGAGATATGGTAAAATTGTCTGTAGCATAATGCTTGTATTCCTTGTATGAAGCATGTTATTGTGGCCCCGTTAGGTATGAAGCATGTTATTGTGGCCCTGTTAGGTATGAAGCATGTTATTGTGGCCCCATTAGGTATGAAGCATGTTATTGTGGCCCCATTAGGTATGAAGCATGTTATTGTGGCCCCGTTAGGTATGAAGCATGTTATTGTGGCCCCGTTGGGTATGAAGCATGTTATTGTGGCCCTGTTAGATTTGAAGCATGTTATTGTGGCCCCGTTAGGTATGAAGCATGTTATTGTGGCCCCGTTAGGTATGAAGCATGTTATTGTGGCCCTGTTAGGTATGAAGCATGTTATTGTGGCCCCGTTAGGTATGAAGCATGTTATTGTGGCCCTGTTAGGTATGAGGCATGTTATTGTGGCCCTGTTAGGTATGAGGCATGTTATTGTGGCCCTGTTAGGTATGAGGCATGTTATTGTGGCCCTGTTGGGTATGAGGCATGTTATTGTGGCCCTGTTAGGTATGAAGCATGTTATTGTGGCCCTGTTAGGTATGAGGCATGTTATTGTGGCCCTGTTAGGTATGAGGCATGTTATTGTGGCCCTGTTAGGTATGAGGCATGTTATTGTGGCCCTGTTAGGTATGAAGCATGTTATTGTGGCCCTGTTAGGTATGAGGCATGTTATTGTGGCCCTGTTAGGTATGAGGCATGTTATTGTGGCCCTGTTAGGTATGAGGCATGTTATTGTGGCCCTGTTAGGTATGAGGCATGTTATTGTGGCCCTGTTAGGTATGAGGCATGTTATTGTGGCCCTGTTAGGTATGAGGCATGTTATTGTGGCCCTGTTAGGTATGAAGCATGTTATTGTGGCCCCGTTAGGTATGAAGCATGTTATTGTGGCCCTGTTAGGTATGAGGCATGTTATTGTGGCCCTGTTAGGTATGAGGCATGTTATTGTGGCCCTGTTAGGTATGAGGCATGCTGGTGAGTGTTCTGGTAACTTGAATGGACAGTCAGAGCTATGGAGCTGTGTAATAATAGGTAGTGCTTCTTATTCTTTTGCTGACAGTCAGAAGCTTGTGTACTCAGCTCTACAAACATGTTTTGTTCGTGGATGTCAGGAATCCTGTGCATGTCTCGTGCTGCTGTTAATGCCTTTGTCATTACACAACACCAATACACTTTGTGGTATGCCTTAAAGTATTTATACAGTTAGTATAAACAACATGGCTGATTTGTGCACACCTTTTAGCAAAACAACCTGAAAGTAGGAGAAGGTGATTGAATCAGGTACGAGTTGCATGTACTGTCATGTGTAAATTTGTTTTCCAGAATGAAAAGCTTCACTGTAATGAGACCACTTTGGATGGTGTCAAGTCCATTGAGATAGCTCGAGTTCTGCAGAACGCCACCAATCACACAAGGCCGTTCTTCGGGAATGACATCAGAACCAGCTACCAAATGCTGGTGAGGGTATTGCAGTATGAGAGCCAGCAACAAGGGTTTGACTTGGCTGCAACAAGAGATGTGGAATTTAATGAGGTACGCTCTCTTCCTGTGTCAGCTGAGGGCATGTGCAGTATTATATACCCTATGTCCTCTCCACAGCATTCACTTGGTTTGCGCTAATATCTATGGATCTCTTACTGTACAGGGCAGAGTAATTTGTTGGTGCTTTTATAAATATTGATGATGACGTAGGGCACCCATCACCACTGGCTATTTTATAGGGGTGTAGTCAATTGAGCACAGTGTAAAGTCCATTGTAAGCACATAGCAACTTGGAGCCACTTTTATAACTGTATGTAGCAAGTTTTCTAGAAAAATCAAAGAATAACAAAAACTTTAAAAAAAACCCAAAAGCCATAGAAATAGAGAAAAGAGAGACAGTAAAAATATGCACCAAGACGAGAAGTGACTCCAAGAAATTGGTGGTTCATTAGTACTGGGGTAGTCAGTGCAGAAAGGCCAGGTTTCTGCAATATATGTATATCCATAATTTATTATGGATAATTAATGTTTATAAGTTTTCACAAACCAGATCCACAAGCAGCAGCAGTGAGACAGAGATTTGTATTAGAAGACAGGGAAATGAGTTATAACAATTTATGAACACATTCCCAAATATTATTACAAATGTTTCACTGTAATTCTACAGTCTATTTGCATTAGATGTGATAATCAGGCATGTGTTAGAAGGTCAGCAGTGATTTCTGATGATAAGTGGAACTGGCATAAATATAGCTATGTGCAGTGAATAACTATTAGGTGCTTCTTTTTGAGACAGAGTTTTTTCTGTTACATTCAAAAAATGAAAAGAATACTATAGCTCCGTCCTCTGCAAGCTTTAGGTTCTTAGGTATCCAAAGTGTAGATGTGATATAATAGATGACTCCAGCCAAACACCTGTTGTTGTTTTATGCAATGAAGCATCATGTAGGTTAACAAAATATGTGACTGTTCCCATACAGTCATAGAATTGAAGATGTGAATGGTAATGTACAGATTTTATGGGAAGCTTAGTCTTTAACCCTACTTGGGGATTGACAAAGTTTACATTTATTGTTGGTGGCAAAGCAACCTGAGACCTTTTGAAGTATATACAATTGGGGGAGACAATTTGTAGACAATTGCTTATGGTATATTTCCTGCATTCAAGACGTATGTATAGTACTCTTAATAATTTTGAGTGTGGATTCTATGTAAAATTCCGACTATGAGGCATGAGAATCCAATTGTCTATGCATTAACCAAGAGGTGGGTTAAAATAATTTGTAAATATGTGTTTGGACCGACACATCCAGAGCTGCGATGTAATGTTCCCATTTTTTGTGGAATCTTATAATACCATTTTCTATATCAGGAATGGTAGTTCGTCTTTCAAAGTATATAATACGGAGAAGAACACTCTTCACCTCAGCCAAGGAGGGAGAAGACCCCTTAATCCAAAATTTCAAAATCAGTTTCTTCGCCACAGTAAGAATAACAGTTAAGACAGGAGTAATCTCCCTTCTCAACACACCTAAATCCCATACAGAAAACTTCACAAGTAAACATGCTGTTGGCTCTCTAGAGAGATTTAATTTGAAAATTTGATTAATATAGTTAATAATTTTATGTCAAAATACAGCTATCTTCCCACACTGCCAAAAATGTGGCACCCTGCATTCTGTATTTTGGGCACTTCCCAGTTTCTTCTGGGACCATATGTGCTCTCTGAGCCTGTGAAATAAATACTCTGTGCATTATTTTAAAATGTGTTTCCTGCAATGAAGATATTTAAATACCATTAAATTATGTTCCAGGAAAACGTCTAAGTCTGAGAGGTCAGTAATATCATCTGACCACCTTTTAAATGAGTTCATTGCGTCGTGTAGTCTTAACATACATGTTATAGGCCCTCATTCAGAGCCGCTCGTTAGCGGCAGTACGCTCGTTCCGAGCGATGTTTGCACATCTGCGCATGCGTATGGTTTTTAGTACGCATGCGCGAACCAGTCAGTGCGGCCGAAAATCGTTTGTACGCTATATAGCGAATGCCTGCTATTTTGAGTGACAGAATGAGGCGTATGTGGGTGGTAACAGGGGAAGGTGCTTGAAAACGGGGGAGTGGAATTCGAACGCAGGCGTGCTTAAAGGTCAAAACGGGCGTTTTAAGGGTGTGCATAATTAATCCAGCAGCGTCATTGACCACGTCACTTGGTTTTTTTAAACTCAGAACTGCTCGCAAAATAGCGGTTGAAAAAACCAACCACAAGAATAGCGAGCAGTTCATACGCTGTACGATGTACTCGATTAATCAAATAAATAGCGGACATGACGTATGGTGCGAGCGGCCAGGGGGCGTTTTTATCAAATAAACGAGCGTATGTTTTGCTCGCTCGTTCAGACTTAGAGGTGCGAACAGACTGCAATTTGTGAACAGATCATTTGAATAGCCACCCCTTGTTTTTGAACGAACGACCGCAAATAGCGAACGGCTCTGAATGAGGGCCATAGTGTTTAAGTCTAAAGAGACTAATGCGAGAAAAGGAAAAGATAGTCTGCATAGGGTCAGGTGTTTCATCATTAGACATTGGCTTGGGTAGTGTATTAATGAAGTGCCTAATCTGCAAGTACATAAAAAAAATGGCTATTCGATAAATTAAATTTGCTTTTTTAATTCAGAAAAAGACATCAGTACCCCACCCGGATCAAAAACATCCCGGATTGATGCAATTCCGGCCTTCACCCCTTATACAAGGCATTCTGTATGTCTGGCAAAAAAGCTGGGTTTCCCCAAAAAGTTGTAAACCTGAAAGAGCATGGGTTCCTCTGTAATTTTGTATTAGTATTCCTCCAGGATTGATATGTATAAAAAAATAGGATACTAGAGAATATCTTAATAGGAATGTCTTTCTTGGGGGAATGAAGCAATGCGCTGGGAGAAAATGGAGAAAACAATTCTACCTCTAAGTTATAATTCACAAATATAGATCGGCACCAGAACCAGTCCAATATATATCTGAAAGATGTTGCCCTACTAAAAGATTGTAGGTCAGGTAAATTTACTCCTCCCTCCGAACAAGGTAGTTGCAATTTAGAATATGCTATTCTTGGTTTTCTTTTATTCCATAAAAATTTTGAGAAAATAGAGTCTACATAAGATGCGTTTTTTTTTTTTTCTTAAGACTCAAGGGAGGCATTTGTAATAAATAAGACAGTTTAGGAAAGGCTATGCTCTTGATTACCGTGGTTCTGCCTAACAAGGACAGAGGCAGATTCATCCATCCCATCAATAGCTTAGATATACTTGTCAAAATAGGTTTAAAATTAACAGTATATAGATCAACTAATGACCTGGGAATCCGTATTCCCAGGTATGTCAGTGCATTTGTATAAATTAGATATCAAGTGGATGAAGTCCAATGATAATATTACATTAGTATCCCGACATCCCGAGGACTCCACCCACTGCATGATTGAAAGCACCTTTCTAATATTTGCAACAGACTGGCGGCCGTGAATGACGTTTGGATATTTTTTAGAGTAATTGCTTCACATACGCAGTGTTAAAACAATTAAGCTTTGAGAATAATAACGCCTCAATCTGTATTCACTCATTTAGTACAATGTGTTTTTTCCTCTCATACCCGGCTACATGCACTATGCTAGCGCCGGGCGTTTTGTTAGCTGAGAATGCGTCTAAGTCACAATGTGATGTCACAAGGACGCACCAGGAGACTGTGCTGATTAATGTGATATGTGACACTTGTATATCTGTGTGTGACTGAGTCTCTCAGCATGTGAAGTGCTACGATGCAGCGACCGTAGCTTTTTTTTATGTTAAGTTCCTTTTCCAGACTCCGTCACACACAGATATACAGAGTGGGTTTATAGACCTATATAAACATCCAGGCAAACTTTCAGTTTTCAATTTACATAAAGCAGATGGTTATAAGGACAAGTAGACCTGCAGCGATAAACCATCAGATTGCTATTATACATTTCAGAGCAGTACAGATATTCTTTACAAAGGAGCACTAGATGCCTAAGGATTTATACAATAGACCCAAAAGAGGGACAGTTTGGAAAGGAAAATGAATTACAAAAGAAGCACAGTCCTGTGAAATGGACACAGTGGGGAGGTATACAGTACATTGGATTTGACGACCGTGCACCTAGTAAAACCATTACCTTGAGATCACATTTTGTGACTAAGGCAGCTTCACCAAACATACTGAGGATTTATGGGATATTTGTTAACTGAGCTCTTTTTGAACAATAAGTAGTGAGATATGCCAGTCAGAATGCAGTTTGTTGAATGACGATATCTAAAGATCATCCGCGTTCCGTAAAGACAGGTTAATATGTCTGCTGCCTGGGGCTCTAAGCCTCTTTCACTCTTTTCAAAGTTTTCGAAGCAGAGTCCTAATTTCTTAACAGTATTAAGATTTGAAGCCAAAGCAGTGTTGGGTTTCTAGTTTAATAATTACCGTAATCTCTGAACTTGGCTAAGACTCACCAGTGAAAAGCTGCTTTAAAGGATTACTGGTAAGTAATGCAATTTGCAACCAAGAAGTACATTATATGAGAGGCAATACCACTCAGAGGGAGCCGTATATGTCATTGTTACCAAAGTCTGCCGCATGTTCTTACAAATCAGGGCCAACGTCCAATGGACTCCGGAATCTTTTTTGAATTTTGTTCATTATTTGCCATTTGATTTTTTTTTTTTTTGTATTTCAATTTATGGATTAGACAGTTAAAGTACATATCCCTGGATTTGTCTTTATTGCAGAACGTCATCCATGCAGGTAGTGCAATATTAGATCGCAGCAACAAAGATCATTGGGAACAGATCCAAAGGACAGAAGGCGGCACTGCACATCTGCTGAAGCACTATGAAGAGTATGCCAACAATGTAGCAAGGAACTTGAAAAAGACTTATATGAAGCCTTTTGTCATCGTCACTAAAAATATTAGTGAGTTTTACCTTTTGGGTTGTATTACTCTAGCACATAGCTTATAGCGCACATATATTATATGCATATGTTATTAGTAGGGTTTGTAGAAATGACTGTATAAGGTTACAGTGTGTGACGATTACAGATAGAGGGTGTGTGCGGTAATATGTTAGTAAGATACCGTTTTCAAATTCTGTTAGCTCATTAAATGAGTGATAGAGATGTGAAGAAAGGCAATGGGGCAGGAGGTATAGGGTACAGAGGAACAACTTGGATTCAATATTTAAGGTGTACAAATATAATAGATGAGTTTATTGCACATTAGTCAGTACATCTGTATGCAGTACTAAGTCGGTGACTACTTTATAACTGATGCTAAAGTGTAAACAGTGTAAAGTCCACTATAAGCACACACTAGCTTGGAAGGAGACAGTCAGACATTTCTGTAACTGTGTATGTATGAATTGTTATAGAAAAAGCAAATAATAAAAAAACTTACACAAAATACAAAGAAATAGAGAAAATGAAAGTGAAATGAGGGCTGACGTTTAGAGAAGCTATACGCTGGGATTTCCCCCACATTTCTAGCATGATCTCTGCAGGGGCATGTTTTGTAGGTATATTACTCATCTAAGTACCTACATACATTAAATTGTCATTTTGAATATAAAGTGAATCTAAACACAAGCGGTAACATTGTACTGTTATTGTCTCTGCAGGACCACAGGCTCTCTGATCCTCCTGATTCACTAGTACCCCAATAGTATAGGGCATATCCACCACCCCCTGCTTTAGATAGTGCATGGCCAGTTAGATAGTTAGTGCTGCAGCTCTGCTATATTAGATCAATCATTCCTGTAGCCATAACCAAAGTACGGAGATGTAAGATCAATTCACGAGAACAGGAGGCATAACATTTGTCGCTTACATACAGGAACAGTTGCAGTGTGAAAGGTATATTTCCAAATGTTACAAAATAATTTCAGACATGAATAGGATACAATAGATACAATGTTTATAGTTCTGCCCTCACACAGACTGCAAGATTACACATTATGTACCAGTTAGCATATAGAGGGGGAATGGAATAAAATGTTGCACATTTATACATATGAGGGTGGGGTGCAGGCTTAGCTTCTAGTACCAGCACCTCCTTTTGACACAGGACCATTCTTAGAACTTGTGTGTAAACAATTTAAGTAGCTTGCTGTGAATAAAGCCATTGTTAAAGGTGAGCATTGTCCGTTCGAGATGCCGACACTCGAGATCCCAGTGGGCAAAATCCAGACACTGGCATTCCAAAAGGGTTAGGATCCTGACACCCGTCGGGAGGTATCCCAACCTTCCCCCCCCCCCCCCCCAAACCTGACCCTCTCCCCCATAGTGCCTAAACCTACATTTGTGCAGGAAATGTATGTATTACTCTGAATTTATAACGTTACAATGTTTATATTATATTAACTATATTGTTTACTTTAGGTGTTTTGCTTCGTATACATTTTTTTTCTTTACTTATACATTTACTGTTGGGCAGATTTGTTATTTACCAGTGAAGTAATCCTTTATTCTGTCTGGGTACACACATCACAGAATTGGGCACTTACTAATGTGTATACAGTGCTACTAAGTGACTGACCATTTCGTGGATTTTGTCTGGTTTAATGTCCCTTTCCGATTGAGTTTGTATATATGTTATTACTTACAAATACATTTGAAATTATCCAGAGTGATACATAAGGGTGAAATACCCCTTTACATCTTTAAAACTTTGGATTGTCGCTGGAAATTAGGCACAGCTCACCACTATGAAGTAGTCATGACGAGGGGAAGTGCTGACGGTATCCAGTCTATACTGAGACACCTGTTCTCTAGCCAGCCTACAGCAGGTGTGAATGTAAAATAGAATTGGTGCCAGCCATATAATTGGTCGCCTCCTCTTAAGGACTTTCGCATTATTCTGACTGTTATGTGGGCATTATTGTCTAGTAACTGTTATAGGTACAAAACATGGTAATAAGTGTAAAAAAAATAATTTAAATTGCTTATAAGAATTTATAAAATGTCAATTTGTAAAATAATTAATCTCTTGCAATGGTGTTTGCAGTAATAAAGTCATTTATATGTTTATTTCTATATATATTCTTTCTACTAGTCATTGCCGTAGACATATTTGACAAGGCTAATTTCAGTGGAGCCAAAGTCCCTGAGTTTAATGAGATCTACGAAGATTACCCTAAAGATTTGCAGTCCTCAGTCCTGTTCCCTGATACTTTGTTTAAGCCTCCTGAACAAAAAGGTAACATTACAATACTCCTTTGTGCGTCACAATTAATAGCTGTACGGAGTTATGCTAAGTGATATAGGACCTCATTCAGAGTCAGTCGTTGCGGCCGCACGGTTGTAAGGGAAATGGGGCCGGATATGCAAATGATGCACTCGCAAGTTGCGTCCTTAAGATCGGATCGTTAGCTGGCCGACCAAGGGGAGGATGCGGCCGTAAGACAAAAAATACGCCCCCTTCTCGTAAGCATTACACGTCATCTCCGGCCATATAAGGATTAATCGAGTCCATTGGTAACCATCGGAACTGGTCGTAGAGCTTAAGGTTGACCATACCCTCTATTAAGCACTACGATCAGGTCAGTGTACAAACCACCCATGTCACGTGTGCAATGACACTACTTTGTTAATTATGCACTCCCATAAAATGCCGTTCGCATAATTAGGCACACCTGCGTTCGGATCTCCACTCCCCCGTTTTCAAGCACCTTCCCCTGTTACCACCCACAAACGCCTCATTGTGTCACTCAAACTACCGACCTGGCTGTGTTCAAGGAGAGAGAGATTTCTGATCGTAGCAGCTAGTTTGCGTACGCGCATTGCGTACTTTACACATGCGCAGTTTAGCAAACATCGGTGGTGTACGACCGTGCGGCCACAACGACCGACTCTGAATGAGGTCCATAGTCTCTGGGGATCTGTATTTTGACAAGTGCTTTACTTAATATTTTTTTTAAATCCACTAATTAAAATAATCAAAATGTTTTTTTTTTTTTATGTTGCTTTTCATTGCACGGTGCTTGGTGACATTGATACATCAGTCTAAATAATTCAATAATTGATATTGAAAACACTTGTGTTCTTTGCATGGGTTTATTGTTGCCATCCATTACGGTAGTATTTTCAAATGCTGCCATATTTCTTAATTTACCTTTATCATTTTGTGTTTTGATCTGTGTTAAATATTGTTTTCTATGAAAAAAAAACAAAACAATTTTTAGGTTTATTTAATAACCTGGTATAAGCACAAATAACAGATGAGGTAATTAATTTGTCTGATTCTGAAATTCAAAATGAGGATGAGGGTGTAAAAAAAACCCAGCATATATCTCTTGTCTCAGAGGCTTCCGGTCCTGCACTGAGAACAGTGGGTCTTGACCCCTCAGATGTGGCATCTGCGATAATTAACACGATTCTGATCCCTGCCCATTATACATTAATTGTAAAAATAAATGAATAAATAAGAATATACACAAGCTTAATTTTAAAATAAACTTGTATAATTTTAATTTGTTAAAGGGCTCCCCAAAATGCTAATTATTCACTTTTTTGGATAAAATACATATATTTTTAGTACATCAAGTGAAGGCAGGGCTGTTAAAGGAATGCGTAGGATGGTATTTGATAATGAAAATAGAGCAGTATAAGAAGCTTCATACTAACTACAATCTAGATAATAACTTTACAAGCTCTAAAGGCGTAAAGTGTAATTTTCTGGGCTATCTCTGGTGTCATCAGAACACAGTCAGTCACACTTGAATAATTGTTATGGAGATGAAAAATGAATTTGGCACAGTCTGTGTAGGGAAATTGTGTGAAGGGGAATGGGTGCATGAAAGATATCAGCAGCTCATATAATAAAAGAAATTTAGAGAAAAGTAAAGTGAGTAAACCTTATGACATTTGTCCTAGATTCTTATTTAATTTTATGTTGGCAGCTAATTCATCATATTAGGATAAAAAGGGAATTCTAATATAATAAAGCGACCTGCTTTGTAGAATAATTATATAATGTTATATATACAAACCAATTATCCAGAATGTTTAAAGAGCCAGAAAGAAAACAATAGTAATTAATGCCTTACTGGCCTGTAATGTAAATGGCTTTCTGAGGGCTGCAGTACCATAGGCAATACAGGGAAGCCAGGAATAAGGATTTCTCCTATGTAGCCTATTTTTGGCATGGCACTCCAAAGTTATAGAAAAAACCCTGTGCAAAAAAAATAAAAAGGCCCTGATTTAGCAATATGTGATCTTCCATCTCTATAATGATATATAGTTTCTGCTTTGTTTTATCTTAAAATAAGAACAACACAATGATTATCACTTGAACCCTAATAGAGCAAATATTAGAAAATACAACTGAAACTAGTACACAATAAAATTAGGCAAGGTGTCCTATAGCAATATGTCAGATGTTTGCTTTCAGGTTTTAAACTTTGCTACAAAAATTACATTTACAATTTGGTTGCTAAGGGTTACAGCACCTATTGCTATGCACTAGTTTTCTGCTGAAATAGTTCTCTGTTAGCTTGAAGCTGGTAAATAGCAGGACATAAATTGACAAGCCCACAATTATGATGAGAATCAGCCTGAGCAAAGTACTACTCTTTTTATAGAAGGCTTATTTTACAATGCCGGGAGTGGATCGTTTTATAAGTCGCTTAAAGATTTGTTTGCAAACCTTGATTGTTTTAATTAGGTTTATTAACTGAACTCAGCTGTGTGAGACTTCCACATTATATATTAATCATAGCATTTTACATTCTATATACAATTCAATATAAAAGTTTTTTTATATCTACCTTGAGACAATGTTTTGTGTGCAGCCAGTACAAGCTACAATGCCAACTCATTATTATTATTTTTGTTAAGCAGCTCTGGCTACGATAAAGCCTTTTAACCCGAAACATCCCACCAGTGAGGAAGAATTTGATTCTCGTCTGTCTAAACGAAAAAAGAGACAACCAGATCCATCCGACCAGTATGCCGTTGCCATGGTGATAGTGTACCACTCTCTAGGGCAGCTATTACCAGAGAATTATGACCCTGACCGCAGGAGTTTAAGGTACTCTTGGCAACTTCCCATTGTCTGCTCTGTTATGTATGAGTGCACGATTCATATAGATCATGGGCTTTCAAGTACCACCAACAGGTCATGTATTGTGGTTTTCTTTAATCATACACAGATGAGTTCATCCATTTTGCTGGCTCAGTAATTATCCCACCTGTTTCCACAGAAAGAAATCCTGAAAACATGGCCTGTTGGGAAAACTTGAGGGATGAGAAGCACTTGTATAAACAAAATGGTGTGCTATATAAGCTCTTGTTATCGTCATGGGGCCTGATTATAAAGCTGGGTACCCACTTGCTGATGTGACGCCCGACTGCACAATATATAGTTGGTATACACTGCACGATACGGTGACAAACCCCCCAATACTTCGGGCACCGGCTCCATCCACTATGCCGGCGTCGGTATCTGGGTCGTTCCATTGGCCCAACATGCAATCTGATGGAACGACCCCGCTAGACGACCCGCAGGAGCGCATAGTCGCGCATAGTGGGTACACACTGGCCGATGTGGTCGATATGTCGGCCCAATCCGCAGGATCAGGCAACATATCATGTAATGTGTACCCAGCATTAATTACACGCAGCTTTGTATGTGTCCTCACCTAGCCAGTTTTAGTACACAGTGCGTGCAGTGTAGCGCCAGGGTGCATCATTGCGTATCTCTGGGCGATTTGGAGTCAGATGAATTTCGTCTGTTTCTCTCCATATATGCAGGTGGTGTTTCTGGGTGTCAGCTGGGTGTATGCACAGAAGGGAATCGTCTTGTGGGAGTGTCATGGGTGTATAGCCAGAGGCGTGTGTATGCAGAGATTTTAGAGGGATCTCTTGCACCCAGCATGGGGTGGGTGTAAGTGATGATACTAATGATAACGGCTGTCCTTGCTGAAGGAAAAAGTGTGGCTGCGCGATGTGTATGCGTTAGGACACATGTATTAGCAGTACGTTAGCAAAGTATCTCAATGCGGCTGTATGTGACTCCAGCCCATTGTGTGTTGCTGCTTAGTGTGAGTGAAAACATTCTGGAAACATTATCCCTCTGTCATACAATGCTGCTTTATGGCATTAATGTGGCCAAGCAAAGATCACATTAGTCGTCCCCCAATCCGCTTTGCAAAACACTAGGTACATTATTGTTGTGTGATGTAGTATTCTTACAAGAAAAAAAAATATTCCAGTGGAACAATTAGTCTGTGTGATGGTTTAATACATTTTAAGACTGTGAGGTGGACGATAAGAAATCTGTAGTCTTCTGTCTTCACCTAGACTTATGGATAGATATGGACTAGGGCTTGGCTAAGTCTATGGTAAAACCGTTAGAAACCATAGATACACTAGGCTGTGACTTGCTATGCACAGGAATTGGTTTTACACTTGTACAGTCGCAGATGAGCACGACGGAACTTGATGTGAGGAGAGGTCGCAGCTGCTCGCATCGGGCCCCTCTTTACAGATTCAGACTCAGTCGCACACCCTATTGATCAGTGTATGCTAGCAATGTAGTTTTGTCGCTTCTATGGGGCATATTCAATTAGGTGTGAAAAGTCGAGTACTTTTCGCATGCCAAACTTTTCGACGTCATCGCTGGGTTTGTATGCGGAAAAGTATCGGGTGCGTCTCCGCTTATCCCCGTATTCAATTAGAAAGCAGCAAAAACGGCACCCGGCGAATTCGGAACTAGCGAAAAGTCCTGTCAAAAAATGGGGAAAACATTCTGTACCCCCAAAAAACATTGGGGATCACTATAGGGGTGTTCTAGTACCCCTAATAAAGCTAATCTGGGGGGGGGTTTCTCCAAAAGCTTGCTATTAGCGTCTTTGCATAAGTGGTGAAGAATGGCATTAAGCAATATTTTTTCATCAAAATAAC